>JAGPOW010003316.1:15217946-15299011 GCA_030014935.1 Caiman crocodilus
CATCCTGTTTCTGTCCGCCCACTCCTGCAGTCTGCCCAGATCCCGCTGCAGCCTCTCCCTCTCTTCTGGTGTCCCCACCTCAGCCCACAGTTTGGTGTTCTATTGGTGAGCTCCTCTAAGCAGTTAAGTAGGGACCTATCAAAATCACAGCAGAAGTGCACTCCTTTAATCTTGCTGGTTTTGCCATGCACTCCCCTGACCCTGATTGGCAGAGGGGCCCCAGCAGCCCCATTTCTTGCCTCTGATCACTGAGAAGGAAAAAACTACAGTTTTAAATATCCCAGAGTTTTTCCTGGCAAAACTATGACTCTCTCCAGAGCCCTGCTGCCTCTCACATGTTCATCTCTTACTTCTGATCAGAGGTAGGATCTGGACAATCAGTATCCTCAGATTCCTCAGGCACGGAATGTCAAGAGTAACGGTGAGGGAGTCTGAGATGAAAGTAGAGAGAACACACATAACCTCTACACCTTCCACTATGCAGGGATGGAGATGCATATTTTGCCATTGCATTTCATACCTGTCAGTGACGATGCATAGGAGGTGCATGGGGGTGCATGCACACCCCCTAAGAGCGCTGGTACACTCTGTCAGCTGCGCTCCCCACTCAGGTGATGGGCAAGTGTGGGGGGCAGGTGGGAGCACCAGTGCCCGCCCTGTGACTGCCGGTTGGGCAGTGTGAGTGTTGGATGTAGGCCATGGCTGCTTCTGGAAGCCCCACGGCCACTTCCAGGAGAGCCGTGAGAGGCCCAGTTGGTGAGATTGGCCATGGGGGGGACCTCCTTCTGGTCAGTGCAATCAGTCTCGGGGGAACCCCTCCCCCCATTCAGCGTGATCTCCCCCCTGGTCAGCACAGTCGGCCACAGGGCACCACCCCCAGTCACTGGCTGGTCACTGGGGGGCACATGCCTCCCCTGGCTAAGGTGGCACCAGTCACCCATGATACCTGTGATAACAAATACAGAAACTTGCTTATTTGCTTCCATTCCAAGGATGAGAAAGAAGCGTTCTGTACTGGTTACAGACCCTTCTGCTTTTGTACTCTTCTGGTTCTCCCTGTCCCACTTTGTTCCTCTATATCCTTCTTACCTCAACCCCACTACTATTCCACTGGCCTTGTCTGTCCTTGTCTACCCCCTGCCTGGTCCCCATGTCCACTTTTTAGCTCCTGTCCTATCCTACTTTCCCAAACTCTGCCACTGTCTCCTATTACCATCCATATATTTTAACACCTCTTACAGAGCTCCTGTTCCTTCCCACCTTGTTTCTTTACCTTCTATTGTATTACATCAATTTCTGCTCCTGCCCATCAACTTGAGATAAGTTATTTCTTGAACACTGTTGCCACATCCAGACATGTGCACACATGCAGTTTGTGGCACCTCAAAACTGTTACAGGTACCCCAAACTGCACATGGTGCCTGTGCAACCATTCACCGTGCTTTAAATTTGATACCTACCAGTATAAAAAAAACAAACAGAAAACACTGCAAAAAAGCCCCATGGCATGGCCCACTCCAGGACCATGCACTGGAACAACTAGAGGGTTCACAACTCTCCGAACTCCTCCAGCAAGCCAAGAATGAGGAGGTGCAGGGAAATGGCACTTTCTCAGAAGCAGGGCATTTTGCCCAGCAACTAACCCCATTAGCAAGAGCGCAAACAGTGGCAAAAAGCTGTAGCACAAATTTGTACTACTGTTATTTGTTTCTCAGAAATTTATGCCGTCACCTCTGCATGTGGGGACATGTCCTGTGAGGGTAAATTGGAGACTGACGGGGGGCCCATATGTGACATCTATTACGATATAATAACTCAAGTTGCTTGAGGCTCCTCATAAAAGGTTTTTAAATTTAAATTTGCTTTAAATTGAAAAAGAACTCCATCCACGTATTCAATTTATTTGAACAACTTTAGCATTTAATTAGAGTATAAAGGTATATTTATAGGGTATTATTGTTGGAATTCCACATTATTTCAGTTATCAAGGGGCAAGAATTTATACCATTCATTACATGAAATATGGTGTTACATTTAAAATATAACAGCAGGTATATTAACATAATTAAAATGCGGCACTTTAAAATGCAATTATGAAGTAATAGGATTGCTCATGCGTCTATAATACTATAATGTTTCCTTAACGCACATTAAAAGGATGTACTACTCAGCAGATTCATAACTATCTCTTAATTACCCTCATCATATATTGCCACAGAGATGCAGTGGACAGAAGAATGCCAGGCAGCACAAACTGGCCTGACCACAAGTAGCATTAAGGGTTTTTTTAAAACTTTGTTAAATATAAAGAGCCTTTTAAAATCCTATAGACTATATTATAGATTGTTCAGTGAGCAAGTAATGAATTTTGATATGTAAAACTGCATTTTAAAATTGCTACTTAAATACTCAGGGTTACTCATTCAAAGGATAATGCTGCACAAGTCTTTGTGATCCTGTTAAAAAGTTCTCTCTCACAGTTCTTTGCAAAAACTCCATTACTTTTGCAATTGCAGCACTGCAGCTTATTAAAACTATGGCTACTTTATGCCATATTAAGCTTTTGACAGAGTTTTTTATCCCCATTATTTCATAATAATGTACACTTCAGACTTTGGAACACTCCAGTGCCTTTGGTATAGATTTTGTAAGAATGTAAACATGTAAGTATACCTATCTTAAACCATATTTTAAAAACATTGCACATTTAAGATTTTTGTTGTTTCTTACCTTCTGTTTGAAACATCCCTGGATTTAATAAAATAATGCAAATTTACTGTCTTAAATGTTACATCTCTTAATATTATCTAGAGCTGCAGAGATTCTCTCTCCATGTGGCTTAGGTTTCTTTTGGGTACTTGGTATCATCAGGCATTTAGGTGCTTTCTTCCTTTCCTCAAGCAAGTAGGTTCTTTCATTTTTTGGTTCCTGATTCCTCCACTCAAACTGACTCCTCACTCTGTCCCCTGGGAAATCGTATGATAACACGTTTCAGAGAGAAATGTAAAACCAATACTCAAGGGATAATAAAGTAAATAAAATAAGGAATGACAAAGATTTCCTCTCAGCAAAGGAATGACATAAAACCAGAAATATTTAAGAAGGAAGAAATGTATCAGGAACAGGAAAATAGAACCTGAAGAAGGAAGGGTTAAGGTTAATACTGTATCTACTTAAATATCAGAAAACTCCTGGATTATTAAATTCTAGACATGGAAAATGTTTAGCTTTTCCACATATAGTACCTAATTATTGGAAGCTTACCTTGAATGTGTCCCCTTCCCACTGCTACAGCAGGAAAGTCAAATATGGTAGGTCAGGTGGTACCCTTCTCCCCTGACTTCTTCCCTCTTCAGTCCCTGCCACTGCTTCTTACTGTCAGACCTTGTTCTCCCTTGAATGAGGGGCAAATGTGAAAGCACTGATTTTGAAATAAATATATTTAAATGTAAATGAGGGGCAAGGCAACCTCATAGAAGTCTAGGTCCAGCTCTGCCCCACCCTGTATGCAAAATAGTTATTTCAAATTATTCAAGTGTACCTTGAGCCGGTCTCTCATGATCTTGGTCAAGACATTTTCCCCAGGTTTTGTTTCTCCTCCCTCCATGGTCCATCCTTTATCTGGACTTATTATTCCTTTATCTATGTTTGACTTGCCTTCCCACCCCAAGGTCTGGAGACGCAGGTTGGGGGTTCTTATTCCTCCCATGGAGGCACAGGGGATTAGATCAAGGAACAGGAACAACACTTGATCTTAGCCTAAAAAAATATGAGAAGTGATGTCAATGTACCCACACTGAGTAATGAAAATGGTCTCACTTTTTTCATCCTTTGAAAGGACAGCATCCTCCCATTAGGCTTGCACCAATTAGACTCAACAATAATAGGATGAGTTACAAGTTACACTTAGAGCATACTAAATCTGTGGAATGTCAAGTGGCGTTAAAGTCAGAACACGCTGTGAGCAGTTGAATGTTAACAGTTAATATCATTTAGTTCCTGGGTACTCAGTGCCCTCCTGGCACAGCCCACTATGTGGCATGGGGCAGCATGGCTTGGCCCTGGCAGTCGATGCTGCTTGTGCCACATTGCATGGGCTTGGCCTGGTTTGGCATGGGGCCATGTGCCTTTGGGCAGCTCCGGGACACTTGGGCTGTCATTCAGGGGCTGGCACCGCTTGTGGGGACCAAGTGTCATGCTGGGCCAGGTCCTGCATGCCCGGGCCCTGCACGCTGTTGGGCTGGACTAGTTCTGAGACAGTAAGGGACTGGACTTGAAAAAGCAGGGTATTGTTTCCAATCAAGTAAAGAATTCTAAAATTGTTTTCAATTATCATTCCTATGTTTCTGTTTCAATTATTTTTCTCAATTAATTTGTGTAATGACTGTTTTCAGCTTTGTGGAATTGGCCTTTTACAGTGCCTCATAGATTGCTTATTGGTTTTGACATTATATTTACATGCAACATGTTTGCAAGCCATGAGTCCTTTGCACCTAAGGTACCATTAACATTTTAGTTCCATGATTAGTTCCTCTTTAATTGTCAAGATAAGGTCTAAAATTTCCCTGTGTTAGATATAGTTATTGAGTTAAGAAATTAACATCTATAATTTTTTTTGAAATTTCATAGATGCTTTAGTACAGTATCTGTAACTGAAATGGAAACTTTTTTTTCTTACTGTATTTACTCAAATACAAGACAATGTTTTTCCTCAAATAGCAGGGGAAAATATGTACACTCCCAAAACTCATGCTCCCTTAGGTACCTAGATGAGCTTGTCAAGACCTATCTGTGTCGCACATCTCCCACCAACAAGATACTTCTTACAACCATCTATGCTAGGTCAGCATGTTCCCCTTTTACCTACTACTGCTCCCCACACCTTCTTCACTTGTCCTTCTGTGAAGTTTCCCAAAGGCACCATCCTGTCTCTCTCCCTTACCACCAGTGGTGACACGTAGGGTGTGCACAGAGGTCCATATGCACCCCCTGAGAGCACTGGTGCAACTCCTGACTGGCTGCAGTCCGTTCAGGCGACAGGCGGGGGGGAAGCAGGAGTGCCAGTGACCCCCCCCCCCCACAAGCACCAACCAGGGGGTGTGAGGCCCTCCCCCCCTTCCCCATTCGGTGAGATTGGCCATGGGAAACTGCCTCCCGGTCAATGACTGGTCACTGGGAGGGGTGGGGGGGCAAGTACTCCCCTGACTAAGGTGGCACTAGTTGCCCATGCTTACTGCTTTCATCAGTTTCTTATGATCCTTCAGGACTCCATCCCTACCTTCCCTATATTATACCTCTGCAAGAATCCTTCCATCCTAATGTAATGAATTATTGGTTGTCACACCTATGGACTCTTCAAAGAGATCTGATGTCCCCATTTCCCCAAAATTGCAGCTGTGTGAAATCAGGTGATATATGCTGCTATCCCTTCTCCCTCCGTTACTGCCTTGCATACCACATTTACATATTTCTGATAGATGAACAATCACATGTCTGGCAGCCCCCATCTCCCCATTGTTCTTGCTTTGTATGGTTCAGATCTTGCCAACCTTTCTCTTTTGGCATTACAAAAGAACACGCATATTTCCTTCTCTACTTTTGATATCTGCTGCCATGTTGGTGAGAATACAATTCTCACATATAGAATAATCAACAGTAGCACTTCCTTCACCACCACCACTTTTCTGAGAAAGGACAGTGTCTTTCCGAACCATGACCAAACTATTTGCCACAGCCTTGCTGTCACCTTTTGCCATGCTATATTACCTTTCCCTTCAGCATCCATCAGCTTCCCTAGCACTCAGATTGCTCTCTCTCTTATTTGAAGGTCCAACTTCTTCAAGTCTCCCTAGTTCCCCACTTCCATTACAGTGTTTTACAATCTCTTTAGTTTAACCCTCATCACTTCTCCATACTCTGATGTATGATTTAGCACCCTTTCCATTGAAAATCTCTCTCTCTCTACTACATTTATGTGATCCATGTATAATAGGCATTTTACCTCTCTCCTTCCCAGTATCCTTACTCCACTTACAACCTTGTCTTTTCTTATTCTTTGTGTTAATGTTTCAGTGCTGCATACAAATAGTATTAGTGACAAGAAGCATCCATGTCTTACCTCTGTATGGATTTTAAACTACTATAAGGATGGGGTTTTTTTCCTTTCATATGTGGGATGCTATAACTCTAATCACTTTAGAGATCCTTCTACCTGGTGCTGTTCATACTTGGTCTTCATGTATTATCTTCTGGAGGTTTTCAAAGCCATTTTCAAAGCCAGCTTCTCAACAATAAATTTATAGTCTGTACTAAGGGGTGTAATTGGTCTCCAGTTTTTCAGGAGTTTTCTCCCCTTTCTTAAGGAATAAGATCACAATGCTTCATGTAAAATCTTTCCCTGCCTCTCCTGTTTCTGCTGTTTCCTTAAAAACTCCCACTATATCACTTCCTACCCATACCCAAAACTTCTTGTAAAGTTCCATAGGCAGTCCATCCACTCCTGGTAATTTCCGTCTTTTAAAGATTTTTAAGCACTCCTCTACTTCCTTTAATATTATTTTTTCTTCCATCTTATTTGCTTCCTTCTCCTCTACTTTTTCTTCAGTCTCATCCAGCAAAACCTTCTTCCCTGTCTATTTCCTTCTTTTGATATAGCTCTTCATAAAATCTTCTCAATGCCTCCAATATCTCTTCCTGCTTTTCCTCTGGGTACCACATTCTTCCTGCACTGTTTTTAGCTCTCCTTTCACTCTAACTGAAAAGTATTGAGACCACTCTTAATTTTCTCCCACTCAGCCTGCTTGTGCTAAAAGTGTTTTCTTTGTCATCTTTCTTGTAAACCAGCTTTCTATCTGTGACCCTGTTTCTTCTAGTTCTTCTCATAGCCTTCCTTCTGAGGTTTCCTTCAGCAGTTCCTCCATCTTTCTTGGCAGCTTTTTCAACTCTTTCATTTTTTTCCCCATGGCTTTTTGACTCTCCTTCCTGAAGAATTCTCCTGTCCTTCTCTTCCTCATCATCCTCCACCCTCTGGTACTCTAAAATTATTTCTTCAGTGCTCTCTACCTCTCATACTGTCTCATGTATACTCGACATAGTTCATCATCTTGTAGGAGTCACAATTAACTTTAAAACACACCTTCCTCTTACGGTGTTCTTACCAAGACTCAGTTATGCCTTCAGCATCCAGTGATCAGTAAATGACAGAATTATAATTTCTTTTTTCCTATCTCTATTTATTTTGATACAAGCCCAAAGTCAATTCTTGATTGTTTCTTTCCACTGGGGACAGTTATACTGAACATTTTCTCTCCTGCCCATACATCTCTTAGTGATTTTTCTTTTATTGTATTTTTTAACAATCTGGATGAACTGTCTCAAGTTCCAGTTCCAGTTCCTTCCCCTGTGCCATCATCTGCTTCTATTATGCAGTTGAAGTCACCCAACTATTATCTGTGATCTCCCTCCAAACATGTAAACTGCTAGCTTTCTAAGCAAAGCCTTCTCCTTCTCCCACTCTTGTGGTGCATATATGCTGAAAATTTCTAATCCTGATCCTCCGACTAATAATATAATTTGCTACAGTCTGCCACTGATGATCTCTTTCATCTGCTTTGCTTTCACCTCTGAATTCTTGAATACTAGTGCCACTTCAGCTACTTTGTTTTCATTCGTCCCTGATTACTAGGATGGTTCCTATCTCCACCTTTTCTCAAAGCATACCTTTCCCCTGGTATCCCATAGTCTTGTAGGGAATTTTCGTCTGCCCTTACTTGTTTTAACATTGGTTCAATCTGTTGTCATCTTTTCCTGGTTAGTACCCTCCTGACATTAACAGGTGATGTCATCAGTACTATTGTGCCTCTTTTAAAAAGAGTGTGCCTGTCCCTTTTAAGATTCACCAGCACTGCCACACACTGGTTGACTCCTCCCCTTTCTGCATTCCCATGCCTGTGGCCTTTGCAAGCTGTTTGACCCCCTTTGCATTCAGGAAGGCTTCCATATTCCTGCCTCCCCACTACTTTCCACCTCCAGCTTGCCACTCTGGGCTGGATCCCATGGGAGTTAATGGCAGGAAGCTGCTCTCTGACTCCGACTCATTCGCTTTATTTTCTGATAACTGTTTTCTGATTTTCTTCTCCTTTCTTTTCTCTTTTCCCTCCCTGATTTATGGGGTCTTTTATTTCTTTCACCTCTATTTCTTCTGCTTGATTGATTTTTTCTTTCTTCCCCTTCCCTGCCTCCATGTCTGGGCTCTCTCCTACTCTTCCCTCCCCTTCTTCTCCTGTTTCATCTTGAGTTGCAGATATTACACTCTCTTCTTTCTCCTTTCCTCCCTCCTGGGAGTCCCATCCACCATTTTTACTTCACTCTCACCCTCTTCTTCTCCCCCACTGTCCTTTGCTGATAAATGACGTTCTTCAGGGGGTCCAGCTTTGCTTGCATAGGCTTTGGGACACCTACAGGATAGATGTTCCTCCCCCACACAGGATTTTAGGGACTCCTGGCATGCTTATGGGAACTTTTTTTTAATTACAAAACAAATAAAAGAAACTGTATAAACATAAAACTTGACAACTTTCCCTATGACAATACCTTGTTCTTCTTGCACTCCTTTTCACCATTGCACACTAATCTCTCATGAACCATCTCTGAATCCAGGAGGAAGCAGCAATTTTAGTCCATCCCTTTGTCCTTTTGGAAGAAACACCACCATTCCATTCTTCTTTCTTCCATCTTTCTGCCTTCTCATTTTGCATCTCATCCCCATCTCAATCCACATAGTATTTAAATTTGTATATTGCCAACTTCTAACACTCTCTTCTAGTGAAAGCCAGTTCCTTGACCACAAGCAGATTTATCACTTTCCATATTGCTGCTGTCACACAAAGTAGTATGGTTCTCAGTCTCTGTCTCTCCAATCCTTTGGGCATTAACTAGTACAGCACCATTTCATATGTTAAGTCACACGCAGTTCATATTAATCACCCTCACAGAATGGTACACTCCCTCATATACCCCTTTCACAAAAGTGTAGTGCCAAAATATGCGCAGTAAAGATTCTTCAGCTCCACATCGCTCTTTCGAGCACACCACTCATCTTACTAAACCCCATTTATGCTGAATGTCCCTCATAGGAAGAATATTTCATATCATTACCCATATGATATCCATGTGTTCTCCTTCCAATCTAGTATCGGTCACTTCTTTCCATACATTTGCCATCAGTCTTTCTGTCAGATCCCCAACTAGTATTACTTTATCTTTCTTATCATATTAATCACCTTCTTATGATCTTTCAAGCATAGCAGTCTAATCTCACTCCCTCAGGTTTATTTACCCATATGAAGCACTCCATCTTTGCATAGTGGGCTGATGGCTTCTATTCTCATGGCTTTTTCCAATATCCCCAGTACATGCCCCATCTTCTTAACCTTCTTCCTGCCACATAACAGTAGAAACATAAAATCATAGAATCATAAGAAATTAGGGTTGGAAGGGACCTCAGGAGGTCAACTAGTCCAACCCCCCTCCTCCCCCCTTAAACCAGGACCATTCCTAACTAAACCATGCCAGCCAAGGCTTTGTCTAGCCAGGTATTAAAAACCTCCAAGGATGTAGCTCCTACCACTTCTCTAGGTAACCTGTTCCAATATTTTACTACCATCCTAGTGAGAAAATGCTTCCTAAGATCTAACCTAAACCTCCCTTGCTGCAATTTGAGACTGTGAGCATCTTGTTCTGTCATCTGCCACCACTGAGAACTGTCACATTCAAGCTAGCAGCTAGTCCTGGAACTCCCAGTCTCACTCCTCCTTGTGTTGGTCCTGCATCTCTTTGCGCTGCTCCTGCTTAACCTCTTGGGCATTGTGCTCCATCCACCAGGCCTGTACATCCTCTGCATGCTCCTCTGAGACTGTCGCGAGGCACTGGACGAGGATGGTGCAGTCCATTGTGCACTGGTGGCAGAGCCAGCACATCTGCAGTGCCCTGTCAGCATCCACAAAACCTGAAGCCACATCCCTGCTACCAAATGTGGCCCTCCCCCCACATCCAGCTGCCAGACCTGCAGATCCATGAGACATAAGCTTTTTGTGAGAGTTTGCAACATTTCAGATATAAATTAGGTGGGTAGATCTGGGCCCAGGTGACTCCTGGCCACACACCCCATACCCATGCACTCCCCTGGGGCTTGTGCACCACTGGGTGTTAGCCACAGGCAGCCTGCATCCCACACCCCATCCCCAGGGTAGGACAGGCCAGGCTTCTGGCAGCATTTGCTGCCATGACTCCAGACCCTATAGCCAACCCTCTCCTTCTGCAGAGCAACCACTTTGCTGTACTGCCATGGTGCCTGGGCTTGTGGGGAAGGGTTCCTGAACAACTGACATAAGAGATGCCCACACCCCTGCTGTCCCCATTGAGAGCTTCTCAAGGTACACATCCCAGGGCCAGCTCCCTGTCATGCTGTCACTGCACACCAAGCTTGCCCTGCTGCGCATGCCCTGAACAGTGCATGATGAGCTGTATGGGTGGACCAAGGTGTGGCTGACCCACTATGGCCTTCTGCTGATGACCCTCATGGTACCCTGGGCACACCTGCACTCCTGGTACAGAACCCTGAGCTATAACAGCATGTGGGATAGGCTTGGGCAGTCCCACAACCTCTGCCACTGCCTAGAGATCTACCTATGGTTGTGCTATGCATTGCTGCCCCCAGCTGCTAAGGAGGACATTGCCACCAAGACTGGTAGGAACTGGGGGCAGAGGCGGGGGTCGAAGTAGAGAGGGCCTTCTCCCCAGTGCAGGGCTTACCACATGGCCAGGGCTGGCATGGCTGACAGTTTGATGTGGTCCTCTCTGCCAGCAACAGTGTGCACTTGGCTCTTGGGGGATGGCATGCAGACACCTGGCTGGGAGTTCCCCTGGGGAGGAGCTGGCACTGCTGGCAACTGTGTTATGGCCTGCCATGCCTCCTGGCTGGCCCTGGGGCTGTAGAGCTGGTGAGGCAGGCCCTGGCCAGGGATCACCAAGCTGCTAGAGGAAACTGCAAGGAGTTGGGTAGGACAGGTTGCTGGGTGCCTGAGGGGCCCTCCCCCATTGGTGTGTCACCCAGGGTGCCAAGTTGGGGCAGGGGCTCAGGCAGGACACCTGTGCTGGTATAAACTGAACATCTGTGGCCTAGGTCCTGGGGCACAAGAATGGCCATCAGTTACTACATAAAGGGTATGGACTTGCAGGTACTGCCAGACCAATGATTGTGGTCAGTTATGGCAAACCACTGTGCTCACAAGGCCTTGACCTTTACGCAACACTTCTGTGCTAGCTTGTTGTGTCCTTGCTTTTGCAACTGACCTAACAGCGCTTCATAAATATGCATGTTGGAGCAGCTGCCCCACTCAGACTGGCACGGCACTTCTGCCTCACCCCACAGTGCCACGAGGTCACCAGTCTCCTCCTTGCTTCAGTTGGGGCACTGGTGGAAGGCACATCTGCAGCCAGGAAAGAGGCCATTGTGGGTCCTGCACCAGCTCTCTGAGCCCTTGCACAACTGTCCCTGAGCTGCTTGACCTGGACAGCTGCCACAGATGGGGTGTGCTGCAAGCAGGTGGCACAGGCCCTGCTGGCCAGAAGCTGCCTGCAGGTGGACCTGGGGGATAACAGGCATGACCTAAGAATGCTGGCAGCTATGGAGTAGGGCAGTGCCAAACAGCAGGGCTGAGGTGCAGGCAGGCAGGCACAGGTACCCTGTGGCCTGCCCAGGAGGACACACAGGGCCTGGAGTGCCCTCAGTTTCCCTGTTGAGTATGTTCCAGGCCTCAAAATGAGCCTACAGGCATGGGCTGTCATAGAGGCAGCCCAGCCCTGGGAAAGCAGAGGCTGGTAGCCCAAACCCCTGGGGCTGGCCTGAGGCTGGGTCCCTAGTGGCAGGGCAGACCTTGGAGCAAACATGCTACCAGGTTACATCTACACATGAGTTATTGTGCTGTAATTAATCCTGGTTACATTTGCTACTTGCATTTGCAGGTAGCAAATTCAGGTGGGATTAAGAGGATTTACTGTGGAGTAAGCAGGTGCACATGTAGACGTGTGCACTTGCTACACAGTAAATTATGCTAATATGCAGTAATGCATCTTGTATAGACACTCCCCCTTATCTCTAACTTCTTCCATTCCTTTGTTCCTTTCCCTTTGGAATCCATTGGGATTTCCAAGATCTTGATTACATGCTCTCCCATAGCCCAAACTTCTGCAAATTCTCCCAGTTCCCTACACTCATCAACATACTTTTCATCTTACTTATTTTCATACCTGACACTTCACTGCTGAGCTTGGGATGCCTCAGTTCCCTATCAATTGATATAGTGCCCTGAGCCACTATGTTCACATCATCCATGTACAATGGACATTTAATGTGTCCCCCTTCTGGTATCTTCACACCACTTACCAGCTTATCACAAATACTCTGAAGCAATGGCTCCATCACACACATATAAAGATAGGGGCACAGCAGGCATCCCTGTCTTACCCCTGTTTGTATGGAGAATGCATTGCTCAGGTAACCATTTACTAGTACTCCACTTCCTGCTTTACTGTATAACACTTTGACCCATCTGATCACCTTCACAGGAAACCCCATCCCCCACAATATGTTAAACAAGAAATCATGTTCAACCCTATTATAAGCTTTTTCCAGATCTAGATTAATAATTACTGTGTTTATTTTCCTGTCTTGCACATCTGATATGACATTTCTCACCAACTGTAGGGCCAGGGATATCCTCCTCTCAGGAACAGCACACATTTGTTCTTTTTGTATCACATCTGCTAAACAGTCATGAATTTTTTTGGCCAGTACTTTTGCCGTTAATTCGTAGTCTATTTTTAAAATGTCTATTGTCCTGTCTTCCTTTCCCTTCTTGAATATCAAAATTAGCACATCTTATGCAAAATCTGCTTCTATCTCCCCACAATTCATTATTTCCCTGAATGTCTCTATTATATCTGTCCCTAGCCATTTCCAAAATTTTCATAGAATGCCACCAGAAGCCTTCTCTTCCCAGCACCTTCCCTCTCCTGCAAGTTTTTAATCAGTCTTCCACCTCTCTCCTACTTAAATTCTCCTCCAGTTTTTGTTTTGCTCCATTCTCTATTCCTTCTTTTATCCTGTCAAGGAACACTTTCACTTTTCCTCCATCCACTCCTCTTCTTTTGGATGGCTATAGGTTCTGCAGCCATGGTAGCAAATGCTGCCAGAAGCCTGGCCTGTCCTACCCTGGGGATGGGGTGGGGGATGCAGCTCTCCTTCTCCTTCATCCCCTCTCCTCAATAATCTGCTGCATACCTCCACTTACATACACTTCTAATTTCTTAGACAGGGTGATCCTTCCTTCTCTTTCAGCCAGTGCTATAGATTCAAAATCTCTAACACTCTTTGCAAACTTCACCACCATCTATTGTAATCTCCCTTCTACTTCCACTTGCTGCATTTCTCCTTTCTCACTCTTGAGCAAAGTTTCAACTCCAGCTACTTTGTTTACCTTCAACCCAACCTACTGTGATGGTCCCCATCCCCACCTCTCTACTTTGCTGGCTAAGAAGACTGATCCTAAAGCTGCAGACTCTCTGGCAGATGCTGCAGGTGGTGGTTAAAGGAATGGTCAAACCACAGATTTCTCAATCTTGTTCCCTTTCCTTCCATTTTTGTAGTTTGTCTGTCTGCAGGATGAAACCGTTTTTTCTCAAAGTAAGATGTACCTTTTCTCACAAGGTATTGCCATGTAACCCTGTCCTAGACTAGTTTTTTCCAATTTGTGGTGTCAGTGCCACACTTAATATTTATCTTGAAGGTGTCCTTGAAGCATTTTCTTTGACTCCTACACGTCCTTTGTCCTTAGCTGAGTTGAGAATATAGCAATTGTTTTGGTATGCATAAATAAGACATACACAAACAATGCTCTGCCCACTGCAACTGATGTTGAATAATCAAAGCATCCATACTGGTGGTGTTAGCATTGATGAGGACACTGGCATCTCTGCAACAATCCTGCCACTTTATACCAAGGACCTTTTGGAGGTAGCACTGGTGAAGGCATTCCAGGATTTTCAGGTGGTCCCTGTAGGTCATCCAAGCTTCACAGCTGTAGAGAAGAGTTGGGGTTACTGCAACTATATAATAGGAGCTTTATTCAAGTCCTGATATCATGATCATTGAACACATGAAGATGGAATCTTCCAAAGGTAGAGGTGGCACATTGGATCCTGTACTGGACCTCTTTGTTGATGTTGGCCTTCTTTGAAAGATGACTGCCAAGGTATGCAAAGTATTCAGTATTCTCTAGATCCTGTCCATCAGTGGGGAGCTTTTCCAGGGGAGTTGTTTGGCCTGTGCAGGCAGATAAAGCATCTTTGTTTCTCTGGTGTTAAGAGTCAATCCCAGACACTGGTATGCTTAAGACAAGCAGTTAAGGATCTTTGTAGGTTATGAGAAACTCCCATAACCAGCATTGTTTGGCAGACTGACTCATGAAAATTTCAGGAAAGGGATATATGGGATCAAAATGATCCCTTTTGGCCTATGACCTATTCATGTTCATGTCCTTCCCATTGAACCATGTATGTAGGTAAGTGGATGGAGAATGGTCAGGAACCATTTGCCTTTTCTTTCCATTATTTATTCTATGAGGATAAGTTCCTAATTTATAATGGGTTTAGTCAAGTCACTGTAAACAGTATTAAATTATAGCCCATAGCATATAAGGAAATTCTGGTCAAGTTTAATGCTCAATTTCTTCAAAAATTAAACAAGTCTTCCTTAATAAATTGTAATATCTTCTGCAGTTTTGGCAACAAACTTTTAAAATAAGCATTATTTCACCATCCTACAACCTACATCATCCCCATTTTTGCACAAGATGCTTCTCAAAAAAAGGAGTTCACTACCAAAATTAAGGAGAGCTGGGTGTCATGATGATTCAGCATGAATTCCCTTCATTTAGGAATAAGTCATCCATTTTCAGCTTCTAGATTGCTACAGTGTTTTACAGTTGCAGATTAGAGCTACCTGAATGTATTCATCGTTACATTGCTCTTTGGAATGGTCTGAGGCAGCATATGTCTCTCAGGTGCCATAAAGTACTTGAGTTTTGTGTGTATATATTGACAGCTAGAACCAATGGAACTATGTTGATTTATTTCAGGTGAGAATCAATCCTCATTAATAATTTTAAATATTTTTAAATAATCATAAACTTAAATAATCTTAAGTATTCTTAAATAACTGTAATCTTAAATCTTAAGGCTAAAAACTTTAAGGCTTAAAGCCTTCTCTGACTAGTCCCCAACTGCACAACTGTGACTTGCCACTAGAGAACTGGCAAGCAGGGGCCAGACTGAGAGCCATAGCTATTAGTTGCCACAAGAGAGCTGGCGAACCAGGACAGGCTTCTATCTCTGCTTTAGGTGTAGGTATGTGATAGATGGGTTGGTGGGGCAGGAACATGAAGCTAGGAGGCCAAGAGTTAATGAGATAGGGGTGGGGACTGAAATGGGAGGTAGAAAGTAAATAGAGACAGGGTATGGTTGCTGAAATGAAGGAAGTCGGCTACTGAAGGATAAAATGAAGTAAAAAAAAAAAAGAATTTAAAAAAGAAAGTAAATTAAAGAAGGTCTCATTGGGACTGGGATTGGGGTCTGGGGGATACTGGTCATGCTTCCCTAGGTGGCTGGGAGAAGTAAGCCACTTTTGGGGGAGCTACTACCCCTGCTCTGGGTAGAAAGCCCCACATCATGGAGTGTTTATGCACTCCGTGTGTGTGTGTGTGTGTGTGTGTGTGTGTGTGTGTGTTTGAAGGTGGGGGGGGGGAGCTTTAATTAGAGCACTTCTGAGATCTGCTATAATTAAAGTGCCTAGAGTCTTTCATGTATCAGCGTCCCCACACTTAAAAATGGCATTGGGGTGCTTTATCTAAAGCCCATTGAAAAAGCTTTAAAGTACCCCCACCACCATTTTTAAGTGTGGGGGTGCTGATACACAAGACACTGGAGTGTGCTGGAGTGCAGTAATTACCACATGCCAGCAGACTCTATTAATTGTGTCTGCTCCGATGTGCTGTAATTACTGCATATTGGAGCAGCCTTGCTGCTTGTGTATAGGCAGCCATGGGGACCCAGTTAGGCCCCCTATCTTGTTCCTCCCCTCCCAACACCTTATCAGTACACAGTGTAATGCTTTCAAATCAATACTCTTCACTTTTAATAAAGAACACAATAAATGGACTAAACTGGGTGATCTGAAAAATCTATATAAGCAGTTATCAATGTAGAATCATCATCAAATACAGGAGTTTCTATAAAGGTTCCACTATAGGTTCCAGTGGCATTCAGTTTTTTCCTCAATGATTTGGGAGTAAATATAAAAACAATTACCAATAAATTAGCAGAGGACACAAAGATTGATAAGAATCAGGTCAGAGCAGACGTTCAAAGTTTTCCAGAATGGGCTTGGGCTCCTTCAAGCAAAATGCATTTCAGTACAACCAAAGCAAAAGTTGTTCATCTGGAAACAAGGAACGTATGTACGGACCAGGGTCAGTACCTTAGAAGGCAGTGACTGAACAGGATTTTAGGGATCAACAAGCAAGCATTCCTGTGCAATGCAATGGGAGAAAAAACCCATGTGTTCCAAGGATGTATAAACTGGGGAATAGTGAGTTCATGAGTGGGAGGTGATTTGATTTCTGTATACAACATTGATGGGACTGATACTGTGAAACTATGCACTGCTTGGGTGTCCATATTTTGAGAGGGAAACTTAAGAATTGGGAAGGGTGAAACAAGCCAAAAGTTATTTGAGGTCAGGAGAAAATGTCTTACAGTGTAAGACTTAAAGAATGCAAGTTATTTATTTTAACTGAGAGATGATTTGATTGCAGTGTATAAATGACCTCACTGGGACATAACTCTGGATTCTTTTTAATATAACAGTGAAAGGCATAACAAAAAACAATGTTGGCTGGAAACTGAAGCCAGAGAAATTCAAACTAGAAATAAAACACAACAAACTATCAAGGGAATCAGTGGTTTCTCCATTTCTTGCTATCTTCAGATCATGACTAGATGTTTTCCCAGAAGATATGCTTTAGCCGAATGCAAATTACACTTAAGTCAGGCACAAGTCATTGCGTAATTCAGGGATAGATATGTGACATACAAAGGTCTGAGGCTTACAAAAGGTTAGCATAAATGATCTATTGGTACCTCTGGACTTTAAGCCTATCAATCTATAGTGGAATAAGTGTTTTGGAAGGTAGGTTGGCTGTTTTATCCTTAACACTATGGAAGTCAGTGGATCAAACTTTTATGTGAAGCAAAAACTCAAAGGGCAGGAGCTCATGAAACATAAGCCAAAAAATGGCTTCACTGAGTTTCCTGTAAATGAAAGCCACCAGGTTTCACATCATTGTTGACCAGAATCTTCATAATGCAGAGGAACAGCCAGTGTTTTCTCTAAGGAAATGAGAAGATTTAGATTATTTCCAGTTGGCAGCCACAATAGTCAAGTGAGTTCAATATAGAGGCTTGCTGTCATACATTTTGAAGCAATGATGCAAAGTAATCTAGTGTCAGTTTTTAACTATAAAGACTGACTCATGGTATTTTAAAAAGAACATAGCTTTCATTCTGAAGGGAAAAATATATCAACATATAATTAGTTTACCAATTGTTCCTTCTTTATGGCTTTTATGTCAATGCTTTAAAGTATTCTGACTACAGAGTGACATCTAGTGGTTAAGTTGAAGTATGTCACTGGTTAAATCTTAACTGGAACACTAAAAGCTTCTATGGTAAAATAAGGTTGAGAGAAAACGTGCACGTAATATAGGATTATTTGAATGATATACAGTGCAACTATATGCAAATATTTGAAGGTGAGGAAATGCATAGATATGTTTAAACAACTAAGTATTAACAAGTCAGGAAACTGGAATGTAATTCTCAAAACACCTAACCTCCAGGAAGACTAAAAATAGTCAAGTAAAGTCTCACCAGAATGCTGCCCTGGATGTTCTCATTATAAACATAATGTCAAAAAGACTTAATGAAAAGCATTCCCTGTTGCATGTACCAGGTCTTCTGTTATATTTTCATATAACCTGTGCACACTCCTGTGGCCTGTTCCATGGAACTATCCATCTATCTTCAGATAATATATATGATGGAATGGGATTTCTGCCTTAAAATAGTCTAAATGAATGGGGAACTATTTGATTGTGAGAGTAACTGATTCATTTAAAGCTGAGAAATTGACAAGGTAAATATGTTCCTGTGGTCAGGGTAGACCATGTGTAAAGGACTGTATAAGAGGTGCCTGTGGTTTTGCCCATTTTATAAAAGCAATCTCTCATTCCTGAACAGTGTACCTCAGAAGTGAAAGACAAGTGATTGTTGGTACTGGATTTATGGCCCAGATACCTTGTGCTGGGCAGATCCAAACCCTTAGACCAACCACAACCTCCCCATCTGAAAATAAGTGAATTGTATTGATACACAGTGACAGCAGATAAGAAGAATGCAAACAATTCTATAGCTACCAGCCCTAGAGCTGTCACAGGGTCAAGGTACATCTGACCAGTATGCAAACTTCACCCTGAGGTTTTCTCTTCAATGTCAGATGTCAGCAGCCTGGAGTTTGAAGGCTGAAGCCCACACTCCCCAAGTGGGGTGGTTAGACTGGCTGGTGGTATGCCCTCCATCCATGGTGGTCTTGGGTTCCCCTCTTGGGGACCCTTTGCTGGTCTGAAATCCCTCGTTTTGTATGCTTTCTCTCCTCTGACTCTTCATCTCCTCATCACCATTGATTGGTCTCCCTGTGGTCATCCTACTGTCCACATTCTGTTCTGTCAGCATATTCCTTTGTTTCACAAACCCATCACATGCACACATCTTAATTCGGGATTTTAATTTAGAATTCAGAAATTCCCTAATTTTGTCCATCTACCAAAACTGGAAATCCCAAGGTCTCTTCAGTTTACCACAGTGACCTGAGAGTCATGTAACCAGGGTGTCCCCAGAATGAGTTTCCCCCCTCACCATAAGAAGGGGAAAGCCAGCAAGGCACACATGCTGGGGTGGAAACTGCAGTCACTCATAGTTCCCTCCCATCTGTTGTGTCTCAATAGAGGAGGGACAGAAAGGGATGTCTTAACCAGGTACAAATTTGATATAGGTATTTATAAAAAGATAGAGAACTGAAGTGAGTATTTACAGGTTACAAATACATACAGGCAGTCCTCGACTTACAGTGTTTCAATTAACGTCACTTCGTACTTGCGGCACTCTGCCATTTACACCCTTGTCATTACTTACGGTGCTGGATCCTCGTCCTTGCGGCAGGCAATGAGCTGGGCATGGAGCATGGCAGAGGCACCGGGGTCAGCATGGGTCACTTACTGGAGGTAAGCTCAGGCAGCGGTTCCTCCCCAAGGCCATGTGATCTCCAGGGAACTATTCTGTGGGCTGCATGGCTCCAGGGAATTGCTCTACTCTCCAGCCTTGACATCATGTGTCTCCTCACTCCCCAAGGTGATGCGGGGGTGTGGACCAGTTTCCCAGAGCTGGCAGAGCCTGCGGAGCAGTTCCCTGGAACTGGCAAAGCCCATGCCAGCCCCCAGCCACTGTCCCCGCCTCGCCATGCCTATGGGAGTGAGGAGGCACCTAGTGTCGGGGCTGGGGAGTGAAACAGGTCTCCAGGCCTGCGCCAGCCCCCAGCCCCACCCTTGCCTTGCCTTGCCTTGCCTCACCTCAGGGAGGAGCCACTGCTTGCTCTGCATGAGGACTGAGGAACTTACCTTTTGTAAGTGTCCCACACCGGCCCTGGTGCCTCCCTTAGTTACTGCATTGCACTTTAGAAAGCTTTGTACAGTGTATACCATTTATCAGTGTATATTATTTATAGTTCATTAAACAGTTGATTTAATAGTTAATAAACACTCACAAAATGCACAGCATGTATCAATCAAGAAACACTCCAAAATATAAGACACTAGAGTTCTCTAGTGGTTCCCCTCCTCTAGGGGATCTCTTCCTCCTACCTCTTTACTGAGGCTACCTTCCCCGAGTGTCACTCCCTGGTGGGAGACCCATTGCCCAACTGACCCACGTGTCCCAAGGAGTTGGGTGGGGCAGTGATCATAATCTCCCTGGCCTGGGTAATATTTCTGAAGGGAGGGCTCACTCCCTGCTTCAGGGAAGCAGCATGATTTGCTCATACATCACAGTGGCTCAATCCTTCTTAGGGCGGTTGCAGGCCTGGGCTGCCTCGTGCATACCCAGGGCCATGCTGCTCTGAATGCTGCTCCTCGCACTCAGGAACCACTCCATTCCTCAGGCCTTTGTGGACACACTGCAGGGAGTGGGTCCCAGACCTCCTGGCCTCTCCTTCCCCTGGGACTTATGCCCCACAATGACTCATCCTGCAGTAGCACTGGCTCCTGTGCTGCAATGCACCATATCCTATGCTGCAATGCATCCATAACCCCCCTCCCAGCACCACCACCACCTGCCCCGAGCACAATCTGGCCCAGCCTCCCCACTGGGAAGAGCTCGGTGTAGCCTGGGCCCCAGCCCACAGCAGCAGCCTGCCCTGGCCCACACAGATCCAAAGGTACACACCCCCTGTGCCTCCTGGGGTGTGCATAGCAGCAGACGCCATGCCTCCCAGACAAACCGCTCACAGATGAGTCCCTGGCAGTGCAGTGCCTGCTCCAGCCCCACCCCCTTTTTCACTACTGTGCATGTACCTCTCCCCACCCTTTTGAAGCTGCCAGAAGCCAGTGGCCAAGCCTCCTTGTATCTGTACTGATGTCCCATGTTTTGGGAGGGCTAATCCCCATTAGTGCCCCCCTTCCACTGCCTATGCTGTTTATGTTATGGAACAGTGTGGTACATGTTTTCAAGTTCCCAGCCTGTGTATCTGCTTGCTGTTTGCCTGCGTCAAACACAGCTTGACTTGAAGGAAACTTTGCCCAAAACAGCCTTTCAGAAATCAAGTAACCTTTGCCATTCTCTCTGGATCATTGTTCTAATGTATATCTACTTTCCCTGACAGGCAATTCCCAAAAGCAAGTCTCTAAATACCATTTTCTAGTCATCAGTGATAAGAGACAGTATTTAAAAGTTAGTCTTGGTGCTGGCACCTGAGTTATTCCTGTTATTCGATCTTATCTGAATATTCTTACTGTTAAATTTTTTACAATAGCTGTATGATAGCTCTTAAATTTAACAGATATAGGCTTCAACTGTAGCCCTACCTTTAAAAGGCTCTGAGTGTTTGCTTGTTTGTGCAACTGCCTTAATTTTGATATACAAAAAACAGCTGCAAATGCTTGTGGAATAAAGGAGAAAAAGGAACTTCTGCTCAGGTATGGAATCTGGTCTGTTACTTGCACAGGCAACCACATCATACAGTTCCTTTTAGCTCCATCCTCAAGTCAATTAGGCACCTTTCCCTCCAATAGTTCAAATGAAAGATACTTTCAGAGCTCAGCCCTCTGATACTTAGAAATATGCTCTTGATTCCCAGCCTAAAAAATTTCATGGTCAGTTTGTTCCCACTTGTTATTCTGTCACCATAATCCTTTACCAATTCTTTTCCCCTTCTGGTATATTTATAGAAAACAATCCTACCTGATGTGTGTGTGTATATATCTATATCTATAGCTATATCTATATCTACATCTGGAAGTACTAAAACATGGAGCAGTATGAGTGGCTACTGCACTGTGCTCATGGTGCATGGATAAATATTGCCACTATGGTGATGTTGCGGTGCACTATATCCACAAAGCACACTGCTACAGTGACATAGCTGGTGGTCACGTGTAGATGCATATGATTGCTGTATCACTGTAGCACACTGTGCAGTGATGTAGTGCATCACTACGTTGTCATAGGGCAACATGTAGACACACCCATAGTCACTCTTAGACAAGCTCTTCTAGTTACCACTCATTAAATACCTCTTTTAGTAGCTCCTTCCCCTTTTCCTCCTCAGCATCTGTTCCCCTTTTGGCATTCTTGAACATGGATGCCCAAATCTGTCGGCAGCATTTTAGAAGAAGCATTAACAGAAGCTTGTACCATGCATTGAACTACCTAATTCCTATCGTAAATCTTTCTCTTGATGCATCCTCTGCCTTTTTAATTGCAGCCAGATCACAATTAATCTAATAAACCCAGATTTTTGTCGTATTTTGTTATTTCCAAACTAATAACAACTAATGAATTCCCACCTTATGCAAAAATTTTTGTTGTTAGTCCTTAAGTTAATAATTCTGGACTGTGTACTATTAAACTTTATCCCATTTCTATCATTCCAACCCTAATTCAGATCTTACTGGGCACATCAGCACATTCATTAACATGCAGTGATTACTGCATAATTAATTTAGTACTTGTATTACCAAGTACTAAATAAATGTGCAGTAATCAGAGTTACTGCACAGTAACACCTTTTTAGTGACACTACTGTGCAGTGGCCTGTCTCAGCCACCTGCAGAGGATTTGGGGATTGAGAGTGTGGTCGGGGGTAGAAAGGTAAGAAAGATTTACTGACTTAACAAAAACATAACTACACATAGTAACAAAACTAACAATGACGGACAAAAGCAATTCACGTTGGCAATTTATCAGCAGTCCCCACTAATGCGTGATACACAGCAAATTTCTCTTTCTACAAAGTTCAGGGCAGTCAGGTGTCCCCAGTCAGCGGCGCTGTCTGAAGTGTACTGGGAAGGGCCCTGGAATGCAGTTCTTGGGCTCCTCAAGATCCACGGGCCCACTGATCCAGACAACAGCTAACTAATCCTTTTCCCACAGCTGTATCTTCCTTCTGAATGGTTTCCAGATATTCCAGCTAATTTATAGCTTCTGAATGGTTCTGATAACAAATAACCACTCAGATTCCTTTTACTTCACCTGTCCTTAGATTGACTAATAACAGTACAAGCCTTGCATTCCTTTGATAAGGTAATTTTAACTGCGGCACAGGGCCTTACTACTTCTAAGCTTTGCTAAATTTACTAGGCCTTACTTTATACAAGGCCTCACTACATCTTACATTTTCATTAGGCTTTTGGCAACAGCATATAGCTTAATAGCTAAACAAATACAGACAAACACTTGGTCTAATCTTCATAGAGCCTTCAGCAAGCACTTTTATCACACAGGCACATTTTTCAGCTGTCACATAGCCTGATAGTGTGCAGTAGTATATTAGCGTGATCTGTGCTGTGACATGCGATTGCAAGGTGTTATTAGGCTATTACACAGTTAGCATCTCATGTAGATGTGCCCTTTATGTAGTAGTTGAAACCTCCTCTGTATTAAAAATACCTCCTGACTTTGAGTCATTGGAAAATTTCATTAGCACAGCCCTGTTTTTTGTGACAATATGATTAATGAAAATATTATGTTAAATTGGTCCTACAAGTACCTGCTTTCCCACCCAAGAGTTCCTGTTTCAGCACAAATCACTGCCATCCCCTTGCCCACCTTACCGTTTTAGTATTAAGCAAAATATTTTAATCCAGGGACAAGCAATTATTTCAACTGGAGGGCCACTCACTGAGTTTTAGCAAGCTGTCAAGGGCCACCAGGGTAGCCCTGCACCTTGACAGGTGTTCTGCCTCCTAGTCACCATCTTGCGATCAGTAGTCCCATCCCCTAACCCCTGACCTTTGCCACCAGAAGTTCCTCCTCTTGCCCTCAGAAATACTCCCTTCTAGCAAGGGGTTTGTCATCTCAGAACCAGAAAAATACCAAATTATATTCTAAAAATCAAACATCTACTACAATATACATTAATTTGATTTTTTTTAAATTGTCCTGATTTACACGTGTTTGTGTAGTGTACATAGAGGTGGTTGTATAATTGCTTAAAATGAAGTCTTCCTGTTTTATATTGTGTGGGGAGTATAAGTGAGTATAGATTTGTGGGGCACAGTGGGTGTGTGGGTATACGGGGTATGAGGGAGGGTGTGGGTATGTGTGTGTGGGGTTGTGCAGGGGTGGGTAGGTATGGGTGTGTATGGGGTTGGGATGGTGTGGGTGTGTGTATATGTGGGGTGGGAGAGCATGTAAGTGTATGTGTGGATATGGGGTACGGGTGGGTATAGGGTTAGTGGGGGGCTGTGAGTGTGTGGGGGGAGGGTGGCCGGGGAAGGTTATGGCACATGTAGAGTGGGAGGGCTTGCCCGGAGCCCCTGCCAGAGCTCCTCTAAGACCAGGCCCCACCCTTCTGCCACTCTTGGCCCCAGGACACTGGCACAGGCCCCATGCTCCCACTTACCATCACTTCCTCCTCCTGTCTGCCATTGCTGCTCTTCTCCTGCCACTTCCCTATCTCACTTGCCCCCCTCCCCACTGCCACTCTGACACCATGTCCCAGCTGCATGGCTGAGACAGCAGGATGCAGAAGAGCTACATGGTCAAGATGAGAATTGTAGGGGTTGGACCACGTCCCACTGGGTCCTGTGGTCCAGCAATACATCTAGGAACCACATTGTGCCAGAGCAGCCAGTGGGCAGGTGGAGGGTGGGGAGGAGCATTGGTAGTGGGTAGGAAAGCCTGAAAACGGCAGCAGCAGGATAAGGGCAAGTGGAAGTGAGCAGGCATGCAGGAGTGAAGTGACTGATGGGTGGAACATGGGGCCCACACTGGAATGCCAGGGCCAGGGCCAAGGCCAGGGCCAGGGCTGGTGGGGGCACAGAGTGGGGCAGCAGGAGCATAGGGCCCAGGTTAGCAGGGGCTTTATGGAGCCAGGTTGGGTTGCGCCAGCAGGGAGACTGGGAAGCTGACCCAGCTGCATAGAACTACTGCCAGCCTGGGCCCTGCTCCTGCTACCCTGATCTGGGCCGCCACTGGCCCTTGCCCTGATCCTGGCACACTGGCATAGGACCCATGCTCCCTCCAAGCTGGCACTGTGCTCCCATGTGTCTTCTCACTGCCACTCATGTCCCCACCTGATGCCGCCATTTCCCTTCTTTCCTGCCTACCGCCATTGCTTCTCCACACCCCACACCTGATCACCTGCCAGCACCATATTGTTCCCTGCCACGTTGCCAGATCACAGGACTCAGCAGGACCTAGACCATCTCTGAGGACTGGGGTGGTCTTCCCATTTCCCTCCTCCCCACACACTTGCATTCTTATTGGAATTTCTCTCTCAGGCAGAGAGAGGTGGGGAACAGCCTCAGGGTCCCAGGTCAGAAGCTTCTGCTACACAGGGGCTTCTAGTTGGCTGGGGGCTGGTGGTGGGGCAAGGCTGGGTGGGCCTTGCTGCTGGGGCTGCTAGGTCCTACAACCAGCTCCCAGAGGGTCCTACTGTCCCTGGTGCCTTGTCATCTTGAACAGGCAGCCAGGGGCAGATAAATATTAATTTTCTAAATGTTTTAGGTGCCCTGCAGGCCAGACATAATGGCTTGACAGGCTGGATCCAGCCATGGGCCTTATTTTTCCCACTCCTCTTTTAATCTATAGCTTAACTGAAATTCTGCATATGGCCATAGATGGTGTCATCACTAACTTGATAGACTTACCAAAAAAGTCCTTATCCCCAGACCTGCAGGGTCCTGTGCCAGTCCTTACAGTATTCTAGGATCAAAATTACCTCATCTCTTTGCTTGAGTTAATTAAAGTCTTTGGGTGCCTGTAGATGTGTTGGGAGGCTACTCTGATGTGATGTAATTACAGAGCATCAGAGAAGACTCAATTAATCGAGTCTGCTGCAGTGTGGTAATTACTTCAGTACAGCCAACCTCTGCATCTCATGTATCAGTGTCCCTATGCTTCAAAATAGTGGCAGGGGTGCTTTAATTAAAGGTCATTGAACAAACTTTAGATAACGTGCCCCCTCTCCCACTTTGAAGCACAGGGATGCTGATACATGAAATGCTGCAACTATTTAATTACAGTGGCTCTTAGGGCTGTTCTGATTAAATCATGCCCCCCACCCCACAATCTCCCTTAAAGCACATGTAAAATTGCCCTTTTAGCTTTGTTCCTACATCAGATTTGGAGTAGAAAGCCCTTGAGACTGGACTTTTGTGGATATCATAAGTACTACAGAAGTGCTTGCAGTCAATGGGAACTCTGTGGGAGGGTTTCTGCTGTGATTTGCAGGGACTAGCACCATTGTAAGTTATGCAAAATGGGGCAACTTACCAATGCCTCCAATCTATGTTTATGGAGACTTTATATGCCACCTAGTTATTTATCTTCCCACATCTAATACTTTTTCAATTAAACATTCGTAATAGTTCAATACCATTCTATCTGATGCTTTTTGTTTAAGCCTATTTAATAGAATAATTTTGGAATTCACACACCAGGCTGCTTTCAAGATGACTAAAGCAAAGAAAGACATTTTACTAAAGGAAAACACCATCCTCTGCTGATTGCTAGCTGTTATCTTGAAGCCAGTTCTTTCCTTTCTGTGCTTTTGTAGGCTCTAATAGTCAACTTGACTAGCAAGCATACCTAGTCTTAACACCTAGGTACTGCCATCTGACTTTTAGTTTCCTACTGGCATGTATTACTGTTCTATTACACTTGCTTGAGCAGTAGTAGTCAAGTGGTTTTATTTTATGAACCAAACGGCCAATAGAGAGCATCTTTAGCAGTGTAGAAGAGGGTAAGGAGGGACTCCTAGAATAAGAGTATTGCTCTTGAAAATCATGATCTAGAAAATACTTGTGTTAGCCATGCTAGCAAGTCATCCTTTTTTCATAGAAAAGAGGTAAACTTTTCTGAAAGCTCTAGTGGCATGAACTGTTTCAAACCAACCTTAAGCATCTTTTGTAAATCTACTATTATTTCACAAACAAACACATCATACAGTTCTTTTAAGCGCCATCCTAAAGTCAATTAGGTTAAGCAGGCCTTTGAAGTACAATGGACAAATACCCTATTTTACTTAGAAGCTCTGGAACATTCAGTAGGAAGTAAATAATAAGAAAATGGTTTCTACCAATCATTCCAATGCAAAAGGCGGGAACTCCATACATGGAAAACTATTAGTAACCTCCTGAAGATTGTCAAGTTGTACAACATGTGGCAACAGGAGCTTTTGTGATAGCAATGCACACCTTCTTACAAGGACCCCAACAGCTGAACCTGAACTACTAACATCAAATTGGTTACCAACTAGGTATGTCTACACGTTCATTAATGTGCTGTAGTTACTGTGCATTAAGTTTAGTACTTGTGTAATCAAATACTAAGTCAATGAATGGTAACCAGCATTACTATACAGTAACACCAGCACATGTCTTTTTAGTGATGCTACTGTGCACTAACCTAGTAATACTGTGTAGTAGCAGATTAGCACTGTTTCTATTGTGCTACGCTACTGCACAGTATTATTAGACTACTGAGCATTCAGTGTCTTATATAGATGCACCCACTGACTAGGAGCAGTTGAGGCTTAAAGGCCAAGTGTTTCTGTATGGATAAAGGGACTCCCATATTGCTGGTTTGCCTCTGTTGCTTTGGGGTAAACGCCGTGTAGATCACCAGGAAGTGCACTTTTAGTTCCTGAAATTCTACAGGAAGTGCAGGCCACCCCAGATCTGGAATAAAATCTATTCCTATCAGTCAACACTCAGTTTGTAGACCCAGAAATGGCACAGAGTGAGGTGTTCCAGGAAAAGTCACTCATGAATCAGCTATCTGGTTTCCTCCTCCTCCTTCTCCTCCTTTTTGTCTGCATCCATGTTTTGATTCAGCTCAAGCTACTGGGAGTGTAGCATTTGGCTTGACAAGATGCAATCATCCAGAAACAACCTATCAAGTAATACATGCATGCATGCTAATGTGTAATCCTGACTACCAGTACTGCAGCAAAGAGCATTGTTTCATTCACAATAGTAAGTGAAGATTTTGAAAATGGTACCAGATACCCAAAAAGAGGTGGATGATGAGATTTTTTTTAGAGATTGACCATCTCCTCCAATATAGAATTCAGTGACTTTATATGTTAAACTGCCCCTCTATGTTTATATTTAGGTGTTATATTATTTGATTTATTGTTTTATATAATCTGCAGTATATCTGTATGTATATACAGAACATTATTACAGTTCATTCAATGATATCTTGTTTTTGTGTATAGGTTGGAACTGAGCTTTCATTTTAGAACAAACTAGGATTTTTCTTTAAGATGTAGAATGTTTCTGTGATCATTTGTGATTCAGTGATTCTTGGCTGTAGGCCCAACATCCTCTTTCCACAAACATTTACATTGTCAAGCTGGAGGTAGAATCTCTGACCTAAAAGTGGGTTCCTTCCTTGCTAGAAAACAAATTACTTACACAGTTTTATTCACTGTTTAAACTCAAGTCCTGTTCCAACGTTGTGAAGTCTCATGATTTTATTACAAAATGCATAATCTTTGATGTTTTTCTTAAAAACCCAGTTCCTGAAGTGACATGTTTTCTCAGACCTCATTTAGGAAAAAAGTATGTTTTTAGCCCTTGTTTCTTTAGAGAAAAGACCAAAACTGTGATCCCCAAAGACTCATAAGCGAGAAAGAAAATAAACAAAAACAACATTTATTATTTTTTACATCATTATTGTAAGCCAATCTCTATATATCTCGAGGCCTGTCTCATTATTTTTGAATGCTAGAGGTTGATAATATTGAATAAAGACAGAAATGGGAATAGTAAAGCTTCTCAGAGGCAATTTCACCCTCAGGACTCCAATTTAAAACATATCCATGTATCAGCTTACTGCTACCTGCAATTTCTAATTCCTTCCTATCCCCTTTCTTCCTTCAGCCTTTGAAATCTGGTCTAGAAACTGGAAACTAGGTGAGCCAATTCTGTTCTCCCAGAGTTATCCAACTGAATAAGATGTATGCATAATATTCCCGCAGGGGATGCGAAGTCTAGTCTGTGTGATTGGAAAACTTCTAATAATGGTGCAGCTATGCATGGCTCTCCCTTATTAATGGTGTCTTAAAAGTACAATCTTACCTTTTAACACCAAGCAGTATATGGACAAGCAGTTGAGACAAAGAAGCTGGAGCAAGATCCATAAAAGATGTCTAGTAGAATCCACATTGTGCAGATAGGTGTGTAGGCTCTCTACACAGTGCATGAGTGAAATTGATGGCTAGAAAATTATATTTAGAGGTTTGCTATTGGGAATTGGCTTGTAGGTAAAGTAGTACACATGGGCTGAATATTGTATTAGAATAATGGTCTAGGGGAATGGCAAGGGTTACTTGATTTCTAAAAGCCTGTTTGTGACAAAGTTCCTTTCAAGGCACAGTGTGTCTGAAGCCATCAGACATACAGGCTGGGAGCAGGAAGACATGAGATGAGGTGACATTAGGTCAGAGTGCCCAACTGCAGAGCACTTGAGATTTCTGGGTTTGGTAGACAGGCCAAATTAAGAGGCCTGATAAATGCCCAAATTAAGATGTGTGCATGTGTTGGGTTTGGGAAACAAAGGAGTGTCAACAAAATCAGGCATCTAAAATCATGATCTAGAAAAACTAGCATATTCTGCGGGAAAGCACCTAAACCAACCAAGAGGAAATGCTGAAAAGGGTGTTGTGTTTTAATCCTTGCTCCTCTTGTAAGTGTGATTTGATTGCACCTTGTTCTTGTCATCTGAAATCCATTAATGCATTTACTTTTTAACATACATGTTTACATGCAGGGACATGTTTACATGTGCAATTAATGTGGCTGACTAAAACCCAGAGCAATTTGTGCCACAACTGGGTGCAGTGTCTACACTTTCTTCCACGACAGCAGCAACCTGAGCCAGGGAGGAGCAATTCAGGCCAGGACTGCTCCTGCTCTGCACTGCCCCTCTGCTGCAGCCAGGGAGAGTTCTATGCTTTGGAAACAGCTGCCCAGGTGCCAGCTCCACTCTGTAAAAGGCTGCTCCGCACTCTGTTCCCCACACATTTCTTTGGCCTCAAGCAGTTAGCAGCCTGATGACATATCCCTCTAGGATTCTGTTCCCGAGAGCCCATGCCCAACTCACCATGGATACTCTTCATCCTCCTTGTAGCAGCAGGAGTCAGGGCACTGTGTATGCAAGGCTGCCACAGACCACCTCCTCCTGTATCCCCTGAAGTATAGTGTTTGAGTGGCCACACACAAACCCCAGGCCCACAGTAAAACCCCAAGAGCATGTACACTATAGACAGTTGTCAATGAACCCCAACCTTTATTCCACTCCCAAACACAATAAGTCCTTTTTCAGATACATAGGGGGGTCAAAAGAAGGAGCCAGGTAACGTGGGGCCTCTGCTGGACATTCTAGGAAATCTGGTCATCTCACCTGATGGTAAAGCTGACATATTCAACAATTTCTTTGCCTCCGTATTTCTGAGGAGGGACCTGGATACCTCCCCCACTGGCACCCCCGAGGACCCTGTGAGTGGCACACCCAGGCCTATGGTTAATGAGGACCTTTTCAGGGAACTTTTGGGAGGACTATATATGTTTAAATCTGCAGGTCCTGATGATCTCCACCCCAGAATGCTGAAGGAACTAGTAGGGGTTATTGTGGGATCTCTGGTGTAGTTCTACGAGCACTCATGGCGCTCAGGCGATGTGCCGTAGGACTGGAAAAGGGCCAATGTGGTCCCCATCTTCAAAAAAGGGAGGAAGGACAACCCAGGAAACTATAGGCCCGTGAATCTTACCTCAGTCCTGGGGAAACTTTTTGAAAGAATTACCCTGGCACATGTCCAGGAAGGGCCAGCAGGGGAGGTTATGCTGTGGGGCAACCAGCATGGGTTCATTAGGGACAGGTCTTGTCAAACCAACCTGGTGGCCTTCTATGACCAGGTCACCAAGTCCTTGGATGCAGGTGTCATAGTGGATATAGTCTTTCTGGATTTCAGGAAGGCCTTTGACACGGTCTTTCACCCCATTCTCGGTAAGAAACTAGGAGACAGTGGTGTTGATGCCTACATGGTCAGATGGGTCGCTAACTGGCTGGAGGGCCGTACTCAGAGGGTGGTGGTGGAAGGGTCTTATTCGACCTGGAGGGATGTGGGCAGTGGGGTTCCCCAGGGCTCGATCCTCAGGCCCACACTATTCAACATCTTCATTAATGACTTAGGCGAGGGGGTAGAAAGTACCCTGTTCAAATTCGCAGATGACACTAAGATGTGGGGTGAAGTGGGTACGCTAGTGGGAAGGAACAGGCTGCAAGAGGATCTAAACAGATTACAGGGGTGGGCCAATGAGAACAGGATAGGTTTCAACACTGACAAGTGCAGGGTAATACACCTGGGGAGGAGGAACCAGCGGCACACCTACAGGCTGGGGAACTCCCTTCTTGTCAGTATCGAGACAGAAAAGGATCTTGGAGTCATCACTGATGCCACGATGAACATGGGCCGACAAAGTGGGGACACGGTCAAGAAGGCCAAACATATCTTGTTGTGCATCCGCAGACGCATCTCAAGCAGGTCGGAGGAGGTGATCCTCCCCCTCTATGCGGCACTGGTCAGGTCGCAGCCTGAGTACTGCATCCTGAGTACCGGGCAACTCACTTCAGAAGACGTGTGGCCAATATGGAGAGGGTCCAAAGCAGGGCCACCTGAATGATTAGGGGTCAGCAGGGCAGGCCCTACAAAGAGAGACTGAGGGACCTGAATTTGTTCAGCCTCCAAAAGAGAAGACTGAGAGGGGATCTAGTGGCAGTCTACAAACTAGTCAAGAGGGACCAGCAGGCATTGGGAGAGTCTCTGTACTTCCAAGCACTCTCAGGAGTTACAAGAAATTATGGACTCAAGCTAGCAGAGGGTAGTTTCTGGCTAGACATTAGGAGGCACTATTTCACAGTGAGGGCAACTAGGACCTGGAACCAACTTCCAAAAGAAGTGGTGCTGGCTCCTACCCTGGGGGATCTTTAAAAAAAGGCTGAACAAACATCTGGCCGGGGTCGTTTGACCCCAGCACTCTTTCCTGCCGTGGCAGGGGTTGGACTAGATGATCTGCCCAGGTCCCTTCTGAACCTATGAAACTATGAAACTAAACTATGAAACAACAGCCTCCCCCACAACCACAGATTGCCTCCTTCCCTCCCTCCCCCACAACAGCCCCCACAACACCAACATGCACCACCAATAGAGACCTTCGTTCCCATGAAAATAGGTACAGTGTCTACTTACAAGTGTTGGGGGGAAATAGTGAGGAGCAGGTTCGTAGAGCACGGAGCCTGGAGGGAGGCACCCTGGTCTCCACTGCTACTACCTCAGGTCCAGACCTCCTCACAAGGCCAGCAGGCCAGAGGCAGGCCCAAGGATGAGGGCAGCTACTATCCAGACCACTCCTCCCACTCCTCCTCCTCCATGGGACCTGGTCCCCACCACAGGTACCTCCTGCTCAGGAGCTGCATGGATCCAACGTGAGTAGTGAATGGTGAGGAAGGCTTGGGGCCTGGGCACTGAGGGATCAGGATTTGGAGCAGGAACTGGAAGCCCTATTCACTGCAGTTGGTGCTGTACCTGCTGCTCTGCCTACTGGGGGGGCTGAGATGGGCCTGTGGCTGGCTGCTAGGGGTCAGCTGGGACCAGGGCCAGGATGCTAGGCATGGTGGCAGACACCACCGGGCCAGCACCATAACAATGATTCACTAGTTGTCTTCATCACTGGCTGCTGCCACACCACACTGCTCCTCCTCAACTACCATATGCCTCTCCTGAATCTGCATCTCCTGGGCTTCTGCTTGCCTCTGCAAGAGGGTGTGGTGTGCCATACGGTCCTCATTGTCCAACTGCTCCATGGCCTGCTACATCCCACAGAACTCTCAGAGATAGTGACAGTGCCAGGTCCAGCTCTCCTCCAGATGGTCCCCAAAGACAGAGGCCAGCTGCTTGAGCAGAGGTGTTTAATTCTGGCTCCAGTGCTCATAGAGATGGCAGATACAGACTACACCTGCAAAGGCTGGAGGTGTCCTTGGGGCTCTATATCTTCTACCTTTAGGTGGTTTTCCCCTGCATCCAGCAGCTGGTTCTACAGACCAAGGACAGAGAGTCTCCTTGTGTGAGTTTGCAACATTTCAGAGATAATATGCACTATTATAGAAGGACTATGCATTTGCCACCCTCAGTTCAGGGGTCATGCATGAACAAGCTATGGAAAATTGAAAGAAAGACTATGGAAAGTTGCTGGGTGAGCCTTCCTTCCCTGCTTCCATGGTGGCCTGCTTTCCAGGCAGCCTGCCTTCCCTATACCCTACCCAGTCAGGCTGTACTTGGACCCTCCCGGCAAGGGCACCAGAGGCTCTAAAGCAGCCCCACTCTACAGACCAGACACTTCATTCCTGTACTCCTGGGCCTGTGGTGCCCAGGTCGTGGGGGTCAGAGGCTCCTAGCCATCTGGCACACATACCTGGTGAGGCCCCTCCCCCCCGGTAGGCCTCTCTGGAAAGGTGCCTCAGACCAGGGCCCCTGCTGCACATGAGCTGCAGCCCAAGCGTGCCTCTGGTCAGAATCACCTGGGCACACCATGATGAGCTATTTGAGAACTCTGAGGGCTGCCTGACCTTCTATGCCCTGCTGCTGTTTAGCATGATGCAGGGGCGATGTGTTGGGGGTGTACAAGGGTACACATGCACCCCCTGACAGTGCTGGTGCACCCCCTGTCAGTCCGTGCTCCCTGTTTAGCCAGCAGGTAGGGGGGCTGACGGGAGCACCAGTGCCCTGCCCCACACTGCGAGTGCTGGCTGGGGAGCAGGGCTGGCAGCAAAAGCTTACTGGTTTCAGGGGGGCACATGACTCCTCCAACTCAAGAGGCACCAAACACCCATGGTGTGATGGTTCCCTGGGAGCTGCTGAAAACTTGGTGTGGAGCCCTGTGGGTGCCCCAGGCATGCCCATTTTTTCCTGCAACATGCACCACCACCTGGAGGGTTAGCTCTAATTATGCTATGAGTGTCTGTCCCTTGCAGCCACAGAGGAAATTGTTACTGCTATCAGTATGTTTGTTCACATGTGACAGGCCCCTGACTGCCTAGCTGGGAGCCACTATGTGCTCACTAAAGTACTTATCTGCCTCTTGTCTCTCTGCAAGTTGGGGAGGGAAGACTCTGGCATATGGCGGGGAGGGGAGGGTAGAGCCCTCCCTACCTCCCTGTACAGGGTCACTGGCTCCAGATGCATAGTCCAGGGGTAGGCATGTAAACTGATATGGGGAAGGGTGGCTGTGGTACCCTCTCTCACTCTGGCCCTCTTCCCTGTGAAGGGCTTACCAGATGAGTATAGTAGCCACTCCTGAACACTGTTCCTAGCTGCAGAGATGAGGTCCAGCTGGCTGATGCATTCTAGGGCATCAAGGCAGCAGCATGTAGCTGGCTGGGCAGCGGCCCACTCCAGCAAATAGCTGGTTCTGGTGTCTGCATGGGACATCCTCATCCTGTCCTCCTTGCTGGTAAGCTGCTGCCAGAGTATCTAGGGCAGGTGCTGGTCTAGGCTACCTGAGTAGGGACTGCACCAGAACCCCCCAAGAGTTTTCCTGGCCCGTGGCCCCTAGTGTAGGCTCCTGAAACCCACCTGTGCTGCTGAACATGGGCCAAGAAAGAACGGAGGAACATCCAGAGGAAGTGCATGAACATACAGAGAAAGTGCATGTGTGTGCACCCCCCCACACACACACACTCACAATTTCTCAGAATAAGACTGCATCTACACATGTGATTAATTTGAAGCGATAAAGAATAAAGATCTGGGTAAGATCACAGTATGTTGAACCAGATCAGAACAGCCCCAGCTGGCAAGGGGCCCTAGTGGGAGTCAACCTGTCAGCCCATGCTTCTTCAACCTAGCTCAATGTGCTGCAGAGGGGTTGGTTGGGGAACAAGGGTGCTCATTATGGGGCTAGTCAGAAGACAACCCCTGCACTGAAGTATCCTCGGGCCCTGGCCAGCCCAGCCAGATGTGTCAGCATCTGCATATGCAGAGCAAATTAGGTAACTGCAGTAAACAGCATGTGTAGATGCACCCTGAAAAGGTAGGAAAACTGTACTATGGCAATTTTACAGAAAGATTTTCAGCAACTTTTTAAAGCTGAAGTTGTTAACTTTGTGGATACTGAAAGTTTAAGGGTTTCAGAATTTTTTATTTATTTTTTGTTGGGATCAATATCTCATCAGTTTCAAATTCCATTAGACTTGTACCTGCCAAAGAAGTTTCCAGTTCAGATCCAATTTGTTCTCCACACACATAAACCCCCCCTGCTTTTAGCCAGTTAGTCATTGATGATTCAGAGGGAAGAATAAAAAATTATAGATTTTTTTTTTACTGCCATAAGAACAATAGTACCTGTGGTTCCAAATGATGTCTCAGGCGATGTACTTGAAACATTAGTTGGGTAAACTGTGGTTGTTCTCAGTGCGTAAATTCATGAAGGTAAAAGGCCTTCAAAAACAGAGCTTTTATTTTCAGAAATGGAGTAGTTGACTTCTTTTCTCTTTTTCAATAAAGTCCTATTTAGAAAGCACAATATAGTGAGCTATATAATCCATCTTTTAGAAAAAAAAGTCTAAAGCATTTCTAATCCAAGGCTCTGATACTGCAAGTTGACCTGTGGGTTGAACTGTGGGTCAGCTTGTAAGTCTTGCTAATGTACTTGAAAGTCTTGCTAATATACAGAACCTCACTGATTTCCCCAGGGCTTTATACTACTGTGGTGGTCTTTTTTGGTTAAATCAGCTTGCAGCCGAAGCCCCTTAATATACTCAGGTGACTTTCATGTACTTTCTTATCTGTACAGTTCACTCTTTTAATTTCATTAACCAATTTCTTTCTTTATACTAAGTGCTTTCCTTACCAAAAGCAAAACTGTCATTAGATGTTCATTTTTATATCTCGTCCCTTTGCTGAAAATGTTTTCCATAAATTTCGCTCAGGCTAAGCCAGCTCTCTTGCCATCAGGGACTTCTATTCTCTGTGAGATAGTGGGATGTATAAAATGGCAGACTATTTTGAGTAATGCTGGCCACAGGCAGTTATAAAAGTTATTGTATGTTATTACTAAGGGATGGACTCACTGCTTCAAGGGTGAAGGTTTTCCATTAGGCAATGAGACGGCTGAGGGCATCACAATAGTAGATGGACCAGAAAAGATGGCAGCACAAGGATGGATAATACTAGTGAGGTTAAGGATAAAGGCAGACAGAAAATGCAAGATTTTCTTGCAAAACATATATATGTCATCTGGGGTGATTAAAGTCATTGCTTTTGTCCTCATCAGGTGTTATTAATGTGTTATCAGTGTTGAAATCTCAGGAACAGTGGTCAGAATCAATAAGTCACAGCCAGGAAATTAAAACACCAATCTTGTCTTAAAGGATAACCACAGGCTTAGTTTGGTGGCAAAGACTGGGCCAGGTTAATTGTCTCCAAGCACATCAGACCAGTAGTTAAGGCATTTGTAGCTGTGACAAGGTAGTCAGCACAATACCATGCAGGCTCCCTCAGGTCTCTACAAAATTCCCTTGCTTTACAATTCTTCTTTTATACAATGATTGAAACAAATTACATATTGCATTCCATCTGTATCTTGGATGTCTCAAACCCTCTTGTTTCACATTCTGACCCAGGTGTTCCCATTCCGTTCTTATCATCCTGGTACTGGATTATCCTATACCTTGCATAGCTAGCTCCCCATCCCATCTCTTGGTGGGAATGCACATCTATCCCACATGCCAAATTTTGTTCAGGTGAGAGGTTCATACACTGGTCAGGCCTACTCTGGACAATGCTTTAGCAAAGCTTTTGTGTGAACTATCTATCTATCTAGCTAGCTAGCTAGCTAGCTATCTTTCGCAATGTTACAAGGCCTACAGTGTATATAAGGGTCCTCACAGGACAACATGTCTGCAAATATTTTTTTTCCTCTCAGAGTCAGTGAAACTGTGGCTATGCACTGTGCTAAAAGCAAAAATGTATTTGCTTACAGCATGATCAATGATAACACATGACCAGGACATACATTGTTTCTTTGAATCAGGGTTAAAACATCTTGAGTTAATGGCAAAAATGTTACAAGCCTGCAAGAAATGCCAAAAGCAAGATCAGATGAAAAAATTAATATAAAATGCTATAACTACCTTTCTATCTTTTGATGGGCAGCCAATAAAAGCATAAAATGAACACAGTGAGTAGTTTTATTAGTCCAGCTTTCTATGTGGTTTAAATTGGGATCATAAATTAAATTAGATACATTATTCTACACTAGATGGTATTAAAATCAAATACTGTTTGCTATTCAGACTAATATATTAGTGAATTTCATTTATGGCATCACCTAGTGGCCAATAGTTTTACTTTTGGCATATGTTGAAGGGATTTAATACTGAAGTTGTTTAACACATCATTCCTTATCAAGTACAACCAGGACACTAGGGTCTCAAAAGCATAATCTTTGAGATTTGCTTTTAAGAATAATATCCTAAAGATTTACAAGCTGTCAAGGTTAAGTTACAATGCATATGAGATTAGACATGGCTTCATAGGGAGGATGTATATTTATAAACAATTTTATAAAACATGGACTCTTATATGTCCCCACGCACCTCTAGGTCTCTGTCTTGATCTCATTTGCACAGTAAATAATTGGTGAGGCATTTAAACTCCCTGGCATTCTGCCCATTTGGCATCTAAGACACACAAAACTATATATGCAAAGAGGTTATAGATAGGTCTGACTACATTTGTCACATTACAAATTAAATATAGCTGTAAGAAAATGACTTTTTAGTACATAGAATTAGAAATTGTTTTCTGTGCTTAGATCCCACCCTGAAGACTTTTTGGCACATTGACTACCTTTTAAGCATCTGATTAGTTCTTTGGATAGAACTAACCACTAGGCCTGTCTGAAGCAACTAGTATTCACTTTGGATTAGGATTCGACTGATTCAGGGGATAGTGATTCAATTTGGTGATTCAAATTACTTTCCCAAATCAATTTGTCCAAATCTGCTTTGGAGATTTGACCCCTGCTGAATTGGTTGAATCAAACAGGCCCCATCCCCTGCCCACTCTCCCAGTCCCATCAATGGCTGCCCCATCCAGCCCCAGCATCCCAGCACTTAAAAAAAAAAAAAAAGGCCCACACACACTGACTCCTGCCAGGCAGGGAGGGGCGTGATCTTTGCTGTTCCCCACTGCTCCACACTTCATGGGGGTGTCTTTCACAAACCCCCAGAGGCCCTGATGGTCACTGCAGCAGCTGGTGAGTGCAGGCCTTTTTTTTTTTTGAAGTGCCAGGATGTTGGGGCTGGGCGGGGCAGTCATTGACAGGGCTAGGAGAGTAGGCGGGGGTCAGGGGACACTGAGGGGAACTGGGGGAACTGGCAGGGGATGCGGCATGGTGGGGGTTTTGTTTTGAGCTGTTTCCAAGCCCTTTGTTTCAGTTTGATTTTGCTGTTTTGAGCTCAGAATGTGTTGAAACAGTGTCAAATCAAAACAACCAGTGAAATTTCGCACAGCCCTACTGGTTACGTAGGCTTCCTATACAGTACATGGAGAGTTGGGCAGTACAGAAAGATGACCCAATACAGTAGGCATGGCAGGGAGCAACCTTGAGTTAGCCAATACTTCAGGGGTAGACTGAGATAGGGCTATGTCTTAAATCTGGCACTGTACTAAGTCCTGAAGGGATGTGCCTTTTTCCCTTCAGAATTCATGGTTTTGAGCTATATTTTGAAGTTAGAGGCTTACAACCTTCCTTTCAGAGTCTTTGAGAGCACTTGTTATTTGAATGGGGAGAATAGCGATTCCATCTTAAGCAGCTGCCAAGAACACTTTCTGAGAATGTGGGACTTCCAGGCAAATTCCCTCCTCTGTTAGAGGGTTTGAAAACACACCTCTCACTTCCCTGAAAAATGTCCTAACCATTGGGTCATTGGTTATTGTAAGAACTCACTATCCATCCTTTTAAGGCCTTTGTGCAGAAAAAAATACTTCAATTTACTAGTTCAGAAAGAGATCACCAAAACTTTGCACTAACGCAAGGCTGGTCCAGGTGCAGAGTCATACAGTCCACAATTTCTGACTGGGTAACTTGCAAACATTTTGTTGACAGAGCACGAAAATTTTACAATGGCATTTGTTAGTGTTTACTAAATGAGCTCTACCCCTAGAGTAGCATGCAAAGTAGACTGAAGGCCGTGGGCCAGTAAGAGAATAAGTAGCCAAGAGACCAGGCACATTTCCATCATACTGAGCAGAAGAAGCATATTACTTTGGAACATTTTGCTTTTGACCACTCACTTTTCAGATGGGAAAAACTTCTTTGAACAATTGCCATCTAGTTCTTTAAATAACTGGAGAAACTCCATTGTTTCATATACTAATCATTTTGACTGGCATATCTTTTCCCTTAAGATTTGGCTTATGCCTTTTACTTGTGCTTTTTCATGACATACACAAAGGACTGAATAGGATTTTCAAAAGGGTGATGATTGCTTTTACCTTTGAAATACCAGGAAAGTCAAGTTTGATTTTTCTGTGGTGTTGCTAGACACCCATCTGGAGGCTCAAGAAGTTCATTGTGAGATCTTTTGCCTTCATTGAAGGTGGGTATTAAATTATTAACAACACACCCATTTTTCAAGCTTCAGTAGTCAGTGAGCTTAAATAAATGTTAAGAAAAGCAAACACAAAGGGATTGTTTGGATTAAGAAAAGTCCTCAAGGATGAAGGTATTAGCAAAGCTGTCACTTAACCTCAGTTACTCCTCCTAGTCTTAACAAACCCATATAATTTTAAGTTGACATGACATCTACTCTTTATTGCAGTCTTTGTAGATTCTTGAACTGTCCTCATCACCATGGTATATGATTGCTTTCAAGTTAAGCAGGGGATGTGACTAATACCTGTCATGTAGTTTCTTTCCCCATCTCCAAGAAGAGATGTGTGTTCATTGGAGTGCCTTTCTTTTGTGGAAGTTTAGTTCTATTTTAAATGAGTCTAATGTTATGCATTTATGTCAGAGAAGACAGGGACAGAGCATTATATGCCTTGCACTTGGAGTGAAAGTCTATGAGGTTGATTCCAGGAGGAGTTTGTTCTAGAGTCTCAGACTGGCTTTCAGGAAAGCTCTGTCCCAAACAAATGAGCTTGTCCTTTGTTACAATGTTCTATCTAGCTGAAAAAGCATAGCTTTCTATCATGGCCGTTATCCTAGAATTTTAGGAGATCTTTTAGCTATCCAGGACCCAGCCCATAGAGTGCCTGGAAAATACAAATGGAGAGTTTGACCTTGATCCAAAATTCTATAGGAAATGGAGGACAGGCTTGGTGTGTTTGTGAAATTATATTCAGGAGGATATGTGCTACATGCCTCTGAACAAGTTGACTTTCCTATGTGCTTAAAGCTTGTGTCCTCATGTCTCATTTCTGTAGTTCAGCTGAAGTGTAAATAAAATGTGCATAAAAGAGCCAGGTGATTCTCAGCCACAATCTTATGGGGTCTGCTCAACAAGAAGAGATAAAAAGAAAAAATGTTATCCACAAAGGCTGCTCCGTGAGATTTTTTCATCAGTAAGAAATCAAAGTCTTCCTAAGCTAAGGCTTTAATTCCACAATTGGTGGTGTAAACTTTCCACAAAACAAACTATAACATAATTATAAACTCAAATCATTTTTCTCTGTCTACTGGCCTCACTCCTGACTCACTTGGGTTCAGCTTCTTCCACCTATTTTTGACCAGTGAGCTTAATTCCCACTTCCTCCCCTCCTTACCACCACCAAGAAATATACATCTTGGTGATAATTCTACAGAAAGATGTGATGAAGAAAAAGTAGAACTGTTCATCACCTACATACTAAGGACACTTGAGTCCTTGCTGTTGTCAGGGGTCTTAACAGGCATGCCAACCAGAATTAATTTCTCAAGTAGCCAAACCTACCAGAGGATCTAACTGGCAACCCCACCACAGTTGATAAGCCAGTTTGCCTCTGGTAGGGCCTTCTGAATGGCTGATGGGGATAGTAACCTCCCCATTTAACTCTACCTATGGCAGCAGACAGTAGGCCAGCCAACATTTCTTCTAGAAAATCTGCTGTGAGTGGGCCAGTCTGGACTGTTGCTGGAGGGGGCAAGATGGGATCCTGAATGGCTGCAGTGAAGAGTTATGGTGCAGGAAACAGCAACAGTAAATTTACCATTTGGATCTGCAACCCCCTTTGGGGCAGTTATATCTGGAAGTTTTACACATGAAGTAGTTATGACCCAGGCAGATGGAAGATGATAGCCAGAAGTGGATCACCAAGATGTATAAGACCGTGATTGAGAGGTAGTGCAGAAGCCATGGAAGATAACAATGATGGTAGGCAGATAGACATTGAATGAAGGCTGGCGGAGGATGGGATATGGCACATGGACAGCTGAAAATGGCACAAGAGGACCAGGATATAGTGGGTTGACAGGGAAGAGTGGCTGTTGGAGGATAGATGATGACTGGCAGACAGTGATATTGTGGCATGTGAACAATTCAGACCAGAGCAAGGGCAAGATGATCCATGGCAAGTGACAGAAGGAGACTACTTGTTCAAGCAGTCCTGGTTAGTAAAGGTGGGCCTAAGAATAATAAATCTCTGGTCACCCTGTTTGAGTTCTTTTATAATACTTGATTTGGCCTCTTAACGGTGCAGCCTGAGGACCTGTCCCAGTCTTGTAATACAGACACTAAGGTATGGGAATTGAGTTTGTACAAAACTGCGACATGTGATAAGTTTTATGAAAATTATAGTAAGTTACAAAATAGACTAGAAATGCAAATGTTTAAATTTTATGGGCTCAGAAAAGGTGCAAGGACATGCTCTTATGATTCAGATGTTTTCAGACTTTGTTATTGCAGAACATATGCAGGTGTGGTTGGAAGTGTGTTGCGAGAAATTAGGAGTTCTGGAGAAAATCATAGCATCATAGTATCACAGAAGTAGGGTCAGAAGAAACCTTGCAGATCTTCAGGTCTGACCCCCTGTTTGGGCAGGAGGAAAACTGGGCTCAATTGACCCCAGTCAGGTAGGCACTGAGTTGCTTCTTAAAGAGCCCTTTAGGAGCCAGCACCACTTCCTGACCCAGGTTGTGATGTGCTTAGGATATGGATGGGGGCCTTGAAAACCATGGCTCTTGTGGGCTGATCAGGGGAATTAAATATCTTCCCTTCCCACTTCTCATGGTAACATTAGGGGCTCAGTGGAGTTTTGTAATTTATTTAAGGCAGTTCAAGACATGTAGTGGAAAGGGAACACACCTGGTAATGAATTGCACCCACACCATTTATTTTAGATATGGGGGGAAAGGCCATGTAGCCAGTGAATGTCAGGGAAAAGGGACATTGTCACACTGATTCATAGGCAGCCAGATCAGGGGCCACTCAGAGAACAAGGTGTCAACCTGGGTCAGGAAGAGTGAATGGAATCCAGGCGCAGGACAAGTCAGGAAGCCAGGAAATTAGTCTGACGAGCTGAGTCAGGAAGCTGGAGGGTCCAGCACAGCATGAAGTCAGAAGGTGAGCTAGGTTGAGTATCCAGGAGATCAAGCCAGAAGTCAGATTAGGAAGCTGAAGAATCAAGCAGAATGCAGAGTTACTGAACAAGCTGGATTAGTAGACGAGGGCCCAGAGAGCTGGAAAAGGTATAAGCCAAGGACAAAGCAGATGAGGTAGGGGGTGAGCTCTGTTGTCCAGACACTTGCTCTTCTAAGTCATATATTTTTATAAGAAGATGTGATGAGACAGTTGATCCTGGCCAACCACTCCAGTGTTAGGGGGTGGGTGGGTAGTTAGGCCCTGATGGAAAATTCTGGCCAACTTTAGCCTGCCTAGATGTTTAGCTGAGGAGGTGGCAGACCGGGATAAGCAGTGATGCTGGACAAGCTAAGGTCTTGCATTTAAGGCCAAGACCTGACAATGATATAACTTGCTCATGAATGAGGGGCATGTATTTTGGACATACTTTGCATCCTTCACCAACTGAATCTGCATCCCCATAAGTGGGGAGAAGGGGCAAGAAAAAAACTAAAAAGAAGAGCAGAAAAAAGGAGGGGAAGTGGAGCCTGAGGTGGGGGTGGTAGAAAAAATACTCAAATGGGATGAAAGAAGGAGGCAAGAGAAGTAAAACAGGTTCCAGTGGAAGAGGTGGCTCAAGGGGCAGAGCTGATAGGTAAGGAGGGAAGCAAGGCAGAGAAGGAAGAAAAGGAAGTAACTAAACAAGCAGAAGTAGGTGAGGGTAAAAAAACAAAGGATAGATGTGGGAAGAGGGGTGGCTGTGGACACTCAGGAGGCACCTAGCTTTTCTCTCTCGTTGAGTGCCTCCATAATAGCAAGCCCAGAGTGGACTGTGGTGTGTGTGGTCCTGGGGTGGCAGATATTGGCTACATTAAGGATGTTGAGAGATACCTTGATGCAGGGGCAGGTAAAGGATCAGGCCTATGGCAGACTCCATCTCCCAGCATCCCCAAGGCCAAGGTTTCCATAGAGACTGGCTCCAGCAGTGCTGGCAGGGCACATGGCTGGGTGGGGGCTGCTCTGAGGCTGGGATCTTGCAGCGGTGACAGTGGTCTGGGGCCAGAGCAGAGCTACGATCCACTGCCTGCATACTCCAGGCAGGGGCATGCAAGCAGCGGATCACGGTTCTGCCCTGGCCCCAGACCATGCTGTCACTACTGCAAGATCCCAGCCTCAGAGCAGCCCCCGCTCAGCCGCACACCCTCGCAGCACTTCCAGGGCCTGTCTCCATAGAAAGCCTGGTCCCATGCTATCACAGCGCCACCACTGATGGGGTTTCCATGGAAATCAGCTGTAGCAATGCAGGCAAGGGTTGCTGGGAAATGAAGTCTGGCGGCTGGCTGGTCCAATGTTTCCCCATCCCTTACCTTAATGTGTTGCAAAATCCCAAAGCTCAACATGGCCCTGATGAATTTAAACTTAGAAAAGGCTTAAGACAAATTGGCATATGAGCTTTTATTCACAGTACTGGGAATGATGGGCTGCCTAAGAAGGCTGATGAGCTGATTAACATTTTATGTCAGGACACTGGAAGCTGCATTTTAACAAACAGCCACTTGAGTGAGCATTTCAGTATGCAGTCAGGTGTAAGGCCAACGTGTCTCCTGTCCCCTGCGCTTTTTGTCTGCCCAGTGGAGCTGCTGGTACAAAGGTTGAGGCTCAATACAGTGATGAGCAGGGTACCAGTTCCAGGGGGAGGAAGGCAAGAAGTGAAAGTGGCACTATACACAGACAATATAAAAGTGTTAGTGAGACAGGTTCTCACTGGAACGGAAGGTGGGCCTTACAGAGACTTTTGGGGAAGTGGCAGGAGCAAATCTTAATACAAATAAGAGCAGAGTGATGGTGGTGAGCAATATGGAAGATACAAGTAAACTGTGGGTTATGGTGGCAATCAAGAAGATTAAATTTTGGCCCAGGAGTGTTTTAGAGACCTGGTACGGGAGAAAACAGGGAGCTGATTAAGACAAATGATGGACTTAGGAGCTAGAATAGCTTTGTTATTGAGGAAGAAGAAGAGGTGGCAGTGAAGGCAGTGCTTCTATCTATAATTTGATATGTAGGTGTAGTACGGGGGTAGGTAAGCCCCGACACAGGTGACAGAGCATGGTATGAGAAAGCATTTTGCTTAGCACATGTGCCTCAGGCAGAGGGAGTGGGGAGAAGGTGGGGTGGCAAGGAAGGGGCCAGGGCTGCATTGCCACAAAAAGGATCGGGCCCTTACAGCTCCCTCACCATCTGCCCCCGCTCACAAACATCTTGCAAATTGAGGTTTTGGCACTGCGCCCAAAAATGGTGCTGACCTCTGGTGTAGTGTTTTCCCCAGGCTGCACGGATACAGATGGAGCTGTATGTCTGTTTGTGGTCCTTAAAGGGGCAATGGCTGGTGCTGTCTAAGCTTTACAAACAAAAAGCGGTATTTGGATGGGTTCTCCCCAGCATAAGCTTATTTGTATATACAAATTATATAAATACATGCTGATGGGCAGTTGTGGAGGGGAAATGAAATCTGGATGTTTTACATGTTGTTTTGCAAGGTGTTTTTTTAAGGAAATGGAAGGTTTTATCATGCTCAGTCTCCCATCTGTGGGCAGTACATTATGCAAGACTGGAGTAGTTTTTAAACAGCTATAGGCTCAAGGGAGTGGATCCAAGCACTTTTTGAAATTACTGGAACCTGATGGAAGTGATGAGGGGGAAAGGCATTGTGTTCCCAATAGGCATTTTCCCCTGACTGTTATCAAAGAGAACGTGGGAAGGAATAGAGAATAAAGTACTTGCTAGGGGCCATGTTGACTTGACATGGATGATGACCAGAGTGCTATATAGCATGTGTGGCACCTGGGCAAGACTCCACAGTGCTCACAGGAAGTGCATTCTAAAGAAAAAACAACTTTCCACCTGTTCTGGCATTGTTTTTGTTGGGGGGGGGTTGCCAAGAAAGTATAGGGCAAAGTGGAGAAATGGCTTAGTACAATATTGAGTGTAAAGATCCTTAAAAAAATATGGTTTTATATGGGATGACACTTAAAGGACCTGAGAGTGCATTTTTAAGAATACTTTTAATTAATTTTAAGATGAGCCTTTCAGTTATGAAACTTACTGATTTTGAAGAGCCTAGACTTTACAGTCAAAGATTGCCTAAACTTGGACTGTGTGAACTGAGATTTTATGAAAACAAGGATTTTGAAGAACTCAGACCACCAGAAGCAGAGGCAAAACAGAGGAAGAAGGTGGATTTTAAAAGCAGAAGTTGGGACCAGGTTTTAATTAGGTGTGTGGTGTGAATGGGTTTCATGAATTTTAGGAAACCCTGTGCTTTGGATCTAAAGTTTTAATATGTTTACTGTGATAAGAATTTTGTGGTCCAATATGTCCAGTGGGACAAGGTGAGATATTTTTAAGGATAATATATTTATTTCTAAAAGTATATGTTAAAAATAAAAATAAGGTGGTTATTTATTATTTATGTATTTTACTACAAGGACAGGAGGAGGCAGGTTATGAGCACAGGCTGAGAGGGGTCGCACTTATGAGTGATCATGTAAAGGTTCACAGTGGAGTTGAGCTGGAGGAGGCTCAGACAAAAATATTAGTTTATGCAACCTGTATTTGTTTTAATACTGGGGTAAGGCATAAGAAAAGGGGATTGAAAAGGAAATGGAAAGGGTTTTAAGTGACTGATCTTTTGTTAAAATAAAAAAGCCTCCCTGCATCTTGTGCCTTTTGGTGCTGTGGCTTTTATGGAACTCTGCCTGGCTTTGGTCACTTGGTCCTTGACACCAGAACCCTGACCTGGCCTGTGGCTTGGACTCTGCCTCTGGACCTTCCTTCTTATTTTAGGGGTAAAGGTTGTATCTGTGTTGTGTGTAAGGGCACAGGCAGACAAGGTTCTTTGGGTAAATCTGCTATCTTTTATTAAATCAACTCAAATAGTTGTAAAAATACTTCTTAGCATATTTGGTAACTTGAACTCTAGCTCCTGCCCCTGCTGCATGGCTCTGGTCTCCTTTCTTCTGTGTCCCACATCCCCCAGTGACCTACCCACTTTGCTGGCTTGCCTATGACCCAGGCCCTACAGTCATTTGATGGTTTACCCATTCGATGAGGTTTCAATCTTTTTTTTTTGCTTAGAAACTTGCTCCAACTTCAGCTATCAGGGACTATCACTGGAGTGCACATCCACAACACAGGGAATCTTGTAAAACACCAGCTTGCAACAGTGCAAATTATTTTGGCTTCAAACCCAAGCAAGCTACACTGTGGATAAAGTGGTTTTGCCTGTTTGATATCAAAGGTGGTGATAAAACCCTGGCCCCAGTGACATCGTTTCCATTTTCATTGTTGTCTGTAGTGCAATGACCAGGGTTCCTGATTTTCTCTGATTTAAAAACAAATCTCTAATTTTCAGATTTTAAAAAGTATATAAATTTATACACCTCTTCTCCCACAATCCTTCCCCATGGACCCACTAGACTGTCTGAGTTCATCTGTCCTTTCCCCCACTCCAGCTTACCTACATAGAACTCCCAGCACCAGTGAATGTCTGCACAGCAGGCTGCCAGTCTACAATGATGCAATTTTAAGCCATACAAATGTAGATCACATCTGGGAATGTCTGCATATGGTCTAAGAGCAGGGATCAGCAATTATTTCAGCTGGAGGGCTACTTAAGTTTTGGTAAGCTATCAAGGGCAGCATGTGTAGCCCTGCTCCTTGACAGTTGCCTTGCCCCCTGGCTGTCATATTGGGACCAGAAGTCTCACCCATAGCCCCTGTCCTTTGCCACCAGAAGTCCCTCTCCTTGACACCCAGAAATACTCCTTTTGGGAGAGAGGGTTGCCATCTTGGAACCAGAAAATAAAGCAAATCATATGCTAGAAGAAAAACACCTAGTATGACATTTTAATTTTATTACAAACATATTTTTGTCATGATTTCTGTTTGCATAATATACAGAGAGATGATTGCAATAGAGGTAGCCAGGCAGGCTGCACTCCTCAGCCCCATGTGCAGCTCTGCCTGGAGCTGCACACCACCAGGTGGCAGCACCTGAGTAGGGCATGACTGCCTGCCACCATGGGAGGAGTGTGGCAGGTCCCCACACCCTGCTACAATCCCCCACACCCACACCCTGCCCACCCAAACTCTGCACTGCCACTGCCCCTCCAGCCATGGGCTCCATGCTGCCGCCAACCCCAGCCACACACTCCCTGCCCCTGCCCAGCTGCAGCTCTCCCTGTCCCCACCCCCACCACATCCCTTGTGCCTGAAGTGAGCAGGATCCTGGGGAAGCCAAGTAGGTCCCCCAGTGGCTGCAGCAATGGCAGCAGCAGTCCTGTCTCAAATCTGCGTGCTAGCTGGGCCAGGCCTGGCCCTTCTGCTTACAAGGGTGGGAGTGAGACACAATAGGGTATGCTGTTGGGGGGGTGCACATATGAGGCTGCCTCACTCCCACCCTTGTGGGTGGGGAAGGTCTGAGCGGGGTACAATTAACTGGTGGCTGCCTGCAGGCTGGATGAAAGTGTCTGGCAGGTAGGATCCAGCCTGGTACTTAGCATCTGAGTGGATGATCAGGGGCTTGCTTAATGATACTTTTCCCATGCACTGCATTGAGGCATTGCATATATGTAGGGACCTAGTGAATTCATGGCAGAAGTAGGGTGCTCTGTTACTCTAATCTTTCAGGTTCTCTCGCGCCTCCCCCACACTGATTGGTTGAAAGGCCCCACTCTTGGCTTGCTCTTGATCAGTGGGGAGGCACAAACTGCGACTTTAAATATAGCACCAAATCGATCCTGCCACTGATCGGCTGAGGGGCCCTGGATGGCCCTCCTGTTTGCTGCTGACTGGTGGGGAGGCAAAAGTAGTGCCATCTTTAAAACCATGGTTTTAGCTTCCCTGCTGATCAAAACAGAGTGGTGCAATCCTCCACTAATCAGCAGCAAGGGCGGGGGGCAATAAGCATAAAGTGCGCACAGGGGAACATGCAAGATTAAAGGAGTTGCTTCACACTGTGCACCTGCTGTGAGTTTGGTAGGTCACTATATGTATGCCCACAGTGTGTTTCAAAGCAGATAAACCTTACTGATTATTTGCCCTTGTTTTTATGACATAGGTTTCCAACTTCAGTTTTAGTCTATAGAATAACTAACTCATAACATTTATTCTATTTCACTGTTACTTCTAAACTCGAAGAGGTATAACTTATTCTGCCATCTTTACAGTGTTTCTTCTTATTCATAGTTGGTTCTAAACATAGACAATATATAGTGGTGCTAAATATATGGTGATTTTTTTTAAAGTTTGAAATCAGAGGTTTTTATATTTTACATGCAATGATCTCTCTTTAAAATTGTCACAACTGTCAAAAAAATTTATTAGTTTGACTGCACTAGAGAGTGCTAACATTTATAAATCTAAAGGGCTGCCTTTCTCTGCATATATTTACTGCTGAGCAGAAGTGAGGGGATCAAAAGGCTCTGACACGTATTTCTGCCATCATTTCTCATCTTCAGTGCCGTTTGAGAGGTGTATACATAGCAGTTTCCTGCTTCTCACATGTCAGAAATTATCTGGTGCTTGTTTACAGAGCATTGGAATGGGTTATAGGCAAATCTGCAAAAGAACAGGTATTCCATGTATTGAATATTAATAGCCCACATAAATCACAAAGGCAGATTTGCTTGAAGAATTTCTGATATATTTTCTTTTGCAACATGGGGGTAGGAATAAAATTAGATTCTGTCTCTTGCAGGTGTGTTTCTCCCCCACATACTATTTTAGTCTTGACAGCAGTAAAAAGATAAGAATTAAATGGTGTAATGCCAGGAATCACAAACATCAAAACATAAGGAAAACCTCCAATTTTAAAAGATTGCTGGAATAACAGCAGCAGGAATCATTTCTTTGTTTCTTATGGGCCTAATCCTGTAAGGTGTTGTTCACTGTCAACTGCCACTGTGCTCAAGGTGAGGTTTAAGTTCTCATCACTTCAGGCAATTAGTCATTACCAGATGCAGTATAGATTTATTAACCCATGTGGAACAGTATACCAACTCTAGCTGATGACAAGCGTAGCCACATGAAGCTCCATGTTAATGTAGTAATAGCACTTCCAATACTCAAGATAGTTTGGGAATATCTATATTGCACTGCACTGTGCATTGTAGGCATACTCTAGATCAGTGGTGCTCAACCTTCCAGCCCTTGGATTGTCTGGTTGCACCTTCAGGTTGGATCCCATGGGTGGGGTGGTCTGCAGGCCAGGTCAGAACATGAGGACATCCTGCAGAAGCACACACACGGCATGTCTACACAGATGTTTACTGTGGAACTGCCTAATTAGTGTCTCCCCATCTACATGTGCACTACTAATAGGCTGCCAAAACTAATAACTCCAGAGCAATATACAAGTCCTAAACTCCTCCAGAGTCTTTTGTGCACTGCAGCATGTTGCCCATCTGGCTGCGGCCTTGCATTGAAGCCCTCTCATGCCCCAGCCAGCCCTTTGGCAGCATATTGGGCCTGGTTGGAGTAGCCCTGGGCTGGTGCCAGCCGGGGCTGTTCCAACCAGGATGAATGTGCTACGCACAAATAAACTCCAGAGCAATATACCCTGGAGTTATTTTCTCCCAGGTGCACATTGAAACAGTGTGCCCTGGGTCAAAAAATTCTGAAGCAATAAGCTCTGGAATTTATTTATGTGCATTAATTTCACCCATGGAAATGCCATTCAACACACAGGGCCATGTCATCCAGACCACAGGGCTCTCCATGGATCTGGAAATTTGGTGGCAGGGGAGTGGTAACAGTTTTAATTGCTGTGGCTCTGAAAGCTGAGCAGCCAGCACTCCCCCATCTCCAAATTTTCAGACCCCTGAGGAGCTTTGTGAGCCAGACTTTGCCCACAGATTACTGGTTGAGAGAACTGCAGACTCAGTGTCCTTTTGACTCAAACCAAGAGAGCATGGATCACAGTTATGTCAATAGAGTTTTCAATTCTTGTGATGTTTGGTGCTTTTTCCCTTGAAAGCCTGACTTCTTCTCACAGTTATGTCAATAGAGTTTTCAATTCTTGTGATGTTTAGTGCTTTTTCCCTTGAAAGCCTGACTTCTTGGAGTCATGTGATTTATGTGAAAATCTTAGCTTTAATTTTTATAAGGAAAGACAATTACTAGCCTGCATCTCTTAAAAACTCATTCCCACAACAGTGAAGAACCCTAAACTTATTTCTAGAAATCTTGTAATTTAAAGATAAACATTTGAAAGGGGGCATAACTCCTGATTTTTGGATGCAGGTAGGTGCTGGTAAAGTCCATATTTCATTCTTACTATCCTAATGAATGAATAGGTAATGGGGACTGAATAAATCAATACCACACATGTAGGAATATCATCTTTATTATTTCATTGGAGCCAAATGACCGTAAGCTCTGCAGGGCAGGGACTGCCATTAGCTTTGGGTTGAACAGTATTAAGTGAATCATCCACACTCAAATACTTGCAATAAGTAATAGATTAAGGCCAGAAGGGACAATTTTGATTATACAGTTTGACCTTCTGCATAGCCCATGGCAAAGAACCTCACATAGTAACTCCTGCATCAAGCCTAAAAGCTGTAGCTCAGCCTGAATTTATCCTTTTAGAAAAACAGCCAACTTTGATTTAAAGACTTCAAGTGATGGAGTATGCTCCAGTTTCCTCAGAAACATCTATCAGTGGTCTCTCACCTCCTCTATGAATAATCTGCAGTAGGGCATGAGAGTTCTAGTCATGGCTGTAGGTGGGTTAGATATTGTGAACACTATTTCATCTTGTTTTTCCTTTAAAAACAGAGGCCAGAGTTTTCATCTGACAAACAGTGGGATTTTTTTGAACAATGTGTGAAGGTGTGTGCCCAAACACTGCATTCACCCACAAATTCTGGAAAACTCTGAAAGTATGTCCAGGGCTTCTTGCAAACAAGGTAGTCAGCCATTTAAATGTATAGACAGATGTAATACTTGTGTTGATATCAACGGATATTGATGTGAACTGTTCCTGGCTAACTTGTATCACTATAGGAGCATGCAGACAGAACACAGTCAAAAGCTGCATTTGTCCAAAAACTAAATATATTTTAATAATACCTGGACATAGTTGCTTGTAGCCTGAGGGCTGAAAATTACCTTAAGCTCCATTTTCTCTTACAAAAACATTCTTGAACATCAAAAAAGAACAGGATCAAGCTATTTGCTAAGTTTCTGCTTCTCCAGTTAAACAGCCAAACCACTCTCATTTGTAGTTCCCTTCTCTATAGTTTGAGAGTGACAGCATACTACCTAGGTTCAAAACAAAGCACTTTAAAAACACCAGTGGGCACTCTCTCTGAGAAAGGGTGATTTTCAGAATGTCAGCAGAGATTTGTTTTTTAGAGGAAAACTGCATCTGTTTTTAACATTGATTGACACAACCTCCCAAATAATCCTCTTCAGCCTCTCTACAGAGTGTGCCCAGTACACAAAACCTATTTCTGGTCCTGTTCATACATCTTATACATTCCTCTGTTATAAAAGTTCTCACAAATCAAAACAGCATTGACACTTACAAATGCACCACCACTTTTAGCAGACCCCTGCAGGGAATGCAGAAGAGAAAGGGGTTAATACTGAGAAATAGCTGGGGAACAAAAGATCTGCAACATGTTAGAAGGATGATCAGATTCTCTTTTAAAGCTACAGCACAGTGGGGTTTATATTCCTTCATCTTTTTAATTACCCTTTTTTATTGTCTGCTAAAATTTAACCAGTAATTTATTTATACAGTGTAGCACTGTAACTATTTTATTCATTACTGAATTATGATCCCATCAGTGCTGCTACAGTTCTTTTTTTTTTTCTTTATCTTCATGACCACACACAGCAGCTTCTGGAAAATATCTGAATGCCAGTATTGCACCAATAGCAAAGATATGTATAGGAAAATGGAACTAATATTTAACTATATTCACTTCTGTGCTATACAACACTTCACTGTTATTTGTTTTTCTGCTTTATACAGCAATTTTATTTCTGCCTGCTGATAATTTAGGATAGCTTTATACTTAAGGTGTTAAACCCTCACTGAATTATATTGCTGTTGTTAGAACCCACCTCCATCCACACTTTACAGCTCTACTACCTCTTCTCACAGCAGGTTCATAATTTCCAGGAAGGAGGGTAAAATATTTACTTGTAAACTTATTTGGCATTAATTCTCCTCTAATATATTCAATGAAAATAGGGTAATAAATTTGCATGTCACAAAGCAACATTTCCAAGAATATTACTGTGGCTGGACACCCACAGCATAGCATTTACAGTAATACACTAGGCTGGCTGAGAACATTAAAATGCTGGATTTAATAATATCAGCATTAGAATGTAGTTTTTAAAAAGTAGTTTCCAGTCTCCTGGCATCAGAAAATTGTTACCAAGCAACAACATAGATATTGGTAATGCAGGCAGACCTAGGCACACAAAAATATTCACACCAATGGCAACAATGAGAGAAATGCAGTACTTCTGGATTCATAAAATTTGGCATCCAGACACTTATTCACACTTTGCTTCTGTAGCAAAAATCTGTTTTTCTTGACGGAAGCACTATAGAAATCAGTGACACATGGCTTCCCTGCTATTGTTACCTGTTCTAGTTAGATTATATCAGCATGTGCTACAATCACACCTTCATTTTGCTCTGTAGACATATCTCCCTGAATTCCAGATACAGTGACTAGGTTACCTCTCTGCTGCAAATGTGAGCAGCAGGAGTAGCAGCGTGACACTTAAAGAATGCAAAGGGACTGTCACTTCTGGAGCATAGATCTGGATTGTCTGGTTGTACTTGTAGCAGAAGCCCATATGGAGAATAGTCCTACAGCTGTTCAGGGAAACAAGGTATTGTGTATATTTCTATGGTAAATAAATGGCTGATACCAAGGATTTCTCTGATACTATTCATGAGGTTCAAAACTTCAGCTTTCCATTTATCTGAAGAGAGAATGCAAAGTTGCCACCTGTTTGGCTTTTACCTGGACAGTTGGGAATTGGGGAACTTTGGAGTCTGGATGGTAGCCTGGCCTAGATATCGAGATCTGGGAATTAGATCTACATGTGTGGCACAGGCTGGTTGGTGAGAGATAGCATACCAATACCTTGTTTCCTTTGCCCCACTGGCCTTAGCACAAAGGGAGCATAAACCACTTACAAAGCCCCTGCTGCCCCACCCTCCCCTAGTGTTGTTATTTTATTCTGTGGATCCCCATCAGATGTGCTGATCCTAAGACATAATTAATAGCTGCACCAAGTTAGAATAGGTAGGTGCAAGGACAATCAAGGCTCAAGATGGTTGAGTGGGGCAGGGGACTGTTCATGAAGAGCCAGTCAACTACCTGTTTCTCTTTGGGCTACTACAAGATGGGCTGGAATAGCTAGAGCTACTACTGTCAGTGGAGTAACTAGAGCTGCTCTCTCCCCTTCTCTTTTTGAGTGCAGGAGAGCTGCTGATTAGTAGCTGCAGGAAGGCCAGGACAGTGAGGTTAAGTGAGCTCAGAACTGCCCCTGAGCTTGAAGGGAAGGTGATGTGAGGAAAGAGACTTACTGTATCCATATTACATTACTGCTGTTCAAATGCTGCTATTTAAAAGGCACAGGTGAAGCTTAAGGAAGATATTTTCAGTTCATAATTACATATGTAATTTTTTATTACAGATGCGTTCAAAAGTCCCAAGTGACCTCTGGGCCAGAGTTTGAATGTAAATAGCTTACAGGTCTCCAAAGAGCAGTGTATTAAGAGATGACAGATACATAAATTCAAGGTAACTTTGTTGAAATCAGTGAACCAGTATGGAATAAATTGGGAAGCCCTGTCTTTATTGTTTGAGCTGGACCAGTTATGCTTCACTTAACTGATTCCATGGGGAGAGACATATGCATAGGTAAAGCCTCCTAGAGGAGATTGCTTTGACTGTTTATTTGTTGATTTTTTTCATTCATACTAACACCTTGCTACCCAATTAGATCCTACCTCACACAGAGTTTAGACCTACGTTTTAACAAGGAAAGTTGGATTTACACTTACAATTAAATTTGTACTTTATGAAGAAAAATATGAATCCTTCATAATATTTGTTTTAATGAAAGCTGAGAGATAAATAATGATTTCCTGTAAGTCTTGATTCCTGATAGAAACCTTACATTGAACTATGTAGGGGTACAGATGGGTAATTCTAGCCAAACCCTTTGGTATGACTACTCATAAGGACAGTGAAAACTGGTTTAAAAGAGATTATGCATGATTCATGGCTGTCCTGACGCTGCATTAACTCACGCATTGTGCTCCTAATTTAGAAAAGCTTTTCAATTCTATCTGAGGAGAGTTTAGCATTCACAAAGCATTGTCTTAAAAATCTGAAGACATTTCCCATAAGATTTGTTTTAGCATTGTTCACAGTTTTTAAGGGTGCCCATTTTGTCTGTATGCAATAACCCTTACACGTAATTAGCTACTAAATATGTTTATATTTCTTTGATAAACAAAATACATTGATTTCCATTAAGACAAAGTGCATTCCCTTTAAGGTAATCAAAATTGCTGCATGTCGCAAGTGCACATATTAAAAAATGCAGTTGTACTATTGGACTGTTTTATTTACCACTGAAATAAATGTTGTTATTCCTTTATATGTCATGGCCTTAGTGATGAGATGAAACGACACTTGATATCAGACATTCAAAGACCAAGGGAAGTATAGACAAATTTTTGTTACCATTTTTAATCTCCCCCGATTCCAGGACTACGATGTCATTAGATGGATCCTGTGTGAGAGGATTGTTAGGATGGGCAGTGCTTTAATAATCTTTTAAGGCTGCTGCACAATATTAGCATTATTAGGTGGGCAAATATGATTTACAAGGTGAACATAAGGGGCACCTATACACATGTCAGACTTCTGCTACAACGCATGCTAATTAGCATGCGTTGAAGCAGACTCAATTAACTGAGTCTCAGTTAATTGAGATTGCTGTGAGTCTGCTGAGGTGTGCTAATAAGCATGCTCAAGCAGCCTCTGTGTTATGTGTATTCAGCATCCCTACATTTCGAAATAGTGGTGGGGGCACTTTAACTAAAACTCATTTAGTGAATTTTAGTTAAAGCACCCTCACCACCATCTTGAAGAATGGGATACTGAATACACACGACACTGCAGGCACCCAGAGATGCCCAGAGATTTCGAATAGGAGTTCATAGTGTTAAAAACATGTTGCCCTATGGTGGTCCCTCTGAGTTCTTTGCAACAAAAGGATTGCTGTAGTATTTTTTGTAGTAAAAAAAAAATGAAAACTAAGAGCTGACATCTTCCAAGGGGTGCCCTGAATCTAATAAAGGGTGCTTTGAATCTAAAAAGGTTGAGTACCTACCTTTGCAGGGAAGGGAGAAATTAGGTTTCTGCTCTCTGGATTACTTCCATTCTGCAATTCAGTGACTGTCTAATGTTAAACAAATAGACATTCCTGGAAAGCAAGGTATAAAACCAAGGTATCTCCCATCCCTTGCCCACTAGGCCACAGACTCAGCTCCTCTCATTTTCTTTTTGGCTTTGATAAGTCCTACTCCTTTCAGCTCAGTGGACTTCCTTCTACAGGAGGCCTGGGAAGTGCCTCCCACTGAAACTGTTGTGTGGTGTAGGGGTTAGGGCAATTTTCTGGCTGGTTGGCAGTGCACATTTTGAATCTACAGAACAACATTTCTAACAACTAGGCTATTATATAAGATGGGCACCATCAAACCCATTCCCTTTCTGGGCACAAATGACTGTGATTTCCACTTTGAGCTGGATGCTGCATGTGCTCTAAACACTTCTATGAGCTTGGGGTATTCCCAAAATTTAGGAGTTTAGTTTTGCTCCACCTTTTGTCTGTATGACCTGGTGAGCCCCTTGCCTGACAGGCTCATTGCAGCATGTGCACCCATGCTGGTGAAGCCAGAAGCCAGGGTGATGGGCACCTGTCCCCAGGCTCCACCCTCTAGGTGCCCCGTCTCCACTACCCCACATCTGGGAGGGCACACAGAGCACGCTGGACATAGTCTCCATGGACAAGGTGATGCTTTACTGGTGATGAATGGGATAGTTGGTGGAGGGGCTCTATGGGTCATGGGGAGGGGGAAGGAGGTCTGTTATTTGGGGAGGGAGGTGTGGGATGAGGTCTGTTGCTGGGGAGGGGAATAAAGTGCTTTTGAGAAAAATGTTCACAGTGAGCATGGTGCTGGGTGTGCGCAGTTGGGCTGGGGTCCATGGCCAGCAGTCCAGGTGGCCTACAATGGGGAGTGCAGTAACAGGTGATCCATCAGTGCGTCTCACACCCAGTGTCCTGGTCCCTTCTGCCACGTGTGCAGCTTGCCTGGGGCCTCGGGGAGGTGGGGGGATGGGACATTGCTATCACTGCTGCCACAGCTGATGCTCCCTGTGCCAGGCATCCTCCACCCCCTGTGACTCCTCCACCCACACCTCATGGAAGAGCTCCCCCCTGGGCCTCACAGTGTTATACAGCACATAGGTTGCAATGATAACCTGGAGGATGTTGGCCTCAGAGACCTTGGGGTGGGTGGTGAGGGTATGCCAGCATCCCTTCAGGTGGCCAAAGGTGCACTCCACCAGCATGGAGGTCTGGCCCGCCTGTTGAAATGTGCCTGGTGGGTCCAGCTGACCTGTGTAGTGCTACATGAACCAGGGGAGGAGCAGGGTGGGGTCTCCAGTGAGGGGTAGAACCATCATTTTGCCCTGCTGGAGGTCGGGCACATCTGGCACAAAGCACCCACACTTCACCAGGTGTGGCAGGGTGGAGTTTCAGAATATGCAGGCATCCTGGGAGCTGCCAGCCCAGCCAGTGCTTATGATGGTGAAGGCACCATGGTAGTCAACAATGGCCTGCATGTCGATGGAGTGAAAGCCCCTCTGGCTGTAGTAGGGGTGGTCACCATGGAGTGGGTAGGTGACAGAGATGTGGGTCCTGTCATGGCCTGCATGTACTAGAGGAAACCTAGGGTGCAGAACCCTGCCACCACCTTCAAGGTGTTGAGGTCCGAGACCACGCTTTGCCTCAGCATGTCCTAGAGCAGAATTTTGTCATCTAAGTGTCTCTGAATAACCCTTCAGAGGTTATTCTCAGTGTGGCTTCTTATCTGAAAGTGTTTCCTTAGCTAGATGTGGGTACTTACATAGTACTTGTCACTAAGGTGAATTGTATCTGCATTTAAACTTGGGAAACTGAGCCTTTAGTCAGATTAAGTGACTTGCCCATGGTTCGCTATGAAGTCTGTAAGTGAAACGGAAATCAAACTCAACTCTCCTGCAGCCCATTTCAGTGGCCTGTTCTTTTGGCCACCCTCTCTCAGTCCTAAGCACTGATCAGGCTACAAACTGTCAGAGGAGAAAGCAAACATTGTAATACCAGTTTTCTTTCTTCTTCTTTTTCTTCTTTTTTTTCTAATAATGCACAAATTTACCCAGGTCCTGAAGACCCTGGAGGCAAAAAGAGAGCAAAATAAGCTATTGAATTGCAAAACAGCACATGACACATCATTTTCAGGATAGATGGGGTTTGTAATGTATGGGTTGATCTGCAATACAGAGGAATAAAACACTTTTACTACAATCTATATTTTACTAGAATTGCAAGCAAATTTTCAAAAAGAATTTATGACTATTATTGTTTACCTAAGTCCATGGTGTAAGAAGAGTAACACCCCAAAAGTTAAATGACATGTTTTATCACCTAATAGAGGGAGAGTCCACTAATCTACTTCATTTCTTCTTCAAGAGACCCTTACTTCTTTGTCTTCTTTGAAAGTAACTCAGCTAGATTGTATTATTCTTCTTCCTACTTCTGCCTGCCTGTCCCACGCTATTGTCCTGGGCACTGTATGGTGAGCAGGCTCACCGTTATCTCTATTTTTGTATCATATGCTTGGTCCACATTAGAATGTCATGGTATAGCTAAGAAAAGATCACAAGTCTTTACCAGGGTAGCTTCCTGATGAGGCATCAGCTATGTTGACAGAGTGGTGCTACTGCTGTTCTAGTTTTTGGTGCTCATGGAGGTATAGTAGCTAAGCTAGCAAAAAAACCTCAACCCTATTGGTGTTGCCACTAAGGGATACTGCCTACTTACCATATAGTATGGCATAAAACACACCCCTGAATGTAAGAGACACCCTATTTTTGGAAGGCCCCAAGAACGAAAAGAAATCTTACCATAGAGCATGGGTAAGTACCAGAGGTCTAGGGTCTCTGGAGCCATGGGACCGCAGCTGGAAGCCAATCCAGCATGCCAGCTGGGCCTGAGTGTTAGGGTCCTATCCAGTACAACATCACTGAGATCACATGATGGGACCTGATCCAGCACACCAGCGTTGGCACCATGGCAGGACTCAATCCAACCCTGAGCACTGGTTCTGGGGTCATAAATCAAGGCTCTGGAGCTATATGCTAGAATTGGGCCCAATCTATTGTGTGGTCGAGAAGCAGGGGTGTACCCATGGGTCTGGAAATTTGCAGCATTGGCAGGGGGAGTGGTGACAGCATTAATTGTTATGGCTCTGAGATAATGCTGTCACTTCCTTGCTCCCACCCCTAAATTTCCACAACTGTGGGGATCTCTTTCCTTTTGTGTTATGTGAATTTTTCACAGCTGGTTTTGGGAGAAAAGGTGGGCATTATATGTGAGAAAATACAGTACCAACACAACCATCATGGCAGAGGGGAGGGAGTGTAGACAAGCCCTTACTTATATGTCCCCCATTGCTCTAATTACCAAGAGCTTCACAAGCCTCTGTCTAATAAAGTTGTCGCCTCGATGGCACACATACTGATTGTGATAATGCTTCCAGTTTGTTCATTTCAGAAATCAGGTTGTGCTTTATACATGTAGCAAGGGATGTATTTTAAGGAACATACTGGCTTGAAAAAGCTTTAATATTTTTTTAAAGAATCATTAGCTGGCTGTGGTCACTGTTAGGAGAATCTTCCTGGTCCTAAAATATTGGTTAGTTTAATACTATATCATGTAGGGTATACAGTTCCAGGAAGTTTTTCAGCTTTAAGGCAATATCCAATTTCCAATTAAAAGTTCATTTTGTATCCCAACCTTTCTCCTCCATATACAGCTGCAAAAGGTGGGAGTGATGGGGGCAAGAGAAGCTGGTAATTTTATTTCTGGCTGTTATAAATTCTAAAGGCAAGGGCAGAGACAGAAGGGCACACTGCTGACCTTCCCCATCAGGATGCTGCATGCTATATTTGCCCGAACCTCAATTTATATCTGTCTTCTTAAGTTGTAAGTAGAAAATTATTTGTTACAATATTTATACACCAATTTAACTTAAGGTGAAAAATCAGCAGTGGGGGGCAAGGGAGGCTGCTTCATTTGCAGCTGCTATAAATAGCCTGAAAAGCCACAAACTCATACAAAACTGACCTAGACATTGCACACGGGAAATGCATTTCCAAACAGAGGACAGCTGTAGTACTTCCCAATTATGTTTAGTTCACTGCAGCAGGTGACCCCCATTTCCTTGAAAAATCTTTATAACAGTTCTTTTCAGAAACCCTGCATGAGGCATCTAGAATAAAAGTGAGGGCCATCCAGCTTTACTTGCTTAGATTTCCATCAAATAAAAATGGGTGTATTACATGACCAGAGGGGGATCTTCAGGACAAAGAGTGACACTGGGGTTCACACATTAAAAGTCAGTGGCATCACAAATTTAAGTTGACCAAATTACCAAACTGAAAACTTGAGGCGTCAATCAAACCCAGCCCATGGGGAGCCTGGCCCTGTATTTATTTCCTGCTCTAGCATTATTTCTCTTGTTCATTGGATCCCAGTTGTAGTGGACAACTAATGGTGCTGCTCTGGTACACTGCTGCCAGCAGCCTTGGCCTAGAATTATGGCTAGTTTCATGCACAGCCTGCAAAACTGGTCTGTGCTGTAGAGAAAGGTGTAGAGGGAGCTTCTCTGCATTAAACAGAAAACTTCAGGCTTGTATATAAATGAGAGCTGCTTAGGAACACAGGACACAGACCCGGCACTGACTTCTTAGGTCATCAGATCTAGTTTTCTGCTTTTGCAGGGAACCTTGATATATAATCCATTTTAGGAATTTACCAAATTTCATGTAGATAAGTTCATCAAAAGCTTACATAGTTGTCAGGTGTTCTTTCTTATAGGTGTATTTTGCATGGACCGTGCCATAGTAAGGGCGTGAAGAATGGGGTGATAGGCCTGGGCACCAAAGGGGTGCCAACAGGCACTGCCCAGCTGGGGTGGGGTTCAGGATGGAGCTGTGAATGGCTCATTTGGGGGGACACAAAGATGGGGGAAGGGCAGCTCCTGCTGCTGCATGCACTCCCGTGCAAGCATGGTGGGGGGTGCTTCCCTGATCTGTGCACAGGGTGAGGTTGAGCTGCCGCTGTGGGCTTTGCCCTAGATGCCATACATAATTATTACAGCACTGAGCATGGATGCTGTTATGCTTGTATAATGGTACCTTTTTCCAGCATAGCTTATCCTTGCTCCCTTGTGGGGATAACTATAAAAGTATTAGACTTCTACAGTTGTGTCACTGTGTTTATACTAGGTGACTCTATTCTTCTAGCCACTGGCGTATTAAAGGCAGTGTAAGGGGCCCATTTCTTGTCTAACATTTATATTAGTTTCTTTGGCACAAAAAGTATGAGTATGCTATGACATCAATTTGGAAGGCATTCTCAACATGGAGGAGGACTGAAATATCACACACGGAGCATGGGATGACTTTGAAGACTGCAGCAATAGAAATAGGATAAAATTGAATAGATAAAAAGGATATGGCCTGTACTTAAGGATTAATGACAAGAATATCTGCTTTATGCTGAAAGTTTATCTAATGAGGAGGTACAAGACATGAATCAGTTGGTCACAGAGTGAGTATGAGCTACTAATATGATGCAGTGTTGAATCTTAAGGTGTCCCATTCATACTATTATCAGCAGAGAAAGGGGAGTAATAGCAGCATTATCCAAGGCATGTTAAGACCTCTCCTGGAATACTGTGAATGGTTGTCATAACCCGTTTTTGCAAAAGGCACATGCAAATTGGAATAAGCGCACTAGAATAGGCAATGGACTAAGGGCCACTGGAATGATGAATGGAAAGAAGAACCTGTCATACAAGGGGAAACAAAAAGTTCAGAGCTTGCAAATATATCAAATAGAGACTTAATAGGGACATGGTAGCTCTCCATAATTACACCAAGGGTATACACCAATGTGGTAGCTAAATGTGGTATCAAAATCAGTACAGTTACTAGAACAATAGGGAAGGGACATATAAGTAAAGACCTGTATACCCTACAACCCCTCTGCTGCTATGACTTTGTTGGCAGAGCTACCAAGGAGAAGACCAGGCATAAGAATCATGCTGGAAAATGAAAAGTTCCTAAGTATCAGAGATGTGAGACTCTAGAACAACTTCACAACAGGAGAAGTGGGAGCAAAAATCTAACCAATTTTAAAATGGAGAAAAATCAGTTTATACAAAAGATTATATGATGTGGTAGCTGCAACAGCAGGGAACTCCATGACCCAGGACTTCCCTTCCAGCATCCAATGCTCTTAGATAGTTTCAAAAGTCATTGCCTGGGAATATTGAATGTTTACCTTGCGTGAAACACTTCATCTCATTAAAATCACAGTCTTTCAGCCCTTCATTTATCTTACAGTATGCCTGCATAGTTTAAATCACACTGCTTTGAATTCTACAAGAAGGATGTGTCAAGCTGAGTTGGGATCTGTCTTATTCATCACTTCCTTTTTTTATATATATTGCTTTGGCATTGGATATTTAAATGCTAGCTAAAGCAAAATGCCTTTTATTTTACAATGAAGAATGTCTGCTTTATCAATTTGTAATAAAATATGTGTAGTTTTGTACTCAAATGGCCACTTTATATTGGATTCCATAGTTACAACACAGCCATCAACTTGCATTCTGCTGTAACATGGGCCTGACTATCTAAAATTGTTGCCAGTGATTTATACCTTACTTCTTAAAATTTGAAAACATGTTTATGAATGGCTTCTAGACCAGAAGTTAATGAAAATGGAAAGATATGCAGACTATATGGCTTTTCACAAGAGTCCTTCTACATTACTATGCCTCCTAGAACACCTGCTGTTCTTACTTATGGTGCCTGAATCTCATCAGCACTCCTTGTTATGCCACCTGACACATGTATGTTGGTTAATTTGTCTGGGTTTTTTTACTGCTTCACACACACTGATGCCATAAGTGTGGTATGATGGTCTAGCTGCCAAACCTGGAGTCTGTGGTTATAAAACTGCAGGCAGCTATAACGGTTGACAGCAGTTTTGTTCTAGCAATTTCAATTCCAAAATAATAAGGAATAATTTTGCAAGTATGCATTTTATGCAGTCTTATGAACTGTTCCTGCTCCAGCTGGTTGACTGATTTCAGTAGGAACAAATACTGTTCCTTTGTGTTCAGTCACTGAGGAATTTGGGCAAATGGTCATAGACATCATAAGATCACAGGGAGCTAGGGTGAAAAGGCTCCATGGGATCATCTAGTCCAACTGCCTTCACAGCTCAGGATGCTCCCTGACTAAACTATCCCTGCCAAGTGTTTGTCTACCCTGCTCCTGAAAACTTCTAAGGATGGACATTCCACAGCTTTTCCAGGTAGCCTGTTCCAATGTTTGACCTCATAGTCCAAAAGGTCTCCCTAATCTCCAACCTAAATTTCCAGTGTGAAACTATTTCTTCTAGTCCAGTCCCCTACAGCCACAGAGAACAGGATCTTTAAAATTTCCCTTCAGGTATATGAAGACTTATATTAAATCTCCCTGAGTCTTTTCTTCTCCAGCTTATATAACCCTGGTTCCTTCAGTTTTTTTCGCATCAGTCATGCTTTCCAATACTGTCATCGTTTAGTCACTCTCCACTGGACTCACACCCTTCTTGAAGTGTGGGCCCCAAAACTGGACGTAGTACTCAAGATGAGGTCTCATCACTGCTCAATAGAAGAGAGACCTACTTCTCTTGATTTGCAGTTGACATTCCTCTTAATACAAATTCATTCAGGTAATCATTCTGTCTAGTCTATGCTATTTCTAATAAAGCCACCTACTTAATGGCTGCCTCCAGAGGAAGTTGTCAGTGTGTGACTCTCATTGTCTAGGTCCTATTGTAGCCATACTGTGCCTGCCCCCAGATGCCAGTCAATCTGTAGACTGATCAATTTGTATTCTCTGACAGTGCTGAAAGAATATAGTAAGACAGGTGAGAGAGGGGAAATTTGCTGTGTTGCAAGAATATTTCAGGGAGGCTCTGTCAGGCTTCTCCTATAGGCTTTTTCAGCAGAAGGGATAATTTATTTTCCCTCTCCAATAGCAGAACCTCATGGTCAAAGCTGCTGTCCACATCTACTTTCTGAATTAGGTCAGTATTGCACAATAAGAGATTAACTAAAAGCGTCATAGGTGAAAAAATAGTGATCTCATAAAAACTGTACAAGGTAATACTTACTCCTGTGGAAATTCTCCTCAGAATTTCGATGAGGGTTAACATTGTGATGAGTTGCTTCACAATATTCTGTTCCTTGTACCTTAGTGACGAAGTACCACTGTTATTCTGTTTTTGATATCCTACTTTTAAAGAGTTTCCAAGGAACACTAATGAAAAACCTGAGTGAGTGGAAGTCGGGTAGGTCTTCAGTACCCATTTAATAACAAACCAATAGTGTTGTAGTCAGATTAAAAGTGCACTCTGGTCAAATACAAAGGATTTTTTAAATAGTGTGTGAAAACATAGATACTGAATTGCCATATGTACAGTTCAGTGTTTGAAGCATTCATGCACACTGTAACGTTTTGTGATGAAAATGCCAAAAAGTATACAGAATTTCTTAGTGCAAACAATTATTTTTCCATATTATAAAAACAGGTTCTGGAACATGGAGCAAAAAGATGCATCTTGGATGCAACGAAAGAGGCTATCAATATCACTGCTGGGCAGACAAATTATCAGGTCATATTTCAACTCATCTAAAAGTCTTCAAGTCTGATTTAAATAGGGATTTCACAATGAGGGTTCAGGACTATGTCCAGGTAACATGGAGGGGATGTCGTAATGACTTGTTCATAGTTTGTCACTCTCTCCTCTGCATATCTTCTGCTGATAATGCAAACAAAATAGTTAATGTAAACTTTAACATAAATAATTTCTTTTCTAGTTATTGACTTAAGGATTACATGGTGACCTCTCTAGGTTGCAAAAGCCTAGACAGTGTATATGGAACCACTGAGTTGCCTACACAACAGTGTCACCATCTCAAACTTGCAGGTTTAATTCAGAGAAAAGGCAGGTGCCAGTTGGAGCCAGCTGCAGCAGATGCCAAAAGAAAGGAAATAATCTATTTGTCTATCAGGGCTCCATTCCTGGACTGCCTTCCGACAAGGTCTAAAGAGCCCAGTTTGCCCTATCATGGAGTGGACCTCAGTTCCTTCACCAGGAGGTGAAGGTACTCGCCTCTAAGGTGCTCCTGTGTCACTCTAAAGTGTGCGGGTTATTTAACTGACACCCAGCACTCAGTGTTAACAGTTGTAAGTAGACCTGACCTGACACTACTTTCTAGTTCTACATTTAAAACAGAACAATCGCAGTAAAGGTAATTCTCAGGGCTCCTGTCAAGGGCATCCACTTGCAAGTCAATCACACAATAATTCAGTAGTTTGATCAAATCATGAAATAAATAGAACACTGATGCTCAAACACTTGTTACCAATCAGCCTTGCCTTTATTTCTTTGCTTCTGTGACCCAATAGCAATGGCCACACACACTGGGCTTTGTTAGACTTTCTTTAGCCCTCACTGTAATTTGTCTTGCATGTTGTTTAGATCATATGGAATTTCCTGCTGGTAAATATTTACATGATTATAAGACATTTACCATATGAAACAATTAAGCTGTCGAGACATATTCTGCAGGCAAATATATTTGTGTGTGGGAAAACATATTTGTCTGTGAAGTGTTTGAGCTTTTCACACTCCTTTCCTTCTGTTCCCCATCCATCATTAAAAATGTGAAGTAATTACTCGTGTACATTGCATGTCAGATACTATTTTATGGATAGGATAAATAGTGAAGCATCACTTCTCTACTGAATGCATGATGATGAATTAGGCCCTGATCATGAAAGCAGGTATGTAGGTGAGAAAATGTATGTATATGAGTCACCTCATTGCATTTATTGAGACAGCTCACCTGTATACATGTATATCTGTTTCTAGGGACCTTGAACTGTATGAATAATTTTCTTTGACACACATGCAAATTCATTATTTAAATCCCTCAGGCTTCTTTGGACACACAGACAACAAATAATCCATAGAAGAATACATATTGAGTGTACTTTTGATTAAGGTGACAGCTATGTCATATGAAAGAAAAAAGCCACATAGAACCTAGATAGTTTCTTTAAATTCAAAAAGGCCTCCTTCACCCATGAAGTAATATTATTTATTTCAGCTGAGTTATGCCACAGGTGAATTTATGCCCACTACACTTTCCATGATGAAAAATGTTCAACATCTTACTTAAAGGGATGAAACCCAAAGCTGTATTTTAATAACTCAGCGTAATAAAACAACATTCTGTAGTATCCCACATCAGTTATTCCAACTTTTGGCTAATGTGGTTGGGTTTATTTATTTGTGATAAATTAAAATTTGAATAACCCTAGTATATTCTAGGGCAGTGGTGCCCAATCTTCTTGGCTGGCAGGCCAGATGGGCAGTGCCTCGTTGGTCCATGGACCAGACCTAGCTGATGTTCCCAATCCAGTACCTGGATGGTCATAGCAGAGCCCAGTTCAGCCATGCATGTGGCAAGAGCAGGGAGAACAGACAGCCGGGCCTCACACGGGGGCAGGGTGATAGCCTAGCCCAATCCAGCACCAGGAGGGGAAAGTGTGTGGCCCAGCTTCAACCCATCGCATGGTGCTTAGGGTTTAGGAATTTGGCAGTGGGTAGGGTGGCAATATTAATTGCAATTGCTCCTCTGCCACCAAATTTCTTGACCTGTGGGGACCCCCATGGGTTGGATACTATGGACCATGGGCTGCATTTGACCCATAGGCTGGAAACTGAGTACGCCTGTTTAAGGGGAATTCCTGTTATCTAGTTAAAAAATATCACTGAAAAAGCACAGATTCTTAAAATGATAGAATTTAAGGGTCATGAATATAAGTTAAGATTCAATATGCACGGGTAGCATTATTTTTGGGGGAAAGCTCCATCAGTAGCAGAGTATATTGTAAGTTGTCAGAGTGAAGAACATGAAGGTTGAGTCACATTGCCATGTGGAATAATGCTTATTCTGTTACGGTATTTATTGCTGTCAATCTGTCTCATTCGTCAAAACATGTATTTAAATAGATTCATGTATTTAAAAAAAACAACAGAAAGTTGTCAACATTTTGGTGATACAATATTTTAATGATGTCTCTAGCTTTTGTGTAATCAGTTTTGCCTTTAAACATATGATTTAGCCATAAATTATCACACTAGCCATGATCGCTCCCTTCATAAACTCTTTGAAAAGCAAATTAACCTTTTCTCTCTAGGCTGAACTCTCCTATTAATATGAAAATCAGAAGCAATTCAATCCTGTTTGTTTTGGTTATCCCAGCCCGTCTGTGCTCCCCATGCAGAATGTTGACTGTCTAGTTAGTCACTTAAACAGAATTAATTTTAAGAACTAATTTAAAAAAACAACCAAGCAGCTATATAGTAAGTGATGTACTGGAAAGCTTTTCATTACTGCCACTGTGATTTTTATTTGCAAAACAGAGCATCTAATTATTGCCTTAATTCTTCCATGGTGACCTTGGGCGAGATCCTCGCCTGGTGTAAATCAGAGCATCTGCACTGGAGTCAATTTGGCCACGCTCATTTATACTAGCTGTGTGTCAGCTCTGTGTGGAACAGCTTGAGGATATGTTTCAGGGCACTTTGCAGGCAGGGACATTAATCAATAGCAGACTTCCTGTTTCTGACTTGTAGGAATCACATGTGCCTGCCTTCAAGTGCATTGTGGGCACCATTGTATTTATTCAGATTCTCAGAAATGACTGTCTCATGTGATCATCTTATTCACTGAAGATGAAATTCACCACCTGACCATTCACACAACAAATAAAAAATTCACCAGAGTCAGAGGAATGAAACCTACTATTCCTATTAGTTTTGGAATAATAACCTACAACCCCTCCTTGAGTGTGTGTTTTGGGGGAAAGAGAGGGTAGGAAGATAATCAAGCTAGGAAATCACAGAGAAAGCTTTAGCTAAGTTATTTTATTCCTGATTTTCTTTAGTATCAGTGTCTATAGCAGACACACAGCAACATTTCAACCTCTATTTTTAATCTCTTGTGTTCACCCCAAAATATACTCAGGGAATTTCACCACCATATCCTACATTGTCAAATCATCTGTCACAGGCATGTGCTACCTTAACAACAGCCTTCCACCCCTTTTTTCCCTGTCTTATGGATAACGTGCCATAGAATCTCATTTTTAACTCTCTGGTCTCCCTCCTATAATAAATTAATTTTCCTGTGTGAGTAAGAGACAGCTGCAGGCAGTCCCAACAGGGAGAAGAGACTGGAAACAAAATGGGTGCCCACTTCCAGCATAATAATCAAGTCTGCAGCAAAAAAAAGCATTGAATCATATGGGTATATTGGAAAAATGTCAAATTTACCAGCTGCAGAGTCACATAGTCCATGGAGCCACAAGGGGTTCCAGCTTCTTTACAACATTATTTCAGGCTCTTGGAAGACTCAAGGGGCATTGAGGTTTAAGATTTTAAGACTCTCTTTGCAAATAGGGAGAAAGGACAAAGCACTTTGAGTCATAAGAAAAAGAAAACTGAGATTTTGGAGCACAGGTCTATGGCAAAGTTTGAGTTCTGCTGCAAAACTGCAGTCTACCTAGCATCCTGAAAATACCTTTCTATATGGGTGTGTTGTTCTGAAAATCATCCCACAGTTTCCATTTATGACCCCTAAATCAATGCCTCCATCATTCAGAATCTCTGCTTCACCTTTCTGAACCTTGCAGTTGTGTAGGATCACTTCAGCACACTATTATTATTAACATAATCATTTCTTTGGTATATTTGAATACACTGTTATTATTCATTATCTCGCTTGTTTTGTTTATTGAGAGTACAGTGCTTGTCAGATTGAGTGAGGTGATTTTTTTTTCCAGCAAGAAAGACTAGTCTGTATCTTAAAATGTGAGGGGGGAGTGGCATTTGATTTTAAATGGATTTTTTTTTTTGGTTATTTATTATTGTTCAGTAAAGTTTCATTTTATTATTATCTAGTCAACACGTGACTGAAAATAATAGTAGGACAAACACATTTGAAAAGTTATTGAAAAAACCCCTGCGATTTGGAGGAAACAAAAACAGTAAAGAATAATCTGGACAATCTTGGTGATAGTTTGTAGTAAAAGTCATGGTTGATTTATTTCGTCTCAAAACAAGTTATGTGGTACAAATTGGCATCCTTTCCCCATATTTATAAAATATAAAATACTAGTCATTTCAAATAGTGGTCAATGCAGTTTATTTAGAAAGTTTTCTAAATTAACACTAACAAGATCGCTGCATGATTATTAGAGCTGTGTGAAATTTTGCCAAATGTTTCGTTCTGAAGCTGTTTCGATGCGTTTTGAGCTTGAAACAGCGAAATCAAAATGAAACAAAAAGCTTTGAAACAGTTTCAAAACAAAATGAGGACACTCAAAATGTTTCAAAAGTTTTGAAATGTTTTCTGTTTTGAAGCAGCCTGGTGGCAGGAAGCAGGGGAGAGCCAGGGCAGTGCTCCAAGCAGCTCCACCAGTCCAATGGAGCTCAGCCCAGCGACAGGAGGCAGAGCACAGCCCTGGCTCTCCCCCACCTCTGGGCTGAACTCTGAGCAGCTCTGCCAGCCCCACAGAGCTCATCCCGGTGGCAGGAGGTAGAACGCAGCCCTGGCTCTCCCTCACTTCTTGCCACCAGGCTGAGCCCCATGGGGCTAGTAGAACCAGTCAGAGCACAGCCCTGGCTCTCCCCTGCCTCCTGCCACTGGGTTGTGCTCTAAGTGGTTGTGTCAGCCCCATGGAGCTGAGCCTAGCAGCAGATCCCAGGACTCACCGCTGGGAGGGCTGCAGAACTGTGCTGGACTCCTCCTGGGGGTGCAGGCCCCTGGATCTGCATGCCAGATGACAGAAGGCTACTGCTGCTGGCAAGTGTCATGAGTTTTGCTTTGAACAATTTGAGGTATAGTTTTCCAGAAACTTATGCACCTATTTCCTTGAAACGTGACAGGCTTCATATCCTCAGAAGGGGCTGAGGAGGGGTTCATCTGAATCAGGCAAGAAATGACAAAGTTTTAGGCATTTTCATGATTTTATGATTTTAGGCATTTTCATGATGAGCCCAGTGGGTCACCATCCCATATGAGTGCCTAAAATGGGACCAGAGAATCCCATTACAAGGGTTCTTGGAAGAGAATGTGCTTTTGAGGAACTAAGACCAGTCTACTTCTGGATCATCCATCCCCTCTTCCCTTTTCCACTCCCCTTTCCCTGAATGATATGAGATGAACCAGGAAAGGCAAATGATTAGTCAAGGCTAGCAAAGAGATAAGAGTTCTGATGAGTTAGTCCTGGACAACAGTTAGTTGCCAGAAAAGCCTGTAGGACAGTAGGTTGGAGACAATGGTGAAGTGGAGCTAAAGATGATGTTGTGGTGAGTTTGGCTCTGGTGATGCGCACCATGGAATAAAAGTTAGGCTATAAAAGGAACTGTTAATATTCAGAAGGTGTTGGAGAACATGAATGATGGGAGGCAGGAAGAGGGAGAATGTTCACCTTATGATCTGCAACAGTGTCCTAATCATTACACAAAGCAGGCATGCTTCCTATTCTGTAAGTTTGCCCAGGAAATCTTGAATGATCTTTTGCATAAGTAGAGAATACAAACCCAGAACATGGAATCTAAGGGACTTTCCAAGGAGGTGGAAGATGTGTGTTTGACTCCCCTCAGACCAAGGAAGGGGTGGAACCTGTTCTCCCTATCCTATGAAGTTGATTCAAGGTTATTATATATTGGGGCACCACAGACTCCTCTTCCACCCATGTCTAAAATAATAGCCCTTCTTACTGAGTTGAACAAGTGCAGGCACTTAAATTTAAGAGAGAGAGTCCCAACTGGATAAAGTTGTCTCTGGATAGGCTCTAAGTGAAGTGCCTAAACCCCAGACTGTCAAGAGGTAAGATCTCAGACATGCTTCAGTCATTAATATTCTCTGTTGTTTAGCTTTACCCAGAAACAGACTGGGTGCAGCTACATGTGCACTTTACTGGTGAGTGGACTAATTAGCTACTATACAAGTGCACCAGTATTAGGACACAGTAAACTAATTAACTCCACTATAAGATAGTACTGTCAGGGATAGTACTATCTTATGGTGGAGTAAATTACCATGCTGAAATGCACATATAGACACTGCTAAATTGTGCCCAGTCAACCCAGCCAGCCGGTGACCTGTTCTATCCTGACTCAAAGCACCGCTGTCCTGGGGGCACATGTAGACGCTGTGCCCAGGAATGGTTTACTCCAACTGAAACTGCTCCAGAGTTTATTGATTGTACATGTAGATGCACCCACTTTGGAGCAGACACTGCAATTCAGGTTTCCCACTTCCCAGGTGATTGCCCCAGTTATTAGGTGAGAGAATCATTTTCACCTTCTCTGTAGCTCAATAACTGTTCATGCAAAAAGGCTTCAACATGGGTTTGTGAGAACCCATGAGCACAACTCATGGGAGTACTATTATTCTACAACATTATAAAATAGTCCACAAGGCAGCACAATAAATAGTGACTGGAGGGACCAGGAGTTGTCACCATATATGGCACTTACAGCCTCTTTCTGCAAAACTATATAACACTGACAAAGGTAGTCAAAAGTATTGAACTCTAGCCAATTGTAGTGTCAACAGTTGTATGCAAGCACAAATACAATCAGTAAAACAGAGGCTGAAAATCAGGCCCTCAGCCTTTAAACTAAGTCAGCTGTGGGACAGGGATACACAAATTCAAACATGTCCAGGGAGCAACCTACAAGTAAGCACTGTAAATAGGGACACTGGGTGAGCCACTTTTGTGGGACTTGAGGGAATAGTTCTGCATCAGTGGGATAGGAAGACAAGGGCCTCAGCTTGAAACCCTCTAGGTAAAGTTGTAGGGGAGACAGGGGGCAGCGAGAGAGACCTAACTGTAGGGGTGTACTACAGACCACCAAACCAGGAGGAGGAACTCAATCTGGAGTTTGCCCAAGAATTGACTGAGGCTGCATGTGCACATGACATGGGCATCATGTGTGGTTTTAATTATCCAGACATCTCCTGGGAGGAACATTCTGCCAAGTTGGATTGCTCATGATCCTTCCTGACCCATGTCAAGGAGCTTTTCCTGACTCATGAGATGCATGGGCCAGTGGTGATGCTCTGCTAGGCTCTGTCCTGTCCAAAGGAGATAACCTTGTGACTGACTTAAATATAGAAGGAAGTATGGGCAAGGGCGACCACGAAACCGTCATGTTTACTGTGCAACATAAGGCAGACAAATCAGATAGGAGGATTGAAGTCTTGGACTTTAAAAATGCAAATTTCAACAAGCTTAGGCCATTAGTAGGGCAAGTGCTGTGGGACCAGGGACTGAAGGTGAAAGATGTGCACAAAGAGTGGTTGCTCCTTAAGGACATGATCCTTGAAGCACAAAAGAAGTCCATTCCCATGCATAGAAAAGGTACCAAAAAGCTGGGAAGCCCTCTTGACTAAGCAGGGAAATCACAGCCCTCTTAAGAAAGAAGAAAGAAGCTTCTAAACAATGGAAACAGGGTGGGCCCCATGGAGGACTATTCCATGATGGCCCACATTTGCAGGAGACTGATAAGAAAGGCTAAAGTGGCGATTCTAACTTAGATTAGCAACGGGAATCAAGGACAACAAGAAGTCCTTCTCTAGGTACATAGAGAACAGGAGGAAAACAAACAGGAGTGTGGGGCCATTGCTCAACAACTCAGGAGAGCTGGTTACCAGTACCCAGGAGAAAGCTGAACTGAATGGCTACTTAATCTTGATCTTTCGCTGGACCAGGGGGAAAACTACTCCAGAAAGAGTAGAGGATAAGCATGCTAGGAATAATCACCTGCCTACTATTGCTGTAGAATCAATATATGACCAATTAAAAAAATAGATATATGCAAGTCAGCAGGACCAGATGATCTTTAGCTGAGAGTGCTAAAGGAGCTGGCCAAAGTCGTTGTGGAACCCCTGGCAAAACTCTGCCACAACTCGTGGTGCTTTGGAGAAGTCCCAGAGGGCTGGAAGAGGGCCAATGTTGTGCCTATGCACAAGAAGGGCAGGAGGAAAGATCCAGGTAACTATAAGCCAATCATCCTAACTTCCATCCTAAGTAAAATCCTAGAAAAGTTCATTGAGGACTCTAGCTACAATAAGCTTGCAGAAGGTAAGATTCTGAATGACCGTGAGCATGACTATGTCATAGGCAGTTCTTGACTTACCAACCTCATCTTCTTCTATGACCTGGTAACTCACCACCTGGACATGAGAGAGCAGGTTGACATTGTGTACCTTGACTTCCAAAAGGCCTTTGATCTAGTATTCCACAATGTCTTAATGAAAAAAAATTGGAGGATTGTGGGCTTAAATATGAGACAGTCAGGTGGGTGAGAAACTAGCTGCAGGATAGAACCCAGAGTTGTAGTGAACAGATCTGTGTCATCATGGTGAGAATTGGGACCTGGAGGTAATAATAGATCACAGTATGAGTATGAGCCGGCAGTGGGATGCTGTAGCCAGCAGGGCAAATAATACTCTGGCATGCATCAATCGATGCATCTCCAGCAAAATCAAGGTGGTGATTCTTCCACTCTACTCAGCACTGGTGAGGCTGCAGCTGGAGCACTGTGTTCAGTTCTGGGTACCACACTTTAACAAGGACATGGAAAAGCTTGAGAGAGTCCATAGAAGAGCCAGCTTATGGTCGGAGTCTTAAAAGGCAAGCCATACAAGAAAAGGCTGAGGCATCTGGGACTCTTTAGCCTGAGGAAAAAAATGCTGAGAGGGGACTTGGTAGGCAGCTTACCACCACACTAGGGGAGTACATCAAGGGCTCAGAAAGCAACTGTTCACCAGGGCACCCAAGGGGAAAATCAGGAGAAATGGCCACAGACTCCTAGTAAACCAACTCAGGCTTAGCATGAGGAGAAATTTCTTCACAGTCAGGGTGTCCAGACTGTAGAATAAACTCCCTTCAGAGGTGGTATAGTCACCTACCCTGGAAATCTTCAAGAGGAGACTAGACAGTCATCTTGCTAGGGTCACCTGACCCCCAGTTATATTTCTTGTTTGATGCAGGGGGCTAGACCCAATGATATTCTGAGATCTCTTCTGGACTTATAATCTATGAATCCCCAAATATTCAATTAGTTAGTCGTAACATTTGACTTTCTGCTATACTTTTTATAATCATAAGTTAAAGCAAACCTTTGTATTCCTGAAGGAGAAAAAAAAAATCCTTTTACATATAATTGTAGTGTATATGCAAATACATTACTGACCTCTCTCTTGATTTTTCACAATAGTCCTATGCCATTGACCTTTATTCATCTAACAAAATTGGTCTTTATAGTGCATGATTACATCACTTTCCAGTATGTTATTGCTTATTCAATTGCTCAGTGGATGTGTGTACATGAGACACTTAACTGCACAACAGTGTAGTTTATTGTGCAGTAAACATGTGCGTCTACACGTGCAGATTTACTAGGCAGTAAACCTTGCTAATCACAAGTAAATTTGCTACCTGCAAATGAAAGTAGCAAATTTACTTTTGACTAGTAACAGCACAGTGTGTTCATGTAGATGTCTGATCAGGAGCAAATCTGCTCCCAGTTGTCCACCAGGGGGCGGGAAATTGCTCCTTGCCCCCGGGAGCTGCCTGCCATTAGGGCAGGCTCCACCACGCAAGCCCAAGTGGGGTCTATGTCTCCCCGCCCCAGCAGCAGGAAGCTCCAAGCTCCCCCCTCCGAGATTACAATCAGAGAGAGGGGGGCTGGAAGACCATGATCTTTCAGCAACAGATCCGTGGTCGCGGGTCATGCACTGCAAGATAAGTGTCTCCCAGAACAGGTCCTATGACCACAGAACTAATGCTGGGGAATAAGGATCTCCCAGTGCTGGCCCCATGATCACAGAGCTGGTGCTGAGAGATGAGCGTCTCCGAGTGCCGGCTCCACGGTGCAGAGCTGGTGCTGAGAGCTCTCTGTTGGCAGGGGCTGGGAAGCCTGTTCCCCGCCCAGCTTTGCACTCATGGAGCTGTGTGGGGAACAGGCTGGGGAGCTTGTTCCCTACCCAGATCCATACTCTTGAAGCTGAGCAGGGAACAAGCTCCCCAGATTGTTCTCCAGCTTGTCTCCCACCCCATACTATGCTCACAGAAATGAACAGGGGTCAAGCTCCCCAGCCTGTGACTTGACCAGCTCTGCAGTCACAGAGCTGAGTGGGGAACAGGTTCCTTTTTGCAAATCTCTCTCTAAAAATATTGTTGTGTCATTTCAAAGCATTATTCATAGATTCAGACATACATTACAGAAGTTTCCCTATAAATTGCCCTTACATGCATTGGTAGCAAGATCTTTTTAAAGCTGCCAAAGTGCTTAGCCATACAGAATGGTGTGGGAAAGAACATGGAATCTATTGCCTCGTATCAAACAAAGTCCAAGCGGCTTGGGCAATGAGTGAACCTATTACAAGGTTGCAGCACTTCTGAATAAATATTTAATTTTGACAATAAGCATTTTGAATGTCTCCGGGTGACATAACTTTATAGCTTTTGTTTGTCCTATTATAGCATTACTGAGAAAATGGACCAGCTTTTGAAATTATTAAAAACTTGAGAGGGTCCAGAAAAGAGTCACCCATATGATCAGGAATTTGCAAGGCAAACCATATGAGGAAAGGCTGGGGATCCTGGGCCTCTTTAGCCTAAAGAAGAGAAAGTTAAGAGGGGAATTGACTTGATAGCTTACTGCTATATCAGAGGAGTGCACTAGGAACTCAGTGAACAACTGTTAACTAGGGCACCCCTGGGGAAGACCAGGTCCAATGGGAACAAACTCCTGGAAGGCTGCTTCTGGCTTAATACCAGGAATAAACTCCTTCCAGAGGTGGTGCATTCAGTTACCCTGGAGGTTTTCAAGAGGAGACTAGACAGCCACCTTGACTGTCCCCAGGTACCTTTCTGCCTAGAGCGGAGGTGGCAGGGGGGCTGGACCCAAGTATCTACAAGGTCTCTTCCAGCCCCTAACAATCTATGAATCTATGAATGAAGCTTCTAAGATACAAATGTACCTATAGTGAACCTGGAATAAGGAGTAGCTCAAGGTTTATGTAGTAGTATTAGGTAATTTGTATACTACATTGCTAAATGTAAGCCTAAACATACATCATACATACTGTTAGCCTGTTGTTGTTAACCTTTTAGTCTTCTGACATTTGTGTAACCAGACATATGAAAATATTTTGTTGATACCATGGAGGTTTGCACATAACTTTTGTATGCGTGTGTGCATGCGTACGTGCATGTACAAGTCTTTTCTCGCTCCTTTTAACAAAAAGGAAATAAAAGAAGTGTGGATTGTTTGGATTTACTGACAGGCTAGCTCTATAGATCTTAATTCAAAGGTCCATCATTAAAATTAAGCACATGCTTAATAGACTTTCTGTTTCAGGATGGATTTATGCACATGTATTAAATGTCTTGTTCACATGGCATCTTAATAGATTATATAGACTTAGAAGTTCACAGCTCATTGAGAAAAAAGGAGTGCATGACTACATTTCAGGATTGGACAGAGCTCTTCACTGTATAAAAAGGCAACACCTAGTTTTCAGTCCTCAGTTTTGAGAAAGCTAGATGGCTACTAAATAAAATAGAAATTGGCAGCTGAAAACAGAAATAATTTAGTGGCAGAATGATTTACAATTTGATGACTGTATCTGTGCAGTGGAAATAATGAATATTTTTACATGAAAACCTAACATTTACAAAACTGGCAGATGCTGGAAAGATGCAACAAAAATAGATTAGATAAAATGAAGTAATCCCCAATTGCTCTAGTCTATGCTTACATATTTTCCCCTTCTTAATATAAAGTTAGTTTTTCTTTCTAGAAGATTTTTTTGGATTTCAATAAAAAAAAATCTCCTAAGACTTGTACCTTGGCCTACCACAGCTGGGGTCATGTTAGAGTAGTCAGTGGTATTTTTGACTTCACACCTTTAGGGAATGATGAAACAACAAAACTCTAAAAATGCTGGCACAGGGGGGATATGGGAAAGGTGAATGGACCTCTCCATTAATTCGACCTACAGTTGCTATTATGAGCAACCCTGCACTGCCAATAGCAACTAGGGCTGTGCAAAACAGCAACGTTTTGTTTCGATTTCAGATTCACCATTTCAAAGGGGCAGTGTTTTGCTTTGCTGTTTTGAAGCACTGTTCCATTTCATTTCTCCAAAATTGTTTTGCTGTTTCAACGTGTTTCAGCATTTTGCCCATGGGCTATAACAGGGGATCACAAAAATACCTATAACTTTGTCATTTCTTGCCTGATTTGGATGAAAACAGCATGGGTGGCAGCCCCTTCTGAGGCCATGAAGCCTGTAAAGTTTCAAGGAGATTGATGCAGGGGTTTCTGGAAACTGCTCCTCAAACAGGTCAGAGCAAAACTTGTGACGTGTGAGCGTGAAGGCAGGGGGATGAAAACAGCAGGCATGGTAGTCTGGGCTGAGGCCTTATAGCCTGCCAGCTCTGCTTGTTTGTCCCACAGCATTTTGCCCCCATTGATGCTGTGGTGGAAGTAGCCCACCACCTTCTTGCATTTCAAAATCAGGTGGCTGGTTGTGACAGCACCCTCACAGGCAGCTCTGTCCCCCTCCAAGGTATCCCTCACTAGGAGGTGGAACTTGTGTGTCACACAACACAGCGGATGCCAACAAAGATGGCATCATGGATGGCCTTGACCATATTGGCCCCATTGTTGGTGACCATGAACCACAGGCAAGCTTGCCCTGGCCAGTGAGCCACCCCTGCACCATGTGTTTATGGCCCCCATGACCTTGCTTGCCTTGTGGGACTCATCCATCACCTCAGCTTGAAGGAGAGCCCACCAGTGACCTGACTGATTGCATCAGTCCTCTGTGAGGGAGAGGTAAGCATGATCTCTACCCCAGCTGCTTCAGATGTCTGAGGTGAAGCACAAGGCTAACTGTGGCCCTACCTTGTACAGCTCCTCCCTCAAGTACTTTCTGCATGCCTCATACAAGGAGGGCACCACCGTCCTTCTAAAGCTGTTATGTGTGGGCACTTGGTATGATGGGGCCATGAGTGCTATGAGCTGCCTGAACCCTGCCGGCTCAAAGAAGAAGGGCTGGCTATCCACAACAAGTAACTTCCTAATGCTCTGTATGACTTTGTTCACCTTGGGAATACGCACCCCCTGTGTTTCCGCCTTTCCCCCACTGTTCCAGGGTGGCCTGCCTCTGCTTTGGGGTGGGGGTGGGAGCTTTTGAGCAAGAGGTTTTGAGCAAGGGCATGCTTCCACTGGTTCTGGGCTGAGGAGGAACAAGGGCAAGGAGGTGGTGCCTGCGGAGATACATCAGCATCCCCATGGTGCTTATGCTTTTCACTTCCTTCTCCTCGCTGGTTTTGGCTCAGCAGTACAGGCTGGTAGCATATGTGAGATCATCTGCCAGCTTAAAATGATCCCAGACCAACTATCCCCTTACTTCTGAGGTGTGAGTGGATGTGCAGATGCTGCCTTTTCCCCCTCCTCCACAGGCAGTCACAGGAACAGGAGGAGCGGATTCAGAGGAGCCACTTGCCTCCACAACCTCTACCTCAACCTCTTCCAAAGTGCCTTCCAGGGAAGGAGACCTGCTTTTAGGGGAAACTTGAATGGTGTGGAGCAGAAACTCAGATGATTCCCCGTCCTTCTCCAGAATTTCCCTTCCTGTGGCACTTGGATCCAGATCCAGCTCTTCCTCTGGCACTGGAAGGCTCAGTCTGGGAATTGAAATTGGGGTGGAGGAGACTATAATGCTGGTACTACTTGTTGTTGTCATGGAGGTGGTGCTTGGGGTTGGTGTTACTATGGCAGGTGTTATTGGAGGGGATGGAGACACTGCTCCCATTTCCTTGGTGCCACTAGCAGAAGAAGTGGCATGCTTCTGGAGATTCTGCTTTCCTAGGTATTCTAACAGTGAAGAAGTTCTTCCTGATATCTAATAAGAAACATATGTAGTTGCAACTCCAGTCCACTGGTTCACATTTTGCTCTCTGCAAGTAGAAAGAAAAGATGTTTTATCTCTTTGTTATGGCGGCCCTTTAGATATTTGAAGATTACTATTGTGTCCCCTCTTAATTGCCTTTTCTGCAATATGAATATTCCCAGTCCCTTTAACATCTCCTTATATGACTTGATGACTTGCCTTCCAAGCCCAATATCATTTTCTTGCCCACTTCTGGACTCTTTCTAGCTTATCCATGTGCTTCTTAAAATATGGAACCCAAAAATGCACACAATACTCTAAATGAGATCTGACCAGTGCCAAGTAAAGAGGCACTATCACCTGTCATATCTTGCACCCAGTGCTTGCATTGATGCATCCCAAAGCTACATTCACCTTTTGTGCAGGTACATCACAGACTTAATATCACAGAGCCTACAGTGTGATGCATCAGAATTCCCAGATCCTTATCCACAGTGCTGCCATCCAGCTAGCTATCACCTATTTTGTATTTAAATTTTGAGGTGCAGCACCTTACATTTATCTGTATTGAATTTCATCCTGTTAGTTTCATCCCAGCCTTCCTCCATTAAGATCCCTCTTATGCTTCTGTTCTCCAGCATGTCTCAGTACTTCCTCTTAAGCTTTTGTTCTCCAGCATGTCTCAGTACTTCCCAGGTTCATATCATCTATAAACCTGCTCAAGAAGCTTTCTGTGCCAGCATCCCATCCATAAACAATTTGAAAACCACTCGGCCCTGTGGGACTACATTTAAAACCTTCCATTCTGAAATGGATTCACCCTTTGCCAGTTGTCTATCCATCTTGTAGAAGTTTTATCTAGCCCAAATTTCTCCATTTTTTTCATAAGAAGGTCATGTGTAACTGCCACATCAATCCCTGTATCACTAACTTTGCTGGCCCTTACAGTCTTGCAGGATTAAGGTTGTAACTTCTGAGGGCTGCTAAAGTAATAAAGGAGAATAAAGTAAGAGTTGCATTGATGATTTGAAGCGTGGGGATCATGTCTTATAGCCAAACAGTAAAAAAGAGCTTAATTCATTTCATTTATTGAAAAAAGGTGAAAAGTGATTTGATCACAGTTTGTAAACACCTACCTCTGAAAGACATCTGACAGCTGAAGAACTTTCGTTCTTTAATTCAACAGAAAAAGGCATAATGAGTGTGTCTACACATGCACCTCACTGTTTTAGCAAGTACTAAACAACTGTGCAGTACCTGTGCAGTCCCAGCAGCACACAGGTCATTTCCAATCCTACTGTGCTGTAGCAATGATTTACTGTGCATTGGCTCATTGCTACTGCACATTAGCAGCAGCAGCATGTTTAGTACCTGCCAACACTACATTGACATAGTGATGAGCTGTGTCACCATAGTTTGTCACTATGGTGATGCAGCATCTCATGTAGATGTGTCCAATAAGATACAATGGGCACAATATGAATCTAGACAAATTGAGATTAATAAGGCACACATTTGATAGGATAGCACATTGCTGCAGCAGTTTATATAGATATGCGGTGAATTCTTTGTCACTTGAAGCTAAGTGACTTCAGTCTAAACTAGTTATCTTTCTAAACTATATGGTAGAGTGCAAACAGACGTTATGGGTTTGCTACAGGAATATTAGGAGGTGAGATTCTCTGGACTGTCTTCACCAGGAGATCAGACCAGATGATCATAATGTTCCCTTTGGGCACTAAAATTTCGGGATATATGTACACATTCCCTGGAGACACTGGCAGGTTTACTGAAAATACTGCATCAGTGCCTTTTCTGAAATTTGACAGGAGCTGACTAAAGAATTTTTCTCAGGGGCTATGAAGGATTGCCATAGAGAGCTCCTGCCTTGGTGGAGTCCCACAAGGCAAGGAGTTACCACCAGGGGTAACTAGGACCAATGGTCACAAGTTACTGGAGAGCAGGTTTAGGTTGGACATTAGGAAACACTACTTCACAGTTAGGGTGGCTAGGA
>JAGPOW010003316.1:15306496-15332052 GCA_030014935.1 Caiman crocodilus
AATCTCACAGCTACAGCTTTGCCTCTGGGGCCCAGTTAGTTCCATGAACAGTTAATTCATCAGTTTGGTTAAACTTACGACAGACAAGTCATTTGCAAATTTACAAGCTTATATTAACTAATATTATCTATTTAGGCAGAATACCAAATGCCTCCAAGAAGCACATATCATTGCTTATTAATCCCTGTGGTTCTGGCTGTCACAAGAGCTCTATATAACTTCTATGGAGCTGATGGACAAGTATCAGATTCTTTGAGGTCTGCCTGCCTGCTAGTCTGATGCTTTTGATGTCATGTTTTATAATTTGTTTGTAAAATATTTGGGGCACCGTTCTGTTCTGTTTGCATAGCACCCAGCAAACATGCTGTCCTGGTCCTTGATTGGGGCACTGAGATGCTGCCACGACACAAAGATCAAGTGCTTTACAAGCCATCTGGCTTTCTTCAGAGTGAGTGAGATTTGCTGCCTGCTCAGAACCCCTGAAAATTAGTTCTCTTTTACATCTAAAGTGAATGTATCAAAGTTTGATTTTTTTTTTTAGTTAATGTATTGTGTAGGCCCTTCCTGATCAGTACAGTGTTCAGAGGAAGTGAATGCAGACTCAGGGGAAGCTTGAGGAATCGCATCATATTCAATAATGCAATAGTTATAACAAGTAGATACTTAGAGAGTGTAGAACACTATTGGCTGTGCTGATCAGGCAACTATGGATAAAGGTAACAAGTGAAAAATGAGGGCCTGAAGATTTGTCTTCCACTAGACCCAGTAGGTAGGCATAGGGACCAAGAGGAAGGATTCAAAGCTGCTTCTTTTTTTTTTTAATGATGTTACAAACGCATAGAGTCTAGCTTATTTTTCAAAACTGCCATTTCCTCTGGAGCTATACAGCCTGGTTCTGTCATTACAGCAATGCTCCTTGCCTACATACAATTTGAATATATGTTTCATATCAGAAGGCTGGATAGATTTGCACCTTACATAGAATAACCAAAGTAAATATATAGTGTGACCTGAAGTCCCAGAAAATGGCACAAGAAGCAAGGGGAGGTCCCACTTTTCTAAAGACAGTCAGAGGGGTTAGGGTCACAAGCCAACAGGCCAAAGAGAGGGAACAGGTAAAAGGTAAAGAGCCATGAATACTGTGGTGACGTAGACTCAGCACCTTCATTTCCACCCCACAGCTCTGGAGGTATTCCCAAAGAAGCCTTTAGTCTCTAGAGCACTCAGGCCCCTGCAGCTGTCCCCAAATGTGAATCTAACTCCTTCAGCCCACAGTCGTGGCTGACTGAGCCAGTGAGATCTCCTACTCCCAGTGGGAGTGCACTGCTCTGTGTAGAGCTGACCAGGTTCCATGTGCATCTGCTCTCTCTCCCCCTTACTCCAGCCTCAAATTTCCTCTTCCTTTTTCCCTTTCCCCCAGCCTCTGGGGGTTTCTGGGACTCACAGTCCAAATTAAGAGACATGACAGCTCTGCAGACTGCCCTCCTGGTTCTCCCTGCTGTTATACACATTACAGTCACATTATGATAAACATAGCACAGGTTTTTTGAGAGGTGAGGCTTGTTCATAATATGCTGTAGAAGTACATATCCAGCATCTGATGAACTAAGCCTCAGCTCACAAAAGCTTGTGCTGTTTTTATATCTACTCTGGATAGGCTATAAAGTGCATATCTACCCTGCCTTCTATTTGATTTCCAACTAACATGGCTAACTACATCTCTTTAGTATCGGAAGTCATGCTTGGGGTGTTAAACTGTAAAGATGTCCGCTCACATATTAGAGAGCATTGCAGGGAGTATACGGCAGACAGCAGCATTTTATTGATTCTGCTCTGCAGGCCTCAACATGCCCATGCCTCACAGTCTACAACCTGACAACCTGAAGTGGGTTCAATGGATTCCTGGTGAGGAAAAATAGCATGAGCTCTTCCCTATTCCTTTCGGTCAATTCACAAGCCTTTCCCTAACAGTTCTTAAACAGCATTCACCACCTAACCTGGGGGTGCTATCACTTTCTGCAAACTCTCTATAGAGACATCTTTCTCACTGTATGCATGTTCGCAGCTTTTTAAAAAAAGAAGTATAAGTTTGAAGTTAGCATAGCCCTCTAACAAATGCCCAAACTTATTAACAAAACCATGTGTACATGACTCCAATAAGAATGAACCGAGTTACTTGGCATGCAAATTTGACATTATAACTAATCTAAACAAAATTATGAATTGGGCAGATTTTTTAACTTGTTTTTTCTCATTAAGGGAATCACAGGCTGTTGGAACTCTGGGGGCTGGAACGAATGAATCCCTTTTGCTTGAGACTGTCTGTTTTCACATAGATTGTTGGCATCAGAGTAGCCTGTTTATTTGGGGAGTAAAACAGAGTTAATGAACCATGAAAAATACATGATTTTTCAGTAGTGATCATAATAGCAATGGTTCACAGGTAATAACAGGCTATTTACCTGAAATTTGAAGCAACTCAGTTATCTTCTCTAGACAATTTCCCAACTCAGCTACACAAACAGAACAAAAGAGCTATATGTCCCACAAGCAATTCACTAATTAAAATTAATGTGGCAAGATGAGCCATTGCATTGCTGTCCTTACATCATTCTTTTCAAAGGAATGAATAGCCAATATCCTGTTTCACTAGGATAAAAGCTATAGGATTCATTCTCCAACCGTCTAGAGTCTTCTAGATATTAACATGCCTTCCAATGTGAATGGTATTAGGTTTGATTTATCCAGTCCAACTTACCCCTGACATACTGAAGTCCATAATTTTTGTGCAAAAGACCAGATTGAGCACTGAATTAAAATGTTTGCACAAGGGAGGATAAATCTTCTGAACAGTCCTACAGGACCTACCTGAACTGGCTTGGTAGGGATGTAATATAGATAAGCAAGTGTTGGCTTCATTCCCACTACCTCAGTTGAACAATTACTGTCCAGAAATAATTGGCATTCAAGAACCAGGAGGAAGTGGGAGGGAAGGGTGGCTTAGGAATGTGTCTAACATTAAAACCTCAACATAAGACATTCCAACTTATGTAATGTCCCTGACACAGTGCATTGAAAACTGAAATATTTTAAGCCAGGACTACGCGACTAGTAGTCTTTTAGGCTCCTCTCTGGCTGCTGATTCTTACTTCTGTTCCAAGGGGTAAGTGTGGCGAATAGTGCAGGAGGGAGCTGAGGGTGGGCATGGTACCATGGGGGATGGGGAGTGGAACAGAGCTGTGAGGTGGGGATTGTGCCTGTATAGTGCAGTAATGGGCAGATGTCCTGTGCACTGGTGGTGCATACACTGGGGGCATACTGTCCACAAGGGTGCATGTTGCAGTGTGGGGAGATTACTTTCACATGACTATGGGATGCAGTAGTGGATGGTGCACATAGTGCAGCAGTCGAGAAGGTATGATTCCACGGGAATGTGGTAAAGTGGGGGAGCAGAGGGGAGGGGTGTCCGTGCAACGCATTGGCCTGTGGCTTGACTAATGTGGCTCATGAAACATTTGATCCCCAGGACACGTGGTCCCTGGGGGCTTAGACATTAGATGGTGCTGTTTTAAGTTAACAAGACACTATATAGGAAACAATGTATAAACAAACATCCTAGATGTTTATTTTCAGTAGTAAACTTACAATTTACTAGTGTAACTTATCTTTTAAAAAGAGAAAACATTTATTTTCAAAAGTGAAAGTACTTTGGTATACTTCAGGCATCCAAGTTCAGGATTTCAATCTATGGCTTCCCCTCCATAACTACTAAGGCCCTGGCCTCCTGCATCTACACTGGGAAAGCCCCTGGGTTCCCAGTTTTCTCCTTCTGCACACGTCCACACCTGCCTCCATATTGCCAAGGATGATCATTTGTGTACACCTAAGCCTGACTAGGATTTGTAAATTAGGTGGCTTATACCTATAGCCAGAGGGGCCTGGTCCAGTAGGGATGTTGTGAGCACATTCAAATACAGACTAAGAGCGGTGGGTTCAAGAAAAAGCAAAACAGGCATGACAACTTCCATTTAAAAAGGGTGGTAGTTTCATGCACTTTTGTAAATAGTCCTTCTTCAGCCTGGGGAAATCAAGTTCCCACTAAGCCTTAGGGTGTGTGTATACAAAGTGGGGGCCCTAAACTGAAGGGGTGGGTTTTTAAAAACACCCCTTCAATTTAGGGTGAAGTAAACCCCCATGTCACGTACATCTGTGTCTGCCTCTCCAGGCTGCGGGGGGGAGGGAAGCAAGCTGCCGGTGATTGGAGCACTTCCTGGGCTATGGGGGGAGGGAAGGTTTGTGCTTCCTTTCACAGCAGCGGTGCCCCCCCCCAGGCAGCACCCGCCTGCAGACACCTGGCTCGGGTGGTCCCAGGGGGCACTGCAGCCACAGAGGGAAGGACTGAGCCCCCCCCCCCCAGCTTATGCAGGCAGGCAGGCTCCAGAGCGGGGGAGCCACTTTTTTTTTTCCCCCCTCCGTCAATGGAGCCTGCCTTCCCAGCCTGCTGCCAGGCTGGCTGCCCAGTCCCTGAGCCACACGGAGCCTGGTGCTTTGCTTCATAGCTGTAGGGTAGCAAACTAAAACTCCTCAGAGGTGTTTCTGTGGGCCCAAAGTCATTTAAGGCATATTAGACTGCTGAACGTGCTACAGCGGCTGGAATTAATGTGCAACACAGCAGCACCATTAAAGCAATGCAAAGCATTTAAACTGCTTTTAAGTGTCATGGACACATTCCCCTTATTTTGCCTACACACATCCTTAAACACCAAGCTATGGCTCTGAAGTAGCTTGGGTACCAGAAACATTAGCACTGTGCTCCACCAGGACCAGCTTCTCAGCAGGACTGATTGGCTGAGGTAGAGTTTCATACTAACATGGATCTATTACTTCTGCTATCTCAACTAGATCAGGTATTTCTTTGTGGGATCCTATTATATTCTAACCTTAAGTGGTTTTGCCCATGGTCTTAAATTTAATTATACACTTGAAGCTTGATTTCAACATTTTTCTTTTGATAGGGATACAGAAAAACCAACACTGGATAAATATGTGGTGTATTTTTCAAATACACGGTAGTATCAGGATGTTGGAAAATTAATTTTAAATATCTCCTTAATTGAAGGGATTTGTTTTGAAGATAAATTCTTTTCTGTAAGTGATACCCAACAATGAAAGCAGTTCCTGCCCTTTTTGTCATTCATCCTGCATCTTTGCAGGGATATGCACTGAACCTTCTTTAAGTGGAAAGTTCCAAGGTGGGCAATATTTTCTGAACAACAACATATCTATTTCAAGTATGATGAGTAAAAATTGCTTTCAAATATCATGGGTTCAAAAGTTCAACTCTAATACTTTAGCATCAGACTCCCTTCTGCTTAAGAGGTAGTGGAAACAGTAGAGCAGAAGGATGAAAACTCCAATAAAAATAGGGTGTTATAAATATATAACACTGGGTATAGGAAAATTACATTAAAAGAGCTGCAGGGTTAAGCACTTAGAAGTTAGAAAGCAGCACAGTTAACACTGTATGCAATGCCTTAACTTGGTTTACTCATATGTAGCTTTTAATCACTATTTCTCAAATAAAATTATTTTCTATCATTTCAAATTTACTTAGGAGCTTCAAATTCTTTCTTTTTTTTCTATAGATCCTTTTTCATTATCATAATGATCCAGGTGAAGTGCTAGGTTCTCAAGCTCTGTATTTCCATGCTACTTCTGGGCTCTGGGCCTCTGCCTCCCCTCCTTGTAGAAGATGTACTGGGAGAGGGGAAGACTGCATCTCTTTTTTTTTACTGCTGTAATGGAGAATAGAGCTGTCTAGGGAAACATCCACACAAGACATTTACTGTACATTTAACTAAATAGCTGCGCAGTAAATGTCTTGGCATTTATTCATGTACCACTATTTAGGCTAAAGTAAACTAATTAATCTGCAGCAGGGTAGTACTTGTAAATACAAATACTATCCTGCTGCAAAGTAAACTATTCCTTGGCAGTGAACATGTAGATGATACCCTGGCTGGCTAGGGCATGAGGGTGCTTCAGTGTGGGGGCTGCCTGCTGGATAGCCTTGTGCTGAAGCATCCTCATGCCTCAGCCAGCTCCTCCGCAGCAGGCTGAGTCAGGGGAAGCAGCACTGGGCTGGCAGACTGATCCCTTGGCCCCCTGCCAGCCGTGGCTGCTCCAACCAGGCTCCATGTGCTGTGATCCCAGGCACACATTCAAACAATAAACTCCAGGGTTTATTGCTCTGGTGTTTATTGCTTGCAGGCATATGTTCATATAGCCCACCTGGGAGCAATAAACTCCAGAATTTATTACTTTGCATTAACTGCATGTGTAAACACACCCTCGCAGAAGCTTTTTTTATGGCAGTGAGGTCAGGAATGGCTTTGAAAGATCAGGAAGTAGAGCTGGGTGCCTGACATTCCCCATCTAGTCATGTCTCCTGGGCTTCCAGCTGGTGCAAGGGAGGATCCTCCTAAAAAAATTTTGAACGAATTATAAATTCTCCTCTTTAAGGTATGTTTGGGTGCTCATCAGGGAATGAAACAATAACTTATCTGCAAAGGCAACTGTCCTTCAAGTTAGCAAATATTAATGGTTCCTGGTTCATTTTGTTGAGGTTTTCATGGACTCCTATCTGTTCTACACCAAATAATACTCAGCCACTGCTCTCTGAGCTTAACTAGCCCCACAGCTACACCCTGCAACTCTTAGGGCCCAGGGTCTTGCACTCTCTTGGGCTCAGCTGCTGTTTATTCATCATGCCTGGACCACCTCCAGGGTCCAACACCTCATAGGGCGCAGGTGCAGCTACTCTGCATGCCTGTCCCCCACAGTAACCCACCCAAAGGTGAGGGCAGGAGTTTAGTCACCCTGGCCCACCTTACCCTGGGGAGGTTCTCAGTTCTGGTATTTGTGTGGGGCTTCCACACCACTGGCAGTCCCAGCAGGTCTCCCTATCCCAGCAGGGTGCAGTTTTAGGTAATGCCCATGACCAATGAGGCCTCCTCCTTCCCCATAGCCTCACCCTTACCTCTGAGGTGTTCCTGGAGCAGAAGCTCTACTGGGCAATATTACTCCCATGGCTTATCTCAACATGCTCTGCTCTTATAACAAAGCTTTCCCCAAAATGACCACTCTCCAAAATGGCTGCTCTCATTGACCACCTGGTAGCTCCAGCCCTTAAAGTGATAGGATCTAAAAGGGTATGTTGTCACAACCCCGTCCTTCAAAATGGTGGTGGGGGCTTTTTAACTCAAGCTTGTCAGATAAGCTTTAGTTAAAACACCCACACCACCATTCTGAAGCACAGGGACGCTGAATCAATGTGACAATGAGGGCACTTTAATCAAAGTGGTTCTCAGAGCTGCTCTAAGTAAAATGCACCCACCCTCCACCCCAGATGTAAAGATGCTCTATGATGCTAACTTTTTCTTATACATTCTACATAAAGGGTGAGAAATATATTCCCATACCATTGCACGGCCTGAAATGATAGACACCTGAATAGCATAGTGCATGGTAAAAGGGAAATGGGATTAATAGTATATCAGTTACTCAGACATCATCTGTCTGTGCAGATGCATTTACCTGGCAGTAAGTGGAAGCTAACCTGTAGCAGAAAGAGTAGTAAGATAACGTGCTTCAGCTTCCATTTACTGCCAAGCAAGAATATGCACATAAACAATTACCATGCAGTAGCTGATGCAAAAAACAGCCCTGCCTTCTAACCATCAATAAATTCTTCATTTGGCCATACCTTAAAAATTATGGGAAAGGACACAACTTAGCCTAGTATCATTAAGTGGTGACAGAACATAACCAAAAGTCTCCATATTCTCTTTCCAAAGCACTTTCTCCTTTGGAAGATGGCATAAAATTCCTACTAGACTGACAGTTTTAAAGCTTAGGAAATGCAATGTGTTTCTGTAATGGAAATCTTTAATAATTTTAGCTTCATCTTTTTAAATATGGCTCAGCAAGATAGATTTCCACTCTAGAGTTATCTTGGGCCAACTAATAAAACATGAGCTTAACTTCACAGTCAAACTTGCAGTCTGTAGAAAAAAAATGTTTAACTGGGAAAGTCAGCAACTTGGTAGCACTTCTATTACAAATAATTCAATTATATAGTATAATTCCCACGATTACTAAAGAACCCATTGATTATTCACAATGGTACGGCATTAGGAGGCTGATAATGAGATGTTTATTTTAATAACTGTTCTTGTTATAGACTCACTGGATTTTAGAAGCACTAGGTTAAGGGCACTTCAGTTAAGTGATTCCTGACTAGATTAAACATACTAGAGAGGACAGACCTGCTTTAAACCTGTGGCTGAAATAGCCACTGAAAAAGACATCCTTTTTGTCACAATGCATTGTGATACAATATATTATCTGTTTACAGTTAATAGAAATAAAATGTGAAAGTGGAATCAGAAAGGCTAGATTCTGACCTTTATGTCCCAGGCAGAAATTATACTTAAGATAAAATTAACCAGATAATGTGCCTTAAAGTATAAACAAGCTACGCATTCAACAGTACGATAAAACTGGAAAGCAGCCACAAAATTCTTACACAAAATATATGCAACATCTTTGTGGCTGGTTTCCATGCTTTAAATTAACATGTGGCAGGGTAGACCACCATCAGGGTTTCCAGCTGGCTCTGCTGTGACCCACACCAGCTGACAATCAGCTGAATGTGGGCAGACAGAGACCATGCTAGGGCTTGAGCCCTAGGCTAGTCTTAATCAGCTGATCATCAGCAGATCAGCTCCAGGGACCACAAGAACAGCCCTCCAGAGAATACAACTGCAAATCCATTACTATCCATCAAGCCACCACTGCACTGTGTGATCCAAAGGCATCTGAAACATCTACAAACAATCAAGAAGCAACTAAAGATGCAGTTCCAGCAAGTGAAATTAAAAAATGCATTTTAATAGAGGGATACTGTAATCTGTACAAAAAAAAAATAGATTTCACAGACACTGAACTGTTTTGACAATTTTCATCCTTAATAACCTGTAGCAATAACAGTTCTGCGAACGTGGAGGCATCAGCATAGCTTGATGCGAGTCTCCAAACTTAAGTTACTCTTTAAAAAGAGAAAGATCAAGAAAGGAGTTATTTATGTACTTAATGTAGATTAGAGTTTTCTGATACATTTTGCAGAGAGTAAAGGCCTAAAAGAGGACTTAACATTTCTTAACATTTTCAGTAGAACCCTCACATGTGCCCATTAATCTTACTAGGGACCTTATCTAGTCTCTTCTCATGTAGGCAAGACTCTCATTGGGAAGCTTAGGTTGTAAGACTGTTTATTATGTTATAGCAGTTTGTTCTCAAGTGGTATGTGAAATATTTGCTTGCATAACTTCATAGGAATATTAGTTTTCTTCCTTTCTGTCTATTCTTATACATAGGGACAAAATATAAACAAATGATTTTGGACCAGTTTGTTAATAACTTGTTGCAGATCCATCAGAATGAAAAGGGGAATGAGGCATTGCTTTAGACAATAGTGCGGTGCTCTATCTAGTAGGTAGCAATGGAGTAGTTGGAACAGATTCAACGGCACTGTTCTTTTCCTTTAGCTAGTGCAGGTACATAGGAGTTGCAATGGGGTACTGAGAAGACAGTCTTGATTCTTGACCACCTTGTACAGTGTGCTATAAGTACACTAGGATAGATTTTTTTCCCCTTCTATGGACCATTGGATAATCAAGATTATAACTTGGAGTTACAGCATCTCTCCTGAGCTTCTCCATAGGCATGATAGCAGCTAATGCTGCCCTTTACTCAGATCTGTCTCACAATCTCATGTTTCTTTAAACTACAATAAAATTAAACAGGGTAACTTCCATTTTTGTAGAAAAGACAATGGAAAAACTCTTCAGGATGGAAAGATATTATTTGTAAATTAGAAAAGGAACTAGAGAGGATGCTACAGTCATTTAAGTCTCTGATGATTTAGAAATAATATAGATTGCAATCTCTGATGTTCTTACTTCAAAACGAACCATATGCCAGAATGTTTTGGTAGATACTTGGCCAGGTATAGTGTGGTAGAGAGGGTCAAGAAACATTTTTTCCCTTGAGTTGTCCACATACAGTACAGATTTCCTTTACTCAAACCAAAATTGAGATCCAATCATGCCTTATCATCTTCACAGAACAAAAGTAACTACAATATAAGAGAACTCAATGCAGATTCATCACAATTTTTTTAATAACAATATTCAGGATTGTCTCATTCTATGTAGGCTTGCAATAATAGTTATCTTGCACTGTTACAAATTCTCTGGAGACTTTGTGCTATGAAATGCTAAAATAATGTAACAAATAGTAATTTTAAATAGTTCCAGTATGTATTATTTTTAATGAAGATCATCTACATTTCAAATATATTCCCTCTTCTTGAGTCAGACAACAAGATAAGCTTTTTGTTTTGTTTTAACTAGAACTCTATTTAATCCCCTCTTCTTCTTCCTAGGTTTAGAATAGTATTTAAAGCCTGAGGCTCTTTTCTGGTATAATTCAGTACATAGATTTTTTTTTTTTAATATTGCATAAATTCCTGTTGCTTGACTGAAAACATTACAATATCTGCTTTGGGGAAAAGTGTCTGTCCATGAAAATAAGGTTCTAGCTATAGGTAAAATATTAATATCTAGTGGACAACTATAATATAGTATCCCTCTTCATCATTTATTAAATTATCATTGTAGTTTGAGGATGGGAGAAGATCTGAAGCTGATGTAAATTTAGTGTAAGGTTTAATATATTTAAATATTTTAGATAACTTGTCCTTTAAATCTGTACTTACCATCAGTTTCCCCATTTGTGTTATGGGGCTGATACATCTCTTCTTCTGACCAGAAGAATGTTTTGTGTTCAAAAGCTTGTCTAACCTGATCCCAAATATACAGTTGGTCCAATAAAAGAAATCACCCTCAAAATCCTCGAGCTTAAGTTCAAGCCACCCCCACTGCCATTTTTGAAGCATGGGGACACTGGTACACAAGACGCTGTGGCACTTTACTTAGAGTGGCTCAGAACTACTTCCCTGATCCCAGAACACATGTAAAAGGAGACTAACCAACCATCCTGAAAGGATCTGAGAATGGAACAGAGTACTGCATGCCTATACATGGGAAAAAGACAGTGTCCCTTGCAGAAGGATCTTTAAAACAGGGAGAAATTTGGGAGTTCTTTTCTGAAATTCAGGTTTGTATGGAACTGAAACACAGTGGGTGCATCTGCACAAGACACTTTACTATGCAGCAGGCTAATTTGCTGTGTAGTCAATCATCACCATTTACACGTGCAAGGCAATTAGAGTAGAGCATACTAATTTACTGCATTGCCAGATAGTCCCCACAAGTGATATATAAACACTTAAATGCATGTGTAGGTGGTGACATCAGGATTAGTTTACTCCCACTCAACTTAAGCCAGAGTATATTCACTCAAACTAATTACATGGGTAGATGTGCCCAGTTTGAAACTGTCTCTGACACTTCATAAAAGTGAAACCACCACTGAAGTTACGTGAATCCTAGGTAAACAGATACCAATAGATTTCATGCTGTTCTAATACAGACCCCTGTGAAAGCACAACTGTTCAGAAAAGTATGTAATATACTTCAAGTATCTGGGCCTACAAACCTCAAGAGGCATCACTGCAATGGTTCTAGCTGAATGAGTTCTAATTTGACACTGAAGAGGCAACCTACCAAGTAATAACTATGAGAATTGCACAGGGACAATAATTCAACATACTGTAGCTGTGTTTTTAACACAAGGAGATGGGATATATGTTAGTGCTAACCTTAGAAAAAAGATTACATTACTGTCCAAATGGTTATTACTCATCCAAACAAAAAACAAATCACAGAGTGTTTAGGAGAGGGACAGTAGGTGTATGTGATGCATGTTTTTGAGTGTGTGGATAGAGAAAGGTGGCAAACTGAAGCAATCAACTAGGGAAAAACTACATGCAATAAAATAATGGTCCCAGGGGGCAAGAATTCACTTGTAAAGCCCTGCAGACCCAGACCAAGGGTCACTGTTAAACATATGTTTTTGTTTACAGGAGTAAATTTCAGCTTATATATAGCAGCTATGTATTCAGAGAGCTGTTCAGACACAGTTAATCACCCACACAGCCCTGTGGTGAAGACAAGTAGTAGCCCCATTTTCTAGATGCATAGAGAGGGCTATGTGAACAGCCCAAAGCCATAGCATCTCAGTGTTTCAGCTGGGATTAGAATTTGGCAGCTCTCGATTCTGTCCTCAGATGTCCCCACACCCTACAGTATCTAAAGGATACAAAGACTCTTTGTGTAAAGGAGGGAGATACAGTGTAGCTGAGTGATACTGCTCAACACTACTATACATAAGGTACATGTTTAATTTCCAGCCACTTGCTTTGCAGAGGCCGGGAGCCATTTATGTGGCAGTGCATCATCTCTCCAATAATGACATCTCAAGGGAATTATGTTGTGGTAAGGATAGGCTATAAGAAGAGTCAGATTCTGCCTTCCTTTAGTCTAATGCTGCACTCATTTGATGTGAGAAACTGAAGCAATACATAGGTTTGTTAATATCCTAGTGGACATATTAGTTGATGCATAAATATTTTAGCACTGAGGGTATTTTGTTTTGTTTTTAACCAATCCTCTCCTTTCCAATTGTAGGGAGACTTTAGAGAGAGGAATTTTACCCAGGTCAGAAATTTTAGATAGCGGTGAGAGGGAGGGAATTCTGTGTGCCTTGTCTAAAGGGAGCATGAGACATACCACACAGAAATATGCAGCAGACAAAGCACAAACAGTATTTGCCATATTATATAACCAGTTTACTAATCCAGTCGTTAGTCAGAAGGAATGTCCGCTATACACTTCTATTCTGCAGTGTTTCAAAAACTGGGTCAAGCATAAAGTGACATGCTGCATTGTCTCCGTTTGCCCAGTTGAGGGAGCCATTATCAATGCAGTCAATTTTAAGAAAAATGCAGCAAATATATGGTAATAGCCAAATGTTAATAATGTCCCTTTTGTTTATAACAGAATGTTTTTAAAGATGATAGAGCTTCAGAAATGCTTAGAAAAACAAAAGAACAGCACATGTAGCGATCAAATATATTGTGGCTCCGTATTAATCATTGTGCTGTCAACTATTCTCTTCAAATGTTATGATACTCAGGAAATGTGTGGTTTTGGGGGGATGTTTTTAAAGTCTGTTGCATTACTTTTAGGGTTTTGTTATGAGCATTCATTATCTGTCTGAGAAATGTATTTAGATTTCTTCTGTGAGAATGAGGCGATGCTAACTCTGTTGTTCCCATTCCAAAGGAGGCACTTATCCACACCACAACTTCTGTGCATATTTTTGCATTAGTTGACTGCAAACTGGGCCAGAGAAAACAAATCCTCAGGAAAAACTCCAAAACAAGATTAGGTTGTGTTAGGCTACAATTCAAGAGTAAGGTGCAGTAGCTCTAAGAGAAATTTATCAAGGGTTAAATGAATTAGGTGAAAACAAAACAATCAAAAGAAAATTCAGCCAAGGGCTACACAAAGACAAAAATTACTGGAGATGCAGCCCCATGATCCACGTACCAGTGTAACTCCTGACTCTCTTTTGAAGGCTAACTTTACCTGGAATGGAGTTACTTACATAAGTGTGGGGAGTATATGCTGCGTATTAGTGTGGTTTTTGACTGCACCATATTTACACTGGTACAAATGTCAGGTGGCTCAACCCTAAAACTAAAGTAAATACATTTGTATGGCATTATAAAATCTACCTCAATTTTGACTCTTGGCATAGAGAGAAGATAAGTAATGCATGCCAAATAGGGGTGTGTGAAGCGGGCCCTATTTGGTTTGGATTTGGCCTGAATCAGGGACAGTGATTTGATTAGTTGATCCAATTCAGCCGAATCCAAATCTGAAGATTTGATGCTGATTCGGAGAGTCAGTGATTCGGACATAGACACAGCTTTAAAAGTTTTTTCTACATACCTTGAGGTACCAGATGTGGCTCATGATTGCTGTGATGCTGGGGCGCATAAAGTGTCCCACAGGAGTGCCCGGAGCCCTCCATGTGCTTGGCAGTGAACCCAGAAGTAGACCAGAAGTACTTTCAGCCAACTTCTGGGTCTGCCGGGGAGTGAGCTGTGGGGTCCCCCATGCTTCCCTGGCTCAGCAATGAGATGAAGGGAGAACCCAGGTGCCCCTAAAGACCTAGGAGACACCAGTTGCTAAGCTGCGGGTGCATGGGGGGGCCCTCAGCGAACTACCCAGCAGACCCAGAAGTGGACCGGAGGTGCTTCTGGGCCACTTCTGGGTCTCCTGCTGAGCATGCTGGGGAGACACCTATGCTTCTGTGGGACACTCCATGAGCCCCAGCATTGCAGCACTCACTCTGCTACCTAGAAGTATGTAGAAAAAAACATTTAAAGCTTCATCTATGTCTAAATCTCCAAATCTCTTTGAATTGATTTGGAGGGTTCCAATTCAATTCGGAGAGATTAAAGGGTCCTCTGATCTAATTTGGATTTGGAAATTTGGCCAGTGAATCAAGCCAAATCTCCACTGAATCAAATCATGGACCGACGCTTTGCACAGCCCGAATGCCAAATGTTATCCCTGTTTTGAAGCAGTAGGTAGGAAAAGTATAAGGAGTAGATGTGATAAGGGATGTGCTATGTGAATCCAAGTGAACACACTGGTTATGGGTGTTATGGAGACGGGGAAAATGTGCTATGTTTTGAAAACACACTGGGAAAAGGTGGTTGGATGAAATTTTGCATCAGTTATCTGGGAGACACAATCTTTTTGTACTTTTCATGGAGTAACAGTTATATCCATGTTCCATTTTCTGACCTTTGCTTAAAGGCACCAGACACCCTTGAGAGTATAAACTCCGTTGGATAGACTCCTGCCTCTCAAATGTCTGCAAAAGTGGCATGCTCACTTACAGCATTTTGGAAACATGAACACCCAGCTCTTATTGTAGAACTGAGGATAAAAGCTCAACCAGCACTGTGGGCATCAACCAGCACTGTGAGCATCTTCAGTGCCCTCAGTACTTTACAACAAAGGTTCATGCACATGTTCTGAAGGAAGTGAAATACCATATGAAATTAAATGTAGCATGCTAGTTTATGTAACCCAAGAGCTAGTCTTTCTATTTTTGTGAACTGCCAAGAACAAAACAACTGATTTAAAAACAAAGAACTGTGCACCTTAAATCCCTCCTATTTTATATTTTATGTGTTTGTGCAATTGATTTAAAGTGTTTCAGAGCCATCCTACCATATGGCATTTTGGGTTCTGGAGGGAGGATACTGCAAAAACACCAACTTTCATACTATTCTGTTTCCATAAATGGCTCCCTGCAGAACTAAACGAGCAAATACACAGAGATAGTCCCTGTTATTTGGGCTTAACCCAAGACTTCAGTTTTCAGCTGTTTTTAGGTTGAAAAAGAACCCTAATACACAGTTTAAAGCATCATAGTAATCATCAAAATTATCTTTGATGGATCCATTAGTCACAGTCAAGGCCATGTTGGAACTGCATGAGTGAACAACAGCTCAGGATTTCTGTTAAACTTGTATGCACTTTCCATTATGAACTATTTCTCAAAGGAGTCTTAACTTGATTGCTGTTTGTATATATGTAACTCTACATGATCACTCTGTCAGCAATATGTCTCACATGCAAGTGATGATTTTTTTGTAAAAAAACTATCATAGTGTTCAGGTAATTCCTAAACAAAAAAGCATGACATTCAAAGATGAGTATAAAGAATACAGCCTAGATTTAAAACATATAGTTTTGTATCTATTACAATTCTACTATTTTGTTATTCTTCTTAATAATATTCAATTGAAAATATGATTGTATTTATTAACACTCTAACATACTTATTTGAAATACATATTCTGTCTCTACCCAATCCCTCTTCCTTTCAAAACACATTTAAGTTAACAGTTAATTTCTTCCCATACAAACTCTCCAAATTCCTCCCTCATATTTCACCATTACAGTATGGCCTGTGCTTACTAGAGAAACATGTCTGACACACTTCTCCTTATTACTTTTATATAGGAGAATGAAAGGACAAGTATTTTCTAAGTTTTTCCTAAGTTCCATTTCAGGCTACACATATCTATTAGTAAATGACCTATTCAAAAAGCCAAAAGAACATGATTTTTTAAAAAGAAATAGATCTAACAATAGAAAGGATATTGGGAAGCTCATAGAAGTGAAAGGGTTTACAAGAGAACATACTTCTTGAGTAAAATGTTCAAAACTACCTAAATCCCACTTTTGTAAGGGGATTTAGAATCTTAAGGACCCATTGTCTTTCAACCAGGCATGCTTCAGAGTGGTGAAAGGTCAGATTCTCAAAGGTATTTAGGCATCTGACATCCAACTTGGATTTTAGGCACAAAAATACTTTAAAAAATGGGGCCCTCAACTCAAAAATAATATCTTACATTCCTGCTAATTTTAGGCTCCAGGTTTGAATTGCATAGGAAATAGAAAATAAAAAATGAGCACTGTCCCCAGTTTGAACACCCCCTGTACCTGGTAGATACTTTTTAGCAGGAATCCAGTGGTTGTGAGTTACATATTGCTAAGTCTCAAAGGCACAGATATCCTCTTGACTGTGTCCAGGGGTCAATACAGGAGGAGTCTGGTGGTGCAGTCACACACCCTCTTTTTCCCCTGCTCCACTGAAAATATAAAACAAACAGCTTAGCAAACAGACACATGATGCTGAGGTAGTCAATTGACTTCATGGGTTATTACTTCCAGCTTGATTTCTACTAATCTCTTCACTCCATAAGAGTTAACAACACTTGATCTTCCTGTAATAAAACTGGCCTTTCTTGTACAATTACCTTATCTGTTACTGGCTGCTGCTGATGTTCCTCCACTCACCCTCCAGCATGTCCAGTAAAGCTGTGCTGCTACCTAGGACCCTGTACTGGGTGGCTTTGTTCCTAGGAATTTGAACCCACAACAAATCAGAGAGGAAGGGGAAGGGCAGGGGTAAATGTAGGCAGAGCTGTGCAGTAGCACAGCAGTCAGAAGCAGGATGGAGTTGAAAAAGTGAGGTGAAGAGGTAAGTTACTGCAGTGACCTGTTCCTGGGTAATTCATTACAGTAGATGATGGAGACTGTGGGAGGCTGAACCAGCAGTACAACCAGAGCAACATAAACCCAAGAACGGATGGATGAGATGATCTGACCTCTCCAGATAGACTTGCTGCCAGCAACTGAAGTGAATTTTCCCCTGACCCCAACTATAGGCATCCTGTGAGAAGGCTGGGAGTGGGGAGGACACCTTGTCCAAATTCACAGATGACACTAAGTTATGGGGTATAACAACACACTGGAGGGCAGGGAACAAATCTAGGCAGATCTGAACAGACTGAGGAAGTGGGCAGATCAGAATAAGATGCAATTCAACAAGGATAAATGCAAGGTGCTGCACCTGGGGAGAAAGAATCTCCAACACACCTATAGACAGGGAAGTGCCATTCTGAGCACCACAACAGTGGAAAGGGATCTCAGAGTCCTGGTTGACACAAAAATGAACATGAGTCACCAGTGTGAAGAGGCAATAAGCAAGGCTGACCACACTCTTTCTTGCATCAGCAGGTGCATCATGAGCAGGTCTAGGGAAGTAATAATTCCCTTCTATGTGGCATTGATGAGGCCACAGATGGAGTACTGCATCCAGTTTTGGGCACCGCACTTCAAGAGGGATGTGGATAACCTTGAGAAGGTTCAGAGGAGGGCTACTCGTATGCTTGAAGGCCTGCACGTAAGACCCTATGAAGACAGACTGAGGGATCTGAATCTCTTCAGCCTCCACAAGAGAAGGCTGAGAGGAGATCTTGTGGCTGCCTACGAACTCATCGGGGGGGCCAGCAGGAATTAGGGAACAATCTGTTTACCAGGGTGGCCCTCGGGTTTCCCGGGAATAATGGCCACAAACTGGAGGAGAACAGATTTAGATTGGAAATAAGGAAGAAATTCTTTATTATGCGGGTTGCCAAAATATGGAATGGGCTTCCAAGGGAGGAGGTGCTTCCTCCTACCCCGGAGGTGTTAAAGAGGAATTAGACAGGCATCTGTCTGGGGCTACTTAACCCCAGCACCCTTTCCTGCCTGGTGCAGGGGGTCAGACCCCATGATCTACCAGGTCCCTTCCAACTCTAGAAATCTATGAAATCTATGGATTCTGTCTGTGTCCAAGCTGGGGTGTAACAGCTGTACCTCCTGGCACCCAGTGCCTGCCCCATCCTGGAACTGACATTCAGGACCCCACTGACTCATTTATATTTGTTTTTGTTTCAATCATAAACTGAATAATATAACTATAAGCCTCTGGTGTATTAGGGAATCTCATTTCTTTTTAACTGGTGATTAATTTGTATTGCCTTCCAGGATGATGCACTGCAACACCTGTGCTCCCTATTTTCAAAATCCTACATCCTTCCCTGATTGTGCCCCTTTCTGCAGTAGCACTGCAGTTCTCTTAGCCAGTATTCATGCATCTACTCTGCACTAGGATTTTTCAATCCATTTTCTAGTAAGGTACATGCTTGTGCTGATAGGCATGAGTAAGGAAGCGGAGTCAGAGCCCTGCTTGGAAAAGTCTGTGTTGTAACACAGCCCCAAGAGTTCATATGACTGATGTCTTATCATCCACCCTATGAAAGGCAGAGGAAGGAAGAAAAAAGAAAGGTCTCATTAATGAGAAAGGGACTGATCATAAACAAAATAAAGGTAACCTGAGGTGTCAAAACACAGAAGGTCAGAATCCAACAGTAGCAGTCAAGTTAGCTTCTTTTTTTTTTCTAACGGAATCTGGCGCTAACAGGTAGCAAACATAAAAACCTCATGGGAGGGCTCCTGTTTCTCTTTCTCCAGGCCTCCCTAAAAAGCCTGTTCCTTACCTGTCTGTATCCCCACCATTTGCTGCCTTGAGCTGTTTCTCCACAGTGCCTCCCAAAAAACTCTCCTCTATCTTCAGCTACTAATCCTTGGATCATTTGACACAGGATGAAGGCACATGTTTCATGCAGTCTCCTGTGGAAGCCAGCTGTCTCCTTTGTTCTTACTCTGTGAGCCATGGTATTCTTATTGGACTGCACTAAGCTACACAGGGCAGAGCACAACAGAGGAGCCAACAAGCACAGAGCAGAAATATGAGAGAGGCAGTTAGCAAAAGGAACAGCAACCTCTCTAGGTGGCAGGAAGTATGAGAAGTAGAATGCTTGTAAAATACACCCTATTTATCTCCAGCTAACAAATACAGGAGGGACAGATCCATGGCTGAGTTGATCTTGACCACTCTTCAGTATATCAAAATTGGTAATGTGATATAGACCCCCTCCCCACCCCCCAAAAAAAATTAGGGCTGGCTTAAAAGGCATCGCAGCAAAAAGCCTCTTTTTTCTCCTGTCTCTGATGTGACAGTACTGACCATTCAACCAGGCCTGACCTTTGACTGTCCAAAAAGACTTTAAGCAGGACAGAGTTCAGAGAAAAGCAGCCAAATAATTAAAGGGCAGGAGGGATTTACCTATGCAAAAGTTTAAAAGAACTGAATAAATATGTGTAGTTTGGCTAAGTGATAACTAAGGAGAGGTATGACAACCATCTACAAATATTTGAATGGCATGAACACTGGGGAGAGAAAGGAATTACTTAGCATGAAACAAGCAGCGATAGCTAGGAGTAATGGGATGAAATTAAGAAATGGACAATTTAGGACGAATTTGAAGGAAATCCTCCTGACAGTAAATTCTATTAGTCTGTGGACAACTTACCAGCAAATGTACAATAGGGAGCAGTCCTGAATTGATAAGGAGAGTGTCTCAGATGACCTACTGGGCCTTTTCAAACTCAAATATTTATGATTCTATAATTAAGCACTATTCCATTTAATTTTATATGTAAATTATTTTTTTCTCTCTTCAAAATGTCGACTATTGCCTTTGGTCAGAAGCATGCAATAATTTCTTAACTAAAAGACTTGCATTTCCACTCATTAATCTTACTAGGATTAAACAGGTAGTTTTTTTTAACCTGATTTTCTCCATATGCAACTATAATTAAAACATTCTGTCTTATTTTCAAATGACAGCAAAACTACCCCCAGTAAGAGTTATACGTCCCTAACAATGTGAGCCAAGATGTTTGATCTAAGGTCCAAACTGGGTCTATTTGAGGCTAGGTATCTCCTGTTTTTGATGGCACTAGTGTCCCAAAACTCAGCTTACAATAAACTGAGATGAGCAGATTTCTGCATATCAGCCATTCCAGCCCAGAGGAAGATGTCTATTGGGGTGCTTCGTGTAGAGCACAACTCTGATTGTGCCAACCAAAATCCTTTTATACATCTCTGTACTGAGAATGTCTTCTCAATAAGCTACACCTCACTCCTTTTCCTACACTGCACCTTCACTGAGTATAAACAGCTGCTCATTGCCTGTCACCCCACCTTTTCCTCCTCCTCCTCTCTACTCCTCTAACTAACTAGAATTTCAGTGCAAGGATCATCTGGTGCATAGCAGGCTTCTACCATCTTATGCTGACAGATTCTTCTCATTTTGGTATACACACTTGGGCAGAGCTGCTGCAGATTATGCCCCAAAGTGCCTTTTTACTGAAAAAAAAAAATCTTGCCAGGTATCATAAGGTTATAGAGATCATTCAGTTTTTCAGGATTTCAACTAAACAGTCATACTGAGGTCTTAGCGCACTATTTACATCTCCCTCCCACTGTCCCCCTGCCCACACACAGCATATGCTGCTCTATACAACAATGAAAGGCACATATTATAATGTTTTCAGCTTTCTACCATTTCAACATGTTATGTACAAAAGACTAAATGAGAGTGATTTAATAGCATTGTGGTTTATTGATTTTGTACACTGTATATCCTCAATGGTGCTATTGTTAATCTCTAAAAGTACATCAATGCTTGAGATTAAATGTAAATAAAACTTCCTTTTGGTTTCCATACTTCTGCCAAATATAGACCACATATTTACTAGCAGCACCTTAGTAATCACCACCTTTACTAAGCTAGTTGCATATCCTTGGCCTTATTGGGCAGAGCTCTTATCTCACTTATGGTAGGCTATAAGGGCAGCACCCAGTACTGGATGCGAGTGAGGTCTATATGATCGGAGAATATAAGAAGTTGGGCATTTATACCTAATGTGATTAAACCATTAATGTCAGAACTGGGGTGCAAACATTACAGCAATAGGAATACTAATTACTGCCAATCTTCTTTGCCAAATCTTTGATCTTTTAAGATAACACTGTAAGCCCACAACCATGAGAAAGTTGATGATTTCTACATGGGTGGAATCACAATTCACATTTTTGTAAATTGAGGATTTTTCCTTCTGTCAGTAAAGGGAAGGTACAATAATTTTCCTGGTAGTATCCCTACCTGTGTAAGGTGCTTTTCCCCCTGAAGAGATTCTGCAGTGGAAACATGAACAACATCCACACAAGTGTGAATGGATCCCCAGGGACAACTAGCAGTGGACCGCTGCTACTTGTCCCCGGGGAACACTTGTGCCACACAGCCTCTGGCTCATGGCAGGTTACCCCAGGTAGCGTAGGGGAGGCTAGTACCTTGCAGCATGGAGAATACCTGCATGTGTTCAGGTATGTGGTACTGCAGATGGGTCTGCAGCACCACATACTGCATGACCATGCTCATCTGGATGCAAGATGAAGTTAGATAATTAAACAGACAATTCCCCCTACCATAATTGTGCAGTGGTGCCCATCATTTTTAGGGTAGAATTTTTGAGCTATGGAAGCTGATATAAAAGTTTTGTTTATTTTGTCTTTTCTAGCATGCATTGCTTCAGTAGCTTTTGCTTGTAAAGAAATATTCATATGTACTGAAACTACTAACTTCTGTAGTAGAGACCTTAGGGATGGTTTGTATCTAGCCTAAAGTAGCTGAATAAACTGAAGAGATGACAGGAGACAGAATAAGAAGATCTGTCCCTCTTCCCTATGAGCTTTACCAGGGAGAATTCTATACTTTTTGCACTATGGAAGCAAAAGGCCCATGAATTTAGTCCTGGGCAGTGAGGTTCATAACCCTGAAGGGGCAAAGGAAGTGGGGAACTAGATTATTACCTGACACAACTAGTATTTTTTTTTCCTTTTGTATAAAAAGCTGTGTGAAACTTGATGATGATTCTCCATTCTAGAAGTAGTTCTGCAACAGGTAGCCTTGGTCTTTAAAACTCAGTTTAATTCACAATTCTATTTTTATCTATGGTCCATTCTATAGTGGGCACACCTACATGAGATGCTGGATATGCATTAGCTGAATAATACTGCGCAGTAACGCGTCACAACACAGACATTGCTAATATACTGCAGTGCAGTATTATTAGTCTACTGTGCAGTAGCATCACTTAAAAGACATTCGCCAATGCTACTGTGCAGTAACTCTTGCATTGGCAGTGCTTATGATAGTAGTAAATAAATATGCAGTAACAACTAATTCCATTTACTCTATTTTGGTCACATTATTTAGTACTTGCATAAGCAAATATTAAATAAATGTGCAATAACCACTATGCCATAGTGCCTCATATAGCTATGCTCAGTGTGACCCTCTTCTAGTTGCTTCTGAGTACATTTACATATTGGAATTCACTTTTGAATACATACCATCAAAGGGCTAGAAGGAAGCACAAATGATCATCTAGCCCAACCTCATACTCAAGGCAAGGCTATTCCCATCTAAACCTTTCCAAACAAATGTTTGCCTTCTGCACTTAAATTGGTCTGGTGACAGATTCCACATCTTTACAAGACGATCTGTTCTAATACTTACTCACCTTCATCTTTAGAAAGTTCTCCCTAATATGTTACTCAAATTTCCTTTGTGTGTAATGTGTAACAGTTTACACATTACACCTGGGCTGTGCTGATTGCATTTATTGTCCAGCAAAGGGTATCACTAGATCATATTACCTAGCTATTGTTGAGATAACATTGGACTGTTCCGGGGTCCTAATATGATCAGAGGACAGTGGGGTGTGGGGGAGAAGAGGACCCCAACACAGCTGTTCACCAGGCTTCCAGCCTTCTTATCATACTGGAGCCTCTCACACAATGAGAATACAGCAAGCCTCAAGCAATGAACAGCAAGCCTTACATACAATGAAAGCCAGAGTGGTGGGAGCCAAACTGATCTGTTTGTCAGGCTCTCAGCTTCCTTACTGCACCAATGCTTTGAACTGACAAGTCTCTGGTGCAATGCAGAGGGTGGAGCCTGACAAACAGCTGTGGTTGATGCGAGTGATGCCAGCATAGCAGAAAAACTGTTCCCATAGGAATGGGTTCATGACTCATGTAGTGCAGGGGTTGGGACTGACTTTTGTGCCTTGCTAGTGTTGCTCCTTGCCCCTGCACCAAACTGGGGCCTTGAACTGCCTGTTGTGCGATTCTAGACCTAAGACTGAAAATCAGCTGGCTTTTGGTTTCAGTTCTGCAACTGCATCAGAATCACTTCAAGACTCCAGTACAATACTATAGTCTAAATATAGATCATGGTAAGCATTAACATGCAACTGCTCAGAAAATTTTCCAAGTCAAATTAATACTTTCTGGGTGTGTATACAAATGTTGATTTAAGGTGCATTAGCCATTTTTAAGGCACATTAAGGGTACAGGTCTACATGTGTGTGTCCTTGGTGGACCTTGAAAATGGCAATTTTAAGCTAATCACACCTAAATTTGATACCCGCATAAAGCAGGTAACAATTTTAGGCATGATTAGTCAAGGCGCCTTAAACCACACGTAGATGTCTTAATACTATTTATGTCAACTGAGCGTGCTGGAGCTCAGCCCATGGGGCCCCATGCTATTGCCAGGTGCTGCCAAGACAAAGAAGCAATGGGTGCTGTCCTCCAAGGTGCAGACACTGGAGCTGGAACGTTGGTTCTGGCAGCAGCAGTACCTGTCGGTGTGCTGACTGATTTAGGACTAAGACAGCAGAGGGGGCGGGACATATGAGGGCTCCTGTCAAAGTACAGGAGAAAGCTCAACCCCCTCCCCCCACCCAGCTCTCTACAGGAGAAGGGGGCAGCGCAATGCAGGCAGAGCGTTTACCAGCAGCTCCCCTGCGCCTCTCCCTTGGGGCAGGCTATCCAGGGTACTGCCCAAGGCAGGCTGCAGGGGGGCTGTCCAGGGTGCTGCCCAGAGCAGGCTGCAGAAACTTTCACCCAGCGAGCCAGGTTAAGGCACAAACTTGTACACACATGTCTAAATCACCTTAATTCACCTGAGGCTAAGGTGCATTAAGTTTAGGTGTACAAAAGTTCATGAACAGACATGCTTACTATAATCTAAATAAAACAGTTGCTAATTGTAATGTAACAGTACCTTTAAAACAGTTAATTCTTGTCCTGTCCTAGTGCACAGAGAAAAAATGTATCTCCATCTTCTCCATAATTACTCTTTTTATATTTGAAGATTATTATCAAAGCAGTATTCTCTGCTCTAAACTAAACTCAGTTCTTCTAATATTTTCTTATATGCCATGTTTTTAGGATCTTTTCATTTTGTTCTTCTCTGGACTCTCTAATTTGGTCACATATTTTTTAAAGTGTGGTGCCCAAAATTGGAAAAAGCATTGCAGATGAGAATTTACCAGTGCTAAATAGAGAGGCTCTCTTCCTCTGATCTGCATAGTCACTTCTGTTAATCCATATGTCATCCTGTACAATCATATGGCAAACAATCCACCTTTCACTGCCATTTATCAACTACAAAATAGTTTTTGCTTCTTCTAGTCTGTAGTTGCCAGCCAGTACCAATAACTGTCCAGTTCTGGATGGCATGTTAGAGTGTGTACTACACTTGATGTCAGTTTACCCTCAGTATTGCAGAATAAGGAAGAACAAATCTTTACTTTTCAGATAAATAGGCATAAAGATGGAAAGAGACATTTTCAGGCCTTAACTTATGTTCCTGGTATATTGGTCACAGCAGTACACAGTTATACAGATGCCCCATTAGTTTTCTATAACTTTGCTTGAACATTTCAAATGGTAGTTATTTTGTGACCTTCTTAACTAACTTCACTGTTGCAAAATGCCTCCGACTGCTTAATCTGTCTTTTTTACTGCCTTAATTTTAGGTTATTATTTCTTCTTGTACCCATGCAGATGCAAGAGAAAACCATCCTTTTATATAGGTTGGTTTATTACCTGCAGAAATTTTAAAAGAATTTAACTGTTTCCTTATTCATTTTCTCTTGATGGTTTGCTTAACCTTTCTTCATAAGTCAGATTATAATAAACTTCTCATGTGCTGGTTTTTATTTCTCACCTCAATTTATTGATTATTTTATAGCCCTTGTGGCGGGCCAGTAGGGGGCGCTCCCGTTTTGAGCCGCCCACCTCCCTGCGCCCGACCACCTTCCAGGCTCCGAGTGCCTCCCCTGGGGTGC
>JAGPOW010003316.1:15336592-15354313 GCA_030014935.1 Caiman crocodilus
GGCTTCAGGCGTTACTACAAGGGGTTTGATTTCACTACGAGGGTTTGGCTTCTTAGGTGGTGTCATGAGTCACCGCCTACAATGCAATCTGCACAGTGTTAATTGAAAGCAGAAAGCAACAGGGCTGAGAGCCTTCAGAAGGGGAAAAGAGAGGGAGCAAAAGTGACTGGAACAGGGTTGAGAGCCTACAAAAAGCTACAGGTCTGAGAGCCTGAAAAAAGGGACACAGAGGAGATGAGAGGTGGCAGGAAAGGGGAGTCAGAATTGAGAGATCAGGAAAATGGGGCAGGAGCCAGCAGAGAGAGACAGAGACAGGAATTTAAGATAGGGCAGGGACCAGGGCTCAGTAAAACCCAACCCAACTTGGGGATACAAATGATAGCCATTTTACTGAACAGGGGAGATGGTAACACAATATCTTATTGGTTCCTTCACACACACACACACACACACACGCACACACGACATTGGCAGCAGGGATTAAAGAGGCTTGGTGCAAGGGCTGAATTCTGGGAGGAGAGAACTAGAGTCCAAATTGGAGGAGGAAATGTGCAGGTGATATCTACTATCCCAGGCTGAAAGTGGGTCCTCAATGGCCAGTCGGGGGCTCCTTCAGCTCGGTGTTGTCCAGAGGGGGTTGCCAGCAGGGCCTCTGGGGTAGATAGGTGGTGTGGCGTGGTACTGGTCCAGATGGAGAGGGTGTCCCAAGGAGTCAGTCTTCACTACCCGTGTTTATGGGGCAGACTACCTCTGATCTCCTTTGGGGAGGGCCTGTCTAGGCAAGTTCAGTCCTGTCCCAGAGGGCTCCAGGTGTTCTTACTGAGCATGTGCAGCTTGGCATAATGGTGGGTTGCCTCAGCTTTTGTTTCTTGAATACTGAAGGTGGTTCCAATTGCTGGGTCCTTGGTCCAGGTATTGGTGTTGATAGTTCGGTTATTCAGAGGGAGCTATTTTTAGACCTACTGCCATTGTCTCTCAAGTACTCTCATTCATCCCCATTCATTCAGGAACCAAGTTACATAGGAGGGGTAGTATGAGTCATAGGTTACACAACCAGCATGGGGATAAGATGGAAACCTGACATGACTTATGCTAACTTACATATATAGGCCTAAAACAGTAATCACATAAAAGCAGTAAAAAAAAAAATACAAACATAATAATTATCACTTATAAAACAGTGGCTATCTATATCAAAATAGCAGGGCACTTATTGTAGAGGGTTGAGAAATAAAACTTACTACCTAAAATAAAATGTTGAAGCTTATCCTACATCTTAGCTTACTTATACTTATCTGTAGGGAATAGAGAAGGAAAGACAAAGACAGAAATGGTTGGGGAAGGGGTTGGAATGCATTTTAAAAGAAAAAATAAACAGGGTTTTGCTACTCATGAATAAATCAATACCCACTTGATACCATAGAGCTATGGGCTCCTCTATGACCACATGGGCTCTTTTCTTTGCACTGATCTGTACTTTAGGCATGTTGTACAAGCTATTAAAGCATATTCTATGTCATTATTTATATTGGGCCAACATAGAGCACACCTTACTCTCTTTTCGCATTTTTCAATGCCTAGATGTCCTTCATGTAATCTGTTTAACATGTCTTTCTTTAGCACTGCTGGAACAACAAGTCATGAGCCTTTGAACAAACTGTCATTCAGTACCGACAGCTCTTCCTTGAACTAAGAGTAGGGGCTAGGCATTTGTTTTGCAGGCCAATCAGCACAAATAGCTGTTATCACTTTTTGCAAAGTGGAGTCCTAAACAGTAGCTTTGGCAATTAGGTCCCACATTTTATCTGTGACAGGAATCATTCTTTTAATTAGATTAACATGTACTATGTCTGAATCTGGAATTCTGTCATTTTCCATTGTGTCATATTCTCTGGACAATGTATCTGCAATAAATAGATGTTTTCCTGTTGTGAACTGTATGTCTAGATCATATATTTGCAGTTCAAAGAAAAGTCTCTGTAATCTGGGTGGCATGTCTGATAACCCTTTCTTTGCTATAGATCAGTTTCAACTATCATGGGCTTCCCATAGATGAATATAGGAAATTTCTTACAGTCATATGCCAGAGCTAAACTGTGTTTCCCAATTTGTGCATATAGACATTCTGACTTAGAGAGTGCCCTGGATGCATATGCCACTGGTCTCCAGCTAGCCCCATGTTTTCAAAGCAATGCTGTTCCAATGCCTTCTTTAGAAGCATCTGTTAACAATTTAACGGGTCATTGTATTTTAGTACCCAAGCTTTCATTATTTTTTCCTTCAAGCTTTTAAATTCAGCTTTGTGTTAATGTTTCTATATCCACTGAGCACTCTAAGATGTTTGGTCTGTTCTGCTAAGTTAGATAGATATTTCCCTACAAAGTTGATCATGCTCAGTAATCTCTGAACGTCATCCTTATCCATAGAGGGTGGCATGTTTGTAATGGCTTTAACCCTTGCAGGATTGATTTGCATGCCTTTCACAGGGAGCATTTTTCCCATATATGTTATTTCTTCGACCCTGAATTTGCATTTTTGTTTGTTCAGTTTCAAACCTTCTCTGTGAGCTCTTACTTAGCCTCAAGTTATGTCCTTCCACAGTATTTCCCCAGACTAATATGTTATCAGTGTAAACCATAGTTCTATCAAGACCTTCAAAAATTTGTTGCACCTTTCTGTGAAATACTTCAGATGCAGAACACCATCCAAAAGGAAGCCTGTGAAAGCAATACCCTCCAAAGGGTATATTAAAGATACATAATATAGTGCTATTCTTTTGTAGGAGAATTTGCCAAAACCCAGAAGAGGCACCCAAAGTGCAGAAATATTTAGTTTCTGCCACATTGATTAAAAACTCTTCCCTGATGGGAATGGGAAAATGTTCCCTTTTTAGGTCTGTTCATTTGCTTAGGATCCAGACACAATCTCAAGGATCCATCTTCCCTTTCTATTATGACCAGAGCATGAACCCACACAGTTGGTTGCTCTACTTTTTCTATCATGTCCATGTTCACTAGCCTATCTAATTCCTTTTTCAGTTTCTCTCTTACTACAAGGGGAACATTTCTTGGATCTTGTATTGTGAGAGTATTTCATTCTCTTAATTCTATCTTGTACTCACTTGACAGTTTCCCTATGCCCTGAGACACATCATCCATATTATTACTTTCTCAATTGATGCCTAGAAAATTGTATTTAGAAGTTTTCTTTTGGGAAGTAGCTTGTAGATAAAGTAGATAATGTATAGAAAAATGGTCCAGGGCTACAGCAAGGGTTAATTGATTTCTAAAGGCCTGGTTTGTGACAAAGTTTCCTCAAGGCCCACTGTGTCTGGCATAGGCAAGCAGACATAAAGACTGGGGAATTAAAGATATGTACTACATTGTTGCATAACATGAGATAAGGTGGCATCAGATCACAGTGCCCAACTGCAGAACCCTTGGGATTTCTGCTTTTGGTGAACAGATCAAATTAGGAGAAGACCCAAAAAGAACCAGATTAGGATGTGTGTATGTGGGGTTTGTAAAACAAAGGGATATGCTGGCAGGACAGGATGTGAACAGTATGACAACCACAGAGACACCAATCAGTGATGCCTAAGATGAAGAGTCTTCAGAAAGAGAAAAAGGATACAAAAAGAGGGATTTCAAAGTAGCAAAGGGTCCCTGAAAGGGGAACCTGAGGCTACCATGTACAGAGGGATCACCACCAGCCTATTTCCATCTCCAATCCCCAGACTGCTGACAACTGACATTCAAGAGAGAATCTGAGTGAAGCTTACATACATGCCAGACATATCTTGACTCTGTGCAGCTCTAGAATTGGCAGATATAGAATTGTTTGCATTATTCTTATCTGCTATCACTGTATATCAATAAAATTCACCTATTATCGAATGGAAAGGTCGTGGTTGGTCTGAGGATTTGGGTCCACCTGGAACAAAGTAGTTGGGTCATAAAATAATGCCAGCATCAATGACATTCATTCTCTTAATCAAGCCTAAAGTTTTACACCTTCACAACCCAATAATTGGCACTAGTTCCCTGGGACTGTTTCAAACTGAACATATAGTATATTACCTTTGTGTCTAGCATGTAATGTAGAAGAGCCCTTGGTTTCAATCATGTTCCCATTATATACTCTCTAAGTTTCACTTTCTTATTCTCATAGTACACAGGTTTAGATTTCATTTTTGAATAATTTGTTCTGACATTGACCTGGTCCCCTGTATGTAATTTAAAAGTTACCATTAGTCCACTGGTGTCCAGGGTGACTGTCCCGAGAAGAATAAAATTTTTCTTGCATTGTACCAATGAGGATTTCTTCCTTCTCCTTGTTGCTTAGAGACAGAGCTTCTGGGCCTGCTATATTTAAAAACATAGCTACCTTGAGTGGATCTTCCTTCTCTGTAGCTCCACTGGCCGTCATATATATGGTGAAGCTCTGCTTAAAATTTCTTCCAGTTTTCTGCTGCACTGGTAGACAGCTTTAACTCCTCTGAAATTCTGAGATGTTCCATTTTTCTGTCTTTATTCAAACCCCACTTCTGATACCATGTGTTATGCTTAAAAGAGCAAGGAGTTAAACTTATAAAAGATAAAGCTTGTTTATTCAGCAAGCTTTCTTAGCCTACTGGTTTGCCATTCTCTTCTGCAATCCATGGGCTAATTAACAACTTACATATAACACTCTTATAGGTATCCACATAGGTTTGCCCCTGCCAACCCAGGGCTGGCACCTGGGGGATCCTGGAGCTCCCCCTGGCTTCTGCAGGGGGGCAGAGCAGGGCAGGAGCTAATGAATACATGTTCAAAAGTGTGCATAGGTGCAGTTTAATTGCACCTGAATTTTCTGTGCAGAAAATTCAGGTGCTTTAATTGCACATGTAGAAGCACCCAGCATAGAGATAAAACAGCTAGCTTGAAAAATGAATGGAGTATAGCTACAGAAATATGACACTTGACACAAACTAATTTACCCTTCTCTTAGCTCACCAGGAACTGATTTCAGTAAACACAACTTCTATGACAAAAATCATGTGAATCCTAAATGTTTTTCTCTTAAATCAATGTTCTTTGTTGCCTGTGGAAACTGTGCATGGTCACACATCTGAATCTTTATATGTCCAGTGCAAAAAATTCAGAAGAATGGCTGAGATTGCAAATGAAAGAAGTGGAGAATCAGTGAAATGTAAGCCCTTTAGGAAAGAAATAATCTTTGTTTTAGATCTACTGAGTTCCAATTTCAGGCCCTGACCTTTAGGCTTTACAATAGGAAATAAGAAAAAAATATAAGCATCCAGTAAATGAATAACTGTTTATGATATCCTTAGTTAAAGCCCTTTTTAAAAATCAATAGCTGATTCCCTGTAAAAGGCAGTATTCTAATCAGTCTGGAAAAATGAAATAACTATATTTCTTAAGGGAACAAACAAAAAATCTTCTTAAAATTAAGCTTAGTTTTATATGGATTGTAATCCCTGGAAAAAAACTATGACCAATCTAGTATTTAGTCAAAGGATATCACCTGTCTCATGCTTTGCTGGAACAGTGATCATCTATGAAAAGTGTTAAAATATCACATTTAGTAGAAAAAGGGGTAAGAGTATAAAATTCAATGCCCTTTATAACTTCTGAAGTAAAAAAAAAATCTTTCCACTGCATTATTTTGAAGACAAACATAACCATGTAATTTACGATACATAGTAATTACTTCTCTGTTTGAGATGTTCACAATTTTCTCTCATTGTAATTTCACACACTGGATAATGAATATCCTTCTAAAGTGAAACAACTGTAGCTGGTGTCTGGCAAAAGAATGGCTACTGTACCATTGTACAATAAAATATGTGTGATATATTACAAAAAATAGTGTAAGTCTATGCAATATGCAGATACAAAGATGTCAAGTGGCCATGAGCAAGGGATGGGGGTGGGGCGGGGGTGAGTACAGACCACAATAGCAAAGGAAAAGAGAGGAACCTAATTGCATCATCCACCAGAGAAAAACAAAATCAGTATTACACATATATATTATAAGCTATTCATAGGGCATCCACCCTGAATAAGGTCCCACAAAGGTTGATCCTTGATTAAAGTCCACTCACCTATACAGGGAGGAAAAAGTCTGCCTTCATTGAGGGTTCTGTGAGGGTTTAGAGGCAAAATAGGAGCAATCATGCATCTAGACAGAGTTCTCAAAGATTATACATGGAACAACCATTTTTAAACCATCTAACTATAGATGCTTACAGATTAGCTCTTGTTCTATATATTAGGGGCCAAAATGGATTCATGTGTGATCCTATTCCTTCCTGCTCAAATCTTTGCAAAATTATTCATGCAAAAGGTAGATGGGTGTTTCTGCATACTATTTTTTATTATTTAGTTTTAGGGCACATTAATATTTTTCTAGGGAGTTGAGCAGGGTGGAATAAAATTTTACTTAGGTGCCCAAGTCCGTTTTCAGAAGCTAATGCTTTTTCCCCCAAATCATTTGTATATTCTTTGCTTAGTATCTAAGCATGATATTCTAGTGGGGAAATACTTAGCTACTTTTTCTAACATGGACCTGACATTCTGCTTGCTTCATAATGCACAGTTAATATTACTTTTTAAAAATATTTCTTAATTTTTTCTTAAACTGGCAATATGGCTTGTTATAATCCAAACTAGCCTTTTGATATAATTTACCAAACTCTGGACTAAAAGCTGAAGCATTGACATTTTTCAAATTCTGTTCTAGTTGAAAAAAATCATTGGTCATTTGACAAGATAATCAAGCTTTGTCAACTGTTATAAAAGCACCTCTACAGTGGCATTAGTGGAATTATGGAATTATCACCATAACAAAAGGCATTGTCTCAGTGTCAGTTTTTGTATGTGTAGGCAACTGTTGATCCTCTAGATCATAGTATATGCTTAAGATGTCTAGTCAGGTGCCTGGTGACTCGCTCTCCAATCTCTCAGTCCTGATCCTCAAAGGAAACTTACAAAACACTTCCCAGAGATGAGCCTATGAACTCCACTTCATCAACTGCCTGGATACTAAAAATCATGGACTAAATATAGACATTGGATTTATGACATATTATAACCTACCTGACATCTGACTCCCCAGGTATCTCTCCACTATTCATCCCCCTTCTCTCCCCCCCACCCAGTCTGTCTCTCACCCATTGACTCCTCAATCTACATTTTCACTGACTACCTGTCTTGTATGCATACCAGCCCAGCTGCTGGCTTCTTTACTTTTCATTCCATCTAAGAAGAGCACACACCAACTGCTGAAACTTCCTTAGCCTGACAAAGGGTTTTTGAACCCAAAAGCTTGCTTAATAATTGTTTTCCAACTATTTAAGTTGGTCTAATAAAAGATATCCGATTCACCCAAAGAACCTTGTCTTTCTGTCAGGGTGGTATCCCTTAGCTTTTCTCTGCTATAGGCCACCAGACCAGGAGGAAGTTGTGGATGAGATTTTCTTCAAATAGCTTGTGGAAGTTTCCCAATCACAAGCTCTGGTTCTCATGGGGGACGTAAATCACCCTGGCATCTGCTGGGAGGGCAATATAGCAGTGTACAAGCAATACAGGAAGTTTTTGGAGAGTGTTGGGGACAACTTCCTGGTGCAAGCACAGAAGCAACAAACTAGGGACCATGCCCTACTCGACCCGCTGCTCCTAAATAGGGAAGAATTGGTGGGGAATGTAGTAGTGGATGTCAAGTTGGGCAGCAGTGACTATGAGATGACTAAGTTCTGGATCCTGAGGAAACAAATGATGAAGAGCAGCAGAGTAATGACCCTGGACTTCAGAAGCAGACTTCAACTCACTCAGGAAACTAATGGGAAGGATCCCCTGGGAAACGAGGCTGAGGGAGAGGAGAGTCCATGGCAGCTGACTATACTTTAAAGAAGCCTTACTGAGAGTGCAGGAACAAAATATCTTCATGCACAGGAAGACTAACAAGTATGGCAAAAGACCAGCTTGGCTTAGCAAGGAATTCTTCAGTAAACTAAGTCACCAAAAGGAAGCTTATAACAGGTGGAAACTTGGATAGCCAAATAGGCAGGGGTATAAGAGCATTGCTCAGGTATTTAGAGATGAAGCCTGGAAGGCATAAGCACAGTTGGAGTTGCAGCTAGCAAGGGACATGATGGGTAACAAGAAGGGTTTATGCAAGTGTAGCAAAAGGAAGATCAGGGAAAGTGTGGGTCACTTACTGAATGGGGGGACACAACCTTGTGATAGAGGATGCAGAAAAGGCTGAAGTACTCAGTGCCTCTTTGCCTCAGGCTTCATAGGCAAGGTCAGCTCCCAGATTACTGCACCAGGCAGCACAGTTTGGAGTGGAGGTGAGCAGTGAACAATGATGAAAGAACGGGTTAGAGACTATTTAGACAAGCTGGACATATACAAATCCATGGGGCCGGATGGGATGCACCTGAGGGTGCTGAGGGAGTTGGCTGATGAAATTGCAGAGCCATTGGTCATCATCTTTGAAAACTCATGGCAATCAGGAGAGGTCCTGATGATTGAAAAAGGGCAAACATAGTGCCCATATTTAAGAAAGGGAAAAAGGAAGAACCAGGGAACTACAAGCCAGTCAGCCTCACCTTAGTCTGTGGAAAAATCATGGAGCAGATCCTCAAGGACTCCATTTCTAAGCACTTGGAGGAGAAGAAGGTGATTAGGGACAGTGAGAATGAATTCACCAGGGGCAAGTCATTCCTGACCAACCTGATTGCCTTCTATGATGAGGTGACGGACGGGCTCTGTTGATGTGGGGAGACCAGTGTATGTGATATACCTTGATTTTAGCAAGGCTTTTGATACAGTCTCCCACAACATTCTTGCAGGAAATATGGGCTGGATGAATGGACTGCAAGGTTGATAAAAGAATGACTGGAGCATGGGGCTCAGAGAGTAGTAATCAATGGCTTGATGCCCAGTTGGCAACCGGTATCAAGTGGAGTGCCCTAGGGGTTGGTCCTGGGGCTGTTTTTGTTCAATGTCTTCATCAACAACCTGAAAGATGGCATATAGTGCACCCTCAGCAAGTTTGAAGATGACCACAAGCTTAGGGGAGTAGTAGGTATCCCATGCACTGCTATATGCAGAACAATCCCATGCACTGCTACAAGCTGGGGGGCTGACTGGCTGGGCAGGAGCTCTGCAGAAAAGGACCTGTGATTTACAATGGATAATGAGCTGAATATGAACCAACAGTGCACCTAGATTGTCAAGAAAGCTAACATACTGGGCTGTATCGGTAGGTGTGTTGACAGTAGGGCTAGGAAAATAATTATTCTCCTCTACTCAGCACTTCCCACATCCAGAGTACTGTGTTCAGTTTTGGATCCCCCACTACAGTAAGGGTGTGGACAAATTGGAGAGAGTCCAGCAGAGGGCAGAAAAAAGGGTGAGGGGTCTGGGGGACATGACTGACAAGGACAGGCTGAGGGAGCTGGACTTATTTCATCTGCAGAAGCAAAGACTGAGGGATGATTTAATAGGAGCCTTCAACTACCTGAAGTGGGGTTCAAAAGATAATGGAACAGATTGTTCTCAGTGGTGATAGATGAGAAAACAAGAACCTCATGGTCTCAAGTTGCAACAAGGAAAGTTTAGGTTAGATATTAGGAAGAATTTTCTTATTAGGAGGATAGTAAAACACTTGAATGGGTTACCCAGAGTGAGATGGCAGAAGATCCATCCTTGGAGGTTTTTAAGACCAGGATAGACAAAGATTTGGCTGGGATGATCTAGTTGGTGATGGTTCTGCCTTGAACAGTGGCTTGGACTAAATGACCTCCTAAGGTCCTTACCAACCCTAATTTTTTATGATTCTATGATTCTCAAACCAAGAAGTACCCATAAGACTGTAGGGGGCTAAGGTTTTGAGGCACCCTATACTTGTCTTATGCTGGAGGTTGTAACATTGTGGTATTTTGTAGGAGCTACCCTGCCACAAGGTAGGAGGTAGCCTCCTACATTGCCACCAGGCCCTCCAGTCAGATGCAGTTTATGGTCATTATATAGTTGTAATTTATTAAAACAAAAGAAGTTTGTACAAAACCCAGGTCCAAGCCATTAAAAATTAATTGGTTCCCCAAAGTAGCTGGAGGCACCTACCAGTTTTTGAAGATCCTTTCAGTTACAGAACTGCCAAAAAAAAAGATTTTTTCTCATCACAGTCACCATTAGATTCATCATCATATTCTAAGAAAACATCGTTGTATAAAATTATTAGATTTCTATGAATTTTGAGACATTAAATATAATTAGTTTGAATTTAAACCATGAACTAATTTTCACTGCAATAATAAAACCTGAGGGGAGAAATCCTACTGAATTCATCCAGAATTAATATCTGATTACTCCAAGTCCAAATTACAATAATAATATCACCAAGCAAGTACTCAATTAACCTCTTCTGACATTTGAAGCAGAATATTTTAAGGGTTGTGAGGCATGCAAATAGAAGTTTCAATTAAAAGCTGACATCATATATTGAATAGTCTGGAAGAATAATGTGAAAAAATAATGGAACTAGTCCACTGCTTTGACAAAGAGCAAAAGATAATGCAAAGGAGATGTGCCAAACTGAGAGGCAAGATCCTTACTTTCTTTTCAGGAGGTTGTTCTCTCAAAGGCAGGAGTGGTGTTAGTTCTCACCAGACTGAGTTTCTGGGAGTTTAAAATACCCTTCGTCTACACAATCTAATTCTCAGTACATAATACCTGGGAAGATACTATATATCTGTACAGATGTAAGTAATTCCACCGGAGGGAGATTTTACTGCATTTATCTCAAAAATGTATGCTGATGGTCCTCGGAGAATGTTGTATATGACCATAACAAATTCCTTGAGTTGTTATTCTACTGTCTCTACCCATTTTCATTCCTTTTTCATTCTTCCCTAGATAGTCTATCTTCTGAGCTGATATTCCTGTTATAGGAAGTAAACCTCAATTCTCTGCTTATGCCTGCTAGGTTACAGTCCCCAGTAATTTAGTGCATTAACTCTTTCTATCACATTTCCCTAAAACACTTTATAATGCAAAAACCAGAGCATATTGAAACAAGTTGAGCACATCCAGATGAGCATACACGTGCCTCTTGTGGCATCTGAAATCAGTTTGAGATGCCACAAGAGGCTCGCTGAGAATGAAAAAATGTTCCCTGCGCTGCATATTTGCAGCACAGGTTCAAATTTAATACTTGGATTTCCAAGTATCAAATAAAAACACTGCAGAGAAAAGTGGGGCAAGGCACAGATCCCCACTGTGTCCTGAGACAAGCCAGAGCTTGGATCTCCAGAAATACTTTAGAATCTGTCCAAAGCATCTCTATGGTGTCAGGGCAAGCAGGAGCGGTGCAAAGCTGTGACCTGGATGCTTAGTAGGTACTGAAGGGTGGGGGGACTGTGAAAATGTGGGGGTTGTGTGGGAATGCAGGTGCTTCCCCCACAGGGCCCACTGCTTCCCCCCACAGGGCCCCAAGCCACCATCCCACAGCAGTAGCAGCTGTGGGGTGCTCAGGACCCACTGTAGCCAGAGCTCCCCATGGTGTGTTGTGGCATGGCGCGGCATGGCCCCAATTGCCTCAGAGTCAGCACTTCCTGTGCCACCTCTCATGGGACTAGCCCATGGCTGTGCAGCTTCAGGCAGCTCCAGGGCTACTCGGGATGTCACCCAGGGGCCAGTGCCACTTGTGGGGACTACATGTCATGCTGGGCTGAGTCCTACCTCCATGGAACTGGCCTGGCCCAACAACCTGTGGGACTCATGGGGGAAGGACATGGCACAGTATGACACGCAGTTCTTGCAAGTGGTGCCAGTCTCTGGGTGCCAGCCTGAGTGGCCCCAGTGCTGCTGAAGCCACATGGAAGAACATTTTTATGTATTTTAATGAGACAATTTGGGTTTATAATCAGAGAATTTGCAATTCACAAACAGACAACACCAGATTTTGGCTGGTGAGACAAGTGGTGAGATGTGTGCAGGGGAGCCTGTCCAGGGCCATCATTGGGGACCCAGCTTATGGGCAGATGAAGTGGCTGACCTCTTGGCCATTTGGGGACAAGAGGACACACTTTGGCAGTTCAAAAAAGGTCACCACAAGAAGCACATCTTCTGGGTGATGGCTGCCCAGACGGTAGAGTGGGGGCACCCCATCAAAGTCTGGCAGTGGCACACCCTTGGGGCCACAGGTCCAAGGGGGTGGATGCTGTCACAGGTGGCAGCAGATCAAGCCAGACAGCAGCCCCCACTGCCTGGGACCATCCAGGTTAGGGATGCTTCAGCTGAATATCCTGGGGTCAAAAAAAACCACACAGAAAAAAAGTGGGGCGTGGCACAGTTCCAGGCTGGGTCCTCCATAGAGACACTCTATCTCCCAGAGTGTCTTTATGGTTAGCTCTCACCTTTGTGCTGAAGCATGCTGCCTGCCCATAAAGACCAGGCTCCACTGCCAGTAAATAAGGGGACAAAGGGCTGGAGGAGGGGAGAGGGGATGATGGCAGGGGGACCCCCACTGGCCCCACCTGCTCTCCCAGCCCCCCAATCCCTTCCCCACCTAGTCTCAGCCCCTACATCCCCCCCAGTATCCCCATGCCTTCCCTACATGACCCCTGCTCCACTACTCCAGCATCAGGGGAGACCCCCCCCCAGAAAAACCCAAACAAACCTCAGCACTTATCTACAGCTTGAGCTGCTTTTGACATCACTGGGGCCCTGCCTGCACAATGCAGGGTGGGGTGATAGACCCAGCAGCCCCAACCCAGGGCCTGCTCAATAAGTAGAGGCTTTCTTTCTTTTCTTTTTCTTTGTTTTTAAGTGCTATAGGCTGGGGTTGGGTGGCATCCATGGGGGGCTAAGGGTGCAAGTGGGGAATGGGGCTGGGCAGGCAGCCACTGTGGGGTCTGGAGGGGAGGGGCTCAGGGTGCAGCCATCAGGGGGGCTGCAGGAGTCAGCGGGTGATGGTGCCAGGAGGGGCAGCAATTCAGGGGGCTGGGGCCGCAAGTGGGGGTGGGTCAGGGCATGTGGGCCCTGCAGAGGGGGGCAGCCCCTGTTGGGGGCCATAACCCCTGGGGGGGCAGCAAAATATATATTAATGTATTCATGAAACATGTATGTAGAATTCACTTTATTATTATGGTAGAGACACTGGTAGTCTTCCAAATTGCTTTAACACTGTAGATATATCAATAAAACATTTCCCAAGTGATCACTGTCTCTGTCTCACTCTCTCTCTCTTTATAGTGGTCTTTTGTTTTAATTTTGGAGGAGCTTGGAATTGGGTGTATTTTACAGAGTGACTTTGGGATTTTTTTATCAGGGATTTTTCAGTTTTCCAATAGGGAACACCAGAATTCCTGCTAGGGAGGCCAGTGGCGGGACCCTGCTTGCTCAGAGCTGGCACCTTGGACTGAGATGGCTGTGGCTGAACTCGCAGCCAATTGGGACCAGGAGGACATGCTTTGACAGTTCAAAGCAGGCCACCATACTTGGAACATCTTCCGGGTGATAGCTGCCTAGATGGCTGGGCAGGGGCACACATGGCAGTAGTGCCACACAAAGGCCAACTCTGCAGCCAGAGCCCACTGGCAGCTGGCCCAGAGGGGCAGATGCCTCATCTGGGTATGGTAAGTGACAGCAGGTCACAGCCAGGCAGCAGCCCCCACTGCCAGACTGCTGCAGTGGGTAGAGGTGTAGGGAACGCTCAGCAGTCCAGCTGGCACAAGGGATAGTGTCCCAGGTACCAACTGGCTGGGACCCAGAAGTTCTTGAGAGTGAGTAGCCCTGAAGCTACTTGCCAGAGCAGCTTTTTATATTGTTGGGGCCAGCACAGGTCAAAACCAGAGCGTCTCTTCTGGAAGACTGACTCCTGTGTCTCCTTCAGGCAAGGTCTGGGACTGTGTCTTGCTCTGCTGTTCTCCAGAGTGGCTTTTTTGACCTCTGGATATCTAGGGGTCTAATTTTGTCTCCACACTGCAAGTTTGAGATGCATCAAAAGGTATGTGCACACTCATCTGGACACACCCCATGAGGGCAGCATTGCTACCAATGCTTCTGTAAACCACACCACATTGGTCTTCCCCACCCCTCAGAGCAAATCATCCATAGAATCCAAAGAGCCAGATGCAACTTTTTCTGGGGCTCCAGATGGGAGAAGTTTGTGAGGACCATGATGCACAAGACAAAATGGATCAGGGGGCCAAAGAATGCTGGACATCCTGGTGTTCCTGTGGGCCAAATACATAAGTTAGATCTGCAAACTGGCACCTCAGGCAGACTCCAAAACAACGTGCTTCATGAAATACTTTGCATGGCACCTGCTGTGCTACTAGCTGGTATATATATTGTCTAACATGTGCCTGTGGACCATGGACCCACTGTGGTTCTACATAGTCCTGAACCACTTCCTGAACAGATATGAATAATCTGATGAGGCCCCAATGACCGCAGCAAACCACCCTAAGATGCAGAAGGTAGAAAAGGCAAAAGACAGACTGTTGCCAATGGACATATTACATGGCAACAGCTTCTAGGCCATGTAGGAACAAATATTCCAAAACGGCTTGCAAGAAGGGTGCAGGGACTTGAACTGGCAAGTAGCCTACTGGACATTGCCTATGCAAGTGCTGACACACAGAAAGAGGGAAAGATGCTCACTAGTCTGTCCCAGGCAAACCTGCTGGTGGCAGGAAGAAACAATGAACCATCTCCTCTGAAGCTGCCTATATTCTAGGGAAGTGCGGGGGAGAATGAGTGAACTCCTCCAGTTGATGACAGGAGTCAAGACCCTGAACAGAGAGGTGGTGCTGTTCAGACACATAACTAAGCAGCAAGGGACCCTCACAGCCTATTTCAATGAGTTCATGGCCTGATTCAGAAACACCCTGTAGAAGACTAGGAAAGTGCTGATATATAAGCATATGCACCTCCCAGGTGAGGACTGTGTCAGAATGGGAGTGATCAAGCTATAGATATAGTATAAGAAGATGGAAAGAGACAACTGGGAGAAGACAGTGGAAGACACATGGAAGAGGAAAGAATGACACAAGCTGTTTAAAAACAGGACCCCCAGAGAAGACACCAGCAAAATGGTGATGACAGGGAAGAGGATGGGAGTGACAAAGAGGATGTGAGGGATGAGGACAGAAGTGAAGAAGAGGACAACAAAACAACATGGATTAAGGACTGGGGGAAAAAAACAGAGGGGTTAAAGGTGGTAAGGGGAGGGGAAGACAGAGGTCACAAAGGCAGTTTTGCATGATTGCAAAAGTTAAAGGAGATGATGATGGGCACACAGATATGTGGGCACATGGGTGCACAGTTGTGGTTTTTGTAACGGGGATGATGATGGGTAACTGTAGATGTATGTTCCAAACTGTCAAGCAAACTATGTCACTCATGAGACACGATGGTAAAGTTATAATATATTTGCAAAACAAAAAAGGTTGGAACATATACAGGTACAGAAGTATTGCTTAAAGGTGTGTTTAGATTTATTTTCCCTAGATCCCTAGATTTATTTTCTCTGCTGTAGCAGTAGGAGAAAAACAAATTCAAGGCAAACCTCCAATAATTAGATTGTATCCCTGGAAAATTTTAACAAATTTATAAATTTTCCATATATAAAATCTAATTATTGGGAGATTGCCTTATATTTGAGTAAATACAGTATGCATTTGGTCCAATAAAGGAGAGCATAATAAATAAATTAATAGCTTCACCTCTTGTGCATTATCTATACCACTACAGCTACAAGAACAAATCATTAAAGAGATTTATTCAGATATAAATGACTAGCCGTTTTATTGCAGGAATTAAGAAAGAACTCGTGTAAGACTAAAACTATATGATTGATATGAATAAATAGGTTTACACTTTATGGAACTAAAATAATATCCTATTATTAATCCCTCTGCATAGACATGCAAGTTATATGCTGAGGAAATGGAGCTATGTAAGAGGTGAAGATTTGAGTATGGTGCTAAAAGCCAAAGTGACATCCATCACTGTAATATTTAAGCATATTTCAGGTTTTAAAAATAGAAATCACAATATTTCTCTTTTCTCCTTCCATACCTATAGGAGAAATAACCTCTGGCTTATAGACCTAAGTTTCAGGATGTGTCGGTACTCTTTGAAACAGTCATTGAGAGAACAACTCAGCAAGGCAGTGAGTTTTGCATTTGATCCTTGTTAGGGTAGTTTCAAGATTACCTGAGAAATCTGTGGTGTAGAGTCTGAACATAGCTATCACAAGTATTGGTGTTGTCTGAATGATTCTTAAAGACTCACAAGATGGTGAACCTTGTTCCCAGCTCAGAAAATGTTTACTGTAGATAGCTTTTAGTATCTGCTGTTTTATAAATTACTTTAGTCTGGTCTCTTGACTCAAATTAAATTGTACTTTATCCAAAATGATCTTAAAAGGGAGTTTTTTGGGCATATGTACCCATTGCTTCTGTGGTTCTTTATCTGTGTTGAAAATACTATATTGTGAGGGGATAGAATGGACTAACATCTGTTACATACCTTGATTGTGTCAAGCTCCTGTGATGCAGACCAGTTAGTGACTTTCTGACAAAACTTCATGGATACTAGAGCCTGTTGATAAAAGATCTTACACTAATCAGCATGAGGTTAAGTCCTGATGTTTCTGTTTGAAATCCATATAAGATGAGAGTTCATTGACTATACTGAGGTTGAGCACCAGGGATCTTTTCCAACCTCTGGCTGGTATGTCCTCACTTTATTCTTTCCTATTATTAAGATAGTTTAGGGCTGCTGCCAAGTAGATAGTTTAATTAATAAGTGGCATTGGTAGTTCAGTTTCAAGCCAAATTATTATAGAGTGAAAACTATTCAGTTTTGTATGGTGTGATAAGAGGAGCTACTGGTAAATACTGGTAAATATGCAGTATATAGGTAAATATTTCAGTATATGCCAAATATACAGGTTGGGACAAGAAGGTGTAACCTAGAGTTGGCTGGAAAATTTTTGGTATTTTTTAAATGCTTATTCACTGGAACCAACACCTTTTTTTCCTCCCTTGAAATGTATCACTTGCAACAGCAAATGTATGAGGATGACTTATCAGGTCTAAGATTATTAGACCTAAAGAAGGTCACTTGGAGTGTTTTACATTGGGAGTGGGAGGAGGCATTTTAAGTAAAAAGTGTTCAAACCATCTCACATATCAGCATACCCACACTTAAAAATGGTGGCAGGCTTGCTTTATCTAAAGCTCATCAAATGATCTTTAGATAAAACGCCCCTGCTGCCATTTTTCAGTGCAGGGATGCTAATACATGAGGTGCTGGAGTGTGGTATTACCATGCTCCAGTAGACTCAAATAATTGAGTCTTCTCCAATGCACTGTAATTGCAGCACATTGGACCAGCCTCACTGCTCGTGTACAGGCAACTTTGATGCCTAGAAGTCTAACAGTTCCCCAAACTATAAAATTGCTTCAATAAAAGTTATCACAAAAAATCGTTGCCTCTTGTATACTTCCTGGACCACCACAGCTACAACCAAATTCCAACTATACTACAGGTATAGAATAAAATTCAGGGTCAAAATGTGAGACTCGAGAATAACTAGGTCGAGGGCTATAGGCTATACAGGAGGGACAGGATAGGAAGGAAAGGTGGGGGAGTGGCACTCTACATCAAGGAGGAATACACCTCCTGGTCAATTAGC
>JAGPOW010003316.1:15354413-15370454 GCA_030014935.1 Caiman crocodilus
CCGGTGCTCTTTCCTGCCAAGGCAGGGGGTCGGACTAGATGATCTGCCCAGGTCCCTTCCGACTCTAGACACTATGATACTATGATACTATGATAGGTAGTTAGAGAACTCACTTTGAATATGGGGAACTCAGGTTCAGGTCTCTGGCTTTTTTGGAACTGAGTTTTCCCAGATGAGTACTCTAACCATCAGAGTGTCTATGGTACCCTCCTGCTCTCTTCCTGGAGCATGAACACTTTTGAAATCTCAAAACATTTCATGGGATGGAAACACTAGAAGCCCAGTTTTAAAATCTATTGGGCACAAAGATTTTGGGAACTGATACTCTAAGGGCACATCTACACATTCATTACTGCGCTGTAATTACAGCACATTAAGTTTAGTACCTGTAATGACAGGTACTGACTTAATGCGCCATAATCGGTGCTATTGTGCATTAGTGCAGATGAATGCTTTCTGTAATGCTAATGTACAGTAGAGTCACAAAAAGCATTTATCTGCACTAATGTGCAGTAGAGTAATTCTGCTCTCCATTAGCGCATTAGCAGTTTTTGCCAGCCGTGCTAATGTGCAGTAGAATTACTCTACTGCAAAGTTAGCATTTCATGTAGATGTACCCTAAATGTGATATAGTATTTTAATTACTTTAACAGCCATTGAGTTGCTTAAGTTGGGTAGGGAAGATATAGCTTCTATTCTGTCATGAACCTGCTGACACCTTTCAGTGTGGGAGGTGTTCTCCTTTGCCTTCCTGTGGGGAAAGATTTCTGCTTCAGCACTTTGGAAATTCAGAAGTTAAGCTGGCAATAGGTGGTAAGGGATGGGCTCTGTTCTTCATACAAGAGTAAAATTGTTTCATGCTTCCTTTGTCTGTTAGGAGCATCTGATTAGGGGAGGGAAGTTAATTCTTTTCTTTGTTTCTGCTTCCGTTCCAACAATTGTGGTATCACTTATTTGTAGTGCTGGGAGCAAACCAGGGAGAAATGAATCTGCTGTGCCTGAATGGGTCTATTTATGCTCTTCTCTTTCCCCATGGGAGCTAGAAACAGATGATTAAAGTGGTTTTAGACTGGTGCCAGTGATAAGAGGGGTAAAATAGCTATTCAATATGCCACTGAGATTTGTTTCCATGCCATGGTTAAGTAAAATCAACTGCATTACATAACAACGATAGTTTTTACCTATGCACAGGTCTTAGCTGACTGCCCTAATGATTCACCTGAGAGTCTAAGGGATGCGAAATATCCAGAGCCAGGGTCTTCAGGAAGAAACCCATTGACAGAAACCTTAGTCTTCCATCTTAGGGGGCAAATACGTGGACATAAATGTATATACATATAAATGGGGTTCACCTGCTCCCTCCCCCACCTCAATCCCCTCCCAACAAACAAAAAACCCTACTAGTCACAAACACACATACAGAACAGAAACATAGAGGGTGCCTCCAGCTGAGTAAGAACATGCATTTCCCCAGGGACAAATAGCAGTGGCACATAGCTATGCCATTGCTACTTGTCCCCAGGAAACAGCCTTGCACGCACTCTGGTGCATGGCAAATTGCCCTGGGTGGGGTAAGAGAGACTGTGGCCAGCACCTGGGCTCGCCCCAGCAGCCTTACCTGTGGCCCTGGGGGCCTCCCAGGGCTGCAGTGGCAGCAAGCCAGGCATGTGGACCCTGATCAGCAGTCAGAGTGAGGCTCTGGTAGGCCAGGCTCGTTTTGGGTGGCGCATGCTGCAGCCAAGTGCATTGCCCCGCTTTTTGGGGGGCCATTTTTTTTAGATACTGAGCTTCCCTGGTATCTAATTCTGGATCCACATTGTAAATATGAAGTGTGGAGAACATTTTCATATGAGCCGTATGCATTTTGCAGCATGTCAGAGGCTTTGAGGCACTGCAAAATGCACACTACTGCTCACCCATATGCACCCAGAAGAGCCAGGAGAAGGACCTTTTTCAGTTCTTGATGGTGCCTTTCTCTTTCCTGCTGTCTTTCTGAGGAATACTTCTTTACTGAAGTTTGTTATCTGTCTCTAGAGTGGTGGGGGAGCATTGCAGATACTCCTGTGAATGCTTTGAACAAATGCTTCACAGCTGACATGCCTGGGTGGTCCACTGTGCATCTATGTTCCCCTATTTCTTACTTTCTTAACATTTTCTTCACCTTCCCTTTATTCCTAGCATTCTCTGCTCCTCTCTCTTCCACTACAAAGCCAATTGGTTTTAAATAAACTAAAGGAATCCTATATAGTTTTTGTTCCATTTCTCTTTGGTGCAATATACTGCATACAGCAATGGCTCAGAATCACTGATAGGTTGCTGCACTGGTACAACAGACCCAGCTTAGATTTGTTGCAGCTAGATTACCTTTGAACAGTGAGAGAAAAGCCAGCCAAGTACTTAATTACCAGGGGCCGGATTTCTTCAGTGGATTTAGTTCCAGCAACACTCTCTTGCTCTTCATAGCCAGGTCGAGATGAGCACGGCTGTGCAGTGTGCGGTGCTGCAAATGGGTCTGGGATGGCATTCACCATACATTCAAGTGTTCTCTGTGGTTCCAGGTAGCAGTGTGGTTTTTTGTTTGTTTTTTTTTTAACTCCAGGAGATCTGGGGCTCAAAAAAACCAACATGGAGAAAAAAAAGTGAGACAGCACATGTGGTGGCAGTGTGTGCCACCCAAAACTGGAGCCTGCCCAGTCAGTGCCACACTGCAGCTCCATGAGGATCACCACAGCTGCAGCTCCCTGAGCTCTCAGGACCCCAGGTAAGGCTGCTGAAGCCAGCACAGTTGCTGGCCCCAGCCTCCCCTACCCCACTGTGGGGTAACCTGCCACACACCAGGGAACACATTGCACAGGTGTTCCCCAGGGACAAGAAGGAGCAGCACAAGGTGTAATTTTCCACCAGGAAAATTATTGCACCTTCCCTTTACTGACAGGAGGAAAAATCCTCAATTTACTGAAATGTGAATTCTAGTTCCACTCACGCAGCAAGTCATCAACTTTCTTATGAAAGGATACTTAGTTGGAGGCTGGTGACAGTAAGGACTGCAGAGTAGCCAGCCATGGTGATGGTGAGTACAGGAAAATGCCTAGATAGACAGAAGATAGTTTAACAAAGTGAAGAGCAGTACTGAAAATTTTCATCAAAAAGCAGGAATTCAGTTCCAGACCATACCCCAGCCCATTTTAGAAACCACATTATTCAGTTTGTAGGCAATACCTGTCTTAATGCTTAGATAGACTGCCAAGGATGTAATAAATGAAAAGAAAGCACAATATACTTTTAAAAGGAAGAAAAAACAGAAATATACAAAGATCAAATTCCACTGCTTTATAAATTGTGCCCATGGAAATGCCCCCACCTCTAGCTTTGCTTACAAGCCAGAAATCGTTGTAGATAATAAGCCTTATTTAAACAAAATAAGGAACTGGGTCCACATGGATGAGATAATTTCTAATACATTACTAGTAAAAACTCTCCCTCTTTTCTCTGTAATTGTTTTTACAGACTGATCCATCATGGGTGAAGTTATTGGAAGGTAAACACACATATTTTTTAGCTATAAATGTAGTCAGGACAGTGCTGTTTAGTAAATTCCTGAATAGGGACATGCATAAACCGTCATATCAAAATGTAATAGCAAAGTAAGCCACTCTGGCATTTCAGTGCTCCCAGCAGTGTTTCAAACAGTGACTCTGTTAACAGGGAAAATTTTCAAATATAGAGTACACTTCTATCAACTGATTCATCACACATTTTTCATTATTTTTGTTAACTAGTTACTAATAACCAAAATAATTATATTTAGAGAGAAAGAATAGGTCACAGCAAGACCTATCATATTTGATCTTGCAGTAAAGTCATAGGCTATGTTCACACAAGCACAGACACTTGGTTCCCCAGGGACAACTTGTGGCAGGCCACCTTATGCCACTGCTAATTGTCCCCAGGGAATGCCTGTGCCATGTGCCCTCAGGCATGCAGTAAGGTACCCCAAGTGAGGTAGGGGAAGCTGAGGCTAGCAACTGTATTGGTCCCAGCAGCCTCACCTGGGGTCCTGGGAGCCTCCTGGGGCTGAAGCAGAGATCCTTCAGGTTGACCAGCCAGATGGGCCAGACTCTAGTTTTGGGCAGTGCAAGCTGCCTGTGCGTGTGCTACCCCACTTTTTTTTCTACCATCATTTTGTAGAAATGTTTTTTCTAAGGTTTGATTCACTGTGAAAGCCCCTCTTCTAAAATTCATTAAGTTCTGCTCCTGAACTGGATGAAAATGGATAATGACCATGCTAAACTTCCTTCTACTTTAAATTATTCTGCTGGCATAGAAAATAGTCTCTGTAGTTAAAATAGGGGGATACTGCTGCACTGGTGATATCTCTAAAAATGAAATTAACTTTCTTAAGTGTGACTGCTGTTAGAAGATAGGAAAACGATTCATTTCCTATAATTGAGTTTAGTTTTCACTGAAGATAACTTTAATGGCTTGTTGTTTGATTGAAGTTATAAATAGCATTTTTTTCAGATATTTCTTATTATATCAGTGACTTCCAGATAGAGGTCTGAGAACCACTGGCAGTCAGCAGGACAACTGCCTGTGGGCCTCAAGGCAGACTGATTACAAGGTGTTAGCTCTTCTTATTTTCAGCTTCTCCGGGCTCTTCATGGCAAACAAAACCTACAAAAGCAACTTAAAACAGAGAAGGAAAGTCATCTAGCTATCTCTGATACTGCTGCATAAGGGTAAGAGAGAAAACAGGAGCTGTCCTCAAATACTGGTGCTACCAATCGAATATGAGTTGCCAAATTAATGTGACCTCATATGGTATTTAGAAAAATTGATATGCTCTTAAGAGGCTCCATGGTAAACAGACAAGGATGGAATTCAGCACCAGACATTTCTGTACTGCATCGTATCATATTAATTCTATATTTTGGGGACTTCTAAGGGTCACTTGCAGGTACCAGGAAAAAGTTCCCCGCACCATCATGCTTAAAAGCATTATTTGGTTCTCTTTCCCAAATATACACTCTTTCTCATAGATAAGACACCGGCTACAGCTTGAGATGAGAGATTGGATTAGATATGCTGGCACTCTTATTGAGGAACCTCAACGGGGTGTAGCTGATGTGTCTTGCTCTTGATTTGGGGTCAGGAAGGAACCTTCCCAGAGGTCAGAGTGGCAGATCGCTGGAGCAGGATATGTTCCACTTTTTGAGATTATATGGTCATATTCTGTTCTGTTCTCCCCTATTCTCTTGCTATGCAGTGGTTATTTCAGTCTGTGATCTTTTGTACTAAAACTAGTAAGTCGGTAATGCCACATTAGGGCATGCTGCATAGGACATGGTAGAAGAAAGGCTGCAGAATGTGTGCTTATAGCACCTTTCAACTGAATAGCTAATAATATTGTTGCCTGAGAGAAACAGCATCTGAATTAGTTAGTGTATAAGGTGTCACTCTGCTCTGCCTTCTACATAATTGTCTGTAATAAGTATGGGACGAAACTTAATGACCTAATTGATCCCTTCCTTTCTCATGATCCTATATTAGGCATAAGGAGACCCAGGAATTGAATGGCATTGGTACAGCAGCCTGAAAGGTCACTCAGTCTGTGGAGTTCCACACTTAAAATGCTATCACTTTCCCCACTACCTTGTATAAGTGGAATCGGTGTCTCTCAGGAGCCAGGTAGCCTCAGGAAACAATTTGGACTGAAATGACAAGGAAAAGAAATCTCCAACACAACACACGTTTCTGTAACATTCAGCTATCATCTTTTTAGCTTTTGCAGGCAATTTCCCTTTTAGAACATTTTAGCTCAGCTTGCGTAGGTCTTCAGAGGCTGCACTGACAAGCAAAAAGTCTAATTACCATGTTTAGTTTGCTCTTTTTAGCATGCTCGGCAAGTCTTGTCATCATTTCACTGTGAAAAGAAAGCTTCTTTTTTTTGCTTTTCTTTCTTTTTTTTTTTTAAAGAGATTTCTTCACTACTAGTCTTGTTAGGGTAATACTGCTCCAGAGACTTCTTTGATTGTTTAGTTATGTTAAAATTACCATTGGTGCTGTTTTCCTTTTGAAGGTTCTTCCTGTGGGTTTACTTTTATACTGTTGGGTGGAGGGCTTTTCTGTTTGTTTATCATCACATGCAAAAACAATACAGAAATAAAATACTTTGTCTCTCTGTCTTGTCTTTCTTTCTGCTGTATCAAAAAATTGCAATAAAATCTGTTAAGTAATAATCTTAAAAAGACATGAAAGCAAAATACAGCAAGTTGACAAACAACTGGGGATTGAATACATAAACAATCTTCTTTTTCAGTGAAGAAAAATCTGTTTCTAGTTATTTTTGTTACCTGAAGATTGTGTGTTTGTTGACAAATTTTTGCTTATGAAAACAAAACTCCTGCATCACAGAGAAGTGTAAAAAAAAGAAATGGTAGTTTAGATTTCACATGCTATATCGTGTGTTCTTGTTCTTAATCTGATTTGAGTGATCAGTACCACTCACCCTTACAAAGAAAAAACTTGGACAGCTACAGCAGCTGGTTTAGAGAGTTGAGAAAAATAAAAGGTTTTTAAAAAATATATATATTACAAATGCAGAGGGGGAATGTTATCTTTATGTTGTACATCAATGGACAGTGCAATTACAATGCACAAAAATACTTGAAAATTGACATTTTATCTGTCTGCAGCGAGAACATGAATAAAATAATGCATCTCAGACCAAATGAAAGAGAGGAAGACAAGGGAAAAAGGATGGACTTTTAAAAAGGATGACCTGGAAAAGGTGGGAAATAATAAGTATCAAAGTAGGCTTTAAATTCTGCTCTGTAAAAAGTAAAAGACCAAGGGCCAGATCACACCATCAGGCATAAATTGGTCCTTTGCAGCAGGAAAAAAACTACTGCAATGAAGCACACATCTTTACAATGTCACAATGTCTCTTATTTTATGGGCCCTCCGGATCTACCTACTTTCACTCACTTGACTAGGCTGCCTTTTTCTCTGCATCTGTTTTATGTTTTGCTTCCAAGCACTCACTTTTGACTGACGTACAGCAATGCTTTATTCTCATTACTGCCTACTTTTTTTCATGTTTCTTGGTTTTTCTATCTCAAGCCAATTCAGTTTTGCCTTTCGCCCAGTATTATTACAATAACAGCATCTGACCCAAGGATCGGGGTAGATACGGTAATAGTGACATTACCCTTGGCACTGGGGACAGCAATAATAAATCTCTTAAAGAAGTGCTTTAGGTTTAAAAGATCCTTGTCTATTATACTGAAAAAAATAATAATACTAGATTACCTGGCACTTCTGGGTCTTTGTGGTAAGGGATTTAATCCAACTGGAGGCACTGAAGCCCGGGCCCAAAATTATCAGACTAATAGCTCCTATTTTTCTTCAACAAAACCTTCATTCAAAACCTTGGAGAGAAGAAGAAATAATATAGTTTTAACCATGTGGAGTCCTACACCTGCATCTGTTTGTTTTCATAAGCCTGTCCCACTATCATACTGTGTCTCATTCCCTCCAAATTTGTGTCTGCATTTTGAGAAAAGGTCTGCTGCAATCCAAGAATAAGAGGATTCCCCACCTGAAAATCAGAGTCAATACAGCAACTGACTACTATAATTTAAACAAGCTATAACTAATTACTGTGTTTAGAAGCTTCACGCACTGCACCCATCATTAGTATAGTTCCCTTCACCCCTTACTTCTTTTAATATTTCATCCTATCAACTGTTAGGCCATAGCTTTTTTTTTTGTGCTCATATAGGTCCTTTGACATGTCCTTTTAAATGAAAGCTGGATAGAAACCCACTATAGAGTTGTTCCACGTTTTCAAGCACTAACTTTTTACCTGGTTAGCTCTTTGTATAGCTGAATAGTCATTTTTATTGTGTGATAATTACTTTGCTAATGTGGCTGGTCTAAGTTGACCACACAATTAACCAGTTAATTGTGTGATAATTACTTAGCACTTGTGGCCAGTCTTAATTTATTGCACAATTGGCTAGTTAATTACATCATACATGTAACATGTAGCGAGAGTCATAGATGTTTACAAGAAGAGAACTTACCAGTCTTGCATGAGTACGTATTCAAGATCACCAAATATGGATTTGGTTCTGTGGGTACTTGTGCTGATCCTGCTTGCTTACTCATCCAGAGCAGCAGTGGCAGTACCTTGATATGAGGATTACAGCCATCCAATAGATAGGGAAGTCATCAGTAAGTCCAGAGATGACTGAAGAGGCCAGACCAAGATCCGCATGTTCAACTGCAGACATGAAATACTGTTCTAGAAGGAAGGAGTGGAACTGGTGAGGTCATGTCACAGCTTTTTCCCTTTGTCTCGCTCACCTATTTACCTCCACAGTGAGCCAAGTTTACTTGAAATGGTCAAGGCCTTGTTATACTTCAAAGCACCAGAAACAGCAATTTGAACAACAAAAGGCACATACAAAAAGTAGATCTTTTGCAGTTTGTGTGTAGGTACAAAAAATGGCTAAAACAGTTAACTGTTTCAAACAATGAATAGATACAAAGATCTGTTTTTCTCAATCTCCCTAAGGGGTTATGCTTTTTGTATAAAATTATTTATTATTAATTATGTGCTTGGATCTACTAGCTCAGGGGCAGTCAGTCTGCAGTTTGCATGCCACAAATGGCACTGTGACATGACAGGTTCAGGACAGGACAAGAAGCATAATTGCAGATAGCGCAAGAAACAGAAAGCAGAGCAGCAGATAAGATGGGGAGGGCACAGGGAAGGAAGCAGAAAGCAAAGCAACAGATCAGGCAGTAGAAGTGGATGAGAGTGGAATCTGGGGAGGGTGCAGGGAGGGTGCCTGTCTGCTAGAAAGTTATCCCCCTCTGGCCTAGCTGAACTCAATGGACTACCAGGCCAAAACCAAGTGATAAGCTTTGATTATAGTTTCCTACAGTATCCACCACAAGAAAAAAAATAAGAAAAACCCTGTACTCTAATACACTGAAAAGAGAAATTTCTTGCCTAACTCAAAGTTTAGCGAGGAAGACCCATGGGAGAAAGAAGAATTTCCATTTCATTTCATCACTATATATCCCTTACTATCTTCACAGATTCTTCTTTTTTTTTTTTTTGTGATCATTGGTAACGGCTAGGAGCAGTGTCAAAAAGGTAACTGCTGTTGCAGCCAAAAGTCAACATGTAATGCATTTATAACAGTCCTTGTTACAAGTGTGCTATTAGCAATTGTTTGGATTTGTTTGAAGTCAATATAGAAAGTTGATTTTAGGCCTTGGTACTGCAGAAAGAGACAGCTGCCTTGGGGCATTGAAAGGAGTGAGGTATTGACTCTTTGTGGCTGTCTGGGAAATCAGTGTTCAGCCTTTTTTTGCTTGTGCTTCAGAGTTTAGAAAGAGATACCTGATGATTAGAGGTAAAATTCTAGCTCAACTGAAATATGTGTTTGTCACTGACTTCAATAGTACCAGAATTTTGCCCCAAATCTTTTCCTACAGCTGAAGATCTGTCATTCTTTTCATCATGGCACTTCAGGGTTAACGGCTATTTCCCTAAAGTAGGGGTGGCCAACCTGCAGCATGAGTGCCACAAGCTGCATAGGCAGCCCCTGTGTGTAGTGCTTCAGAGAGAGGAAAGACAGCATAGTGCTAGATGGGGTAGAAACCACAGGGGAGGAAGCAGGAAGCAGAGCAGCAGATCAGGGTAGGGAGCACAGGAATAGGAACAGAAAGCAAAGCAACAGGTGCTCAGGGGAAGGGGATCAGAGTGGCATATCAACAGGACTAATTTTGGTATACCTGAGGAAAATATTGTCCTTCACTGCTCTAGAGCATCCAGGGGTTCTTTCCACTCCACAAAAGTTAGATCCTTTAGGAACAAAATACCACATTCTTTACTGTAGTGGGAGACCCAAATTATGGGTTAGTGGGTATGGAAATACCGTCTGCCCATAGTCCACCAATACACTCAGAACCCTAAAACAGTAAAAACAAACAAACAACAAGCAAATGAATTTGGTTACCTTTCACAAGAATTGGGAAGCAGAATTATCAGATTAAAAGTATATAGCAACTTTCCAGTGACCAGAGCCTTACACTTAAAAAAATTGGACTAAAACTGGGACAACACCTTTAACAAAGAAAGTAAGTATCATTGGGAACTAACTTGAAATTAATTGGGTGCAGGGAAAAGTCTTTAACCAACCCAAAGACTCTGAGTTGGAGAAAAAGAGGTTTATCTTGCATATAGTCACACTGTCAGACAGAGGTGAGTTGTTTCTGGATCTAGCTGAACCCTAAGAAAACTACCAAGGTTCTTGAAGACTGAAAGCCACTGGGCAGGCTTTGATTGCTAGACAAACGTTCACTGATTAAACTTTAATGCAGTATGTGAAAGCAAATGTTTTACAAATTGTGAGGGTGTTCAAAAGGATTACTAAAAAGACTGCTTGAAATTGAAAAGACAAGAGAATGTGGAGTCATGCTGGAGTAGATAAGTTGATTATCTTAAAATCCACTTACTGGCAACTAATTTACTGATTTTAATTTAAAAAAAATATTTTTGTGGATTTTTCAGAGCTAAAATTTAATTACTCAAAAATAAGAGTGATTTTTTTTTTTATTTTGCATCCACTGAAGCACACAGATGTATTTATCTGAAAGAGTTAGTGTGCATTTAAGTTAGATGTGTGTGTAAACACATGAAAAACTGCCCTGACTTTTATGTTACCTGAACGTAGGTAAGGCTCAATTACTTTGATATGCATTTCTAATGTTAATGGAACAAGAAAATATCTACGACAGTTAAAACAGGAACAAAGTAATTTAGCTTTGCAGTTTTATTATCCATCTTGCACATTTCAGCTTCACTTACTTCATATCTCACTTGCAAAGAGAGTGATAATTTCATAAAAGTAATAAGAAAACAATCCTGTCTATGGGAAAAAAATAGATTGCATATCTGTAATATTGTGTATATTACAGAAGCATTATGATGGTTGATGGTACTGATTAAATTGAAAAATAATGATCATTAAACTTTTCCTTTGTCTCCCTATCCTAACCTACCAGTGCTGTCTATTCTTCCTTTGGTTAGGCTAACATAATCAGGACAGAATTGCCTGTTTGTAGCCAATATAAACAAATATGTTTGCCTCCAAAATTTGTGCCATTTCACTAGGAGCTAGATTGTACCTTTGCATACGTGCAAAAAACTGCACCAGATGTCTATGGGGGTTTCAGACAGTACGCTCATCCAAGGGCAGAATTTAGTTTTGGGTTAAGCTTCCAGCTTGTCTTCACTGTCCAAATTTTAATTATAGGCATAGCCAGTAGCTATATCCATGCTTAAGGTTGCCCAACAGTTTAAGACCTGGATTTTATTTGAGACTGTAATTCTGGCAGAGTTCAGCAATTCATGTTGAAATGTTTCATGATGCTTGCCTCAGGCTGATTTTTTGTTGGGTCAAGGAAGTTTCAGCTCGATTAGTTGAACTGTTTCCAAGAACAAGCTGAGAGCATATATGTTTTGCCTACATTTCACAAATAAAATAAACTAAAATAAAAATAATCTTACCTTTTGGTTGAGAAGCTGATCCGTTTTGGAGCCGAAATTAATGGGAGAGTGCCTATACAACCGTACAGCATGTGCATGCTGTTTTGCCTGTGAAAGACACCTATTCTTTTTATAAATGCCTGACAAATCTGTTTGCACATGCTTTTTAGAGTCTTGGTGGAGTTTAGCAGTTAGAGTCCATAGATGCATCTCAAGCAAATCCAGGGACATCATTCTCCCCTTGTACTCGGCCTTGGCAAGGCCACAGCTGAAGTATTGCATCCAGTTCTGGGCCCCACAATTCAAAAAGGATGTGGAGAAACTTGAGAGAGTCCAGAGAAGAGCCACGCACATGATCAGAGATCAGGAAAACAGACATGATGATGACAGGCTGAGAACTATGGGGCTCTTTAGCCTGGAAAAGCGTGGGCTCAGGGGTGATCTGATGGTTTATCAGAGGAGACCACCAGTATCTGGGGGAACGTTTGTTCACCAGAGTGCCCCAAGGGATGGCAAGGTCGAACAGTTATAAACTCCTGCAAGACCATTTCAGGCTGGACATATGGAAGAATGTCTTTACTGTCCAAGCCCCCAAGGTCTGGAATAGCCTGCCATCGGAGGTGGTTCAAGCACCTATATTGAACACCTTCAAGAAAAAAAAAGGATGCTTATCTTACTGGGATCCTATGACCCCAGCTGACTTCTTGCCCTTCAGGCAAGGGGCTGGACTCAATGATCTTCCCAGGTCCCTTCCAGCCCTAATGTCTACAAAGTCTATGAAGAGTCTTGGGAAAATTTATCAGCAATAAGCAAGTTTCAGTTCCTTTCAATATCCTACGTGCCAAATGTTATTGTTCATGAACCATCATCTGACAGCTGCTGTGGTGCAAGACTCAGAAACTGAGAACAGTCTCTCCTGGACTGTTAATAATGACCCCACTGACATTAAGGCATCATAGAGGAATGGTGCCAGCTTAAGTCATTTTCAAGGGGCCTAGGTCAAGTTGTAGAAGTCTGATGAAGCCAGAAGACTGCACAACTTGTTTCTGAGTAACAGGAGACTAAACTTTTACAGGCCTTACAACTATCCTGGTCAGTAAAGTAAAGAAATCAATTAATATTTCCACCTAAACCAAGAGTGAAACTAAATTAAATTAAAGAAAGCAAAGTGCATTAAAGGAGATAATTATACAACAAAGTTGGGAAACAGACAATCCAAATACAGTATATTATAGCTTGTCTTATTTAGTCTAAGCATATTAGTTATAGCAAATTATGTAAGCGCTGTATTAGATGTAATTTTGCTATAATAGATATATTTGTGTTAATTATCTTACATAATTTTTAAAAACAAAAGCAGCCCTGTCAAGGATTTTCAAAAACCAAGGTGAAAAGAAACAGGATAACAGCTGGCAATATTCCAAGATCATGAAGGCAGGAGATAAGAAGTTCTCTGTACCAAAAACTGTAATTTTTGCAAGTACATAAACCCCACCTAATTGATACTTTTCAAGACCATAGAAAAACTGATTCAGTCTGGTTCCCAAAGTCTCAGAGAAACAAAGAAACAGAAAAAAAAGGGGATGGAGGAGGATTTTTTTTTAGTGTAAGCCATTTATAGATATAGGGTCTAAACTAGAGGAAAATTGGAAATCTCTACAAATCCAAGAAGACTGGCAACCAGAAGCATAATTAATGTTTTTTGCACCCTGAACAGGGGTGGGGGCAGAAGTGCCAAGTGCCAAAGCCTGGCAGGTGGGACAAAAGTCTTAACTGCCAAATGATAAGCTCAGCTGATATTGCTGCAGTGCAGTCTCCCTGGGGACTACCATTATTGCACCCCTCTAAATTGGTCTCCAGGGTGGGTGCCCCACTTGCCAACCCCTGGGAATGCTACTGCTGGCTGCCTGTCTGTGACATTTTCCTCCCCTTATTGAGTCTCCCCAGGCCATACAGCTAAGCATCTCCATTGCTTTGTCATAGGTAGTCAGATAGACACTGGGATAAATGTTTATTCTTGTGCTTTGGAGTATAAGCAGTAAGAGGTCAGGCTGTAGATTTGCTTCTTGCTTCTTTTATCAGTAGTTTGCTAGAGAAAATGAAAGTAGGAAAAAAAGAAAGTAGCCAGACTCAGATACACAGAGATGAGGAATGACAGATGTAGAAGGGAAAAAAGTGAGGAGGGAGGAAAATAGGACCAAAGCTGAGGGTAGGGTAAGAGTGGTCTGGAGCATAAGATGGAGACTAGAGAAACAGAAAGGGGAACCTGTTAGGAGTAAAAGTGAGAGTGCTATGGGATGAAAAACAGGATCAAAATTTGGGGGAGAAAAGCAGAGGGAATACAAAAGCAGAGAGGTAGACAGGATCAGGAGGACAGGAACACAGAATGGTAGGAGATGAGTGAGGAATTTGGAGGAGTCATAGGCAGGAGTTTGGGGAAAGAGAAACAGGAACTGGTGAAAATTTAGAGACAGGACAACAGGAATAGGGCCTGAAACATTTACAGACATGAGAAAATACTCCTTTCCTAAACGTGAAATTAAGGTTGGGATTTAAGGGTCTAGTTTTTACCTTCCTCTGATCCAGCAAACAGTAGTGAAACCCACAGCATGCATCTCTTCCCCTCCCCATCCTGCCACAGTGATTGATTTATAGCACTGTTTCCCAACATTTTGATACCTGGAGCACTGTTTTCACCCAATTAAAATTTTGCTTACCAGTCCATGGGCTGTCTGAGGCCTGACTCCACACACTTTTTGTGGCACACTGCCACTGGTCTTGTGATACACTAGTGTGCTGAAATATACCCTTTGGGAATCACTGGTCTATACACAGGATAAAAGTCTGTGATATTTTGTCATAGCTCTCTAGTTGTCTACCCTGCTGAATACCCACAGAATACCCTCCCAGGGGGAAGGAGAGGGTACTTGCTCAGGACCCATTCAGCCTTGTCTGGCCTCTGAGAGAGTCACCTGAAGCCAGTCCTAGCTTGACTTCTAGATCAAGGGAGGTGGGGGAAGAGGGTCGTAATCCAGGTTTTTTCCTACTCTTAATACCCTGGCCTTTCTGTCTTTTACCTTTTTGGTACCCACGTGTCCCTGACTCACAGAACCAGCTTTTAGTTCTGCTCCTGAAAAAGAGACTTGATCATGTGTCGATGAGAGGACTGAGGCAACCTGAAGGTCCAAGCAGTACATCAAACAGTCTTTTCTGATTTTTACTGAGGCAAAGACCACAGAGCCAGAGGCTCTATTTCCCCTCCAAAAGGTTAAGCAGTCCCTCTGTCCCCAGTGTAGCCTATGCGGTGCTGAGCACTCCCAAAGATATTCAACTGCTCCCTTTCTAGTCTTTTCAAATCCCCAAAGCACACTTTCTAGCTCCAACTTCTCTCAGTCCCCAGATTCTCCAGCCTGCTTTTCCCCAGCCTACCTACAGGCTACCTGCTACATACTTTCCTAGCTAGAGGCTACCTGCACTCAATGCTATGAGAAGACAGGCACCATTTGCTTTCATAGAATCATAGATTCATAGAAGTAGGGTCGGAAGGGACCTTGTAGATCTTCAAGTCCGACCCCCTGCCTAGGCAGAAGGAAAACTGGGCTCAATTGACCCCAGCCAGGCAGGCATCAAGTCTCTTTTTAAAGATCCCCAGGGTAGGCGCCAGCACCACTTCCCCTGGAAGTCGGTTCCAGATCCTAGCCGCCCTGACTGTGAAGTAGTTCCTATGGATGTCTAATCTAAACCTACTCTCCAACAACTTGTGGCCATTATTTCTTGTTATCCTCAGGGGCACTAGAGGAAACAAGGTCTCCCCCAAACCCTTTTGGTCCCCCCCTAGTGAGTTGATAGATCGTCACCAGGTTCCCCCTCAGCCTTCTCTTGTCAAGGCTGAACAGGTTGAGGTCCCATAGCCTCTCATTGTAGGGTCTGCCCTCCTATCCCCAGATCATGCAGGTAGCCCTCCTCTGGACCCTCTCAATGTTGTCCACATCCCTCTTGAAGTGGGGTGCCTAGAACTAGATGCAGTACTCCAGCTGTGCCCTGACCAGTGTCACGTACAGGGGGAGGATCACCTCCTTGGCCCTACTTGAGCTGCACCTGTGGATACACAATAAGGTCCGGTTAGCCCTGCTGACCGTGACCTCGCATTGTCGGCCCATGTTCATCTTGGAGTCAATGATGACTCCAAGATCTCTTTCTGCCTCCATGTTCTCAAGGAGATTTCCAGCTTATAAGAGTGCTGCTGGTTACTACTGCCCAAGTGCAGCATCCTGCACTTGTCAGTATTGAAGCGCATCTTGTTTTTGTCAGCTCACCCCTGCAACCTATCCAGGTCTTGCTGCGGTCTTTTTCTCCCTACTAGGGTGCCCACCTTGTGCAGACTGCATTGTAGGTGGTGACTCATGACACCACCTAAGAAGCCAAACCCCCGTAGTGAAATCAAACCCCTTGTAGTAACGCCTGAGGCCAGC
>JAGPOW010003316.1:15370554-15385040 GCA_030014935.1 Caiman crocodilus
TTGCTGAAGTCCAGAAAGACTACATCCACAGCGACACCTGCATCCAATGCTTTTGTGACCTGATCATAAAAGGCAATCAGGTTGGTCTGACATGACCTGGCCCTAATGAAACCATGCTGGTTGCCCTTGAGCATCATCCCTGATGCCAGCCCATCACAGATGTGGTCCTTGATGATCTTCTCAAGGGGTTTCCCCAGGATTGAGGTAAGACTGATGGGTAGTTGCCCGGGTCCTCCTTCCTCCCTTTTTTAAAGATGGGGACCACATTGGCTATCTTCCAATCATCTGGCACCTGGTCCGAGAACCACGAGTGCTCATAAAGCCATGCCAAGGGCTCTGAAGTAACCCCTGCTAGCTCCCTTAACACCCTGGGGTGGAGAGCATCTGAATCTGCTGATTTGAACATGTCCAGCCCCTCCAGAAGCACTCTAATCTGGTCCTCCTCAACCTTAGGTCTTGAGGCATTCCCCTTGAGTCCATCTTGAATCACAGTGGGGAAGTCCCAGTCCCTGCACAAGAAAACGGAAGTGAAGAATTTGTTAAAGAGATCTGCCTTCTCCTCTGGCGCAACCACCAGATTGCCCAGCATATCTTGCAGGGGCCCCACTTCCCGGTGCCTCCTTCATCCTCCCTATATATTTGAAAAAGGACTTTGTCTGACTGAAAGGCAAATGAAAGCAGTTCATGGTGCCCCCTATAGGCACCCAAGTGATTCTTCATTCCTGGATCAAACCGGGGCAAACTATGTGGTAACTGTGCCACTCCCATTAAGGGTTGTCGGCTGCTATGGGTCTAACTGGGGGGGGGGGTGATCTTAAGCAGTTGCAAATGGTTCAGCAGTCAGCACAAGAAATACAATTTGCATTCATTCAGGGGCAGGTGCAGATTATGGAGTGACGGTGCCATTGTCACCCTGGCTAGGGTATGGTTGGGGGAGTGAGTGGGAGAAGATGTGGGTATCTGTACAGGAGAATGAACATTGATTCATGTTGGGCTGGGTGAACTGTAGCATCTGGCGTGCAACACCTGGCATCCAAAAAAACCACATTACACCATTTATTGAAATGGACTGGCTAGCCTCTTTCCCTCCTATCTGCGATTCAAAGCAACATCTGACAGACAAAGAGGCTCATTACACATCTTTGAATGCATTTTTGTCTGCACATGACAAATCCATGGATGCAACATTGTAATTCATGTTGACCCAAACTAAACTACATCCAGATGAGTTTTACTTTAGTGCGCCAGGAAGACTTTAAAACATCAAGAAAACCTGCATGCATAAACTGTAATACTACTAGAATGCAAAAAAGTGCAAATTTTGTCATGTACAAGTGCCTCTCCTCTTTCATTGTCATGAATATCTTCTCTAGACCTGTGTTGGACACCCCACCTTTGTTGACAAATTGATTCAGGACTCTGTTGATGCTACAGGTCCACCATGTTTTCTTTTGCAAGGAGATAGCTCTAGCTCTTAACCCTTTAGTCTCAGGGCACAGGCTATTAGGATGGTATTTAAATCAATTGGAGACATTTTGTGTATGGATTTCAAAACCTATGTTAGATAAAATAGTCCTGCATGGTCACATGGTAAAAAAAAATTAAGTGGTTAAATATCCTTCTAACTAAGTCACACAATAAATTGAGTCACACATTATGATAAGATGAACACAATATTAAAGGCAATATCATACTGAAATCCATAGTCCATCATAATGACACACTTTTTTTTTTAAATGCCAAATAGATATATCTAAAAAACAACAACAAAACAGAGCAAACCCTGACTACATGAAAAGAATGTCAGGATCATGACATCAAACCCCCAAAATTGATGTCATTATAAATTATGATGATCTATCCAGCTTTAATTTGGCCTCATTTCATCCACAAACTATAACAAAAGATCATATTCTATTACCTTTATCTAGCTTGATTCATGTTACTCTGAAAATAGCTCCACTAATTTCAATGGGACTTTTTACCACATAAAGTACCCTTAACACAAAAACCAGTGGCATAATATGTCCCAAAGTGATTAAACACCAAGAAAAATAGGAGATACTCAAACCAACTGCTAAGAATTAGGCTGATGCTGCAACCTTAACCTATCTCTGGGCACATCTACATGTGCATTAAAGCACCTTTGCTACTCTGCATTAAGTTTAGTACCTCTAATATGAGGTACTACATAAATGGACAGTAGCCAGTACTACTGCGTAGTAACAAAGGTGCATGGTCTTTCTGTGACACTTTTTGCAGCATTACCTCATTAGCACAGCTTTTGCCATGACACCATGGCAAAAAAGCTTTTGCCATGTGCAGTAGACTCAGTCTACTAAAAATTAAGCATCTCATGTAGATGTGCCCTGTTTAGCTTAGTGGTAAGGTAAGTATGATGTGTCATCAGACTCTGAAATACTGAAGTAATAGGACTGGCAAATACATAAAGTGTCAGCTTAAGTATCTTTTTTCATTCTCTTTTATTGCACTTGTGGATATAAGTCTGTTCTTTAAAATACTGTTTAATATAATTGTGGTGATTTAATAGCAATTGACCAAGAAAGGACAAATAAGAATTCTTTCTGCTGCTTGTTCTGAGTGGCATAAGTATGTTTGAAAATGTTCTTTGTTTCTCTGGTGAGCTAGAAATAATCTTGCAAATACCCATGTAGCAATCATAGAAACCTCCCTGGCTAATGTGAGCACTGAAATAGTATCTAATAACAACATGCTTTGTAAAACACTTTAGGATACCTTGAATATAAAAGGTATTACATCAAACTAGAGCCTATTCTTATTCTATTCTATACTTTTCACATTAATTGAAATGCTAATAACAGCAAAAATTAACACATCAACAGAACATTTATAATTAACTATATTTGAATAATAATGAATAATTAAGATCTTATATAATGTATAATCTTATATGAGAACACCGTAATAATATATTTTACAGATTATATAAAGTACTCATGCAGTGTGAAATTCTTCTCAGAGCCTAGTTCTGAATATTATGATGGAAATGTGAATACAATTAGTCATGATTCCTTTGGTGCTTTGTAATACAAGTTTTTTAGTATCCTGCTTTGGCAAGAGTGAGAAGTACATCTAGATACAGTACAAAGAGTACGCTAGTACACCTAGAAATAGTACAAACAAAAATGACGGAAGGAGTGATCTCCTGGTTAAGGCACTTATATGGGACTTAGGAAATCTGGGTTTGGTTCTCTGTTCTGCTACCGAGTTCCTGTTTGGTTTGAACCAAAAACCGATTTAGATGCAGTGACATTCAAGATTCACAAACCCATGTTAGGCACCTGTTTCTTTCATGTAGTGAATGAGGGGAGTTGGTTATTAGGACAGGGAATCATAATATCCAGATAATCACTGGGTGGGCCAGGTATGCCTAAACTGGTCAATAGGAAATGCCAAACAGTGCACATCTGAACTTCTGTCTCTCTCCCCTGGACATAGGCATCTATCTGAGGCTGGGATTCACAAGGTGGCACTCCTTCTTACCATGCTTTTTAGTTGTTCCTTAAAGTACTAATGACTTTCACTCTTTCCTATTAAAACAGGTGGTGGTGATGGTAGTGCTGCTCATCTTCTATATAATAGCAAGAGCTGGGTTCTAGGACCATCATCAGCCTGGAAGGATTTCTGTCCGTGACATCCACCCTTCCAGAAGAGTCTTCTTCTTTCTTCCACTGTCCTGTCTAAATGGGGTCACTGCTGCAGATCCTGGATCTCCACTGGCTTAATTCTGCTGTGGAAGAGCAATTCTACCCATTCAATGCCAGTCCCAAGGCCAGAGAAGGGAGGAGGGTTAGTATCCTGAAAGGCATCTGGCTGTAAAAACCTCTGCCAAATCATCATGATGCAGACTCTTTCAGCAGAGTGTTGTAACTGTTAGGCTGTAGGTTGAGGCTCTATTTCTTCTGTTGAAGCTGTATCACTGTTCAGGAATCATGGCGTCAGAGAGAGAATAAGCAAAAAACGTCATGACCCTGTCACATAGCCCAGTGATAAGGCTGCAACCTTGAAAGAAAGAAGACTTAGTTTTGTCCTGGTTCAGGGGAGTGCTTACATATTTTATCCAATGATTCTATATCTGAATAAATGCTCTCTTCAACCCCACCACCAGAAAGGCAAGAGAACGAAGGAAAAGAGGCAATTCAGTCAGTTGTAAACTGGTATCCAAGGATAAACTAATCAGTTACATCGTATAAAAGAAAACCTTAAGTTTGATTACAGTTTGTTTCAGATTGTATTGCTCTTCTCAAGCCTTCAGCCTTCTCTGGTTTGGCCTTGTGGCACTGCATCTCTATCATTTCTTGATCATATAAAATGTGTGCATTTTATAATAGTATACTATGTTCAGAAACTTATAAGTCTCAGAAGTGACAAGCAAATAAGATTGTTTTTCATTCATTTCAGACTCCTTAAAGGATATAATCTCCTCATGTCTCAAAAGGCCTGATTATAAAAGTTAGACTATAACTACTACTAATTACTGTGCTGCGGTGTTTGATATATCTTCAGAGGAAAAAAAGTCTCAATCAGATGATTACACTTTTCATGGTAGCTTACTTAAGGATGCCTCCAGCTCAGAAAGGGCAGGATGGTAGAATAGACAGGAAGAGTTACTGTCACTGAAGTGAGGAGGAGGGGAAGCTCTGAAGAAAAGCCATTGCTTTTTAAAAGTAGAAATTCAGAGGCCTTGGCATAGCTTCAACATCCCCAATAGCTGAAACTGACTTGAGGAGACAAGTTTTCTTGGTTCAGAACTCTACATGGATTATCAAAAATGAAAATATCATGTAATTAAGTTTCCAATTGTGAAGGTCAAATGTTCTTTCACCTTTGTTTCCCAAGGATATTTAACTACCTATTTTTTTGCCATGTGACCATGCAGGACTTTATTGTATCTAACATAGATTGTGTGATCTTTACCACAAAATATCTTACAGTGAACACTTTAAAAGTTATAGAAGACATTACTTTCACGTAAGTAGAAGGCAGCATATAGTAAAAAGCTGTGAAGTTAAAATTGTGATGTTTAGGCTGAAATCACATTTTATCCCTTGCATATGGAGTGCAACCATAAACATAAAACAACTGCCACCAATCTTTATCTTGCCCTAATAGAGTAATAATAGTATTCTCCAAATGATTTAAATACCATCCTAATGTTATTTTTAACAGGTAGGCTGATGGAAATCTGGATATTAAGCTGGACATGCAGTACATCTTTTACTATAAAGAACACTTTTAAAACAAGCTGCCCTGCTTTTGACAATCAAAGCAGAAAGAACTAGGTTTTTTTCCCCCATTGTTATACAGCAAATTGACTAACCCTATTGTAGCAGACACACCGTTTTAATATTTTTTTTTTCTCCTGGTCTCATGGACCTCTGTATTTGAGTTAGAGAAATCATTACAAAAATTAGCAGAGAAAAACGATGAGTTAAATTATAGACCAAACGTCATCCTCTTATCCATTAATTCTTGGCTGGAAAGGTTATAATCCAATTATTTTAATGGTAAATACTAGCAGAATAGAGTCCACAGTTGATGACTGTAGACTTCAGTAATTTCTAACATATAATGAGTGAAGGGCTCATTATGAGTGAAGGGCTGACATTTTAATTCCTTTCTCTTTTGACTTATGACTTACTTACCTGTGCATTTATGCGTGCAAATATTGTGTTCTGGATATGGAGTTAATAATATATGACAGTTTAAGAAAATATTTAAATGCATGCAAGTTGTTATTTACAAATACACAATGATTCTCTATTTGAAATTCTACATTTTCAAAAATCAGTGAGCACATGCCTACTTTGAAAATGAAAATGCTATTCCCTATGTACCCAGTGACAGCATGCACATAGCATTCTGGATGTGTATGGCAAGGTAATCTGAGAGTGTATTTTAAAGTAAGATTATTACACTTATTCTAATCCCAGTTCTTTCTGTTGGTATTCCGACCATTTTACTTGCACTTCATGATAGTGTCTTATCCAGCATTTGCCAAAACTGATCTAGGTCTAGGCTGCTTATTTTAAGATATTTTAAGAAATGGTGTGTATAGCTATTCACCTCTGCTTAGAGCAGCACAAGTAACCTAATGTAAGTAACTCAGAGGAGCGGTTGGCAGGTTCAGGAGGGGTTGGTGAGTCTGAGCCATGGAAGAATGGGGAGAGTTACCTGGTTGGTGGGGAGGGAGGAATTATTTGGGGGTGGGGGACAGGGGAGCATTAAAAATAGCCCAGTCAGGGTTAGGAGCAGTAAGAATAGCACAACTGGGGTTGGGGTAGGCAGCTGGGCTTTCCCAGCCTCTGGACTGTGTTGCAAATGCATGCAGGCATTCAGGGGATTGGGCTAACCCTTTCTCAATTTAAGTTAGTGCACCTCCTGAGGTGCACTAACATAGATCAAGCACACCTTTTAATCCTCTGAATGTCTGCATGATTGGGCATTTAGAATGACCTAACCCTGCTTAGGTTGATCTAAATGTAACGTCTGTATGTATCCTGTGTAATAGATGCTGTTTTTCCCTCTTGATGATCCAGTATGTGCTTTTGTTTAAGCAGGGTTAAAAGTGAGGTTACTTAAATGGGACTACATAATTTATGGTACAAGTGCAAACTTCTTTCTGAATTTCTAGAGTTTTTAACATTTGGGATTTACTTGTTAAGCCTAATATTCTTGAAAAATAAGGTAGACTCAGAACAATAGTGTGTATCTACAATTGTATTCACCTTAATATATTTCCCTACACAGAACCTAAGCAGGACTATACAAATTAAAATAGTCTATAGGCATGAGATCCTAACAATCTCTTTGTCCAACTTAAAGGTACATTATAGCATGTAGTAAGATTGATTAATATTTGGGGAAGCAATTGCTTCTTATTCTCTAATAAGCCAATGATATGCCAGATTCTGTAAGTAAAAATAGGTAACTTCAGGTAAGTGTAAATTTACTGTCAGATAGTCTGAAGTGCTACCTTCTAGGATTTAGTTGCATCCCAACAATCAGTCTTGCTGTACTGTAATAAGTATGACGTTAAAGAATCATATAATTAAAAAGAAAGATTAATATGCAAACTTTACCCCTTAATTTGTGAGCGACTGGGAGTATTTTATTTAAGAAACATTCCTATATGGATACAAAAGTATGAGAGAGAACAATTTTATTTCAATTTTGGGATAGATTTTAATGATATCATATCACAATAAACCTGCTAATTGTCAATTTATACAGATATCCAAATCTCTATATCTGTTGATTCTGAAGTACCTTCTGAGAAGACACAGAGAAAATAAAAAGTACTAGAGGCATACAATGTCCTTTATACAACCAGGTAAATCACAGTTTGCAAAATCTTTTTTTTATTCTTAGAGAAGAAAATGGTTAGAGAAAGTATAGTAACCTTATAATATAATAATTTATTCGTCTCTTCTCTAACTATTCATCAGACTAACTTGGCACAGTTTATCATAAATTGCATCCATTTTCTACCAGATAGAAATTTTCCTGATTTCCATAACAAAACAATAACACCTTTTGATACTCTGATACTACAGAAACCATTTGAGATATCCAATGATATTTCTGTTTTTGAGATGTAAACCAAAAATTTATCTGTTCTACTCTAGTTTGGTAAACAAGGTCTGAAACTTTGGTCAAACAAAATTTAACATATTAATTATACCATATCCATTTGATAAATAAGTGCTTATGCCCTCCTTACCATGCTAGTACACTGGTATGATAATTCATCTTATAAAATATGAATAGGTTCAAATAAATGAAGAGATTAGTAAGATTCTTTAATGAGAACATCAGCACCCCTTAGTGAATACTTCCATGGAGTAGAAAGGGAATTGTGATTATTGTAGGTGTTGTACTGAAGTCAAGTTTGTGGTTGTGGGGTACTGGTCACTCTAATATGGCCATACTAGTCTCCCCAGTAAAAATTTCAGCTATTTCTTTTTTTTTCTTCTGCCATCTTCCGGAAATCAAGCTTTCTAACCTCACTCTATCCCTTTCCTTCCAGTTAGTTTCCTTTCACTAAGGTTTCCAACCTCCTGGCCTCCAATATCTCCCTAAGCATCTTACCTTGGACTTCAGCTGCCTCTCTGCTAGAAGAAACAATATAATGAGTGTATTATTTGTCTATAATAATTAGAGAATTAATGCTGAACAGAATAGTCATAGTAACAAACCTCAGCAGAAGACAAAATTCTCTGCTAGCATAACTGATCAAGACTCCCCTTGAGATCAATGATTCTTGTATCCATTCTTATTATCACCGAAAGTAGCCAGAGTACACTACTGGTGCTTGGGTTATGAAGACACATTTGTCTTGCTTCCTACAAGTTAACGCTGAGATTTGTCACATGAGAAGTTGCAATCTCTGAACTAATGTTCAAAAATTTAGTTTTCAAATATTCCTCTCCCGCTCCACTTTTCACATTTTATTTTCCAAATGTATAAGAACCCCACTTAAAAAATGCCCTGGGTGAGGAATACCTGGAACAAGTGAAGGAAGAGGCTTCTTCCTTACATAGAGGACATACTATTCTTCCTAAAGGGCATACTGTCCATACTCGCAGTTCATATTTGCTCCCAACTAATTTAGTGGAACTTTTTACTTACTGTCTATTGCATGGGTGTCAAAGATATGGCCTGGGCTACATGGAGCTACATTGCCTAGCTACTTGTGCTGGCTCTGAGTCTAAGTTGATCCCCATGCCACACATGGTACATGGTGGACCAGCCCCACACACAGGGCCTGAGACCACTGCTGCATATGGCACCAACTCCAGGATTTCTCTGTACACAGTACCTGCATGGGGCCACTCTACAATCCCTCCTCCACCTATGAGATACAGCACCCACAAAACCCACTCTAGCCATTCCAGGATGCATGCATGCAGCACTTGCTCCAGCTGGTCCTGGGTAGGTGCTACACACAGCATGGGTTCTGGAGTGAGTGCTACATACAGTGCAGTCTCAGACCAGCCAGACCAGGGTCTGCATATGGCCTTGTGGTGGGGAGGGGCCCATGGGTTCCCCACAAGCCAGATCCAATGCCTGTTCTGGTCAGACCAGGATTGTGCTGCAGTGCACCATCTCATCTAGATGGTCCAGTATCTATGCTGTGTGTGGTGCTCACCCTGGACTGACCAGAACAGGTAGCACATGTAGCTTGCATCCTGGGCTGGCCAGAGCAGGTGCTGAGACTAGCATGGGGGAGTGGTGGTTGGTTTGACACCTCTGATCTATTGGAATGAAGTATAATTCATTGTACCCTCTAGTCTCTTTGTCCATATACCCAACAAAAGTGAAATTTCCTTGAAATATCCTCATCAAATATAAGAAGGCATATGATGTACCTATCAGGTTGCTTAGATTGCTCCCCTTAACTATCTATACCAGCCCATACTTATTACCAGTAAAAGTCACTGTTACTGTACATTGTGTGAATAGTTCTGTCACAGGAGGAAGCTCAGAAATGTCAAAACCTATTAGACTGGGGTGTGCCTAGGAGTCACAGACATATATAGAAGCATCAAAAAGACTTTATATCAAAACTATAGGTGTCACATAAGTTCTTGGAATGTATGTAAATTCTCTTGCAGGAAAAAAAAATACCTGAAAGCCTTGACCCTGGAGGAAAATTCATATACTGACTTGTCTGGGATCAGGATAATCATAGGATCATAAGGTTGGAGGGAGCTCAAGGGTCATTCCTGTAGGAAGGCTGAATGCAGAAAGCTGAATTTAAATAGTCAATACAAAGCTAGGCTCAGGGAGACATGTTTGAATATAAAAGAACCAGTGAACTTTGTATCTACACCTACCCACTTTACATAAAATTGATCAGTAATGGTTTTTCCACAAAATAAATAATTTTGTGTTCTGTGAAAGCTAGCTGTTTATTGGTTAACTCTGAGACTGCGCCAGAAAAGGAAAAAAGAATTACAGCTGCTGAACAAAAGTTTAATGTGATTACTTCTATTTACAGTCTCATTGACATCTTGTCACACTTTCAGCTTCTTTCATTCCTTGGAGTCCCAGAACAGCAAAGACTCCCTATGCTTGAAGAAAGTGATTGTGCCCAAAAGGTTGCAAAGAACTTTTTCCCAGCTACTTAGATGGTCTAATAAAAGATATCACATCGACACAAAAAACCTTGCCAGCAAGGTGAATACACTGAATACCAGGGGATTGGTGCTGTAGACCCCGGTCTTTAGGGAGAGGAAGGTAAATTCCTAACAGATACAGGTGACTGCGTGTGGACTGAGACCTCATCCAAATGCCCTGGGGGAGGCCATAGAGAGTGTCAAAAGTACAGTTAACACTGAAACGGTGACAAGTTCCTCTTCTTCCATCTCATAAATACCAAAGTAATTATCTCCTGTCAGGGTAATACTAGGACTTCTTGATCTCTGAGTCAATGCCAGAGTGATGGGCATGTTAAATACTCTGTCTATCTAGGCTACATCTGAGAAAGTGGAAAGATACAGCTTACTAACTTGCTCTAATAGTCAGAAAAAATAGCTGAAGACATTGAGACATATCTTGGGGGTCCCAAAATTCGAAATCACCTTAGCAGAGGAAGAGTGACCTAGCAAGTTGAAATCTGATTCTGTGATGACTGGAACATATAAACTGGCTTCTCCAGTCTATTTGTAAAGATTTTTACAAAAAAAATGTAACAACTCTGACTTTGACACTATTCATTCTCATCAGGTTCCCAAGGAATCTTTGGTTTTAAGGTAATTGAAGTCCCTAAGTAATTCTTGATGCAAATCTTCCCAGTATATTGTATACAAACATGGAGATAATTATGAAGTCTAGATCTTTTATTTTAAATAATTCATCTACTAAGTGTCCAGATATTTCATCTCACCAAATTATAGAATTAATTACTATAGCCCCTACAGTTTAAATTAGCATTCAGGACTTCCCCATCTCAAGCATACAAGGTTTGCATTATGGTGCCACCCATTATCCAAATCTTAAATAAAATGCTGTACCTGGTTCTTATATTCCTGGAACTTACAGTTAACAAGATTAGTGTTGGCCAGTAATATTTCCAAATTACAACAGATGCAGTCAATCACTTGGGTCAATTGCTTCCCTAAGAGCCAAAAAAAGAAGCTCGTTAAATTTGTTCCTGTACATTCCAACTCATTTTTTTCTATTTATCACTTCAGATTATACTAGATTGGTTTTAATTGGATCATGTGTGCCCTTTGAAGAATGACACTGAATATACTCAGGCTTTGGCTTTATTTTTGAAATGACAGTTTGGAATCTATACTTTGCATCTAAGTGACAAAATAAGCCAGAATGTACTTTGCTGTGTGGTATCTTTGTCACTTAAAAGGTTTCCCAGGTCATTTTAGACATTCTAATGGTTATTTGCCTCAAAGAAAAATGGTATTTGCTTAGAAACAATTAACATACTGTCATTTATCCTGAAGACAAGTGCAAAGTTGCCTGTGAATCAGGCCAGGACCTTTTCTTTACTTACTTTTTTTTTTTAAAGCATGCTCTTTCCAGTAGTCCTAGGCAGATTCCATAGTTATACCAACAAACTCGCACCTACCGCAAAAAGGAGTTACCAACTAAAGTTAGCACAAGTCAAAAATGCTCAGATTTCAGTTAGGTAACCATACCCCTCTGCTCCCTTGGAGAAAAAGCCTAGGTAAGAAAAGAAGCTTTGCAAGGTGTCTTCAAAGGCAGCAAAAATGAGACTCAGATGGACAAAAGGAAAAGCAGATTCAAGAACTGAAGACCACATACCACTGAAACTGGAAGTCTCCACATATATTTACATGTAAGGAATGTCGGTTCAAGTGTCCCACTTTCTTCAGTTTTTATTGTAAAGCCTGGGGGGATAAAAGATGATCATTAACATCAGAAGCTACAGCAGAACCCAAAGCATGCAAAATGCATTGGATTCAAATCACCATATGACATGAAACATTCCCAGAACTTTCATGCAGCTATAGTGTCAGTACATACTGCATCTCCATCATGTACATTCTCTATAGATATGCAAACTCAGTTATTCATTACCTCTAGTTCTATATGAAATCTTCAGTCCCTCTGTTTGCATCTTGAATATTATAACACAATTGTTTTTGAAGGATAGATGGCAAAGAATTTGTTGCTTTCAGCTTGGTTTGCCAGTGATTCAGTTGAAAATTATTTTTTTTCTTTGTGTTTACTACATGACTATTAAAGATGTACTTTATTTGGAAGGAAAAGGAGATTCAAATCTTTCTTAAATTCTGCTGGGCTTTAAGTTTTGTAAGGTAGTCAAACTATTTTTAGATATTTCACTCTACAGAGTACACCCATATGCAGGTATATGAATTTATAAACAGATTTTTTTTCCAGGGCAATGCAGCTCCACTTCATAGAGGCAATAAATCCTTTAATCTTTATAAACAAAATAAAAATACTAAATGGTTGCCTGCCATTTACATTAACCTTTTTAAAGGTCTTCTGCACTTTGATTTATTCAAGCAGATTTTTACTGTTATCCTTTATCTGACAAATTCTCATAGATACTAAAAGCTGTCTAATAATATCACCTCCCATAAATTATTTTTCTCAGCAAAACTCAGCAAGCATTCAGATCCAGGAGCTTCACCATATACTGAAACACCATAGAAGGGAAAATGATAGAGGATCCTTTGTTTAGAATGGGATTGTTATAAGCAAGGGACGCTTATGATAGGGGTGGTTAAGAGAATCTTATCTTTTTCTATTTTTAAATACAATAGCCCATTAAATCTCCAGATTTTCCTGGAGACCTGGATAACAGAAGTGGCAAAGAGCACATTTTCTATTTCTGCTAGAAGTGCAGACAATTTTCATTTTGGATGCAAATTATTTCAGTGATGCAGCCTCTTACAACTTTGTTACACATTAACTTTAAGCAGCTCCTGGAGCTCTTAAGACCTGAATTGCCTATGCATTAACACCTGAAACTAGTTTTAAGCACAGTTTAGGTGACTTAAAGTTATGCCACTCTGGCCTAGGTTTATCTTTGATCCGCGTTAGTCAGTTTGTGTTACGGTAAGGTCTAGCCACTCTAAACTACACCTTTATGTAAACACCCCACCCAAATTTGCAGACCTGGATCAGGCCTACTGCACCCCCTCCACCTCCAACCTTCCCCAGAACCCCAGATCTCTGCCCCTCTGCACCCCTACGCTTACTTGTGGCGAATCGCACTGTATGTCCAGGGAAGCAGGCAGAGAAAGGTTAAACTTCCTGCCTGGCCACTGAGTTCAGCTCAGAGAAGAAGAGCAGCCCAGAAGTGTCAGGGATTGGGCAGGCAGTCTTCCCTGCCTGGTCCCTTGTAACAAACACCAGAGACAACAACAAGTAAGCTGGGAGGGTTGGAGGGGTGGGGGGAGCAGCAGGAATCCCAAGGGACAGGAGGCAAGTCCTAGGGGTGGGAGGGAACTGAGGAAGTTCCAGGGGCAAGGGGTAATTTGGGGGAGCCACAAGTAATTGTAGGTGGCAGGCAAGAACCCTGAGGGACAGGAGGGGAGCCCTGGGGGCAGGGGGAAAATGGGTGGCAGGGGGGAGGATTCTTGCCTTTTAGTTTTCCAGTTTCCTTCTGGCCTGAATGTTTGACTGCTCCAAATCAAGCTAGCACTAACACCAATCAGCATTTGAGTACAATATAATGTGTAACTAGATAGGGCCCTTAGTACTTCCAGATTGAATCACCATATTAATTTTTTCTAGGCAGCACTCCTCTTGAAACCTCTGTTGGTATAAATCACTGGTGCTCAACCTCTGGCCTGCAGGCCCAGATTTATTGGATCTCCCATGAATCCAGAAATTTTGGCAGTGGGGACAGAAGTGGCAATTCATGCTGTTACTGCTCCCCCACTGAAAATTTCCAGACCTCATACCTGGATGAAATGGCCTTGTGTGCAGGATCAGGCCAGTATGTGGGGCTGTGGTGGTGGGCCTAATTCATTGTATGTGGGACTGGGACCAGTGCAGTGAGCCTGATCAGGTGCAAGCAGGGCTGGAACTGGTCCCACAGCAGTGGGATCAATCTGGTGTACATGGGGCCAGGGCCAAGATAGCAGGTCTAATCCAATGTGGGGCCAGGGCCCAAACTGGTGTATGTGTGGCTAGGGCCACACAGCACACTGTGCCAACATACCAAACCTGCCCTGTATTGAGCACAAAGGCTGATTTCTATGCCTTGGAAACTATAGATTCATAGATGCTAGGGTCAGAAGGGACCTCAACAGATCATCGAGTCTGACCTCCTGCATAGGCAGGAAAGAGTGCTGGGTTTAGATGACTCCAGCCAGATGCCCATCTAACCTCCTCTTGAAGACCCCCAGGGTAGGGGAGAGCACCACCTCCCTTGGGAGCCCATTCCACACCTTGGCCACTCTAACTGTGAAGAAGTTCTT
>JAGPOW010003316.1:15385140-15444181 GCA_030014935.1 Caiman crocodilus
CACAAGGTCGCCTCTCAACCTTCTCTTGCAGAGGCTGAAGAGGTCCAGGTGCCCCAGTCTCTCCTTATAGGGCTTGGCCTGCAAGCCCTTAACCATACAGTGGCCCTTCTCTGGACCCTCTCCAGGTTATCTGCATTCCTCTTGAAGAGCGGCACCCAAAACTGCACACAGTACTCCAACTGCAGTCTGACCAGTGCCCGATAGAGGGGAAGTATCACCTCCTTGGTTCTGTTCATTATGCATCTGCTGATGCATGATAAAGTGTCATTAGCTTTTCTGATGGCTTCGTCACACTGCTGACTCATGTTCATCTTGGAGTCCACTGGGACTCCAAGATTCATAGATTCATAGACGTTAGGGTCAGAAGGGACCTCAATAGATCATTGAGTCCGACCCCCTGCATAGGCAGGAAAGAGTGCTGGGTCTAGATGACCCAGCTAGATGCTTATCTAACCTCCTCTTGAAGACCCCCAGGCTAGGGGATAGTACCACCTCCCTTAGGAGTCCGTTCCAGACCTTGGCCACTCTAACTGTGAAGAAGTTCTTCCTAATGTCCAATCTAAATCTGCTTTCTGCTAGCTTGTGGCCATTATTTCTTGTAACCCCCGAGGGCGCCTTGGTGAATAAATACTCATCAATTCTCTTCTGTGCCTCCATGATGAACTTATAGGCAGAAAGATCCCTTTCTGCTTCCGTGCCTCCAAGCAGGTCATTCCCTAGGCAATAGGTGTGATGGACATTTTTCTTCCCTAGGTGCAGCACTTTGCATTTCTCCTCGTTGAATTGCATTCTGTTGTTTTCCTCCCATATGTCCAACCTGTCCAGGTCTGCTTGTAGTTGTTCCCTGCCCTCCGGAGTATCCACTTCTCCCCACAGTTTTGTGTCATCTGCAAACTTAGACAGAGTACACTTCAGTCCCTCGTCCAAATTGCTGATGAAGACATTGAAGAGTATCGGTCCAAGGACCGAGCCCTGTGGGACCCCACTGCCCACACCCTTCCAGGTTGAGACCAACCCATCTACTACGACTGTCTGACTACGACCCTCTAGCCAGTTCACCACGCACCAGACTGTGTAGTCATCCAAGTCACAGCTTCTTAACTTGTTCACTAGTATTGGGTGGGATATCATATCGAAGGCCTTCCTGAAGTCTAAGTTAATGACATCAACCCCTAATCCTGCATCCAGGTGTTTTGTAACCTGGTCATAAAAAGAGACTAGATTAGTCAGGCGTGATCTACCTGCTATGAACCTGTGCTGGTTTTTCCCTTCAGCATAATTTTTCCTGCTGGGCTCTCACAAACATGAGCCTTGATAATTTTTTCAAAGACTTTGCCAAGGATGGAGGTGAGACTGACTGGACTACAGTTGCCTGGGTCCTCCTTCCTCCCCTTCTTGAAAATGGGGAACCACATTGGCCCTTTTCCAGTCCTCCAGGACCTGGCCAGTGCACCACGAGCGTTCAAATATTCCCGCCAGTGGCTGCACAATGACATCAACCAATGCCTTCAGTACCCTCGGTTGGAGCTCTTCTGGGCCTGCCAACTTAGTGCAGAGGCACTTGGAGGAACTAGGTGCATTTATCTCAGGGTCTATGCTTGGTAGTCTGGTGTCCTGCTGCTGCCTCCTTACAATCCCAGTGAGAGCCTTGTCTTGCCCCTTGCTTAGGAACACTGAGGCAAAAAACTCATTGAGGAGTTCAGCCTTGTCCTCCCTGTCCATCACCAATTGCTTATGCCCATTTAGTAGGGGTCCTATTCCACTCTGGGCCTTCCTTTCACTCACTATATATCTAAAGAACAATTTTTTGTTATCCTTAACTTGAGATGCCATCCGCAGCTCCATGGTAGCTTTGGCCTGTCTAACTGACTCCCTACAATCGCGGGCCAAGGAGGTATACTCCTCTTTAGTAATCTCTCCCCATTTCCACTTTTTATATGTCCCCCTTTTAGCCCATAGACTGCTCTGGATTTCTCTGGTCAGCCAAGGAAACTTCTTGGCCCCTTTCCCCCTGTATCGGGATCGTCTCCCTCTGTGCCCAAAGGATCATTTCCTTAAGGCACAGCCACCCTTCCTGGGCTCCCAACTCTTTAAAACTCTTACTCTATCATTGAGTCCAACCCTCTGCCTAGGCAGGAAAGAGTGCTGGGGTCAAATGACCCCAGCTAGATGCCTACCCAGCCTTCTTTTAAAGACCCTCAAAGTAGGGGAGAGCACCATCTCCCTTGGGAGCCGATTCCAAATTTTGGCCACCCTTACCATGAAGAAGTTTTTCCTGCTGTCCAACCTAAGTCTGCTCTCTGTCAGTTTGTGACCATTGTTCCTTGTTACCCCAAGAAGCACCCTGGTGAACAGAGCATCTCCAGTCCCTTGCTGTGTCCCCTTAATGAATTTGTAGGCGACCACAAGATCATCTCTCAGCCTTCTCTTGCAGAGGCTGAAGAGGTCCAGGTCCCTCAGTCTTTCCTCATAGGGCTTGTCCTGTAAGCCCCTAACCAAATGAGTGGCCCTCCTCCGGACCCTCTCGAATCTATCAACATCCTTCTTGAAGTGTGGCACCCAAAAGTGGGTGCATACTCCAACTGTGGTCTGACCAATGCCACACAGAGGGGAAGTATCACCTCCTTGGTTCTATTTGTCATGCATCTGTTGATGCATGATAAAGTGCGGTTAGCTTTGTTGATGATTTCATCACACGGACGATTCATGTTCATCTTGGAGTCCACTATGACTCTGAGATCCCTTTCCACTTCTGTGCTGCTGAGAGGGTCACTTCCCAGCCAGGAGGTGTGCTGGATATTTCTGTGTCCTAGGTGCAGCTCTCTGCACTTATCCCCAAGAAGCACCCTGGTGAACAGAGCATCTCCAATCCCTTGCTGTGTCCCCCTTGCTGTGTCCCACTTATCCTTGTTGTACTGCATCCTATTGTGTACTGCCCACTTTTCTAGCCTTTCCACATCTGCGTATTGTTCCCTACCCTCTGGAGGGTGCACTTTACCCCATAATTTAGTATCATCTTCAACCTTGGACAGAGTACATTTCACACCCACGTCCAAGTCACTGATGAAGATATTAAAAAGTACAAGTCCAAGGACCGAACCCTACAGAATCCCACAACCCAGATCCTTCTAGGCTGATACCGACCTGTCTACTACCACTCTCTGGGTGCGACCGCTAAGCCAATTTGCCGTAAACATCTATATCACAGCCTCTTAATTTATTTTTGAGACTATACATGAGCATAAGCCATGTTCTTATGCCCATCAAAAAACACTGTAAGCCCCTCTTAATAAGGGAGGCTACTAAAGACGCAGCCACTGAGTACTGAGGACAAATAGAAAGAAAGCAGAGAAGGGAGTGAGGGTCATAAGTTAATAATGAGGGATCCAAAAAGGAACATTAAAGCAGAGCACATTGGCCAGCATGCACTGCTTCCAAATGACTTGAAAGAGTTTGCGGTTGTTGACCAGTGAAACTCCACCTGGAGATGTGATTGGAGAAGTGACAAGAAAACAGCCCAACACCTGTAGGAGACAGGCCTATTTGTTATATAAAGGGTTAGTGTGGATTTAGGTCCACCAAGGAACGCTTTAAGCCTCCCTTAAAAAGGGAGAATACTGGAAATCCAACAGCTAATTTCTTGGGACAAAAAAAATGAAAAAGCAGAGAAGGGAGTGAGAGTCATGGGTTAATAAAAAGGCATCCAGAAAGGGACACTAGTGCTCACTGGCCGGTGTCCACTGCCCCCTGATTGAATTGAAAGATCCTGTGGTTGCTGACCAGTGAAACTCCACCCAGATATATGAGCAGAGAGGTTGCAGGAAAACAACCTCACACCTATAGTAGACAGTATACTGGGCTAGATAAACAATTGGTCTGACCCAGTATGGTGTAGTGGGCAAAGTGGATTACGCTAAGGCTTTTTAGCCAGAGTTTAGGCCTTCCCATAACTAAGCAATAAAATTGTACAGAGTGCCTTATAAAGGCAATGAGGGAAGTGAGTACTATGTTTGCTATGGTGGGCAAACCAGGTACAACAGTTTCCCTAAAAGGAAAGAAAATCAAAAACAGAATAGGTTTGGTATATCTTATCTAAAAAGACAAGGTAAGAAACTTGAGGACTGGACAATTTGGGGTGAGAAAGTTACAAAAGTAGTGGACAAACAAACAAATGAACATTTTTATGTTCATGTTGTCACCCTGGGGAGGCTGGACCAACTGTCAAATTTTTGTTTGAACAATGGGATATCTAGAAACAATCATCCTACACACCCAGCAGAAGATCTGTGGATGGTACCACTGAAAGTCACTGCTGTAACATCTGAAGGAACCTCATGTCAACTCATAATACCAGGAGGAAACTTGTAATAAAGATTAGAGGTTACTATTAAAGTGCACTTTGTTACTAAATCAGATGAGGGGCTGTGTCAATCCTTGGGGATCGCTGGAAACAGAATCTTTGTGGTAACACATGATACTACTTATACCATGTTTTACAGAGGAATACAGCTGCCTAGCCACTGGAGTGATTTTCCTAGACATGTTTATCCAGTAGGGGTGTGCGAAACAGGCTGTATTTGATTTGGATTTGGCCCAAATCGGGTACAGTGATTTGATTTGTTGACTTGGATCGCTGTCTCTGATTTGATTCAGATGAATCCGAATCTGAAGATTTGATGCCTATTTGAAGAATCAGCGATTTGGCCACAGACACAGTTTTAAAAGATTTTTCTACATACCTTGAGGTACCAGGCAGCTTGGGAATGCTGTGATGCTGGGACAGATGGAGCATCCCACAGAAGCATGGGGGCCCTCCCACGTGCTTGGTGGTGAACCCAGGAGTGGACTGGAAGTACTTCCAGTCCACTACCAGGTCTGCCAGGGAGTGCGCAGGGCCTCCCCACCCTTGGCTTGGCAATCAGCCATGGGGGAGGCACCAGTAGCTGAACTCGGGGGCTGCTTCTGGTCCAATTCTTCAAGGTCTGTTGCTGAGCACACTGAGGAGCCCTCTGAGCTCCTGTGGGATGTTCCATCTGCCCCAGTATTGCAGCATTCACGAGCCGCCTGGTTCCTTGAGGTATGTAGAAAAAACATTTAAAGCTGTGTCTATGTCAGAATTGTTGAATCTTTCTGAATCTCTCTGAATCGATTCAGAGGGTTCTGATTCGATTCAGAGAGATTAAAGGGTCTTCTGATTTGATTTGGATTCAGAGATTTGGCCACCAAATTAAGCTGAATCACCACTGAATCGAATCAGGGACTGAAGCTTTCACAGCCCTACTGAGAAAATGTATGGAACAGTATTTTCATTACAAATACCACCTTCTGACAAAGTCACAAATACAAGACTACCTAGAAAAATCCTCTGTCTAAGCTCTGGCATCTCCTCAACCATGTCATTGTTGGAATTCATGCTTGAATGGATGTCTGTATCACACCAGCCATGTGAGGAACCAATGACTGCTGGACAGATCATCACTTGTCAGATTATGAACATTCATCTTGACCCATAACACTGAAAGAAGCCAAAAGCAATGCAAAGATTTTTCAACATTAAATCTGTTCAAGACCAAAAGGTCTGAAAGGATCTTGAATAGTAACTTCATGAAATCTCTTTGCCCTACCCACAAATGAAGGCACTGTTGAGGAACTCTGAAATAAGTTTAAAACCACAATCCATATGGCCTGGGCAGAATCTATTGGTTATACTACCTATCAACACCAAGACTGGTTCAAGGAGAGCAACACTGAGATCTAAGCCCTCCTCAGCTGGAAGAGGAGGACCCATTCCGCTAGGCAAGATAACACCTCATCTCAGCAGAAAGAGAGATATGAGCTGCTCAAAGCCAGAGCTCAGAGAGGGATCTAGGAAATCAAAACCTAGTGCTGGTAAGTTAAAAACAAGGATATTCAGCTCTACACTGACATACATCACATGCACAGTTTCTTCCAGGCAGTGAAAGCCACCTATGATCCAACTTCCCATGGCTGGAGTTTCTTATGATCACAGGACGGTTTGATGCTCCTCAGAGACAACAAATCTACCAAAGATGGAAAGAGAACCTTGAGGCACTCCTGAACCATGAGTCAACTGTGACGGGTGCCACCACTGAGTCCATTCCCCAAAACCCCAAAAGGGGATCCCTTGCCATCCCTTCTATCTTGGAAGTATTTTGAAACCAAGAGCAACAAAGCTACTGGACTGGACAGTATACCTGCTGAAATCTACAAGACTGGCAGTGAGGAACTGGTACTGAGACTCCAATAATACATCTTCAAATTTGGAACAAAGTGGAGATCTCTGGGGACCTGACTAATGCCAATATTGTGACTATCTTCAAGAAAGGAGATAAGTCTGCATGTGGGAATTCTTGTGGCACTGCCCTCCATTCCACAGCAGGGATATTCAGCACCTGCATGCTCTTGAACTGTTTTCTACCTGTTGCTAATGAAGACTTATCAGAATCTCAGTGTGGTTTCAGACCATTCCTATAGGACAATTGACATGACCTTTATTGCCTGGTGGGAACACCTCCAAGACCTCTATTTGGCCTTCATTGACCTCACTGAAGTCTTTGACTCTATCAATCACAAAGCCTTTTGGAAAGTACTGGCCAGATTTGGATGCCATGGAAAATACATCAAGGGCCTAAGACTTCTCTATGATGAGATGACTGTGATTTTTCTTTGTAGTGGACTGGAGACAGATCCATTTGTCATTTGAACTGGGTGAAACAAGAATGTGTCATTGCCCCAATTCTGTTCTCTGTTTTTTTATTGTCATCCGTGTTCTCATTAAGGACTACCTCCCCTCTTGAATAAACATTAAATACTGAATGAATGGAAGTCTTCTTAGCCTGGAACATTTATACTTGAAGACCACAATATTCAAATCATCTTTGGCCTTCAATACACTGATGACCATGTCACCCTCGCTTACACTGAGGAAAACTTCCAGATTGTGTTGGATCTCTTTGCAAAAACCTACTGGACTTCAGGAATCTTTCTGAAAAATCAAGAAGACTAAAGTGCTTTATCAGCCTGACGCAGGTCATGAATGTGCCCCCATCCACCTTTGAGGTAGTCAAGCAGTTCCCTAACCTCAGTAGCCACCTCTCTCCAAAAGTGACCATTAAGGAAGAACTACAGCACAGGATTCAGCATGCAACTGCCTCTTTTAGAAAATTGTTTTGGCAAATTTTATGGGCCATGATACCTGGAAAGATACCAAGATCCAAGTCTACAATGTAGTCATCATCCCCATTTTCCTCTATGGATGCAAAAAAGTGGGTGACCTACTATCATCATCTAAGAGCCTGGAGAGGTATCAACAACAGTGACTCCAGAAAATTCTCCCCATCAAATAGAAAGATCACCAACCAAATGCTGAATCCACTAGATATCCTTGCTGAAGCCAGTGTTACCAGCAGTGAATTAGTGTTCCTCAAACACCAGCTTCTCTAGATCATATACTGTGTGCAGGTTCTTGACTCCTAAAAGAAACTCTCTATTCCCAGCTTAGTTGCAAGAGCTGGGAGGAGCTGACTACTAATCATTTACAGTGACACTGCAAACTCAAGCATGTGGCAGCCTGCTTTGAGGTAAAGCATCTTGGCCTCAAAGCAGAGACAAGAGAGCACAGAAAGGACAGGGATAGAAAGTCCAGCCTGTGGCCTACTATCCCCTGAAGAAAGACCTGCAACTTCTGCAGATGAATTCATACCTCAAAAATTATACTTGAGTCACCTCAAGACCCATCAATGAGCCATAGTAGAGATCTCCCTAGAATTGAGGGATTGCAACTGACAATGTGTATATTCTTCTGAGAAAACAAAATTGAAACTGAACTGGCACTTCACTAATTAGATATTGGCTTCCATTTATAAACTTCCATTTTTTTGAACTGTCACAGGTAATCTTATAATTCTTTAAGTAAAGACTGACTAATAAGGACATGTACTGAGGATCTATTCCCTTTTGACCTCAGGCCAACATATATTAAATATGTTTATACTTTAACATTAAAAATACTCCTAATGCCAGATAGCAAAGTGCAAGATTACTTAAGTTGCTAATAAAAGGCAAAGAGAGTTGCTTAACAAAAAATATATATATGTTTTATAAAAAAGGAGGGTTTCCCCTTTTGAGAACAGTCACAGTTTTTTCCTCATGTCAGCCATCTACCTTAAAAAAATACTCAAATAGACCATTTTGTATTCTATTATTAACAGACTAAGAGAACTGTCTCAGTTTTTCTGATGCTGGTTTATCAGGTCTTGACCAACCCCTTATTTTTGTTTTAACCATAAGACCCCAAATATAGTAAGCACAAAGTTGTATTAATGCTAATTACTCCCTGCCATAAAGGCTCTAACGAAACCACCTCTCCAGTGTCATTTACCATAAGGAGAATGTGCTGGGAATACAGCTTAGTTTAAGGATGAGGGAGGCCTTGCTATCTCTAATAAATATGTAATAAGTAGCATAGGTGTGAATATTAATGTAAAAAAATGCTAATTAAAGATGTGTGACTTTCGTTGAAATAAAGTTTATTAGCAAAATATGCTAAGAGCATCAGAACCATTCTAAACAGCAGAATCAGAATAGGGTCCATTACTGTTACTGTGTAGTACAACTTATTTATTATGACCTGATTATTCATTCTTTATAACTTTTGAAGATCTTGAATTCGCTAGCCTCCAATGCACTGTCATGCAACAGTCTTACATTTCTGACACTTCCCACTTATTTTGTTTTGATATAGAAAGTGTTCAAGAATTCTAAGTCTGTGCATTTAACTGAGCAATGCTGAAATTCAATACATTTTTTGAGAAACAGGTATGGTTAATTGGTTCATTAAAACGCAGCCTGATTTAGAATAGAAATTAAGCTCCTTGAGAGGTAGGTCGGAGGGGAGCCAAGAGGATTGTGACTAAGAGTGTGTGGTAACCTAAAAGGAACAGACTCCATTATAAAACTGGAGGGAAAATCTGAGTTTCTATTTAATTACGTGGATGTTTTAGGGAACAGCCATTGAAACGTGATGGATACAGAAGGAACAAAGTGTAGGGTCATTGAATGATTATGGGTCTAAAAACTATCTTCAGATCATTAGGTCTGAAAATGTTAGCATTTGCATTTGAGATTTAAAAGGTTACTAAGCACAGACTCATAAACAAACCATATTAGTGCCCCCAAACAATTATTGTACATCCTTGCGTTTCCAAAACATGATTTGTTTTTGGTTGGGTTTTTTTGTTTGTTTGTTTTAAAGAATCTCTGGACTAGTAGAGTATCTAAAAATATGTACAGTGGATTATATTTTCTTGGTATTCTGCTGACATATATAAATAAGTAAGATTCTTCAACAAGATGCTGCAAATCACCTTGAAGGGGAGTGATTACACCAAGGATTACCAGTCTTTTTTCCTGGAGTGCTTACATCTTATACCATTTTCTTGCACAAGTTTCCCTTAAACAAACTACTTCACCTTAAACAAAAGGCCCCAGCTCCTTTTATTTTCTGCCTTTCCTCTCTTTCTCCATGTCTCCCCACATCAGTCTTTTCTCTTATCAACCAATCCCCATGTTCTTTCTCCTCTTTTTTTGTTGGTTTATCTTTTTAGTTATTTTTGGTCTCTTCCTGTGTTGTTTCCTCCCACTATGTCTCTGTTGAAAGCAAGCTGCATGTTGCTCAGCAAGTGTCCATTTTTTCAACGGGACATGTTCAAAGTTAAACACATTATCAAGTTTACGCAGGATCAGAAACAAACTTATTACTGTGCAGAAAATCATTACAGGATCTATTTACAAAACAGGAAAAATGTTAAGTTTAAGTGCCCAACTAGCCTTTGGCTAGCCCTCAACACCAATTGAAAAGAGCACTGAGGGAAAAGAAAAATCCTTACTCTTTCCCCTGAGATAGTCATATAATCTCCAGCTTTCATGGACAGGAGATACATGTGTGGTAGGGAGATAAATCCACAAAATGTGTCTTCACAAAATATAGTGTTTAATATTATTAGCAGTGTTTCCAAAATGGTATTCAATCTTTAATTTTATCCATTAAAAACTATACAAAATAAACTTTTAAATCTGGATATTTCTCACTTAAAAAAGATTCAACCTTTGAGTTAAAGCAAATTCTATATTGTAACAGGAAATACAAAGGATGGTGTAGCAGGTTGTCATTGCTTAGTCAAACAGTCTTTATTTTCTCTGGCAAAACTTGCTCTCCCAGGAACCAATGTAAGCAATAAACAAATAAGTGTACAAATTACAAACAATTATATCACCATTTGCAGCCTTTCCTCAGATCCTGAGGGCAACCCCAGCTCTGTGCTTCCTCCTTAAGCACCACAGCCTTCCCTCTCTCTCTTAGGTCCCCTCCCTAGGAGTTTTTAACTTCCTCTGGGCCAGGCAATCATCCCTGTGAACTGGCCAACCCTTTCTAACCTCTTGCAGCTAGGCTACAGCTCCTGAGCCATGCACCCAGTTACAGATGGGATTAGAGATCTTTTCCCCCCTCTTGGAAATTATTATTAAATTGATTAGAAGGAGGACAAAGTGTTTTCACCTCTGTTTAACATTTTTGACTATTCTCTTTTAACATACATCCCCTATCAAAACTTTGGTAGGAAAAAGGAGAAGGATCCTTCAAGTTGTTTTTCATCGTGTTCTACTTCATTATTAAGCAATGATGCTGAGCTTTTCACCAAGATTGCAGCTAGCAAGCTCGAACAGACCTGACAAATGTGAGTAATGGAGATCAAACCAAGCTTATTTAGTGGATGAGATTGGCAGATAACATTTATCATTTGTTTGAAAGAACTGGGATTTCCAGGTTGATGTCAGGCTGGTGATAAAATTAGAGACTGAAAGATATTTGCCAAGCAGCTTGCATATTCTTAAAAAAGGTAGCATCCATTTTGATTAACACTAAAACCTGAAGTGATTACATTTTATAAATACATTGGGGTGAATATTACAAAGGGAGAAGAGGATTTTTTATGCTAAAAAAATACCAGAACACTGGATGCAAGCTGGTTGTGATCAAATTTAGATTGGAAATTAAAATAATTTTAATTTTCAGATGTGTGAAGGTTTGGGGGACAAAACAGAGAGGAAAAATGTCTGAATCATTTTAAGACTGACCAAACTTGGTCAGTTTATGAAAGGGATAGTCTGGCAGCATAGGAAGTACTTGCTTCAGGAATCTGTTTGTGATATATGGAGTATTTGCCCTGCCTGCTTTTGCATGTAAAGGTAACTTTCTCACAATGTGCTGAGTGCTAGGCAATTTCATGCTTCAGAATTTTGGCTAGCTAACTGTAGGGGCCAATAGTTCATTTTTTTTTTCTTTTGTGAATGCTTTATTGGCTTAGCTTCTGCCTCCCCCCCTCCAAAAAAAAAACATTTGACATTGGCAACTCTTAAGGCTGATTTTGATTGAAGAGTGCTAATCTTCCTTTCCAATACTTAGAAACCTCTTAGCTTCCTGACTTTGTTCTTCCATGAAAAGTCAAATCAGTTGCCAACTTTGGGGTCAAGAAGGGGTAGATTGCCTTCCTCTGCCTTCTTCCTAGGATCCTCTGAGTATATATTAACCAAATATGTTTCTGTCAGTGTCAATGGAAAGGCATTGGAAATGGCCTCAGTTCTTCTACTTTTTACCTGGCCATGCTGTGGGGTCTTCTACATATTCCTGATCTTGTGTCTTGTAGTTGTGATGTGTTTGGTTCTGAATGGATGTTTTTTGGAAATACTTAGGTAAATTATTGCTTGTGAACATAGGGGTCAGAAATGATAGCTCAGAAGGCCCCTTTGAGTCCTACGTTCCCATGAATTTGACAAGTGTCTTCCTGTGGTTAACTGCCCACTCCCCAGCCTTCACTTACTTCCCCCACAGAAGAGAAAAGGAAAGGCAAATGAGAATTATACTGTCAATGACAATCAATTAGTGTCACACTTAGAATAGTTTACACACTAAGCTTACATTAAAAGTGTTTCTTATGAAGGTGAGAACTTAAAGTGCTTTCAGTTCCACAGGATCAGTAACATATGGTTCGCACATTCCCCTCTCCCCATCGCCCAACCAAAACAGTTTCAAATTTTGCTGAAGCTAAAAATATTGCACCACTTTAGGACTGGGGAGCTGGGATCCTATCATCACTTTCAGCTAAAATTGTGGGGTAGAAAATGACTCATGGTGGGAGGGAGGATGTGGTATACCACTGGGTTGACCCTCTACTTAGTGTACATGAGTATAGTGGACAGCCATAGCCTAAGACGTTATAAGACATGTCAGAATTAGCCCTCTTTCATCAAAGGTTATTTTGGTAGGGGAAGGGCTAAGTTGTAGTAGGAGAATACCAAGAGAAAGTCTGGAGGTTGGGACACCTGTCTCAGAAATAGGATTTGGTTCAAATACGCTCAGGCTTACAAGAGTTTTCTTGGATCTAAGCTAATGGACATGCTGCTGGGCTCTTCTGGCCCAAAGATAATTTTAATTGTGCTCTTCAGCATGCAACACCTTTTAAGGAAAGGGTCTGAAGATGCAATTTCACCCTGTGCTCTGTAGCCACGGATTAAGGTATATGTTTGAGAAGTAGGCAGTGTTGGTTCAAATTCCATTATGCCACAGTATGATGCACCTCTTAATTACTCTGTTTCAAGGGAAGGACCTGAAGATGCTTTTGAACTGCATGTTTTAGCCTAGTGACTAGGGCACATGCCTGAGTAGTAGTGATATTGATTCAAACCCACTCAAGCAAGTAAACTTTAATAGTTCTTTGCAATAGGCATTGTTGGTTCAAGTCATGTTGAGGAGAGAAAGGAAAAAATCAATATTTTTGGTTGCAAATGTGTTTGGTTTATGCAAAGTGCATCTACTCCCACAGAGAGGGATGGAAAGGGGCTCCCAATGTCTTCTTGCAACATAGTAGGTAGATAGTCTGATTTTTTCCCATTCACAATAGGGAGGAAAATCCTATTAAACCACTCTTGTGAGATGGAGCTGATGCAAGTAGTGTATGATAGGTATGTTTGGAAACATGACCAAAATATATTTTCATATGGAACAGCAAGTGGCTTTTGGGTATGTTCCAGGTTTCAGCTGACAGCCAAAAGTCTGACATTTATTACAAATATCCGAAGCATTTATGTTAGAAGATCCCTCTTTAACAGAGCTATCTATTTTCTAATGCTTTTCTAAAACCAGGGTATTGTTGCACTTGTTTGCAGGCATCTTCACTATTTCAGAGATATCATCCAAAAACCTGAACAGCTACAGCACTTCAAGTTGTAAAAATCTTTCTTTAAGCAACTGTATGGCAGTATCCAAAACATAATAGAAAAAGAGATGGCTGTATAGTTCTTTTTGGAGTAGTTAATAGTTCATCTCTGGCCTTGTAATCAAACATTTTCTTCATGATTCATATTCTATGTTGCTTTTCTTGTGAGAAACTAGCTTTGATTTCCTACTCATCAGGCACTGCAGTTTCAAATCCTCAATCAGAACACTAGTTTACAAGGAAATCCTTTGAATAGTTTGTGATGCATATTTTGTTCAATATCCACTTCCAACTTTTTGAAGGATTTGACATGAGATGATGATTTATATCCCATTCCCACAATACACTGTAGCTGCCAGCTATTTCAAAGCCACCACAGATTTTTTTAAAGACATTGGGCTTTATTGGCAAGCTTCCAGCCAACACCCTATTAGCTGCCATGGATTTTACAGCTCTGAACACCAACAGCCTGAATGAAGAGAGATTACAAGCCATATAGAACAATCTCTCTGATGAGAATACTGTTTCCATCATGCTCTCCCATGTTGCACTCACACAAAACTATTTCAGATCTGGGGAATCCTGTACCTATAAGCAAATGGCACTACCCCATGGTGAGATCAAGCACGGGGCCCTCAAAACTGGGCTGCCTTCCACGCCGGTACGATGTAGCAATGGGGATGGGAAGTCAGCTCAGCTGGTCTGACTCCCCTTCCCCAGCGAAACTCGAAATGGCATCAAAAAACCCTGTTTCAATGGAATGGAATGGAATAGAATGGAATGGAACAGAACAGCTGTTTTAACTCAAAAATAAATTTAAGATGAAACACCGTTCCCTCGATCTGTTGAAACGCAAGGGAAATGGAACAGTGCCATTTTGCACAGCCCTAATAGCCATGGGAGACAAACTTGTTCTGACTTACAGACAGCCCTGCAACTTCAACTTAAGCAACAAGCTACCTAAAATTCTCACTGGGCACCAGGCATTGCAATGGACACAGATGCTAGCTGTGTCCCTTTATCAATACAGACAACAATATTGCTGGACCAAATAACACAGATTATAACATCCAAGGTTCATTCCTCTGTGTCACAGGGCACCACACTGCCCTGCTCCTAGAGGGCGGAAGCTGCTGGAGAAAAGCCCTAGCAGTTGATAAGGAGCACAGCTGCAAGTAGCCAGCGTGGCTGCAGGCAGGAAATGGGCTCACACCTAACGGCAGTTGGCTGGTGATAAGGGGCAGGGCCTAGCTCTGATAAAGCTCAGAGCTAAGGCCAGACAGGGAGTTCCCTGACAGCAGCCAGAGGGGCAGGAGCTCAGAGAGCTAGGATGCGAGTACTGCTCAAACAGACTGAAGGATGGCGGATCTAGGATGTGGGAGCAAAGTCATTACAGCCAGGCAGCCTAAAGTTAAATTATAGCCAGGAGGCTTGTGTTTCTTTTGTTAGTGTTTGTATACCAGTGGTTTTGGTGAGGCTATCAGGGGTTGGAGGAGGCCTCATAGAAGCCCACAGGGGTTTGGGGCCCTGGTGCCAGGGAAGGTGCAATATCCTTATAGGGGCCCACAGGGATGTGGGGCCCTAGCGCCCAGGCAGGCGCAATTCAGTACCAGTAAGGGCTCAACTTGCGGGGTGCGTAGACCCCAGCCCAGAGAGGGGCATTTGAAGAGCCCAGGTAGGGGCATAGTGAGCCCCAGACAGGGGCAGCATTTTAAGGAGCCCAAGTGTGGGTGCAGTAAGCCCTAGAGAGGGACAGTGATATTAGGAAGCCCAGTGTGGGCACAGCAAGCCCCAGAGAAGGGGCAATATTACCAGGAAGTCCAGTGTGGGCACAGAACGCCCCGGAGAGGGATCGGTATTATTAGGAAGCCCAGAGTGGGCACAGAAAGTCCCAGAGAAGGGGAACTCCTGGGAAGCCCAGGATGGGCGTGGTGAGCCCTGGTAGTAGGCTAGCGCTGCGATAGATCTCAGAGGAGGGCAGGGTGCTGCGGTGGTCCTCAGGAAAAGGGGATAGCAGTGCGGTGAGCCCAGAAAAGAGAGGGTAGCAGTGCGGTGGGCCTGAAAGACTGGAGGCTTGACACGAAGTCCCAGCGCGGACAAGGGTCCCTGAGAGGGATAACACTTCAGAGAAGGCCAAGAGCGGGCAAGTGTGAGGAGACCCTGAGAGAGCGGGCAACCATACGGAGGAGGCCTGAGAGAGCGGGCAAGTTTCACTGTGATAAACCAAAGTCCATCCCATCTGCGAGGCTTGGGGCATGGTATTAGGGGTTGGTAGGAGCCACGTGTAGCCCATAAGGCTAGGGTGCCTGGGGAGCACCCATTATACAGGGAGTCCCTGGAGAGTCTGGGGAACCACGGAGACGGAGGTCCCGCCTAGCCGTGCCCAAGGAGGTATAAGGCAGCCTCCCAACCTTACTGAACATCAAAGACGTGGCGGGTGAGAATAAGAGGGTGCCCTTGGGCTGGACTTGACACAGTGAGAGGGAGCTCAGGAAGATCACAGCCCTCCTGGTGGATCCTGCCGTGACACTCTGCAACTCTACCAATGTCTGATACATCATTACCTGCTTACAGATGTCTGTATTGGACAGATATGGCAATCGCTATGTGTAAGAATGAATTCCAGAAAGACACACAAGCCTGTGGCAGAACACTTTAACCTCCTTGGACATTATGCCACTGATATCAAAGCAGTTGCCCTTATACAACAGAACATTAAAAAACAACTTGAAAAGGCAATTGTGAAACAAGAAATCATACACAAACTGGATTATGTTAAATATGGTCTAAACAGAGGTTAGGGATATTTAACCCATTACTTGGATTAGGTTTTGTGACTCCTTTGGCCATATGGGTTTACTGCTTCTTTGCTTCTCCTAGAACTGCCCTCCCATCTGTCTCTTGTATTCAAAAAGACTGGGTGTATAATGCCCAGAGTGTATACTGCCCACCTGGATTCCTGTCTCTTGAATTCAAAATACTCTCCTTTCTACACACTCATCATCTCACAAAAGCTTATCCTATACATCTCTGATTTAGTTAGTATACAAGGTACAAACCACCCTTACCTTCTTCTATCATGCTGAAGTACTGCACGGCATAGCACTCTAGTTACAGATTCTGTGAGTCAGCAATTTGGCATTGCTTTGAGTTCTAGTTCTTGAGGGCCAATTAGGTTTGAAACACTTGCAGTTGAAAGCACCTTAGGCTTCTGAAACTTGACATTGAAATACGGACTGCATCAATTTGACTTTTCCAAGTTGTTTCCCTTAAGGAGATAGCACAGTTGTTGAATTACATTCCAACACTGCAGTGAGGTAACAAAAAATATAAACACTTTGAACCACATCACAAGATGCCATAATTCCAGTACAGTGGCTCACGGCATTACTGAATACAAGGTAAAAACAAAACTACAAAGAAAAAAACCCCCTGTGCCTTGTTCTGGTTTTTAGGGTCCTGAAAATTCATCTGTACTCTGCTTTGTTTGTCTTTCATATTTTCCCTGTTGACGTAGTTTTGACCTCTCAAATCACAGAGTGATTCCCTTTTCTTTTAACTATTTAAGGAAAGCTTTTGTCATTCCAGTCGCATTTAAAAAAAAATCAAACTAAATGCTCTTTGATCATAATGCCATCGTCTCTTATCACCATTGCTTTTCCTACAGAAACAAACCTTAACACTCATTGTTATCTGCTCTTGTATGCTAATGTCTTGGGTACAGACAAATATGATAGGACCATACATAGCAGTTGCAGGGCAAAAGTATCTCCCAAGAGCAGAATTTAAATTATTTTATTATTAATATTTTGCCTGGGTAATATTCATTAATTTCTTCTGAGGTAATTTGTTGTAAATGTGCTTTTATCATAAAGTCATATTTCCCAATAGACTCCACAAGTTTAAAAAATTCCCATTGTAGAATAAACACAGTTTGTCTACTGAACCTCATGAGGAACCATTTTCCATTCTACAAAGGCTGAACAAATCAAAGCCTTTCTAAAATAGCTTGCCAATATTCTATCAGAGAATTAATTTGGCACTAGTTTACTCTAATAATCCTATGATATTGCTTTAGTCTAATTGGTAGTGTTGGACTGATGTAATCATGATGGTCCAGGGAATATGGAAGAAGCAAGGATTTTTGTGCACAGTGTCCTTTATTGGACCAACAGTATGGATGGGATAGACTTAGACAAGCTTTCAAATTCAATGTATTCATCCACAAAAATCTTGCCTTCTAGTCTAATTTCTAAATCACTCCACATAGAATCTGCTTATTTTTCACATTTCACTAGGATACTTGGTATGTTCTTCTAGCCTCAGATCCCTGTTCATGGCTAATGCAAAAAAAAAAAAATAAAATAACTGGAGTTAAATACCTTGTAGCAGGAGCTATAGAGAAAAATCAGCTGAAAAAACAGAGAATTCAGTCTTAGTTTATGTGTTCCTTGAGAGAGAATATGAAAAATGGATAGATATCTTTAATAGTCAAAAGCAAATCCTTACAGTTTTTTTGTACTGATCCATCATTTGACCTCTGTTAGGAACCCAGATCTGAAGGGTGGAGTCATACCTTCAGGTAAGGCACCTGAAACACTGGTGTAGTCCTAATTAGATCCCCAGGAAGCTTGGGGGTATTGAGGGGTCAGGTGTCAAACTGCATTCAAGCCATAGCCAAAATCAGAACAACCTGGTCAGAAGGCATAACTAGAGACAGGGTAAGCTAGGGGTTAACCAGGATCAGGAGTCAAAAGCTAGAGCTTAAGGTTGAACCAGACTCAAGAACCAGATTCATGAGCTCCAAACCAGCAAAAAAAAACCAAAAACAAAACACATGGCGGGTCAGAGGCAAGGACTGTCACCTCTTCCCAGACAACAAGACTGTAAGCTAGGCTTGCTTGGCTTGTAAGGCCTGGAATGATTGGGATCTGCTGGCCACCGCCTCAGGAAACTGCAGCCCAGATTGCTTCACTCCTCCCAGCTGGGACCAAGGGGCTGCTTTCAGCTTGCTGCAGGTGGTGCTTGTTCAGGGGATGACTTGCCCTGCTCTCTTGATTGGGACCAACAGGATGCAGGGTTCTGACTTGGCCTCATTATAACCTCTATCTGAATATCAGGCAACTGGCAAGATCTTTTAGAGCAACAGTGCTCTTACTTTTCTGTACATTCCTCAATATTCCTTGAATAAATATTCACATCCATATCTACATACACAGATATGCATCACCATTAGCAGCATTTTAATCTTGTCCCCCTACTTCAGAGCTACTGGAAGTAACAAAACCATCATTATTTAGGTTATTTTAAGATGTAGGGACACCAATATTTTGTTTGGATGAAGCTTCACATCTAAAATGTTCCAGTGACTCCACTGGAAGCAAAACAATTGATCTCAGAAATCTTTAGTGTCAGAGTGATGGCTTATTTCAGCTTTTCTTTTTTGATATCCGTCTACACAGAGAGATGTTTCCATTTCCATTAAAGATTGTTACAAATCACTTTCAGTTTTAACCATCACTTTATACTATTACTGAAGTCCACTAGCTGGTCACATGCGCATGCAAATGCTGGCTAATATAAAAGTTTCTAAACAACTAACTGCAAGGTAACTCACCCAAAATAAAGTTTTTCCTATCATCTGCTGTTTTCTGATAGCAATGTCTGCAACACTGTCAATTTGCCAATTTTACTAGAAATCAAATTATTGCTGGTGAGTAATAAACATTTCATGAACTCATATATATATTTATGCCACCCCTAATTTCTTGTTAGGATAAGCAGCTGTCACTTTCACTTATTCCTTGCCTGTTTCTATTTAAATCCCTTCTGGATTTCTTGAAGCAGCACACTGGTGATGTGGTACTGTGATCTACTGAAACATTTGCTGTGTAACCAGTCTGAATTTTTCCCCCAACCAACTCTGAGATAACCAGAACAATGAATTTCTCTAGCTCTTATTTTAACTTGTGCCATATACAACAAGGGAAACTTTCCTTTCCATGAATTGTGGGGGCACATTCTTTCAGTTCTACCGTATCAAGAGCTGCCATCCTCCTAGATGATGTCTTCCAAATCTCCCTCACTTGTTTTAGTTCCCTGCCCTTTGCTTAATCATACCCCTTTGCTACAGCAACCAAAAGTACATTTTTTCTCTGATGCTACTACTTATTGTATATTTTCCCAGCTGCCATTTGCTCACATATTCAATTTGCAGATTCCCTTAATGAGCATAACTGCAAAACTGTAGGACCTAACTCTTCATCTTCTGCTGACTTTTCTCTCAGTGCTAATATCACCACTTCTGGCACCGGAATAGGCAACTTAAAATTAATAACGGTCTCATTTACTTTTTGGGTCACTGTCCAATTATATTCATCTGCAACTTTATTCAGTGCTCCCATGAAGAATTCCTCTGAGCTGTAGTCATCTTTTTTGTCTATTCCAGGCATGTCTACACTGATACTTAGACATTTCTTGTAGCCCGACCTAAAGGCAATTGACATGTACATTAAAAACCCTTCCGCTCACCTGCCAACACCAACCCCGGCCACCTGGGTAGCTCGGTGCCTGACTTCTAGCCCTTCTGCATTCCATTTCCTGCCTCCACAGCTTGTTATTAGAAACAAGCACAGAAGGAGAGATGATTAATGGGCAGGCTGTTTCCTAGAAGGGCTCTGCCCAAAGTCCAGGAAGCTGTTTCTTGAGCAAAACCCTTCTAGATATCAGTTTGCCAATGCTTGTCTCTTTTGATCTTGGCATGCAGCTGCTGTACAATCCCTAGCATACAGACCAGGAGAGTGGTTTATGCACCCTGGCTAGCTAACTTAAATAATAGTGTAGCTATACCCACTGGGTATTTTCCTGATGTAAGCCATTAGTATTCTTGCCTTATTATAATTTGTTATTATTATTATTTTAAATGCCAGGACCTGTTTTAGTTTGAGCTGACTGCTACAGCTTGAGTGCTCCATGTGCCATTGTCTGTAGATATACAACTTCACATGCTTTTTTGCTTTAGATACTATATTCTCTACAGTTGTGGGTTGTCTGAAATATCTACAGCATGAGAACATTATCTAACCTCTATACACTGCAGTCAGGACTCGGTAACTTCCTCAGCAAATTGTAATAGCTTTGTCAAGTGTCAGTTCTGAGTTTTCCAGTCCTCACTCAAGTTTCTTTCTTTCCTTCTTTTTCTCTCTCTTCTTTCCACTCTCTTTTCCTCCCCCTTTCTTTCTTTCTTAGAGACCCCAGTCATGATTTGGTCTCGTATGGGGTCACTTAGAGCTTCAGAACCATAAGATCATCTCTTCAGCTTTAGATTACTGACACACAGTTCTGTTTTCATTTTCTTTTTGATATCTATTTAAAAACATCTCTCTCAGTTGTTTAATTTAGGCATAAACTGTGTTCTGAAATCCAGATTAATAATAGAGCCTTGATTAAATGATATCTATTAAAAACATCAGGGGTGGAGTTCTATTTTTTTTCTGGTTGTTTAAGTATCCACATTTGGTTGTCTACATGGTTGACTAAGTGACAAAAGTGCCACTTCTGCCTAGTCTGGAATTCTGTTCCTGTCATTGCAGCCTTGCATGCATGCACAACTAAATATGCCTACATATGAGGATAGACTGGACCTGTGCATTAGCGACAAACAGAAGAAGAAGAATGCACCCACTTGTTCCCCGCAACAGCTGATTGCCAAAGCACCGACCTGGGAAACCAGGAAAACTGAAGTCTAGGCTCTGTCCACTAACCCAACAGGGAGGCTGGAATCTTGATTAACTGGACTTTCTAGCAGAACACTCTAACCACTATGCCACAGATCCACCATTATCCAGGTCCTTCTCCAGTGCTTCATCTGAAGCTAGGTCCCTGGGCAACCATAACAGGGATGGATATGGGTGATACATGTACCCAAAGGGAAGGGAGCAAGCCAGACTCAGCGAGAGGGCACTGGGATTCAGCCTGGCCCTTTGCTTCCACAGAGACTGAAGCTTCCTCTGCACTTGCCTTCATCCATTTTTACAATGATTAGATTAGTGACTGTACTTCAGGAGGAATGGTGGAGAAAGGCTTGATAGTGGGTGATTTGTGGCATGGGTGGCTAGTGTGCTGCTTTGGGGATTCAAACAGAGCCAGGTTAAAACTCTAACTGGATAAGCCGGGAGCTAGACTCCAGGAGTGTCAGCGTCCCAGGTGAGCATCCCAGCCACTGAGGCTGCGAAGGGGAATGATCCATCCACTTTTCCAGTTCTGAGGCTGAGGTCAGTCGCCATGGATCATTCCTGTATTTTCTGGTGTCTAAGGCTGCCATGCATCCTCAGGAAATGTGCATTTATGCCTTAGATGCTCCTGTATGTAGTTGCAGAGTGGTCATCCAGTGCACAGGGCCAGTGGTGTAACTAGGGCCAATTAAGGCAACTATCCTAGGTACTGACATGGGAGCAGGGCCATAAAAAAGTGCCTACTTCCACCACTGTGCTCTATTTTTACTCACAAATGCAGCAGCAACTGGAAGTCACTGTTTCCAGTTTGCCTCTGGACACCTGGATACATCCCATGCTGCACAGAATTCTAGCCTGTACATAAGCGTGATTTTTGGCACTTAGGTAAACAAAAAAGGCCCCATAGATGACCATATCTGGACACTCAGATGACCAGGAAGGAAAGAGAATACCATTCCAGGTGCTTCTCGATTAATTATCTTAATCTACAAATCTACCTTCTTGCTGTCTTTCCTTTTGCTGGCATACATTGCTTCTAGAGGCAGAGTGAAGCACTACAAGGCTAAGTATAGACAGTCATAAAGCCCAAGGCTGATTCAGTCTTTGCAGGTTAGTCTGAACTGAAGAAATTAAATTGAAAAAAAACAACTGGACACACATTCACTTTTTGAGGCAAGAAATGCAGCCACATTCCTGATTCCTGCAATGGCTCATGCCAGCAGCTAGAGGGTGCTAGAGCATGGTTCTCTGGCAGGTAGCATGGGCCATGAATTCACTTCTTCTTCCTGCTACCTCTGAGCTCTCTGGGATTGGCAATCCAGAATCACACCAACAGGACTCTGCAGAGTTGCTCATCACTTCCTCTTCCTGCTTCCAGGTGCCTTTGGGATTTGTAGTCCACAGTTGCAGCCAGCAGTAACGTTCAGTAAGATTAGCAAGGCAGGGCAGCTCTGTATTCGGGGGTGGAGAGGCAGAGGGGTTTAGCCAGGGGATGTGGGGTTTAACCCCCCCCCCAGCCCCAGACCGCAGCTGGGGTTTGTCTGGGGAAGGAGCAGTCTCTGCCTTGCCTTCCCTCCACCATCCCCACCCCCACCCCCTCCCACCAACCCTTCTCTGCTAGGGCAAACAGCCCCACCCAGGGCTGGAAAGCATGCTGGGATGCTGGAAAACCGTGATTTAACTTAAACCAGGAAGGGATCTGGGACAGAAGTTTCGTAAACTGTTTTGACCCAAGTCAGTTAAGTCTGATACTATATTCTACCTGGTTTATCTTAAACCAGTTTCAGCCCATTTCAAACTGGTTTATGTGCACTAAATTTCTGTTCTGTTACAGGTTTAAGCCAGTTTCTGATCACTTTAGCCACTGTCCCTATCCCTGGAGACGTCTCCAGTTTTCCTTCGTATTTCCAAATATTTTTATTTTTGGCATGACTTTTAACCCTTGCATTCTTCCAATCAGAGTATTTTCTTAGTTCATTTTACTCCATGTGTTGTTCAATAGGAGTCTGATGGAGATCTGCTTCACTTTGTCTCTGAAGTGTATTTGCTCATCAGTGGGTAACATGAGTATTTTCACTATGTAACCAATTCCAACTGCTCCTTGGGAAAATGTCTTAAGCTATAGTACGCCACAGTCACATAGTTCCCAGTTTCAAATTGCCTTAATGGAGAAGAACACTGCTAGAATTGGTTCTTTCCTGTTTCACCCTTCTTTCTACTCTGACCTGAAAGGAGTATGCAGGAAAGGATCTAAGAATTCCCTATGGCAAACTTCAACCAGTGTATTGTTAATTAGGTGAGGAATAGACCTTCTATTGTCCCTATATTTGTCCCAGATGACAAATATCCTGGAATTGTCATGTAGAGATATAGCCCTTCTAATCTGGGTTTAGTGAGCAGCTGGATAGACTGACACATATTTGCCATTGATTCAATGATGTAATCCCAGGATAACCATTCAGACACAGTTTGTAATGTCCTATGACAAACTGTTAATACTTCTTATCCCACAAAATTTTATAGGATTCATCCTGTAACAGACATCTGAATAACTGCACTTTGTCCCAGGATAAAATGGTTTATCCCAGGACAAAATGTGACATCTGTTTGTAGCTTTAGATAATTGTCTGTAGTTGTAACTTTGTACCAGCTGTAGTAAGTTACACTAGTTAATACTAAAGTTAGTTAGGACTGCTTGTGAATCAGGAACCATGGGAAATATTATCTTTTTCTTCAACACAGCACATCTTTTCTCTTCTAATGTTAAACCAGTATTGAAGCAATATTCTAACTGCTTCATAATCTCTTATATCAGGTTCCTGTACTAGCAGTGTCACCCCTGATGTAACTTTCAGCAAGATAGCAGGCACTAGCAGCAGGTTCAAAATTGCAAACTTTAATTAAAAAACTATATTTTAAAATAAAAATCAGTGTAGACATGTTGATAAGTGATTCTCACCATGTGAAATTTCAGAGTGCTGTGAAAATGGACACAAGCTTCCTATTAATTTCTAATCTCACTCAGTTTCAAGGACAATTTTATTAAAAATGAATAGAGCTTTCTATAATAAACCTTCTTCGGTTGTCTTGTCCACATGTACTGCTTCCCATTTTAATATACAGCAGTCATGCTGAAGCACAGTTAGCTAATCTTTCCATGTGCTATTGAGGTGACTGAATGGTTATGTGCTGGGAATAGGTGACTTACATATATATCTATAGGTTTCTTTTTTTGTGCTGCAAAACTTGAATTGATAAAAGTTCTATATAGTTCTCTTTAAAGGTAAAAGCTATATATGAAACTATGAAACATATATGAATGAAAATGAAACCAAAGGACCACATGAAAATATAAAAAGGTAACTAAATGAAAATGCATACAACTGTCCATATGGAAAAGGCCTCATGAGAGATCATCTTAATAGACAGGATTAGTTTATTGATCAGTTTATAAATTAAACAGTACAAAACAGTATCCACTGAAAAACAAATGGTAGAATCATGGCTCTTGAGGCTTATAGCCATTTAAATTGCCACAGATAAATTGCTTCCTGTCCTCCTTCACTTCTGGGTTTAGGTTTTATAAAAACTAATCATACCCCATCCCCCAACTGCTGAGCTGCTGCTGTTTCAGTTAAATAGATTTAAAAAGAGCCATGCATTACCAGGATCTGATGCATTGCACCCTTCTGCAGGACTCTGCAAATCAACCTTTTGGGGCTGCAACCTTCCCTTTATAAACCTATACAGAGGCTTTCAGTCTTAGCCACAAACAGCCAAACAAATGAACAAGCTTTTCTCTTTGCTTTCTGGCACAAAAAGAAATAAGACTGAGATGAGAGAGCAACCTGGCAAGTAATAAGAAGGGGGAAAAAACAAAAAAGGGCCAAACAGGGAGGAAAAGAAGAGATTATAATCCATTTTCATAGGTAACACATGGACACTCATTTTAAATGCAGTTATTTCTTCATAGGTAATATATGTCTGGCTATCTAATTTAAGTCTAAGTTTTAGCCTGCTCTTATATTCCTCTGAAAACCTTGTACTTCATATTTTATATTTCTATTTCTTTTAGGCTTTGGTCAGAAGAGAAGAATTATGAAACTGGACAAAATATTCCTGACTCCACTTTCTTGACAAATCTCAGGATGTCACAACTGGTGACCATTGACATGAAATTCCATTATACAAGATGAAGTGCCGAGTCATCGCCGCAGCCAAGTCTAATCATATTTAAATAAGTCATAGCAATGATGCTTCATTTTTATACTGAATAAATGTCACTCTATTGTTCTCCAGGAATTCATATTGACTACTGTTCTATTACAAGAATCACCCCACTTTAGACAAAAATCAATGGAGTTTTGCCCATGGGAACAACCAAGGAACTGGCTCTCTTCATTATTGCAAGAGGTCTCAAAAGAATGCAATGTCAGAGTCAAGATAAATGGATTTGAGTTTCCTTGCTGAGAACCAAGAGAAGCAGCCCACGAATCCATGTCACTTTGATGTTTGTTGGCATTTTTAAAGTTTGTAATTGAAGTGTATAGAGCGATCTTTGCCATTTTGTAGTTACTAAAATAAGTGTTAAATCTACTGTGGAACTAGTATCTATGATGTATAGTGCAGTACTCATGCAGCTACCTGAAGTGGAAGGCAAATATTCATCCAGGCAACTAGCAACTACAAATCTCCAGGAAGTATAGAAGACAGATGAAAGATTTACATGCCAGATAAGAAAGCCCAAGCACAGCAGATCAGATGGTATTCTGAACAACACAACCACTCGGTGATACATTGGAAACTGGAAAATGCTATTCATGAGTGCATCATATATTGAATGTGTCATTGTGGAAGATAGTGTGAAAAGAATCTACTTTGGATATGTGCTTAGGACATTGCACACTTTAACCATCTTTATACCTGATGTTTTATCAAAGAGAAGGGAAGCTCAGCTTCTGACAGGAGTTACAAAGTGCAGCTACTAATGAGGTTTTCATAAAATTCATTCAAAGGAAACTGTGAACACAGAAGGACAAAGCTGTTGCTTCAAGCACTTATTTAGAAGTGTCCTCAGTCAGAAACTGTTTATTTAAGTCACAACCTTTATTAACTGTATTCCTTTTCTCCTGAAAGACAGAATTCAACAATAAATTATTTCAAAAGGCCAGAATCTCCACGTTAATTTACTGAGGCTTTCATCCTCCTGCACAGCAGTGTGTTTCTTAATACAGCTCAAAAGGTATCAAGTACCTCCTCTCCAACCTATTCACCAGCTCTAAATGGATTTTGACATTACGAGGTCAGCTTTGCTTTGCCTCATAGATGACTAACAAATTTACAGAGACATAGGTTCACTGTTCTCACATGGATCACTGCTCAACAGGCCAGTAGTTTTTGATGGCAACATTTAACTGTAAGCCATTAAACAGGAGGGGAAATTCAGACTGTAACAAATTATCTAGCATCTAAACAATGTTAAAGTGTCCCATTAGGCATACCTTAAGATGCTGGAACTACACATTATTTTTAAATTGCAAAGTTCAGTCAATGCAGGGATAGAAATGTTTGAAATATTTTACTAAGCTGTTCAAAGACCAGCACAATGTAACCTGTTTCTACCAAACAGGGAAATAATGGCAATCCATTTTTACAGGAAAACAGATCACAATCTCCACTCCCCACAACCCCCCAGCTCTCCAAATTCATATTGCTGACATATATTGCAAAGTGTAATTTTAGTCATACCTAAAATGTTTATAAAGCTGTGGTATTAAAAATGTTGCTATATATTAAACTATATTAACATGGTGGTCCACATTCCCTTCCATAGTGATGAAGTTGCATCCCACTTACTATACCTACCACAGTTCCCCATTCTTCATGTCTTGGCACTCCTTCATTGAAAACCCTGAAGAGACAAGGTCAAGGGGAGTGGAGGGCATAGGATAGAGAAAGCAGGGCAACATAGACCCATTAGCACTTAAAATGCCCCTAGAAATCTTTAAAGGGTTTGGCAAATACAGTGTATATGGTTTGTTTGCTTCTTTTTCTCTTTTTGGTTTCACTAGAAGGGTAGTGGGAATATAGGAGAGAGTGTTAGATAGGAATGGAGAAATTATGCACAAAAAAAAGGGCAGCCAGGAAGGATAGGGGAGAGTGAGGGATTTACCAAATAAAAACAATGTGTTCCAATAACGCCTACATATCAGTTTGCTGGATGGCCTACCTATGATTGGTAGCCACGAGGCTGAGTCAAGGATCTTATAAACCACACCCATTTCTTGCTGACACTCTTCTGCGGCTTCACTATTGATTCTTGGTGTTTCCCATCTTAACCCTTCTCAAATTAATCTTGACTTCTCCTAGCAGACACTTTCTGTATGTTTCTTTATGTCTTAAGCTTGTACCAGTAACAAGATTCCTTTCCCAGTCTAGTAAGCTTGTGAGAAGAGAGGGGACCCACTCCAGGGGTGGTGGGACCTGAACAGGGCAGAGTGTCCATGTACAGAAAAAAATAAATTACAGCTTCTTGGTTCCTAGTACCTGGGCACAGCTGTGGAAGCAGGATAGTTAAGACTAAGGCAAGGGACATTGAAGGATGTGTCTGAAAGTTCACAGTAAAGCAGAGGGACTAGACAGCAAGGGTGGAACAAAAAGGAAGAAAGAAGATGGAAAGATAATTGAAAGAGTAAGAGATGACAGGGAGAAAACATCAATGAAGAACAGGGGAAGCTTAAAGCCAAGATGGGGAAATAGGGGCAGCAGGAAAAGAGGATGTATTTTGTTATTTCATACTGTGTATATATATGGGTATTATTATACAGACAGCTGAATTCTGCTCTGATGAAACTATTCTGAGGCAACTTATTCCCAGCCATTAGTGAAATTGTATAAGCAAGCAGGATTCAGCAAAATGTCTTTCATTATCAAATTTATTATAATTGCAACAGGGATCACCATAAATGTGCACCACTCAAGAAATTGTGGCATTCAAAAGATACTGCCTTGGTTTGCCATTTATACCTTGCTTGGATGGATGGATACATGTCAGAAAATACTGCCTATTTTGAACTTTCAGTGATTTCTACTTACTTGCATCTCAGGAATCTTTTACACGCTAGCTGATAGAAATGCAGTAAAATATTACCACTTTTGGAATCCACATTCAAAAAAACTTATTCAGGTTCACAGGTCTTAACCCAGAGCAGGGCAAGTATCATGTCTCATTTAGTTTCTGAAATCAAAGTTGAATATGCTATTAGCTAGCATCCTCACTACCTCCAAAAAATGTCACTAGACTCTCCCTCTCAAAAGCTTGTGGTCATCACTTCATTAGCGTTAAAGAGAGTTGTTCACTTTAGCTACGCAGTACAAAAATCTCATCTCTGGCACAAAATAATCATAAGAAAATTGTATCAGAAGTTTGTTTTAAAAAAGAAAATATTAAACGGTCTGAATAGCCACTTGTAAAATAAACTAGTCACCCTAAAAGTGTTAAAAGACACCAACTATTACTCTTTCTAGGTACTTGTTGTATCATCTTGGAATATGAAACATTTCACAATGTGAAGGCCATAAAAATGTGCTCAGAGGGATCCACTTATGAAGTATGCTGCCTCTGCACTGTCATTTGTTTGGGAATTATTATGGCAGACAATTTTGCTTTCTGTTTGTAATGTGCTTGGGAGCAAATGTTGCTGAATTAGAACTCTTTCTGTTATGAAAAGAAAAAATATTGTTTCAACCCCTGTTTGGAACTGATTGTGGATACAATTCTGAACCTGTGAAGAAGAAAATTGACAGTTTAATCTTCTGTCTCAACACCACAACTAAATTAGGAGAAGAGATACTCAAGAATAAATCTAAAAGAAAATGGAACTCTGAAACTACCCAATAAGTCATTTTTGCTTATATTGTTCTTAAGAAAGAAATGGCCTGAGAGACTTCTTTGTATTGGAACAGCCTCATGCAATCGAAGTAAAAATGATATGCTAATAGTAATAAAAAGGAGACTTTTCAGAAACTTTGGGATAGCTCATGAGAATAAAGGAATTACCGTATGGATAAGACCAATGATCCATCCAGACCCTCTTCACCTAACAGTGGTCAGTATCACATACTTGAAGGTAAAAAAAAAAAAATAAATCAAGAATTTGCCTGTGGAGGCAGGTTATCCTTTTCCATGAAGTCTCTATAAACATTTATTTTACTGTATATGAAAAGTAATGCACCAATAAATAGCTAATCCCTTTTGGATTTCTCTTTTTTCTCTTTTTTCTTTTTGTGTTCTTGCTGTGGTACTGAGTTCCACAGATCAGTTATACACAATGATAATTGTTTTTTATTATTATTCTGTAGGTATCTTCCATTTCCAATCCATTGTACTGCCCTAGGCCTACATGCCCAGATCCCACCTCACACCATCTAGATCAGGACTAGTGCAGCCCTGACCCAATACACAGCATCTAGTGTGCAGGGCCATTTCGGTCTAAAAATTTGGCAGCTGGTGACCAGTCATTAATGCTGTAGCTGCTCTCCCATTTGCAAATCTTCAGGCCTGTGGAGTATCATATGGGCTGCAGGCTAGATCCAGTTAATGGGCCAGGCATTGAGCACCACAGATTCTATGTTGAGACATAACGCTATATTAATTTTTAATTGAGTCACAGTTCTAGGCACTGAAGCACATAAGGTATATTTACACATGCTTGGGCAGTGGAAAGGGGGAGGGAGGGAAGGGCACTTTAATTAGAGCAGCTTTGAGAGCCACTTTAATTAAGGTGCCCACAGTGTCTTGTGTATTCAGCATCCCACACTTGCAAATGGCAGTGGGGACACTATAACTAAAGCTCACTTAATGAGCTTTAGTTAAAACATTTTGAAACATGGGGATACTGAATACATGAGATGGGAGGCTGTGGAAGCATGCTAATTAACACACTTCAGCAGATTAGATTCATCATGTCGATTACTTTGCATGTTATTACAGCGTGTCAGAGCAGCATCCCTATACATCTATTGACACCCATAATGCTTAGTAAAGAAAGAACCTGTGCAGCACTTTAAGAAAATCTTTTTACAAGATCACCTTAAAAATGAAGAGAGATTATAATAGAGCAGGGTTTTATTATGCTAACTCATTGCAACCTACTGCATCATGTAATTGCAGTCTCTGCAGTCTTGCAGAAGGGAATCTTCTATTTCTTGCCTTTCTTTTCAAGGACTTTTGCTTGTGAAAGGTTTCCTGTTTTGATAGCTGAGATGCATCATTTAGATTTACTTAAGAGAGACACCAATCTCTGGGCCCATTAACAGACCACATGAAGAAAAGATTACATTTTCCTGATCCTAGCCAAAGTCATTTCCATGAAGAAAATCTTCATCAATTTATTAATGCATGGGAAGGATATTAATCTCTATATAAATAAACCATTATGAAAAAGAGACTTATAATAGTCAATAGTCTCATGTGTAATAATACTAAACAGATGCACTGACAGCTCAGAAAGCAAAGCCAAGTGGAAAAAGCAGGAAAGAATGGGAAGACGCATTTGGACACAATTCTTTTGTCTGCTAAGTTCATGAACCAAGAAAATCAAATCCAATGCAAATGTCTCTGCTTGGAATATTTCCCCTATGCAAAAGGGTATCTATTTTACATTAGTAGAAGTATTTTACTGGGATATAGTAGCATTACTATATTAGCAGCCTATACTGGGGAATGTTGAGAAGGAAAGAAAGGGAACAAATACGATGAAAAAAAATCTATGCTAGTGTCAGGCCCCTTATAGTAGTTTTATAAATTAGAGGTGTCACTCAACTCATGCTGCAGCTAGGTGGCTGAGATTTAGGGAGCTACAACTGCCTCTTCTTAGGGGCAATGGTGTCTAAGACAGGTGATGTCAAGGGCCCAACTTGACACCAACTGAGAGAACCTAATGGTCAGAATCTTACCATGTGAAAAAACTTCTTTGAGGTATCTTGTTTTGAAAGGTTTCTGAAAACTTGGTCTTCCTTTTTGGATTATAAAAGTAAAAATGGAAAATTAGATTTTGTCCATGAAAGAAAAGAGAGACATTATTTTGCTACATTTTTAGTGAAAAATACGTTTTAGCAATATTGAAAAAAAATAAAATATTTTGATTAAAAGGGTTCTCCTGTCTTGTGATCACTGTAATACAGTTACTTCAAGCTCCTATCTGCTTTAATGGGCCAGGCTGTAAAATGAGACTATATCTCCCATCTCCTAGATCATTGATAAAGATATTGACTAGCATATGCATGAGAACAAATCTCTAGATATGTGCCCATTTATGGGGATGATCATGGCGGCGGGGAGGTTGGACTAGATGACCTCTCTCAAGATAACTTTCAGCTCTACTTCTCTATGATTCTATTCTCTAATTACTTTTTGAGATCTGTCGCTTAATCAGTTCCTACTCCACATAATGTAGACTATATTGATTTTCAAAGTGCTAAATTTTTAATCATACAATCCAAACGTAGTACATTTTTTCTTTATGGGAGGGGTGGGGAGAAGTGACAGAGCCCCCAGGGAGGTCATTGCTCAGGACCACCATGGCCTTTTCTGGTTTCTGAGTGTGCTTCCAAAAGCCAATCAAGTTGGTGGTTCTAGACAAGGGGCAGAGCCCTGCCTCCTTCTCACCCTGAGACCCAGGTCTTTCAGTTCCTCACCCTCCATGGTTTTCCATAGCTCTGGCTCAAGGAGATAGTTTCCAATTCTTCTCCTGAGAGATGGGCTTTATCTTGTTGGTGAGAGATAATCCAAAGTTCAAAGCAGCAGTCTCTTCATTAAAAGCATTTACCGGCATGAGCCAGAGCAAGAAACCCCTGTCCCCCTCCAAAGGATTAAGCAATTCCTTTCACCCCAATCCAGCTCGCATAGCCCTGAGCCCCCCAAAGTTAACTCAGTTCTTCTGCCTCCAATAGCCCAGTTCAGGAGCCTCAAAACTTCTCTACTAGTCTTTGTCTCCATACTGCCTCCACACCAAGACACTCTGCTTGGTCACCTGTCTCTGTCCATTGTCATGGTCATCTTCTTTAGCTTTCTTGGATCCTCCTGGGTGTCACCAGCAATCCCCAATTTGTTGACCCTCTGTTGATACTAGGGGCCTATCTAGTCTCATCCTACATGTAGGCAGCTCTGTAACTTAACTTGTCATTCCCTGTGCCCAAACTAATGAGGTAATCTGAAGCTCCCAACATCATAACACCACAATTTAAAACTGAAATATTACAATAAAACCCATGCCCTGTCAAAGGGGTAGATGCACTTTTTAAGAAATGCAAGCAAGCCACAAATTTTCAAGACAAAAACTGATTGTAATAAGGCAAAGCAGGTATAATTTTTGCATAGATCACTAAAAAGTACAGCAGAGCTCAGGATGTCAAATAATTCAATTGTATAAACTTACAGACATCATGAAGAACAGGGGGATTGAGAAGGAAGGAAGATTAGACCCTATAGCTATGTGTGTTGTGACATTTTGTTAGACCAAATTGTCACCATTGGATATGCTAGCCAGGCTGTCAGCCTATGCTTGTAATGTGCTTGACTTGTTGTGCATGCATTCATTTTAATGTCACAAATGGAAAGTGATCAGGATTTTAAACAATTAAAGATTTGCTGTTCAGCTTTAAAGAAATGTATCTATTATATTCATCAGTGGCACCATTTCCTTTGAGACAAAGAAGTATAGTGTTCAATTTTAGATAATACATTGTTCTGTCAAGATAATCACCCTGTCTAGAGATGTAGCATCTCTTAATTTTATGATGTCTCCTAAAATTGTTAAATATCAATTTAAACCCAGCAGGTTAAAACATATGTAAAAAATTACAATTTTTTAATCCACTGTCTTGGAAAATATACTGTTGCCATGAAATCTTAATGCTGCTTTTCCAGACTGATGCCTCCCAAATAAAAGCAGAATGCCATAATGCACAGTGCAACCGAAATATTAATGAAAAAATGTGAACCCAGAAACTACTATTTTTAAAAGTCTTTAAATTGAGATACAGTAGGTAACACCTAGATTCTAATGATAGACTGAGAGGATCTATACAAAAGTAATATTTGACATGCATAGCTAGTATTTAACCAGCATGTACATTAGTCCTTTTGAAAAATGTCCATGTTCAGAGATACAGAATAGCTCTATTTGTACTCGGTGTTAATCCAATCAAAAATGTCAGGAAAAAATATAGTCTGCCTCTCACTTTTTTTTAAACCAGGGACCTATACCTCACTCATATGTCAGTTGCAGTTTTAAATTCAGCTCAGACAATAATGCGTCTGCACAGTTGAATTTTTTCTAGTTGCTATGAAAGTATTTGAATAAATAACTCTTTAAGCTGATTAAGTCCCTTGTCTCAGAAACATAAACTGGAGAATATTTTTATGTCGACTACTATTCATGTTTTTATAGTAATATCTTTGCCAACCTTGAGACTTAATAGTGCAAAAAAATTGTTAAGAAGCATTTAAATGAAATGCCCTGTTTCACCCTGAAATACACAGTTAAAAAAATCTTTTTTATAATATCCTGCAGTTTAGTAACAAAATTAGCCTCGGTATAGTCTCTTCTTTTAGCTGCTGAAGGAGATGCCTAAGGAATGTAAAATGATGTTGGTAATGTAATGGTCTTCGTAACCTCATGAGCTGTCAAATCTGAGACTGCACAAGACTAATAGCTCTTTTATAAAGACTCTCTCTAAGCAATACTCCCTAAGCCCAAAGGCCCAGATCATCAGCTATTTAGGGAAAAAACGATAAAGGTTCACTAACATTGATAAGCCTTCTCACTAGCAGTATTTTGATCCAGAAGCAAGTCACAGAACTCATTAGGGGTAGCAGTCAGAATGGGAGAGATAATAGAGTAAGACTCCATTTGCTTCGGGCATGGTGGCAGGTCAGGCTCCAGAAACATGAGAACTAGCCTCACTCCGGTTTTCTGCTAAAACCTATGTCCAACTGACCCAGCTGTAAATGAGTACCCTGTGATCTGGATCAGGGAGCAAGGAGTAAAAGGCTAACAACATCACGTGCCTGTGTGCTGCTGGTTCCAGATACTGGCATGCTTTATCCATGCTAGGGGGCTGTTAGTTTCAGGTGGACTTTTGAGAATATATTGCTAGTTCTCTGGTAATTTGCCAGGGTGCCTGAGCCCTAGATCTTGCTTCCAAAATTGTATCTTTCCTGAGAACACACAAGGAGATTCCAAGGCCAGGGAACAGGTTTTTCTTCTCTTTGTTTAATATTGGGGTAACTCATACATGTTGCATGTGCCTTGAGCAACATGACACCTGTGGAAGTGCATAAACCACAGTTACAAGTAACATTATTTGGGTCACACACAGAAGATCAAATGTTACAAATCAACACAAATAACGAGCAGTCCAAACCGGACAGAATACATGCTGGTAAAAAATCTAGGGCAGAGCTGTCCAACTTAGTGGCTGGAGGCCATAAGCCCCAAGAAAATAGTTCAGGATAAAACAATCCAGTTCTTGTTTAGGTGATAAGCAAGGAGTTTTTGGTGATATCTGTTATTGGATCAAATATATATTTGGGAGAGATGTTAGGCAAGCATGGGGAAACAAAATGTCCTTCCTCAGGTCTGGAAAAGAAATTGATGCAGTCTTCTTCTTTATAGAAAGGAAAGGCTTATCAGTATGTTTGGAAAGTAAGGTTTCATCCATACTGAAAAGAGTGTTTAGAGTGGCATTTTAAACAAACCTGTAAAAAATTAACACATGTGATCTCATCAGATTTGTAACCTAATCACAAGAGAGAGCAAAGACTCTCTCAGAAAAGAAGTCTTTATAAAGCAACCCTCCTACTCCTCCAAGACCTCTCCAAACCAAACAAGCAAACTGAAGAACTGAAATAAAGTATATAGGTGTCACAGGTGTCATATGAATCTCTCTAATACACTAGTTCAGAACACAAAACCTTCTTTTGGACATCAAAGGAATATCAGAGGAAGGTCGGTCACTTTAATGCACATATGGATGACCCACAAAAATGGCTGGTGGATAAAACTGCACTTACACATAACACAATGATAAGACAGACATGAAGAAATGCCCAATGATGTGTCAGCACAGATTAAATTTCAACTACTGCATGTAAATACTGTTGCTTACAATTGACGAAAGTTGTAAAACTACTGTCACTGAACTGTTGAGGGTTTTTTGTTTGGTGTGTGAATGGAAATGTTGACATAATTGAAAAGCTGCTTGGCCTCTGTTCACTTCATTCTACCACTACTGGCTCAGACTTGTTTGAAGAATCGAGAAGAGATGTGTTGAAAGCGTGACAGCTAGTGAAAATGTTAAGCTTTACTGGTCCAAATTATACAGTTTTCATACAGATGGGGTACCTATCATAATTGGCAACAAGGAGCTGTGTTGCTTTGCTAGAACAGCTTTTAGATTAAAAGTTACTCAAATATCATTGTATTGCCCTACAGGTGGCTCTTTGTACCAAAGCTATTTTCTTCTCTTCTGAATTGCATTTTCTGCTACATCAACAAATACTAGGCAGTGCATTAAGCCACCAAGAGTTTCATAATTTATTTGATACAAATGAACAGTAGGAAGAGTTGGTGTTGCATGGTAAGGCTCATTGCCTTTCCAATGGATAGGCCTTCAAATGGTTTTGGAATCCAGAAGAACCAGTGCTAACAATCTGGGAAATGTGCAGTGAACTCACTGAAAACTACAAGCTGCTTAAAGATACGACATGAATAAGCCACCTGGCTTCCCTTGCAAACATTAGGTTTCATCTCAATACCTCCAAGATGCATTTATGGGGGGAACAGTGTCTTTTTACTGTAGTGTTTAATATAGTTGCCTCTTCTATGACACAGTTGAGATTCTTTAAAAACGCTGTGTCTCATAAGAACTTGACCTCTTCTTTCATTTGCACCAGCTAACAATTGATGACAGAGATATATTATGAGAAATGTTGCAGGTCAGATTCTGTACTGTTAGCATCATGTGAGTCTAGAAGACAGAAGACTCTGAAAGCAACAAAAAACAGTGAACCTTTTTTAGAAGTGCTTTCATTTTTTTCAGATCCTAATGCTGACAAGTTACCCCCTGATTTATAGTTGCAAATTTAAGTACTAAAATCCAATTCTAAACTTGATGGTGATATAAAAAAAAATCTGCAGATATCTCTGGTGAACAAAAGATAACATTGTTCTGGAATTTTTTCCCGTAAAAATAACCTTACCCTTCCTTACATATGCAGCTCTGGATCACAATATGTGTGTGAATGATTGTTTTTTCTTCAGAGCTTTTAAAAAACAAATCCAAAGCCATTGATTCTCTCCCCAGCAATTTAGTTTTCTGGACAACAGTGAAGCCAAACCCAAAGGCTGATGCCATTGTGAACAAAAAAGACATTCACAAACCCAATCAAATTTCCATTGCACCACCTTAGTTGAATTCAGTTGCATTTGGCATTCATTATATTAGAATGCATGTAGGTCACATTTTAGGAATGTTTATAGTACTAATACTAACGATACTAATAAAGTGGCAACTAGATCTGCTTTTAATCATCTTGTGGCATTGCTGGCTAATGTTTGTTCAGCATTGGTATAATGAATTGTTTCCCTGGTACACTGAAGAACATGGTTCTTAAAGATTGTGCTATGTCTTTCTTAAAGGTGAAATAAACAAACAATTAAAGAATTCAATCAACTTCAGAAAGTCTTACCCCCAACATGTAAAAGTAGAACTAATTTGTTCTCATTGTTACAATTATCTTTTTGATACCCAATACTCAGCAGGAGATTTGAAACAGGGAGTACAATGAGGATGAAAAGAATTAGGTGTAGTAGAGTTCAAGTGATCAAGGCCACCCATGGGACGCAACAGCCAAAAACTAACAAGGAATATATTGCTGCTTGTAACATTTAATGAAAGAACAGCCTAAGATTCGAGTTTCAGTTTTTCAAATTTATTTTGGGTGGGGGTTTCACAAATTCCATACTGACTTGAGAACAAGTCTGCTTCAGAGCCAGAGAAACTCATATTGCTAACTCAAATGGATAGTTTTGCTATTCCACCTACCCCTACTTTCCTCTATGTACACACCATTGTTGTCTTCATACTGCAAAATCTCTAGCTGATAGAGCCCTAGCTGCTGGAGCTCTGCTGCTTTCTACTTTGCATTTTCTCTTGAGTTGGTTTCACATCTTCTGTCACCCATCACAATACTTCATTGCCAGATTCTCTTAGCCTCTATAAGCACCTAATTTTCAGCTTGGTTCTTCCCTGGCTTGATAATATTAGACATAAGAAACACCACCTATAGTAACTTCATTTCTGTAGGTGGAGGAAATTTAGGACCTGAGCCATGTCTACACAATAAACATACTACATGTGCCAGCAAAACTTACTCATGCTGTTTCTTGTGGGCTGTCTTTCCTACTGGAAACAGGATAGCAATTGTGATGCCCCAGGCACAAAAAAGGGGTAAAGAATGTTTATTAATAGCTCAACTTTTTTGGACCAAAAAAAGCAAAAAATGTCTATTAATAGCTCAACACTGAGTAACAGAATGCTCCATTTCAAGCTGAAACCTTTCCAAACTTCTTATGAATTGGGTATAAAAGTGCACTACCATTTAAATCTCCACCAGTGGGATTCCTGAAGCTTCTCCAAGCTGTGCTGGGGGCCAGTCCAGTCCTTGTCTGCTCACTGGGAGGGCAGACAGAACAGCTGTAGAACCACATCTTCACGTAGCATTCTATCCTAAGGGGCAAGCTGTAGGACATTTTTGCCCATTGAGTTAGCAAAATCAATAAGAATACATGTGTTGTATAAACATATCATTAGTAGTCACGAGGAACATTATGTATTATTAAGTAATAATAAGAGAAGTCTCCACGACTCTTGAAGTAGTGGACAGCCAAAGGCTAGATCACTACACTAAGAAAGGACTCCTAGCCAAGTCAGGGCTTTAATCATTTTGTTTAGTCACAAAGAAAATCAAAAGATAGAGCAGGCCAGATTCACTCGTATGCCATAGGTACAAAGGATAATTAAACCTAATTTCGTTGACCAGCCATGCTGATTTTACAACTCTTTTATATTCTTGAGGAAATGCCTAAGCATTCCAATGAAGCTGACTCAAAGTATTGTTTATCAAATTGTCACAAGCAATTCAAAACTATTTTCATGAAGGATTTAATAGGGTTTTTCTTAGCGTGAACTGGAAAATAGAATTTCTGTTGTGTTGGAAATTCTTACATTCTTGGAGGGGGTATGTGTGTGTGGGGGGAGGAAAGGAATCTACCCACATCAGAACAAAATTTTGCAATTCCCAAATTTTCAGTGGAATGATACTTCTGAAAAAAAAAATTGAGAATATTGAAATGCTTTATGATGTTCAAATATTAAAAAAGATTAATCAGAACTGTACAAAAATGAAACATGTTTTACTCTATTAAAATGAAACAGAAAATGGAAATGCTTCATTTAGACTTTTTTCCTGTTGAGTCAACATATTTTCCTGAATCATTTTGTTTTCAATGAAACTGCAGTTTCTAACACAAAACTGTTCTGTTGGGAATTTGTTGACCTACTTTAGTTTCTATCCTAGGAATTATTGAGCAAAGCCTTGGTTCTCAAACGGCAAGTAATAGATGTGGGCCTAAAATCATTGGTGGATTAAATGGGCACAATATAATGAAAGTGAAAGAAGTTGCAGTTGATTACACCATCTGTCAATTTGGCTCATAGTTTCAGCATTGCCAGTGGATGTTAGAAATTAAATGGTGATGTATTAATTACCTGGTATTATAATGTCTATAAATATACTGAAAACATTAACAATATGCTTAAGCACCTGGGTAGTTAGTAGATATTATTAAAACAAACTATTATCATTCAGTTCTGTCTCATTATATGCACAAAATACTGCAGTAATATCCTTTGTGAATCCACATCATATAAATATCTGTCATTAAGTATAGTATGGTATATTTTAAAAGTCTACTGTGTGTGTTTTTTCTTTGAATAGTGTTTTTATGAAAATTAATATGACTGATTAAATCATGCACAAGGAACAAAGTTTGGACTTTTCAAGGTCGTTAAAAATAAATGTTTCTTGTGTGTAGATTTTAATAGTTTATTTAATGCACATAAATAATTATAGAAAATTGAATTGTGAAACAATGTGCATGTCTATACATTGCCATGCTTTACTACTTCCTTTTGGAAGTACTAAAGCATGATTCATTATGGGCTGTCACTGTACCGTGTATATGGTACAGAGTTAGATTGTGCCACTACATCAGCATATTGACATGCTATACCAGGGGAATGTGCCACCGTGGCAACATAGCTGATGGTCATGCGTAGATCCGCATGATCGGTATGTCACCATAGTGTGTTGTACAGTGAAGTAGCATATAGTTTATAACAGATAACAGCATAAAATGGTTTCCACTAAAATCTTTATAAATGCCATTGAAAAGTAATATACGTATCTCTGTATTAATGACATTTCAATAACATAAATTACTTGCAAAGGTGGCAAGCTATTGATGACTTCATTGTATTACCAAAGGGTTTGTGGGAGGCTTAAAGATTTAGCTAGCTTTTTTCCCCCTCCTGGCAAGAAAGTCTAAAAGTAGGGTCATCTCAATTGATAGTTCACTGTCAGTTACCGAATGGGTTACAGTCTTTTCAATTCTTGGATTTCCAGCCTTTATTTTGTTTGGGCTGTTTCATATGCACAGCTTCCACTCCACCGGGCCAGATTGCTTTGCCAGGCTGATGAGCCCAGGGTAAACACACTTCCAATTTAAGAGCTGTTTGCTTTGGTAACACTGAATAGAGGAATTCTGAAAGTGGTATATGCTCATTTTTTATGTTTACAAAAGGCTTTTCCAGCTCCGAGTTATTCCCATAGCTCACAATCCGCCAAGACCCAAATATGGGAGATAATGTGTAACAAAGACCTAAAATGAGGGGCACATCTGTCTTTACCCTGAAAAGCTTACAATTTAAATATACAAGAGACACACACACAAAAAAAAAGAGAGGAAAGATAGAGAGGAAGTGATTTGCCCAATGTCATATAGCATGTCATCAGTGTAGACTGGAAGAATAAGCTTGCATCTCCTAATTCCAAATCCATTGTTTTATTATCTACATGACACTTTCTCTCAATTACTGTATGCTTTCACCAGAAAAGCTGCCAAATCTTAGTAGCCTGCATATCATGAAGAAATGGATTCACCATTTTCCCTATATTTTCTTGTTATTGTAACTTCATGAAGCCTATTTTGTTTTAAAGGTAAGAATATGAAATTTGCAAAGAGACTACTCCTGCACAAGTCATACCTGATAGGAAAAGTTGCTCTCCTGATAATTTGGTTTGATGTACGGTTCTTATTTCCTTTGTATTTTTTTCTCTCATCTATAAAACATATTTTCAAAGATGCACTATGAATTATATATGTAGCAACAAATATTAATGAAGAGAATTCAGTGCATGCACCTTACAAGATGACCGTGTTGCAGAATTCAGGAAATAGAAATCTGCAGGAAAACTTGCTGAAGATGTTGAATCAATTAAATGTCAGTTAAAATATGAGCAAAATTACAAATATGTCCTAAAATACAAGCAATACTAGCTCCTTAAATATCCCTCCAAAGGCAGTGCTCTAGAATCCTTGCTTTCCTTTAAACATTATCAGGTGCCTATATACGTGTTCTGACATGTTCTATTTAGAACGCTCTGGCATTACAGCAGCATCAGGTGTATAAGCCCCCGCAGGTTTAAAACTGGAGGGTTTAACTAAAGCTCCTTGAATGACATTTAGTTAAAGTATTCCACAGCGATTTTTAAATGTGTGGGGGCATTATACTCGTGACACTGTGACATTTTAATTAGAGCAGGTCTCCAGGAACTGCTCTAATTAAAACACCCCCCCCCCTCCAGCCACAAGCATGTGTATAAGTACCCTTGTCCAAATATGAATCAGCATCTCAACTGTTGCACTGAAAACCTGCCTTAGTTTTTTTTCCAAAGTATCCATCAAAAACTTGCACATATACTTAATGATACCTACTGCAGAATTGCTTGTACTATCCAGGTTTAAATATGGAAAAAAACTAATTTATAAATGTTTTGGTTCTCAATATATTATGTTAGTCTACATATGCATTCTCTTGCTGATTTTAGAAAGTCAGATCATAATTAATCCATGTGGGACAAATTAGCAGATTGATAAAAACACTTTATTTTTTGTTAAAATTTTCTGGCTTTCCTTATTCTTTTCCCCTGGTCTTATCCTCATTTAATTATAGATTATAACCGAAATATATATATATATATATATATATATATATTATGAATGTGCACAAGTGGAATTACTTTTGGAATAGGAAAAAGTAATCAGTGAAAACATAACAGGAGACTACTAGAAGGGCCAAATTTAATTTTACAGCCAACGTTCCTGTATGAGGACACTGCATAGAGAAGCAGGGAGCAGAAAATCATCAGCATGTAGTATTTCTTCATATTCTTATTTAATCAAAGAAAAAAAAACCCTAGAAAATCAGTAATACTGACTTAATACTTTATGTGTTGATACTTTTTTCAATAAACAAAATGAACACTTGGTTTCTATAATTGATTTGAGATTATATATGAAACTTAGCGAACTGAAATTAAAAATGAATGGAAGGAAAAGCAGCTTCTAGGCCCAAATTATCAAATTAAGTATAAAATTTTGTGTAAATCTACTGAAACGCAAATCATCTGACGTTTGTGTGGTTGCATAAGTCAAGTGTACACATCAGCAGTTTGCATGTGTAAGTTGAATGTACACACAGAAAAAAGAGGGTATATATGTGAATGAGCATGCTCATGTGAACATTTGGACTACACATATAAGCTGGCATGCAGCAGCAGTGATTTAGGGTGTTAGCTTTTTCAATGAATTTCCACTAGTCAGAGAGCCTCTTTAGACCACCACCACAGTGTCATCAAGCTACCAGTCTCTGAAGCAAAAGACAGGTAACAGACAGTACCTTATTCTTTTGGCTTTGAGTTCCCGCTGAGCTCTTCATGCAGTATGTTTTTTGGCACAGTTAGCTTAAAAGCACAACTCCACCTTGGAATCACAAATGTCAGTCAGTGCCATAGCAATGAAGTTTGGCACCCAAGGCAAAGCCCACAGCGGCAGAATTCCCTTGCCCCACACACAGATCCAGGGGGCACATGCCCCCGTGCTTGCCTAGGAGTACATGCAGTGGTGGGAGCTTCCCTTCCACCATCCCCATGCCCCCATAGATGAACTGCTTGTGGCTCTGTCCTGTGTCCCGCCCCAGCTGGGCAGCACCTATCAGTGCCCCTTCACTTAGGCACCTGGTGAGGTTGCCCTGCTCCCCCACCCTGGATAAAGCCTTTCCGATTGCCAGTTGCTTCCAATGTCTCTTTCTTTCTACTTTCATTTGATGTTTATTGTTCTTCCTATTCCTTCTCAGTTCATGCATCCTTTGAGTCAATATCTGTGACAGGCTGAAGTAAAAGGAATAGAGAGGTGCTTCGCAGCTGCTAGGAGAAGCTCAGCACTTGATAAGATTTTTATTCCCTTCAGATTGCAACATCAGATATTTCCCATAGAGTCCTGCAGACCTTCAACAGTCTACCTGTGCCCAATAATTGTGTATAGGAGCAGGCTATTCGGATATTGCCTCCATCAGATATTCAGGTAAAGGCACAATGGGATCTGAGGCACTATCCACACAATTGTGCTTCCTGACATGCCATGCATGCATGGCAGGAGGGATGAGTATGGGATCATGTGTCAAATCACAATCCTGGGCTTCTTCTGCACTGGCACATCGCAAGCTCCCACAACTAGGAACCTAGATCAGCTGAGGGCTCCCAGCCCCCCGCAGGAACACATCTGGCTACACGTTCAGTTAATGGTGTGGTAGCAATCAGCCACAAAATTATTATACTTTTTTGTGGAATAACTTTGTGGCTTATTCCTTGTTGTGTCACACCATTAATTGATTGAACTTGGACTGGGTCACAACTTAAGACATGATTAATTGGTTGATCACGTCTTAAGTATAACAAGTGGCAGGGGCTTGTGATATGTAGTGCTAGTGTCTTTCATGAATAATTACCTGAAGAATTCCATGTACCACAAGAGTATGTGAAAATAATTGAAATTCATGAATTGGGCTTAATTACTCTGAATGCTCAAGCAAATTGGCAAAATTAAAAAAATAGTAATTTTAAACATGTATTGCAAATCTTGGCAAAAAAGCGTTTCAAGGTTTTAATTATGAATATTTGAAGCACAACCCTGATTTTAAAGAGTTACACTTATGCAATCAGTGACAGAGAGGTATGGTGTGCAACTTAGATTTGCATTTATAACACATAGCAATCTCATAATACAATGAACAAGATGCACTGGAAGGGTAAGACCTCTTTTACTCAAAAGACTGCCTATAAAAACCAAGACTGTGGTTTTGATGAAGTGATGAGGAATACATTGCAAGTATCTGCCCACAGCCTGGTCTGTAAATAGAGAACCTTTATTTACTGATATGGGAAACATGTTTGCCTTCAAGAAGAATGCTGAAAATACAAACACATTCATGCAAACAGCAATCATATTTGCAAAGCTCATTTTCTTCTTTATTTTTATTGCATTTGGTTAAGCAAGTAGCTACTGTTTCAGCTTTGTTGGTTCAGTAACCGAGGAAAACCCAAGAATCTGATTATTCTGTTACCTATAGTTTTCAATTATTCAAAACTTAGTCTGGAGAATTAGACTTGCCTCAGAAATCAAAGAAACCCTATTGCTCTCCAACAAGTATGGCATGAGTCACTCTGCTGCAACAATCCCACCACATCCCAATCTTAATTGCCTCCAAATTAACAAAAGTGTTAGATGCATCTTACTGTGAGAAAATGAGTATTTCTGATCCCTGCTGCTAAATAACGTTGCAAAGGATTCCTATGAATGTACACCAAATTAGTACTCTAATATGAAAACTGTCACTTGAATAAGATTCAATCATATTGTCAATTATTTGGAATTTGCTTAGCTCTTAGAATAACTTCTTATTTCAAAAACAAAGGTGAATATTACTTCTTATATCAAGAGGAGTCCCTGTGAGCTCTCAGTCTTTCTTGGGTTTTGACAACAGTGTGATTATAATAATAAGACGTTACAGTTAGAGCCTTGCTAAAGTTACAGTTTCCATTTGTCAGAATGCCTTGTGACAATGGTGCCTAACTGGCACAGTTTTACCCACCTGACCTCAAATTTTTACCTTGTGATTTTTTAATAGTTATAGGAGCAGCCATACCCAAAGAATACAGCCATACTCAAAGAATCCCAAAACATTTGGGACTCATTGTGCATAACATGATGGAGAACCAGCATTCTTTCGTAAAGACTATACAATCTAGGGTCTGAGTTCTGGATTGCTGAGTGTGCAGACATACTTTCCTGCCCACAAAGGGCGCTGCTGAATTCAATGGGACCCTATACGGATGCAGCTACCCACACGCTACACCATACAGAATCAAGGACTAAGGGTCCATCCTGCAAATTTCTGGACATTGGCCTTATTCTAGAAGACCACTTAAGCACATTGTCTATGAGTACCGCCTCAGTCTTATCAACAGGGCTACTCAGATACTAAGATATTGTTTTATGCTCAAGTATTTTGTTAAATCAGACCTGGAGAGTCCAGCACTTATGGCTCAGAGCACCAAGACTAGTAGGATCATAGGTCCTTACCAACATTTGAGAATAGACCCACTAAACACAGTAACTGAGGTGCATAAAGTATTCACCCATACAAGTGTTTTAAGGATTGGGACTAATTCTTTCTGTAAATCCCTACTTCCAGACAGAAAGCCCCTCTTCTTTTTTAGGTTTTTAATTAAAAAAAGCTACTTTTATTCCTAATACAGCAGTTGCCTCTCAGTAAATCAGTGCTCCTATGGAAGCCTTCTGTTGAAATAGGATTGCTTTTTAAATACCTAAGAAAATCCCTGAAAAACAGCACATTTTGTGTAGTTCTGCATCTTGTTGGAATGGTTTGCAGTCCTCTTCTTACAACCTACCTCAAAAAGGATTTTTAGTGTGAATCATTCTAATGAGAAACAATCAATAAGCATCACAAACAGAAGTTTGCCTATTGCCTACATTACCTCTAGCACGCAGAACTAAATTTAGTACAACCATCAGAGCTTGGATTCAATAAGATTTACCCATTAAAAATGAAAAATAGCAAATCTGTAAAATTAAATAGAATCAGGCTTGTCCTACCACCTGGGAGAGCAAGGGAAAATATTTGATTGCACAGGAGGCTCCAGGTCCAATTGACCAAGCCCCTCTTGGCTTCTCTTAAAACATTTGTTGCATTAAAAAGAAATCTAGAGCAGTGATTTATTTCTGAAATCCCTGGGTGTGCAAAGAGGCACAAAGGTCTTAAATGTGCTGACTAAGATAAATTGCATGTGGAATATATTTAACAAATGATAATGCAAAATTCAGGAAAACATATAGAGTAGCAGCAGATAGAGGTAGGAATGAATACATGACCTGCCTGAGAAGTTACTAAACCTAGCCAGAGAAGAGATATGGCAATACAGAGGAATTCCCCTGGCTTTAAATCCCTCCAGAAATGAAGTACTGTTATGAGACCACATATTTCTCCATGGAAGTGAATTCATCAAAAACTTAGCAAGACAATGGAGAAACTGCCACTGACATATAAAAGGCAAAACTTCTTGGGGAGAGATTACGCAGAGAATAAGGGGTGCCTGATCATGTGCTCTTTCACATTCTAATTAAAATGCATCAGAGCAGACTCAGTTAATCGAGTCTGCTCTGCATTCTAATTAGAACGCTGTAGCATTGCTGCAGCATCACATATATTAATTCCCCGCACATTTTTTAATGGCCACAGGGCATTTTAACTAAACTGCAGCGAACGAGGTTAAGATAAAGCACCCCTTGGCCATTTTTAAACACATGGGGGCTTAATACACATGATGCTGTGGCATTTTAATTAAAGTTGCTGCTCAGATGCCACACTAATCAAAAGCACCCCTCCCCCCTGCCCCACCTCTGAGCATGTGTATAGGCAGCCAAGGTTTCTAAGACAATAATATTAAACACTACAAGAATAAATGAGCATTTTGGAAAGAATGTGGTTTCCAAAATTCAGATGATGTTTCTTACAACTGGGAGTTGATAGATAGCATCTCTGGAGGAAGAATAGCACATGCTTTTTTGCTCCTTGCTCAGAAACACTTGGTGTTAGCCACTGTCAGAGATTGGATGCCAGACAAGATTGACCAATTGCCAATGCTATTTTTGTTCCATAAATAGGTACAGAAAGCCTTATTTCCACTTAATTCTGTACTCCTCACACAGAAATGCAAAAAGTGTCTCTCCAAGCTGCTATTGTCTCTGGCAGATGTTTTTCTAAACCAATCCAGGGCCAAGCAGCACAGTGGCAAAAGCAAGGCAAAGAAAGTGATTTGCAGAAAAATCTAGAATAGAGAAAACAGAAATCACCACTTCCCTGTGCTTGATCACATGTGTGCACTCTTTCAGTGTCTCTCATTCTCTTTCAATAGTCTAGCCAGCCTACTGAGACACACACTGCTCTTCCCAAGGAAGAGATTATGCAAAACCTGGAAATAGGCAAAAAGGAGTGTTAAACGTGTGTCTATGAGATGTTTATTGCAGGGCTGACTAATTAGCTCTGCAGAATTAGCTCTCAGCATATACATGTTGTTGGCTAGCCCCACGCTGAAGCATCCTTGGGCCCCAGCCAGCCCCTCAGCAGCACATTGAGTCTGGTTGAAGCAGCCCTGGGCTGGCAGGCTAACATCTGAGGCCCCTGCCAGCAGGGGCTGCTCCAACCAGGCTCCATGTGTTGTGCATGAACAAACTCTGGAGCTGATTGCTTTAGAGTTAATTGCTTCGGAGGGCACAGTAACTTAAGAATACAGTGCCTGATGAATTTCTCAGAAAATAACCTCATGCAGATCTGAAGTAAACGCATCAAAATCAATGGAAATACATCAGGTGAAAGCCAGTGCAAAGCAAGAACCATCCTCCATGGCCCTGTATTGTTCTAAGACAAAGTGACAAGAGGAAAAGAACTACATATGAGTATAGGCAATATATCCTGATTTTGAAGCAAAGGCATTTTTGTTGATCATTAAAATGACTTAACTTCATTATCTAGTAGAATTATTTAAACAAGCATTGTTTTATTGTTTCTTCATATTTTTTTTTAAATTTAAAGTAAACTTTGCCATCTCTTTTTTCCCCAGTGGACAGATTTGCTTCCATAAAGAATATGTGGCCTTTGATGAGCTGGCTTTACAGTCAGACATAAACAAAAAAATGTAAGTAGCCTGTATCGGCTCAGAGAAATGCATGTCATTCTCCCTCACTTCTTCACGTTTGTGGTGGAGGAACTATGCTTTTAGCTAATCAGAGATCAATGCATCTTACACGGAAATATGTAGCCTTCTCACCATTAAGCAAATTAAAAACTTACAGGCTGATGCCCAATATTTGAAGCACAGTGAGCAAGTAAAAATTAAGTTCCAGAAACATTGTTATTGGATTGTTTGACCTTGAAAACCTTGAGTTAGACACCAAGATTACCTTTGTACCATACTTAGAAAAAGAGATACCAGTTACCAAAAAGTGACTGTCACCATGTTCAAAGATGGCACCCACCCACATTCTGTCCACCAAATGATAACTTCTACCCGAGTTTTCTTTATCTTTTCACATGTATTTTCTAAAGCACAGATGGTTACCTTAGTCAGTTTTGACTTTTCTACAGGGGTCTATGCCAGGGACAGGACTAATTCCTCTTCTATTCTATTTTCACTGTTACCTTTTCACTTCTTTGGGTAAATTATCCCATAAGCACCTACAGCAGGGTTTTTGGCACCTTTCTCTGAAGCACTTGCTTTTGGCCACCATCTGTGAAACAACAAAGAACTAGGTGGATGAATCTCTGGTCCAATCTTATAGGGCACCTCCTGTGCTCCTGCCCTAACTGCTGATGCTATCAGCAAAGAATTTATTTTGAAATAGATCCTTGGTTTCTCTTGAAGAAAAGACAAACAACTTTATTCCTGTAAAAAAATGTTGTGTCAATTTAATTTACTGTTTTATATTTTAAAAAATATCCAGAGTAATCATTTATGATCTCTTCATTGTTGAGAATATACTTTTATATATTTTTACTACATTGTACAACTATAAATATAATGTTTTTCAGCCCCCCAGTTACCAGAACCTTCCCATGAATACACTAGAATATGTAGTTCTAATCTGTTCCTTCGAGCTTTTTCATTGTGAACAGATGAAGCAGCTCATTATGTCGCTTCTGGTTTTAATGGAAATCATGATTGCAGAGCAGATCGGTGTTCTTTGCTCCTGTGCACATTTAATAGCTTTTCTATACTATATAATTAACTTGGGAATCTGAATCTTGCCCTGGTTTCTTTAAAATTTAGTTTTTGTTTTGGGGAAGAGGTTATTCTTTTTTTGTTTTGCTTTATTTTTTGCCTTCCATTTTTGCTTGTCTTCAGTAATTCAGAAACAAAAAAAAAGCATCCCCCTCCCTAAATTTGATTTCTGCCTATTTTTCACAGGGTGATAAAGGACAGACTAGCAGGCCATGGACCCAGAGATGGTCACAATATGAATCAGGGAAGTCTGTTTGTAGACAAGGTCAGGTCCCTAAAGGCCCACCCAGAAAGAATTAAATGTGGGTAAGGGATGTGCTTAAATGTGCTTAAATCCCAGCCTGATGAATGGGGTAGAAGGATCAACCAAGACACACTTTCAATTCTGTAAGTAGATACTATTGCCTAAAGCCATACTTGGTTTACAATTACTGACAATGCTAAATTGCCAAAGCTTGTGCACACTTGTCTACTTGTGCTGCTATCGCACATCTTTACTGATGTCCGCTGTAGCCACAGTTCAATGCAGGGAGTTTTCCTAATGCCCTATCTGACTTGAAAGATACTTAGGCACTGATTTGTAGGATGCCAGCACAACCCCAATGGAATTATGAGTATTTTTCATCAGTGTTCCTTAATTACTTTCCCTCAGTTCCCTCCAACCCATAACGTTTTCTGCATACCATAGTTTTTCACCATTTAAAAAAAATCCTGCTCCCTCATCCTGCTTTTCTGTCTATCATCTACATGAATCCTCCCTGGGGGGTCTCATGTCTGTGTTATAGACAAGTCATGCTATTATTATGTATTTGTGGAAGTTAAATGATGCAACAATAGATGGCATGACAAATAATATAAACAATTAAGAACAAGCGTATGACACAAACAGTACATGAAATTTGCAGCCATTTCAGGCATTCACTTACCAAATGTAAATAATAGAGCGGTGGTTCTGGGTCCAAAGAACAAGCATTGAGTAGTAAGATACTGCATTTCAATGCAGATCTGAGACAATCAGCTGAGACTGCAAAATTTTCATATGAGGATGGTCACTAAAGCAAAATTGTGTGCAATGCTCTCCCAGGACTAAGATAGAGGAATGGGAGCTGATTTGGCAGTGGAAATGTGACTGATGACTGCTCTCTGAAAACTTGCAGCTCTAAACTGCTATTAGTCAATGGACAATAAATTCAGAGCTGGAAGATCCATTGAGTGTATCCTAGTATCTGGGCCTGTGTGAAGCGGCTACTATTCACTTTGGATTCAGGTTTGTCTGATTCGGGGGACAGTGATTTGATTCAGTGATTTGAATCACTATCCCGAATCAATTCCACCATTGCTGAGTTGGCCAAATCTCTGAATTGGAAAGGCCCCATCCCCCACCCACTCTCCCAGCCCTGTCAATGGTTTCCCTGCCTGGCCCCAGCTCCTGGCTCTTTAAAAAAAAAAAAAAAGCCCCCAGTCACTAGCTGCTACCAGGCAGGGGGCAATCTCCTCTGCTTTCCACTGCTCCATGCTGCATGGCGGGCTCTGCCATGATCCCCTCACCACCCCCACCTGCTCTCCCAGCCCCCCTACCCCCCATGGCTGGCCTGCTCAGTCTCAGCACTTTAAAAAAAAAATAAAGCCCCACATTTAGTGGCTCCTGCCAGGTGGGGGGGGCATCCCCGCTGCCCTGTGCTGCACGGGGACCTCTGCCACAAGCCCCCAGAGGGCCCGATGGCTTTTCCCTGTGATTTTCTGTTGCCTTTCTTTGCTTTCCTACTGCCCTGCTGCCTCCCAGTCTCTCCTTCTGCTTTTCCTATGATTTTCTGCTGTCTGTCTCTCTGTTTTGGCTGCAGGAGCCAGTGAGTGCAGGACTTTTTTTCCCCAAAAACTGGGAGCTGGGGCTGGGTAGAGGCAGTCATGGGAGGGGGCTGGGGGAATGAGTGGGGGTTGGGGGTGCTCAGGAGGGCTGGGGGAGCAAGCAGGTGATGGGCCCTGGTGGGGGTCCCAGTCCCCATGGCCACTTCCCCCCTCCTTCACCGCCCCTACCCCCTACTTACCAGCATGGAGTCTGCATCCAGCTCTCTATGATGGTGACTGGGGACTGCCTGAATCTCCAAAGTTCTCTGAATATTTTCTGAATAGGTTCAGACCTTTTTATTGGTCTCCTGATTCGATTTGGATTCAGAGATTCCGCCACAGAATCGGGCTGAATCTCCTCTGAATCAAATTAGCACCTGAAGCTTCACACAGTCCTATTAGTGTCCAAAGTTACAATCATTTGCAATGTGCACGAAATAGTGAAGTGAAGCAAGGGAAGTGGTAGGACTATAGAAGGGCAGGGAACATAACATGATTCTGCTCCTTTACTCCCTTGCCTCTTAGCCCTTTAAAAGAAAGGGTCATTGTCAAGTTATATAATCATCCATGTATTACTAAATACTTTATACTGATCTTATGTTGACTGGTCAGAGAAGGTACACAGTCTATCTATCTTGAGAAACACAGAACTTTTCCAAATGATATAGGGATAAACAGTCATTTCTGACCAGCACATTCATATCAATGTGGTCAAAATGCAAACAGTAGTTCTGGGAAAACAGTACTTTGACCTCATGAGACAGGTAATGTGATACACTGGACAACAGCCGCACAGCAACGGAAAAAATGCAATTACCATCTGAGCAGCAAAAAGATGACTGTTGAATTTGTGTTTGGTATACTGATGCCATGTCTACATAGTAAATTTACTGTGCCTGCCAGCAGCGCCCTAAAAGCATGCTGCTTTGTTCTATGCAGGATACCTCCTAAATTGGAAGTAGTGTAATCCCATGTAGGCTAGTCAGCACTGCTGAGTGACACAGCCAATTAGCCTACTCCTAAGATAATTAGCTCACCTGCAGCACCACATGGAGATGGCTACAGTTTCCAATTTAGTAGGTATCCCACTAAGAGCAGTGCAGTGTACTTGAGGCCTTCATTGCCAAACCCAGTTAGCTTGCTGAGCAGACATAGATGACTGAAAAGATACTGGCAGTGCCTCATGGCTTGAGCTGTATTCAGCAAGGCAAATATTTCCATTGTTATTCCTGTATATTGCAAATTGCATGATTTTGCGAACCAAAGAGGGAAACGTTATCAGTATGGTGGAGAAGTGAATTGGAATGGTGTCTGCTGACTTTGAGCAGCTTAGCACAAGGGTACTTATAAGATCCCATTGAAGGGACGTGCAGTTGAGGGAGGCCTTGAAAGATTACTTTAATAGTGTGTCATAGTACTGAAGTATGCTGCTTTTTGTATTTTCATTGCGTGTGCGACTTGAATATTGAATCTGAATGATTTATAAACAACAGCTATAAATCCTTCTGGAGGGAAAAGTAATGCTTCAATGTGTATCATTTCCCCATAAATTTACTGTAACTCTTAAGAAACATATTTCTATTGAGTGCAAATAAAAAAAGAGAGATTAAATATAAGCAATTCAGGACAAACAAGAAAAGGTGCCCCACATGCACATGCACACTCTTATTTTCTTAGATCTGGTATTGTAACTTGGATGGTACAGTGTATAAGTGTGTGCTTGGGGTACCTGGGATACTTGGGGTAAGGTTCAGGTGAGAGAGAGAAAATTAAAGTGTAGGGAGTGAAAGCTGCCAGAACTGGTATTAGAACCGGTAGACTAGAAGGGCCTAGGCTGAAGAACTGAGGCTTGGGGGTAACTTTAGGTTAATTGATCTTAATTGATTAAAAGACAGCACCCAAAGCCTACAGAAGAGGGGAGTGATACCGGCACAGAGGCTGGGACTGGAGCCAGAGATACAGGGGAGCTGAAAAGTTAGGTAAGGAGAAGGAAAAGGGAACTAAGGGAAAGTGTGGGAGTTAAAGAGGGGCTCTGGGTGTGGGGAACCAGAGGATGGCTCTGGGGCAGCTAGAGAAGATGCAGGGAGTGGCAGTAGATGCTGGGAGCTAGAGAAAGGCTCCAGCTGCTGGAGGAAACTGCAAGCCATGAGGAGCTGGGAAGCTGGAGGAGGGGGTTGACTACAGAAGGTGTGGGGGAAGCCTGAAAACAGAGAGACAGACAGCAGAAAATCATAGGAAAAGCAGGAGAAGAGACTGGGAGGCAGCAGGGCAGTAGGAAAGCAAAGAAAGGCAGCAGAAAATCACAGGGAAAAGGCAGTAGGAGCATGGGAAGCAGGGGGACAGCAGAAAATCACAGGAAAAGTGGCAGGAGCAGTGGGAAAGTAGAGAAAGGCAGCAGAAAGGAAAAGGCAGTAGGTATTGAGAGGAGATCAGAAAACTAGTGGAGAGGGGTTGGGGCTGGAGCTGAGACACAGAGAGAGAGAGAGAGAATGAGACTGGAATTTAAGATAAGGAAGGAACTGGGATTCATGACCCAACTCGGGGTTGCAAATGAGAGTGGTTTTATTCAAAAGGGGAGATTGTGACACAATGTCTTATTGGTTCCCTTGCACCCCCCCACACACACAATGGTAGCAGGGGTTAGAGAGGCTCAGTGAAAGGGCTGGGGTCCAGGTAGGAAAGAGAAGCAGAGTCCAAGTCCTTGGCTGAAGAGCGGGTGAGGGGGTGATAGCTACCTGTCCAGGCTAGAAAGGGATCCTTGTCCAGTAGGTGTTCAGAGGGGGTTTGCCGGCAGGGCCTCTGGGTGGATAGGTGATGTGCCATGGTGCCAGTCAAGATGGAGAGGGTGTTCCACTGGGTCCGTCTTCGCTGCCCCTTTTTATAGGGGCAGACTTTGAGTGGCCCTAGTGACAGAAGGCATGCCCAGGCAAAGGTCAGCCCCTGGCATACTGAGCATGTGTGCTCCATGCAGGGATGTGCAGTTTCAGGTGTCTGTAATGGTGGGGTACAAAGGTAGAGTTGATGGTTCTGCAGGGTCTTTTGTCTTTCAAATGCTGGGTTCTTGTCTCTGTTCCTGGTTGAAGTTCATGGTTCCTGGATGAATCAATGTGAGGTGATGGCCTGATCATTACAGGCCATTCAGTAGAGGCCTACTACCATTGTATTTCAATCATTCCCAATCACTCTCATTCATCCGGGAACCAATTTACATGGGAGGGGTATGTGACTTATACAATTGCAACATATGGTGCCCAGGCAGAGGACACAAGATGGAGGCTTGACATATAAAATGGAAACTTGACATGCCTTTGGTTCACTTACAAACACAGGCCTAAACCATACAATATCCATATGAAACAATAAAAATCCATACAAAAATGATAATAATACAATATACAGCAGTAAGAATCAATACAAACCTAATAATAATACAACATAAAACAGTGGATAGCCACAACCAAAAACTTGCTACCATAATAAAAATGTTAAAGCTTATCCTAAGTCTGAGCCCACTTATACTTATCTGTAGGGAATAGAGAAGGAGAGAAAAAGTCAGAAATGGTTCGGGAAGGGGAGGGAATGCATTTTAAAATAAATTAAAAAAAAACCCCACCCTTGGGTTTTGCTACAAGATCACTGTCCCCGATTTGATTCGGCTGAATCTGAAGATTCAATGCTGATTTGGCAAATCAGCAATTAGGCCATAAACTTAGCTTTAAATGTTTTTCCTACATACCTCAAGGTACCAGCAAAGCTTGTGGATGCTGCAATGCTGAGACACATGGACCATCCCACAGAAGTGTGGTGGGGGGGAGGGGAAGTGCTCCACATGCTTGGCAGCAAACCCAGTAGTGAACCGGAACTACTTCCGGTCCATTTCTGGGTCTGCCAGGGAGTGCACTGGGAGCCCCAGGTGCCCCCCCAGACCCAGGAAGCACCAGTCACCAGGGTAAGCCAGGGGTTTGTGAGGGGGCCCCTGCGCACTTCCCGGTGGACCCAGAAATGCCCACTTCCAGGTCTGCAGCTGAGTGTGCTGGGGAGCCCCCGCACTCCTGTGGGTCACTCCATGCGCCCCAGCATTGCAGTGTTCCCAAGCCACCTGCTACCTAGAGGTATGTAGAAAAAACATTTAAAGCTGTTTCTATGTCCAAATCTCTGAATCTTTCTGAATCTCTCTAAATCGATTTGAAGGTTTCTGATTTGATTTGGAAATATTAAAGGGTACTCAAATTCGATTTGGATTTGGAGATTCAGCCACTGAATCGGGATGAATCTCTGCTGAACTGAAACAGGGACCGAAGCTTCACATAGCCCTAGGAGACAGGTATGTAAGCTACCCAAGCTAACTGGGAGAGGATGCCTCCTAGGCAAATAAATCCCAGAGGATACTTTGACTAAAAGGGAGACTTATTTCTTTAAGACAACTTGTACCTTTTTTTGGTCTACTTTTTGTCGATTTGATTTGGGATTATTAACTGCAGGACCAGGTTATGGATACAGAGGTGGAGGGGGCCACAGATGGGGCCATGAAGCCCCCTCCCCCTTTTTGTCATAAGGGTTAATGGAAAACCCCTCAAGCTGAGGGGCAGACCCCAGTACATAGAGACTGAACTCTAAAAAGGTGCAAGATGTTTACTGAGCCAAGGCCTAAAGTCCACAAACTAATGTCCCTATTAGTGGGCCATAACAGGAATGGCTGGAGAGAAAAAGGGAGCATAGGCTTTAGCAGCTGGAGCCCCAACAAGCCCTCAGAAACCCACAAGGACAGCCCCATGAAAGAGGGGAGTCTGCATGGGTACACAGGGGCAGAAGAACCTGAATAGGGCAACAGGTCTAGTGGAGTCAGGCAGGTAGCCTATGAAACTGCAGCTGGTGTTAGGACTACCTTTCCCTTCCCAATATCCCATAACATCAAAGTCATGGCAGGTGAGTAGCAGTAGCATAGACAGTTGACAGCCAGGAGAAAGTTGTGGCAGAGCAGCACAGCTAACAAACAAGGAGAAAACAATTATATTCAAATGAGGGTTGTTAGACCTCGCCTCCAAAATTAATTCCCTGCTGCTATGAAAGGGATAAGAGCTAACTGACATGAATAAAAAAGAGATTCAAAGATACCTATAAAGTCAATTTAAAGAAAACTAATATTAACTTCAATGCCTGAGAGACTCAAGACTAAATCAACTCCTATGGCACTGTGATGTGCAAGCCACTGATAGAGGTGAATAGGTGAGAGGGACAAAGGGAAAAAGCTGTGATCCAGCATCACCAGAATCTACGCCCTTCTCCCAGAATCTTCAGATCCAGAATGTGGCTCTTATGTTGGCCTCCTCCATTATCTACGGACTCACCAATGCCATACCTATTTACTGGAAGACTGTAATCTTTGTATCAAGGAATTGCTAACACCAACAATACTACATATTGCAAACAAAAAATATTTACTTTTAAAAACCAGAATTTCTGAGTAAAGAGAGAATTAATTACTTGCAAAGAATATCTTTATGTTCCTTCATAGCTAATGTTGTTATGATCAATTATACTGGTCAGTGAATTTTTGTTTGTAATAAAACACATTTCTGGTGTTTTGCTTTTTTTATGATGGCTGAAATTCTACTTCCTATGCCAAGGCATGCAGCTATACAATGGTTGTAATATTTTCTAATTTTATGCCTAATAAATGTTTGTATAATAAACTGACTACTCTTACAATGTTTTTCTTTGCTCTCTACCGATGTGCCACTTTCAGTGCAGAGAGGAACTGGCATGATAAAGGAAAAATATTTGTTTAAATATCAGGTAGCATTGAATCTACCTGCACTCTCCATCCCTTCCTTGAAGCTAAGCTTAGCTCCTCTAGGGCTGGCTCTTGTCATTCTGTGTCTCAAAGAGCCTTTGGCTCTCAATAGGCTCTGCATTACCCTTTCCCCTTTTCCCCTTTACTGTGCTCTGCTGAAGTTGCAACCTTTGAGGTATACATATATCCATATCAAGAATAGAGGTGAGGCATCCCTCAGTATAAGAAGTAGCTCATTTGTAGATCCGGTACATTTTCTGTTTTCTACCATCATCATGTCGTAAGCTCCTTCAGCTTTGCCTAACATTACTTTGATCCCTTCTGTAATGTCCATACACATAGTTCTGTTTCTTATTCCACAAGCATTCACATGGAAACCACTGGCAGTGACTGCAGAGTATATTATTGTGCATCATACATAAGAATCTGTTTCATGTTGTAGAATCTAGTTTGCTAAACCAACAAAATACCACACAACAATTAGAAACCCAGAAATTAGACCTAATCAGTATGGAGATGAATATACAACTTATATATGAAGTTCATTAATGTAAAATAAAAAATAAAGAAAGAAATGAAAGGAATTGCAATTAAAAAATTTAAGATTAGGGAATTTAATTTATTAGTAGCCAGTAATTTTATTGCATCTGCCTGGCATACATCTTGTATCTTAAATCTGAGGTAAAGAAATAGAATAATCAATCTAGATTGTATAGTTTAAAAGAGGAAAATCAAAAGCCACCAACCTCTCCCAGGTGGAAGCACTAGCAATTCTAAACTCACAGTGTGTTTGGAGGAATATTTGTTGAAAATTTGTTTGAATTGTTGGCAACTATTTGGGGACTGTGGTACACACTACCACTTCACTACAGAAGTTTAATGGGGACTTAGACTTCCTCCTTTCAACAGAGAATGATATCACCAAAACCCCCTTGATTCTCACAGAAACTGAGTTATTTGAATAGTGGTGGTTCCAATGTACTATTTGTCTAAAATCCTAAGGATCCCAGGCCTCTGTGGAGTAGCATGATCAGAGTTGGCAGCTGCTACTTAAATTCAGAAATCTAGGGTCCTTTGGGGAGTCAGAAAACTATTTTTCAGACCCACTCAAAAAAATCTAAGGGTAAACTCGTGCATGGAAGAGTATAGTCAGTGCAAAAGCTGGTTCTTTTTTGCAATGGATTAGCTATAAAATACTGCTACCTTAAATGCCACAGGGAATGGATGCCAATGTGGCATCCCAAGAAATGGAACATTTCTTATGTGCCGAATCAGGTAACATATCACATACTGAAAAAAGTAGAGCTGAAATAAAAGATTTAAATGCTTCAAAGGACATAGCTACAGAGCCAACTACTGTATATCCTTGAGGTGTTCCTACAAGGACTCTATGATGTACAATGCCAAAGGAAGAGAGATCTATGAAGTCTGTGGAGACAAGGTAATTCTGTCAATGTTAATAAGTAAAGTTTTCTCACTGCTATGTTCAGGTGAAAAAAAAAACCCACTGATATTTCTCACAAGGCACATGGTTAAAGAGATACTGAAGTAACCAAAAAACACTACTTTCCCCATCTTTCTCCAGAATGGGATGATTAATGGTGCGATGATAGATGGCCAGTTCATGAAAGGGAAGCAAGAATTTCCTTGCATTCTTCCTTTGCTCCAAGCAAAGTGTCACGGGGGGAGACGTCCTGGGGGCACTCTGAAGCTCCCTGAAAGAGCCGCGGAGGCAGAAGCAAGCGACAGAGGGCAAAAGAAAGGAAAAGAAAAATGTCAGTTACTCACCACAGGAGCTGTAGGATCGCTGGAGAAACTCGCATGCGGCCAGGACGACGGCATTAAACACCTGCGAACGGCGGGTGACATCAGCACGGGGCACCAGCCGGCAAGGATAAAAGAAGAGGTCACGGCAGGGAGCGGGGGAAGCACATGGCTGCTGGGAGTGGGCTGCAGGAGAAGCGGCTGGAGACGCAGAGCACCAGATCCGGCTGCTGGAACATGCTCCGGGCGGGAGATTGAGCCTGGGAGGCGCAGCTCGCCAGAGCTGGGTGCTGATGCGTGCCCCGGGCCAGAGAGCAAGCCCGGAAGGCGCGGGACACCAGAGCCGGCTGCCGGCACACACGCCGGCCAGGAGGGAGAGCCCGGAGGACGCAGAGCACCGGGACCAGCAGCAGACAGGCCACCCAGAGGCTGCGAAGATACCCGAGAAGGATGGAGGCTGGAGAGCAGCGCAACCAGGACGGGTGAGCTGGGGAAAAGTGGGGAGCGAGCCACAGACGTGTGGAAGGACCCGTGGACCATAGAAGACCCAGAGAGAGGACTGCAGCCAGAGACAGATCCAGGTGGGAGAGGAAAACCCTGGGGCAGCCTGGAGAGGGAACGTCCGGACCAGTGGGAGCTGGAAAGAGGGTCCAGCAGGGAGAACCCTGAGAAGGTGTTGCCCCCAGGAGAGTAAGATAAAGAACGGTGGGTAGCCGGCCCAGAAAGTGAGGGCTAGCAAGCGGAGTTGCAGGTAGCAGCTTGATGTAGGGGCCAAGACCCCGTTAGGTGAATAGCGGTGTTTAGGTTTGTTAGAGTGTTCCTTTATTTGTGTTACCCCGGGTAAGAAGGGGCTGTGGTACGGGAGTAGGTAGGGAGGAAAGCCTTCCCCATTGGTGGCGGCCATAGAGAGCAGCAACAAGAACACCTAGAACCGCCAGGCAGGGTAAGGGCGAGGTGAAAGGGGTGGAGAAGCCTCGCAGAAGATCTCGACTGCAGGTAGCCAAAAGGGACATCCGCCCGGATGGAAGCTCCATCCACTGGAAGATCAAAGTCATGGCAGGCGAGAAAG
>JAGPOW010003316.1:15445964-15475864 GCA_030014935.1 Caiman crocodilus
GCCTCAGGCGTTACTACAAGGGGTTTGATTTCACTACGGGGGTTTGGCTTCTTAGGTGGTGTCATGAGTCACCGCCTACAATGCAGTCTGCACACCCAGCATTCATTCCTGCTTGTGGCAGGGGTCAGGCTAGATGATCTGTTCAGATCCCTCCTGACCCTAGCTACTACTACTGTGAAACCGTGTCAAAAGTTTGTCCCTATTTTTTGGCAGTGTGCCCAGAGCAAGTCAAGTTGGGACACAACAAACCTCCCACTGAGCAGCCTCCTGTCACAAATTAAAGCTGACAGTGTAGTGAAAGGTGGGGATGGTAGAAGGCAGGCAAGAGACTGGGGCACTTGCCCTGAGTTCAGCTTTGGAAGAGAGGGGGGCATAAAAATAGCAGCATTTGCACTTCCAGTCCAGATCCTACCATATGGGATCTCTACGCACAGCTGCCATCCAAAACACTTAATTGCTAAATTATGCCTCTGAAAGCTGCCTTCCCCTGAATGAATGCCCCTCAAAGAGAATAATGGCAGAAGGATTCCTTATTTTGTCTCAGGGAAGAGTTTCTCTGCTTCATGACCTGGGCTCAGTCTTGCACCAACAGGGACACATCAGGCCAATGCATTAAGATTGACCCTGTATCTAGAGCCAGGGCTGGGAGAAAGGTGCAGGACATGCATAGCTTCCCCTGCATTATCAAAAATAAATTAGGCCTCCTCAACTCTTTAATTTTTAAGGAAAGTTCCACATCAATCAGGGTTCACCAGTCAACTTCCTCAAAAGTTACTTCACTGTAGATTTAGTCATAAATAATCCCCATTACTTAAGAAATGACTATATAAATCACCCTTTATTCTCAAACTGGTTATTCAAAAACAAACACACCCAAAATAGTGACTATCTTTGAAATGTTAGACCAGGGCTGGCCAAACTGTGGCACACATGCCAGTAATGGCACAGCTAGCCTCTGTATGGTATGTGGCAGATCAGAGATGGGGCAGGCATGATAGCTGCAGAAAGGGCAGGGAGCAGAAAGCAGAACAGGCAGGGAAAGGGACCAGAATAACACTCAGGGAGGGCACAGGGCTTGATTGGTGGTGTGCCTGCCATAAAAAGGTGTTAGAGTAATCTACCATGTTAGACTATGAACATAAAAGTTCCTTTGGGTAGAAATTTCAAAGATAGGCCTTAAAGCTATCCCATCAGAACTCATTTTCAAAGGCACTAATCTCATCACTGGTCAGTCAGACATGTAAACATGGATTTAAATGTTTAGTTTTAGGCAGATACATTTAAACATTTACTTTATCACCCCAGATTTAAGTGCAGGTTTTAAAAGGTATGAGAAAACTTAAAATATGCTTGAGTCAAAAGCAAACAAAAAATAAGCCCCATCTAAAACAGCACCCTACTACAGTCTTGTGAAGGAGCTTTGGATCATATCAGGCCCAAGATCAAAACCAGAAATACTTAGCAATGTCAGTGAGAGTTGTACCTAAGGACAGACCCTGATTTCTATAACAGATAACCCACAACTTCTAAGCACAAATTCATAGGCACCTGCTTGTAAAACAACAACAACAACAACAATAATATTCAGTAATGCATAAAAACTAGTAGAACAGTAATAGTAGTTCTTTTTCCATTTTTTAGGAGGCACTAATTCAATTGCCTCACAAGGAAGTAGATTATGGCCTCGTAAAGCAGTACAATGGAACTACAGTATTATGACTTAAGTATGTACTACTGTGGTGTTACTACAGGACTTTCTTGACAAGTTATATAATGTAGTATGGAAACTGTAAATATAAAATCAATCTAAATTGTATTTGATTATGGCCTTCACTATTTTGTAACAGAAAAGCAGGTCATAAGAGAAAGTGAAATAGCAAAGACAAATGCCAGAATAAAAAACAACCTATAACAAAAGTCAAGCTAGCACTCCGAGCTGCCTAACTGAAAACATCTCAACAGATCCTCAGAACCCCGGTGGTATTTATACAATGCATGAGAAGTAACAGTCTTAAAAGCAAGTCAACTATATAATTGGAAAGTGTAAAAAGGGGAATTAACCAAATGGAAGTACCCTTCAAAAACCATAATTGATTCCACAGAAACTTGTTTTATTTCTTCATACCTCAGAATATAAACAAAATATATTTCTGATACTACTATATTTTATGCTAGCCTTGTAGAAATATGTAAAATACAGGCTTTGCACAGTAGTATATTTTGCTGCTTTGTAAGATCCCAAAGAAGTAATTACACTTATATATACATCTATGTAGTTATTTATACAAAATGAATTCTAATAGAAGAAGATCTGGGATCCCACAGCAATGATTTAAATATGGAGAGTCCAATGGCTCCAAGTAAAATGAAGCATCTGAAATATAATCTAATGGCATGATCTAATGCCAGGAAGTCAATGGAATAGTTCAACAGTCTTTGAATCAGACACGTGTCTATGACTACTCCTTAATTTTTGTCTTGGGATTTTAAGTCTTTTGGGAAAGGGAACATCTTTTGTCTCTGTATTTCAATAACACCTTGCATGACATGATCCTGGTGTACAACTGGTGGTAGAGGAGGAGGAGAACAAAGGAAGAAGAGGAAGAGAAGGATCTCTTTTGGTAATATAGGATAATGCTATAAAAATAAGGGTTCATCCAAAATGTTTTAAAAACATGTAACTGGATCTTAAACTTCTAATTGCTAAGCCTGCAAAAGGAAAGTAGAAGGGAATGCAACTTAATATCTCCTAAGCAAAATGGCTGTAATAGTGCAGCACATAATAGTATATTGCTTGGTAATGTCAGCACAGGTCATTATCTAGAGATTTGGTGATGCTTCATTACAAAACCAGACAAAATGTCTCATTTCCTTGAAGGTTTGCTTTAGATTTTAGGTTCTTCTGTGGCCAAAAGACACTACCCTGAAGCACCTCTCAACACTCCACCCACTTGGTTATGATGAGATGGGGGCAAAAGAGCAGCGTCCAAAAAGCGTGCCCCCATGTTTTTCCAGAGAAGATAAACGGTTTATTTTATCTGTATGCTGGTGTAACAGCTGCTGCTAGATTTGCCGCAGGGCTCAAGATCCCTGAAAAGGCAGGGTGAGAAACTTTGCAGAAAGTTGTTGCTTGCAAGAACATATGCATGAGACAATCATCTCTTGAGGCAGAAGAGGGGAAGGAACTCAGCCCTGGGGACTCAGCCAGGCTCAGGGAAGGGAAGGAGCCCTGGGACCACAGAACTCGGGGAAGAGCCATCCTACAGACTGCCTGTGAAGTGAACCTGCCCTTAGTGAACGGGAGAAGATAACCTAGTGTCCTTTTTCCCTCTGTGGGGCAAAGGCCCCATGAGCAGCAAAAAGGGTGGTAAGATAGACTTGATTCGGAGGGCAGGGTGTTGATCTGTGAAGGCTCTGGGGAGAGTTAACTGAGAAACAGCTTGGGGCTGGGTGGGTGATAAAGCCAGGGTTGTTTCAGTTATCAGCACAAGGGGCTATGTCTGGGATTTGGGGAAAGGTGCGTTTGAGGAAAGGGGAGAGTTTGTGTTTCCTTGCAGATACCGCAGACAGCTGGAGCAGAGGAGAGCTGCTTTTCCTTATGCAGACTCTAGCAGAGAGCAGGACTTTCTGATGCAGTGGCACCAGCCATGGTTATTGTGCTGCCAGTGTGAAGGACAGCTGATGTTTTGTTAACTCTGTGTGCTCCTGCTGAAATTCACTGGAGTCTCAAGGTTTCAGCTGGGGAGTTGTACTGAGGGTGTCTTTGATTCAATTTGTATAGAGTGTTTTAGTTCATTGATACCTGCCTTTGACAATTAGATTAGTGATCTCCTGTTCTGCTATTCATTCATATGCCTCATTCATATGCCGACTGTTTTACAAATAATAAGCTGTGTAAATGGTTAAACTATGTACTCCAGTGTGTGGGGAAATCACTCCACTGAGAGGTGGCCCCAGCCTTAGCGGTTGGGAGGTTGACCGAGGCTATTTGATACTCCAGAACCCTGAATCCAGACATGGCGATGGCTAGCACCATGACTAGGGTTACACTGGTCTTAGGATTATGACTCTTTGGTGCTAACAGAAAGCAATAGTCCCTACTTTGTAATGCTTACAATGCTTACAAACCCTCAGATCTGCAAACATAGAATCTGCAGGCAGACTCATGCAAAGAGTTTTTTTTTTCTCCTCCTCCATGATGCCATCCCTCCCCAAGCTCTATAGACGTACTCCTTTCCCCAGTTTCGCCTTTTACCACTTACTTATTTAACCATCTTTCCAGTACTATTTGCTCCCATGGTCCCCCCCACCGGCCTTTCCTTTACTGACAGAAGAGTGAGTCTGGTGCTTGGGGATGTACTAACTGCTAAACAATTTTGGTATTTAAAGCCTTTGTCTTTAGAATTGTGGTACAACAGACACAGCAAGTTCCTGATATTCAGAGATGCTGAACGTGGCACTTGTAGACTTGAACTAGACCTGCATTTACACAACAACACAGAAAATTCCCCAGGTATCTTGATGTACTGCAACATCCATACGGACCCAGTGAGAGGACATTATTTCAAAATATGTTTTACAAATAAAAGTCCTATCTATCTCTTTGCTAGTTTTTGTTTCTCCTTCATCCAGCAGAGAGTAGTAAATGATAGCTGGGGTAATATCCACAAACAGGCAGCTGTTAAGCACCAGTATAAACTGACACAGAAGGAAAGTTATCTTACATTTATGTAAATGCCATCTTTGACCTGCATGCAGCTGGCAGTGCGTATTTTAATGTGTTCACTGGGTTTTCATTACACCCTTGTCATTTGTGGAAAGGTATTTTAACTTCATTTAAATCTCCTTCTGCTTCAGAAATGTCAATAAATGCCATTGTTATCATCAGTTTTGTCCTAGCTTGGCTTTTCTGAGTTTTCAGTCTTTAGATTTGTTTGAAATTAGGAAATAAATACTGAATAACATATTGATTGTGGACTGGAAAAGGTTGCAGATAATTTATTATCTTGTGAGCACAACGTTGAGGTCACCTCTCCCTCCCCCCACCAAGTGATCTTTAGATAGCTACCACATACTCAGATGAGAGAGGGATTTTGCAACTACTCTAAACTGAGAAATTATTTTGCACTTCTTTGCTTGGTCATCTGTGGAAATGGATCGGTCAGCTTTAGATCAATAATAGTTATTTTATTGTGTTGTTGTATCAGAGACATTATAAGAGAACATAAAGAGTTATTAAACCCCAAATCAAAATGTCCTGCTTGCAAAAGAGAACAGACAATGTCTAGGGATACTAATCTAAGTTAGGATTCAGTCCATTAGCAATCATTTCATATATTGCTTTACCTAGCCTTAAAGAAGACTGGATATTTGGAGCTTTGTGTCCCAAACTGACATTTTTTCATCCTCAAACACTGCATCAGCAGTCAAGAATGAAAATATAAGCATTTGGCAGAAGGTCCTTCATTCTTCAGCATGCCAATGACCTTCCAAAACCCTTCCCAGTCTTCATAATTTCTCATAATTGGGAAAACCTGAGTGTAGCATTGGTAATATTTTAGAAGAAGTGGGATTATCAACATCCAGGTACCAGTTTATGCTATCATCTTCCCTTTTTCAAAACTGCTTCAGTCCCCATTTAGTCTGAGAGTCTTCTTTGTGACTTCAGGGTGGTAGAGCTTAGACCACAGCTGTGAGTCTATGCTGCTCTCAACCTTCCTTTTATTTATACAAAGGAATGTTCCATTTATTTCCACTGTAGCTACCTCTAGGGCTTTGACTGCTGTGAAGGCACTGAGTGAACACTAATACATGTAATTATACCATTCATGTATTTTTAATATCAGCCTCTATTGGATATAAACAGGATACAAGATATCATGGCAGAAGCCACTCCTTTGTCATGAACTCTTAAGAGTGAATGATTCAAAACTGGAGTCTTTAGTGGCTACTGCAGTACAAGCAATAAGCATATTGGCCCCTTTAACTGTGGTATAAACCTCTCATCTGGGTTGTAGTCTGCAACATTACTATTACATTTGTTTTGAAATGTCAACAGTATGGTTGTTTATTATGGCATAAAACAGTTCTGATAGGATCCTCTTTTGCCACTCAATAATAAATCCCCAAATACCTCTAAAAACCATCTGAAAAGAAACATAGTTCAGATGCCAAGTAACAAGTCTGTCTACCTAAACCACAGCTGAAATGTCAGAAGTCACAATACATATTCTCTTCCAGTGATTCAAATGAGGCTACAGAATGTGTACTAATTAATACAGTTGATACTTTCTAGTATGCAATGACAACATAGCATGCATATTCAAGTAGAATTCTCTTAAGTACTTATTTGCCCACTACAGCCAAAATCTGAGCACCTCACAATCCTTGAAGTGTTTATTCTTACCTACCCACTTCTTGTGAAGTGTGATAATATGTATGTTATAAATAGGGAACTGAGACAGAGTCTGGATAACACATCCAAGGTCATAAAAGAAGCCTGTACTGGCAAAGGGAATCTTGGTTTTTCATGGCTCAGGCTGGCACCTGAACTACTTGGCCATCCTCTCTCTCAGAAACATGCACAGCATCTGATATTATCCACTTGGAATTTGCAAGAGCTAAAAATATAGCATATTAATATTTAAGTGGAAGAGGAACAAATGAATAATATAGGGAAGCATTAATATACTCCACATTGCCAATGAACACTATCTAGCCCTAGTGTCAGACCAGTTTTTGCAGATGATCTTTCAATTTGAGTAGATGCAGCATTAGCTGTCAGACAGCTCATTAACAGATGATTAGTACAACAAGGTGGTCAGGTATATTGTAAAGACAGAATACAGCATCTATGAAGCATTTTAGAATACAATAATAATCCGTTAAACATATTCTTTGCTACATGATTTCACTCATGTACAACCTATCCACTCCTCTGGGTTTGCTACCAAGTTACAAAGCTCTTCCTCCTGTTGTGGGAATATGGACATACAACATGTTTCCTACGTATTAGAAGTGGAGGAGACCCATAACATACAGCAATACTACCTAGTAGCTTTCCTTTGAAGTGAATTACTAAGTAGTACACCTTATATATCAACTCTTCTAGTCAGTTCATTTTGGGGTACCCAGTTGCTCTATAAAAATTGGCTCTCCCACTTCTGGTGTCCAGGCATTGTCCTAGGACCTACCACAGACAAGTACGTGGGAGAGCTGGTCATTATGTCTAAGAATTACTGGGTGTGTCTACACAGGACCTTTTACTGCTCATTAGAAAATCTAATGCTCAGTAAAGTGTCACTGTCTACATATACATGAGACTTACTGGGCATTAAATTAGTCTAATGCATTGTTTGTTAGTACCAACACATACAGGGCACCTATATATGAGCATGGAGGCTGCACCAATACACAGGAATTCCAGGTTACAAATTAACTAAGTCTGCTGGACTGTGGCAATTACTGTGCTCCAGCAGCCTCCTGCATCTTGTGTATCAACATCCCCACACTTGAAAATGGTGGTGGGGGTGCTTGAACTAAAGCTCATAGAATGCCATGTTGTAAAGCCATTTTCAAGAGTGGGGATGCTGATACACAAGACACGGCAGCACTTAATTAGGGTGGCTCTAAGAGACTCAGGAGGCTGCTGGAGCATGATAATTGCCATGGTCCAGCAGACTCAATTAATCTAGTCTGCTCCAATATGCTGGAATTCCAGCTTGTTGGAGCAGTCTCTGCGCTCATGTATAGGAGCCCTGTATGTGTTGGTACTAGCAAACAATGCATTAGACTAATTTAATTCCCTGTCTCATGTATATATAGATGGTGACACTTTACTGCACATCAGATTAGTCTAATGAGCAGAATAAAGGTCTTGTGTAAATGTGCCCGGTAAGTCTTAGACATAATGACCAAATGGTATGTCTGCCCCAATTACTTACCATTGGGTAAGCTCTCCCAATGGTATGTCTGTGGTAGGTCTTAGGAAAATGCCTAGACACTACAATCAGGGAAGCCCATGTTTATAGAACAAATGGATACCCCAAAATGAACTGACTAGAAGAGTTGACATATGAGATGTACTACTTAATAAATCACTTCATAGGAAAGTTACTAGGTAGTACTGCTGCATGTCGTGCGTCTCCTCTGCTTCTAATATGTAGGAAGCATGTTTTATGTCCATATTCCCCAAAAAGGATGAAGAGCTTTGTAACCTCGTAGCAAACTCTTGGAGCCACTCTAATTAAAGTGCTGCTCCCCGCCCCCTCCTCCTTCCCCCCTGGACCATGTGTAAAGTTGCCACAGATACTAGATAAATGGTGCATTAGCTAACGTACCATAGCACAAGCGTAGATGCTGACCGGGAGCAATTTGCTTCCAGTCAACCCAGGCATCAGGGGGCCCAATGCTATCTGCCTAAGTCCCAATGCATCTGTGCTGGCTGTAGGTGCAGCTGTCTCCCCACCGTGTGGGGATCAGGATGAGTCCTGGACCTCTCCCTCACTTCTGCACAGGGATGTTAGGTGGGGCACAGAAAATTCAGGCACATTAATTGCACATATAGATGCACCCACTATGAAATAAATTTATTTCCAGTTAAAATCTGAGGTCTGTTACTCCACAGCATTTATGTTGTATGTCGATATCACCAGTGTCCTTCTATAATTGGCATGTTACTTCACTGCCTAAGGTATCAGCCCTGACTCTCAACTTCAAAAGTTTAAATAAAAATATATCTGTACAGCCTTGGCTTCTAGATTCTTGCAACCATAGGCATGTGAGGGGAGAACATTTAGCACAGCTATGCCAGTTACAGCCAGATATGCAATAGATCCTTCCTTCACCTAGAATAAAGTTTCAAACCACCAGAGTTTCACCTTCAGTGAAAATACACTTATTTATACATGGAGGGTATGCTTGCAAGAGGTTCACTTCAGTGGAAATACACTTATTTATACAATGGAGGGTGTGCTTGTAAGAGCACTGAACTGAAAAACCATCATAAAAAATATTGGATCAAAGACTTGTTACAAAACCATTTATACTCTAACAGTCTGTATTGCAGTTTCCTGTTCTATCCACTCTTTCAATCCAAGCAAGAACAAAACATTTCATCTTAAAAGGAAATATTTTGAAATGTTGAAAATACATGCATATGTGTGTGTACAGGTATTTTAATACAGGTAGGTTTTTTGTAAATACATATGAAAGTATGCAATTGGATATGCATACAGATGCATTTTATGAGTGTGTATGCATGTGTGTATTATGTCATTTGTGACTTCCTGTGGCCCCCGCTTAATTCCTCCATGAAACTTCATCTACACACTGAACAGCATCTCTATTTTAAACTGCAGCATTCTGATACAAAGACAGAATTAATTCATTCCCCACCCCACCCCGCTTCTCTGCTAGTGCCTGCTGCTGACACAGGCAGTGCCCAATCAACCAACCAAAGGAGGTGTTGATGGACCCCTGAGATGCTGCTTTGCCCCAGCTGTGATGAGAGGGCAAAAGGAAAAGAAACAGAGTCCATTAACAACTTGAGGAGGATGTCAAGGGATTAAATATTTCTTTGAGCTGCAGCAGGAGATGGGGGATGAGTCAGAGCTCAAGCTGATCCACTGGGAAGAGAAACAGACTGCAAAGCAACTAGAAAGGGAGAGAATGTGGAATTAGGCTGCAGATGGAGAAAAAAGACCAACAAACTTTAGACATACATCTGGGTAAGGCACAATATGTAGCACTGGAAAGGCATCCCTGCTCTCTCAGGCAGATGGAGACCCTTCATGCTGCCATAAGAAATGCACAACAGGTACCTAGGCAAGGGCAGCAGCCTAGATACAGCAGCTTTTTAAGAGGCAAACTCTCCTTTACACTCTGTGTAGCCTCTAGACTGCCCTTTTTGGGTCCCTCCACTATCCCATCACCACCTACTACTTGCCACGTGCCTACTGAGCCATTATCTTCCCCCTCATAACTGAGAGCTCAGATCCTCTTTAGTAAACAAGAGATAGCTTCTTTCCCATAACCCTGATGTGTCTGCACTTATTGAAAGTTTTCTTATGCAACATATCTGATTCACTGATCAAGCAGGGAACTGCATCATATCTGCAATGCTTCAGTGAATGTCCAAGAAAGTAGCACCACAAAAGAAATCTAATTACACTGTCACAGAAGATACTCTAGACCCCCTGCAATCCTCCTCATCCAAGTACTGTGGCAATAACCAAGCTAATCAGGAACTTGATGTTTATAAATCAATTAATACATTAGTTCACCGCTTAATTAGCTGCATACAGCAGCCATTATTTGCAGTATATGCCAATTCATTGTTTCTCTCTTACTCTGTCTCTTTACAGGGAGCGTTTTCCATGCTACAATTACTGGGACTAGCAGTGGTGCTGGACACATCTCAGAAGTTTTTGGCTTGTTGAACATAGCAGTGATCTCAACTTCCCCATTCCCTTCACTTAGAAAAAAATCTCATCTCCTCCCCAGGATACTGCAAGTAGAATGCAAAACACATCATGACAAACTAACACAGGGGGCATAGCCAACGATATTATACTTCAGACTACATCTTAACCATATTTTCAGGTCCCCAAAAGCATACTCAGCATTTTTTTAACTCTTCCTGAAATAATGGCAGAAGCCATTGGTATCCATTGGGTAAAGCATCATTAACCAAGTAGTAAAGGATAGTAACTACTCCCAGTAATAATCACTGTATAATATGAGACCTTACTAATTTCTGTACAGTGCAGTGGGAAGAACATCCCTCTCTCTCTCTTCAGTGATGTTTAAGAATTGCTGGGCACCAGCCATTTTGCAGTGAAGTTGAAGGGCCAAGGCATGTTACTTGCTTAATAGATCCTGTGGGGCTGTGAGATTCACCTGACCTCTCAGCAGGGACTTCATACCTTTCGGGTAGCATTAAGTCATTATTCTGTCAGGTGCCTGTGGGTACTGGCAGCCACTTTCCTTGCAATATAGCAATACAAGCAACAAAAAAGTACATCAGAAATAAATCTCAAGGCACTTTCCGCAGGTCATATAGAAAGTCAATATTATGGTTAGAAAAGGGACCATAACTCCTGAATGTCAGTCCCATCTTTTGACCATCCCTTTTAATTCACTTTCTCTTCATTGACATTGTGGAAAATGTAGATTCACCAGATCAAGTATATTTGCTACTGAATCTTGACAGTACACATTGTAAAGTCTACCACTGCTATAAGGAACCCTCTCACTTTTCTTCCTCTGAGGTGAAGTCCAACAATGGCCCTCAGTTGTAAGCAAAATGATAACAAGTTTCACACAAAAAAAGTTCACACTCACGCTCAGTTGCTTCATCAGCATGGGTTAGTACATATGTCAATCCCTGCTCAGTACGATCCCAGCATTAAACTGGCATGCAAAATGAATTATCTCTCTGCAGATGTTTCCTTCCAGTTAGTACTGAGGTTATTGGAGGGACAAGATTCAGTAAGACTACTTTTTGATTAGCCAAAATAAAGTGGAAAAGGATGTTTCTCTCTCCCTGTGCCCCTGAATTATAAATACCTAATATAAGAGATATAAATATTCACCAGTACGTTATACTCTACAAATATAATTTTCTACTGTCTAATATTTTAGCTTAATCTACTTTTATACATATACAAGAAGTGTTCAGACTCCACAGAAATGTTATCATTCATTAATAAAAAAAAGAAAAGATAAATAAGAAATTATTATTCTGTTAATAGGTTATTATAGACTAGCAATCAAGTTTTAATTCTACTTACTAATGTAATTGTTCTAGTTAAATTATTACTTTGAGCATATGACACATCAATTCATGGGTTTTCTATACAATTATAGTGTAATAAATCAAAAGAATTTTGGCTTCTATATTATCCACAGACATTTGTGTGAGGGCTTATTATCTTAAAGCAGCCACAAAAAAAGGTTTATGCCTCTGCATACACTGAAAATGAATTTCTTTATAGTTTTAAATAGAAATCATTTTTCTAATTATGGGCCTGAAGGTACATAGAAGGGATTGATTAGAAATTGTGTGATGGACTAAATAAGAGATGTCTAAGCTCCTGAACTGATGCTGCAAAAATCTAGACTGGGATTTTCAAAGTCTACTAGAGCTTTTAATTCCACAATTGCCATTGAATTAAGGGGAGCTGGTCCCTCAGACCTGTGGTTTTCAACATTTTAGATCCTACAATACAATACAGCCCCACAGCTAAGCTTCCTCCCATCTGTCATCCTGTAGCTAGCCTTTCTCCCACATAGCCAACCTCTCCATGGTCCCATAGCTGGCTAGGGATACTGCCAAGGTAGCTTGAGATACACTCACTTCAAAAGCAAAGCAACAGAGCTGCATTCATGTGACCTGTGCCTGGATTAATTAGCTGTTGTAGAGCACCACATAAAGGAGATTATGCTGCTTCCTGTTTGGAAAGTAGCTAATACAAAGCAGTCTAGCACCATGATCTGATATTCTTTGATATAACATGAAAGTTTAGAGGGCTTTACTTGACCTTTATGGGTGTGTCCAGACAAGTGCACATGTGCCTTTTGCAATGTCTGAAACCCCTTTGGGATACTGCAAGATGCACGTGTGGGAACAAAACCCAGCAAAATTAGACTCCTGGATATCCAGGGGTCAACAAAACCCAACAAAAACCCAGGTGAAAAAAGTAGAGAAGGGCACAGTCCCTGACCATGCCCCAGGGCAACTAGAGGCTTGGTCCCCCACAGAGACGCTCTGGTAGCGAGTCAGAGCATCTCTATGGCAGGCCCTTGCCCCAGTGCTGAAGCACACTGCCTGCCTGCGAGGGGCAAGCAGTGGTGCAGGCTGTGGGGACCTGGACCTGGCTTTGTGCCAGGTAAGGGGTGGGGGCTAAGAGAGAGGATCATGGGGGTCCCCCTGCCCAGCCCAAGCCCTTCACTCCCCCAGCTCCCCCCTCATATCCACAACTCCCAGATCATTTCCCCAGCTCTCCCCTCATTTCCCTTGCTCCCAGATCATTTCCCCTGCTCTCCCACCTTTCCCTGGCTATCCCCTGCTCTCCCCTTTCCCCAATCGCTTCCCCACCTGCCCCCCACCACATGGCCCAAGCTTACTGGCAGCAGCAATGGAGATTGGGGCACTCAGAGCCTCATGGCACAGACCCCCACCCCACGTGGTGGGAGGCAGTGGGGATCAGCCCTGGCCACCTGGAACTGCACTGCAGCTCCCACATCGTGGGTGCAGCTGGGCTTGGCAGGGTGCCACGTGCTTTTGGGCAGCTCAGGGCAGCTCTGGCTGTCACCCAGGGCTGGCACCACTCAGTCCCAGAGGCCCTGAGCTTCCCCACAGCCTGCAGCACCATGCTGAGCTGAGCCACACCCAAGGGGGCTGTACCATGAGGCCCTTCTGTGGGAGGAGCAGTCTGTGATCTGTGCAGGGAGGGGCGCTGTGCCCAGCAGGGATCAGGGAATCAACCCCTCCTGAGAAACCCTCCAAATGACCCCTACACCCACAGTCTCCCCCACAATCCACCCACATCCAAAAGCCAGCCCTGCAACCCTCTCACCCACATACATGACCCTGTGGGTCAGGAGTGAGGGGACTGGGGCAGGGGGCAGGTAACTGGCACATAAGTGCTGCTCAGCACTGCACATACTGGTGAACAAAGGGGTAGGGACAGCTCTGATTTTTCTATGACAAAAAAGCCAAAAGTCATTGCCAAACTATAGATATTTAGAATTTATTTTATTATGATGATAGAGGCACTGATAGTCTTCGATATTGCTTTAAAACTGCAAATATATCAGTACAACATTGCCCAACTGATTTGATTGCTCTCTCTCTCTATATATATATATTTATATATATGTATTTCTACTGGTCTTTTGTTTTACTTGTGTAAGAACATGGATTTTGGGGTATTTTAAAGAGTGACTTTGGGATTTTTTCATCAGGGATTTTGCAGTTTTTAAATAAGAAACACCAGAATTCCTGCTAGGGAGGCAAGTGGCAGGACCCAGGCAAAGGAGCCTGCTCAGAGCTGGCACCTGGAACCTAGCTGGAAGTGACTGACCTCCTGGCCACTTGGGGCCTGAAGGACATGCTTTGACACTTCAAAGTAGGCCACTTGACCGAAAACATCTTCTGGATGATAGTTTCCTGGATGGCTGGGTGGTGGCATGCATGGCAGTAGCACCGCACCAAGGCTAACTGTGCTGCCACGGCCCACTGACAGCTGGCCCAAAGGTGCAGATGCCTCTAATGGCCATGCAGTCTCCATCTGGGTTTGGCAGGTGTGCAGCCCTGCCAAGCACCGAGTCTGGCCCTGACTTATACATTGTGCCTATGAAAATCTTTGCCATTCAGATCAGGAAGCTGGGGGTTGTCCTATATGCCACGTTGATATGGTACCAGAATTTTTGATGCTTATCTTGATCTTCAGTGGTGGTAAGTATCCTAAGCTTCTAATAACAACCATGTTTCCAATGCAGAAGCCACAATGCCTCTGCAAATCAAGGTCTCTGTTTCTCAAGTTAGGTATCCAAACAATTAGTTAGCATGTTTGAAGATCTGTTGCCTTAACCTTTGAGCACATTTGCGAGGAGAACTGTGAGCTCTGCAAAGTGGGGAATGAATCATCGATAGTCATCTGCTAAACCCCAAAAGACAGGCATTTACTTTTTTATTTTGAGGGACTTCATAATTCTGGATTACCACCACCTTGTCCTTCAGTGGCTTAATCTGGCCTTGACCAACCAAAAACCCCAAATACTTTGCTTCAGACTAGCCCAGTGCACATTTCATGGAATGGGCTATCAAGCCTGCCTGCCTCAACTCTTGTAGGACTGCCCAAACCACTTTTACGTGTTTCGCCCATGTTTCTCTGTACACTGTTCCAGTGTTTCCTCATGGAGAAACTGGAAAAAATGTCATGGAACCTGGAAAAAATGGGGAAAGCCTCCATCGGCTGTCTCTTCCCCTCTCATAACATGGGATTTGCATCTAAAGCTCTAAATAATCCTCATGAAAGCAGGAAAAAACTCACTGATTATCCAAATTGTGACAAATGATGATTTCTACTACAACAGATCAGGGACAAGTATGCCAGACTCCTACTCATTACAGATCAGGTGATATTAAGTAGCATTCTTCTAATCCCTAAAGAAGAAAAGTAAATAACTGAAGATAAGCACATGTCTTTGGAACTCGTACTGTAAAGAATGTTTTGAGAACTTCACCCATTTGGAAAAATCTGTAAAAATATACATTTCTCAAGAAATGAATACCTCCTGAATACAATGGGTAATTCCATTTGGTAATTAAGGCTGAGCACAACTGAAAATAAAATCCTTAACTTAAGAAATAAGAGAAGAATGTTGGGAGAAACTTGTGTAATTTCCAAGCCAAATTTCAATACACAAAAAGGAGGAAAATCAGGTTAATGACAATATTGTAAAAGAACAAGAGTAAGAAATTTGGACATCAAAGTAGTGACAACACTGAGAACAGGAGGTAGTCAGGTAGATAGATGGTATTGTGCCCGCCTCTGCTCAAAAAGGCGGTCCCGGGCTGCCTTTGCATTAACGGCTGACTGGGTCTGCCCCACTCCCATGGGAAAGTCCCCGGAGGGTGCCCCAGGGGACGGTGGTAGCTCCCTGGAACCCCCTAGACGTGATCCTAACAGAGCCCTTGATGGAGGGGTCCTACTCTCCGCGGCTTCCAGTGCCAACACACCTTGGCAGGCACTCTCGGGGCTCCAGCCTCCCCTACACTCTGGCCATTGCCACCTTGGATCATGGGTCCCTCAGTCCCTTATCAGTGGCCTGAGGACTATGGGTCCCGAGGCCCCGTTGCCCCTGCGGGCTTCCTTGCCAGCGTCCTTGCCGGCTCCTCCTCCAGCTCCATCGCCGGTGTCCCTGCCAGCTCCTCCTCCAGCTCCCTCACCGGTGTCCCTGCCAGCTCCTCCTCCAGCTCCCTCACCGGTGTCCCTGCCAGCTCCTCCTCCAGCTCTCTCGCCAATATCCCTGCCAGCTCTTCCTCCGGCTCCCTTGTCAGTGTCCCTGCCAGCTCTTCCTCCATCTCTCTCGCCAGTGGTTCCTGCTTCCTTACTGGCTCTGGCGCCAGCTCTGCAGCTGGGATCCCTGCGGCTGCAGCTCTCCTCACCCTTGTCGCTCCCAGTGCTGCCACCGCTTACCTCATCGGCGGCCGAGATGCCCCGCGGGAGCCTGCTTCCGGCCTCAGGCTTCCCTCCGGCTCTGGCAACTCCCTGCGGCCCCTCCGTGCCCTCAGGGCTGCGCTTTATTCCCACTGGGTGGCACCTCTCCCTGACGTTACCCAGCCCCAGCTGGATGTAAGCACGGCTGATGAACCACGCGGATGGTTTCTCGGCGTGCGCGCCTCTCCTGTCCTCGCCTCCTACGAAGGGTAAGTAGGGGCCTCCCCTGTTTTTGGCCCGAGGTTTTCCCCTAGCCCCGGCATCCCTGGGACAGGTACAATTCAAAAGTATCCAGCTAGAAAGTTGGGTGAAGGCAGAGAAAAACAGTGGAAATGTCTGTATACAAATACAAGGCACCCAGGTGAAAAAATGCATGTCTTAAAAATAATAGTGCAGGATGTGAAATTGGATATTATTGGAATAATAGAAAAGTCACAGAATAATAATCACAACAAGAACAAAGATATTTAAGGCTATGCACTGTTCAGTTAACAATTGAAATAAAGTATATGGAGAGAACTGCACTGAACTTTGACTATGGAAGGGTGAGGAAGAAAGGACAGCATCAAACAGAAATGGGTCTAAACCAATGCAATTTTGGAGAATGATAGTAAACGAGATTCTACCGAGGAAGTTTTAAGTTTTTGCTGCAGACCTCATAAGATTTGGAACGATCTAGAACCTGCATGTCATGCAAAGAGATAAAACTTGTAGAAAAGGTTTCAGATGTAGCTGGATGAATGACTACCTCCATGGAAATATTAGGAGTAAACACATTGCCTATAAGGAATGGGAAAAGACTGATCAATAAAAATAAGCTATGTATTAGGTATCAGAAATCGTAGGGATAAAGTGAGATTTGCCAAAAATCAAGGTAACGTAGGCCTTGCAAATTACCATTTCAATGTATAGGTTCTTCAGCTACCTAAATAAAAGTAAACTAGAAAAGTGACAGTAGATCCTCTGTGCAGTAGATCCTTTGTTCAGTAAGACCATCTAGGTAGGTATGGACAAAAAATTAAATGAAAATAGATAAACTAAATAAAATTTTGTTCAAGAAGAGTATTTCAGGATGAAAATTGAAAGATGGCTTATAACCATCACAGGAGTGGGCTTTTGGAATAGCTTTTCAATTGATTAAAGGCAGCAAGAAACCATAATACATTTAAGATGGAATTTAAACAGTTTAAAAATAAGTTTAAATAATATGATTGCCTGAAATAGTAGGGGAATAGACTCAGTAGTCTGGGGGGCACTTCCAGTCCTATGTTCCTATAAATAGTTGAAAGACCACATGGGAAAAATTTAAAAAGCAATAAAAAGATATGGAAGACTGCACTAATTAGAAAGATTGGTAAAAGAGAAGGGCAAATATCAACAGAGCCTTTCAGTAAATCACTGATACCAAGTATATAGTACATATAGTATATCAGTACAACTGATACCAAATATATAGAAAGCCCAACTAGTGACAAAACTAACAAGCACTAAAATTTTATAGTGAGGAAACCAAGACTTTTACCAATTTACCACTCATACCAATTGACTTTTCACTTCAATTCTAATAAGACAAAGAAAACTGGGAATATGTAGCACATAAGAGGCCAGGATAAAACAAGTGGCAAAATACCAAGAGATACATGGTGAATACTGCTTGATATGAACTGGTTGACCACTGCAATTTTTTTCCTTTCCGATATTCACAACAGTTCTGAATGAAACACTTGGTTACATCAGTATCTTTTTTTGTTTAGGAAACGGTTGATTTTCATGTGAAAAGTCACATGTGAAATATGGAATATTACAATTAAGTCTATGAGGACAAGAGCAGATTACCTGGTTTCTTATCCAGCAGAGGAGGTACTGCACCCTAACTGAATTTATAAATTATTACAGAGCTGTTCCATCACATCTCTCCCTCAGAATAGCTCCAAATCCATCAAAATCTCAGATTGTGAGAGAAGGCTGGTTGAGGAAACTGAGACAAAACCTAAAGCACAAAAGACTGCCACTCCTTTAAGAAGAAAAGCAGTGAACAAGAATTTCCCAATGTGTCTTCACAAGAAACTAGGCAGAGATATGAAGTTAAAAACATCCTGTTCTGGTAAAAAAACAAAAGAAGAAGAACAAAATAGTCAAGTAAAGAAGATCAGAAGGAGAGCCTATATCAGAAATATTATAGCTGAGAAAAGCATAGTGAGTTAATACTATCCAAAAGGACCTAAAATAAAATAAAATATTTCTATAAATAGATATTAATAAGTACTGGAAAAGAAAGAGATCCCTAAATTAGGAGCAATATTTCCAGCTATTGAATCATTACGTGCCTGTGGATGAATCACAGAGGCATGTACTGGCTTCTCCATCTTAAGTTATCCATCTCTAAATTGGGAATAATAGCACCTACCCACTTATTTGCCGCAGGTGTTGTGAGGATTTATCTAAAAGGTGTTTTAATAATACAAAGTAATAGATAGCATTGAATGATTGGTTACTCTCCTTGGGACACTGCAATACTATAGCCTCAGTTCCAGGTAATACCCAAATTACCTAAGGGCCTTGTTACACGTTACAAATGTTGATGGGTGTTAGTGCTAGCTCAGGTTTGTAGCTGTCACACACTCAGGCCAGTGTAAGACTAAAATGCCTGTCTCCCATTCCTCCTGGGGCTTCCCCAGTTCCTCCTGTATCTGCTTCTCCCTCCTTTCCCCACTTACTTGTGGCCACCAGTGTTATCTGTGCCAGGGAGCAGGCGGGAAAGGATTAACTTGCTTACCCAGCTGCAGCTGCCAAGCTGTTGCTCTTCTCTGTCTGAGCCTGGCCCAGACAGCAGCAGTGGTAGATGGGCAAGCAGGTTAACCTTTCCCTGCCTGCTCCCCCAGGAAAAGCAGTGTGGCCAGCCACAAGTAGACAGGGGACAGTGAGCAGCACTTGGGGATGTTAAAGAGGGCAAGAGGGCTCAATATGAGCCAGCAGCGATGGGAAGGGTGTTTACACTAACACATAATTTAAAGTGGCTACAGCTTGGGGTAGCACAAGCTGGGTAACATGGATCAGAGATAATCCTGCCCAAGATTGGCATAACTTTGAGCTGCCTAACAAGTGCTTAAACCTAGTTTCAGATATTAATGTGTTGGAAATCCAGGTGTTAAGAGCTCCAGGAGATACCTCAAATTACCCTAAGGGACACAGTTTGAGACTAAAAAAAAAAGAGGTATCTTCCTGAACTGCAGGGAACTCTAAATCTTTTTTTACATGTTGGTTACGGTTAGCATACCTTCAGGTTTTCCCAGACTTGTCCTCTTTTTGGGTCCTCCCACCTCCGTCTGGGCAGTTTTTTTAAATATTAGCAAATGTATGGATTTTTGCTTTGCCTCTGCTTTCCTGGTACTTCCTGGCTTGTCCTAGCACGTTGCTGCTTGGGGCTGAGTCAGGGTGGCCATTATAGAGAACAGTCCAGTTGTTCTCTGTCCTCTACAGATACGAAACCGGAAGCCTTTATGTCCTCTATTTTTCTCTTGAAAAGAAAAACAGAGGACATAAAGGCATTGGGTTTCATATCAATAGAGGACAGAGTAGCAGAAACCGGAATGTCCTTTATGATGGCCACCCTAGGCTGAGGGCAGCAGGGCAGGTCAATTAGAGGCAGGGCCATCACACGTGCCTTCACGAGGGCCTCAGCAGCTGTGACAGGCAGGTAATTCTGTGTGTGTGTGTGTGTGTGTGTGTGCGCACACACGCACATGTGCACACCTACCAATTCTGGGGCTGCAGCAGAGCAGGGAGATGCCTGTGTTTCCAGTGGAGGAGGGGCAGAGGGCTCTAGGTTGGGAGTGAGGGTCACTGGTAGGCCTGGAGGGGGAGCAGGGGGCTCTGGGTCAGGAGTGAGGGGTATCAGTAGGAAGGGGCTGCAGGTTGGGAGTGAGGGGCACCAGCATAGTCTGGAAGGCAGGGTACTGTGGGTCAGGAGTAAGGGGCAGGGCCAAGGACAGGACAGGACATGGGCATATCAATGCTCCCCCCTCACAGCAATCATATCCTGTCTTCTCACAGGTATCCTCTTTTTTTACAACTGGGAATATGGTAACCCTAATGTTTGTTATATATCCATGTCCTCACAATTTTAATTGATCACCATTAAGGAAAATGGTCAAACTACTTCCTCTGCCTGAAGAAGAGTATTTGTACCCACAAGTTTGCAAAGAAGAAATTTTCCAACTATGTCAGTTGGTCCAATAAAAGGTATATATTTACCCAAAGAACCTTGTCTGCCTATGTTCTTAGACCAATACAGCTACAAGCAATACCTGTGAAAGTTTTTGTTTCGCTTTTTATCATCTTAATTCCCCTAAACATTTCTTCAAAAGGCCTTTAAGGAAATTTTCTTTCTCCACATGATCATCTGTTGAAATAAGTGTTTCTGGGATGCTAATTAACTTCCACTGTAATACTTACTGCCCCTGACCGAAAGTATTAACCTACTGGAAAGTCAATTGTTTACTTTCCTTCTGAGCTTAGAGAGGGGAACCTATAACTTTGTGTTTCTTACCATTAATTCTGTCCTATATCAAATATGAGTTATTAGTAGATTAAAACTAATCATCACTAAACTGAAAAAAATGTCCTTGATCTTTGAATACAACTCCTTTCACATCATGTTATATTTCCCAGCTGGTTTTCTGTACAGTAGATGTGAGATTTTTATGCAATTCCAAGCTTGTTTCCTACAATATGTGAATGACAGCATCTTTTAAGTGCTGTGTCTGCAGAGTGAAAGCTGCAAAGTGTTTTTCAAGTAATCATGAAATCTAAAAAGGGTTGCTTACCATGACTGTATAATGCATTCTGTACAGATATGAGTGCTTTTGTATATTTAACATTGTGATTTTTCTCTTTGATCTCAGGTATCACATTTAAAAGTAACCTAATCTTGAAGTTTTATAGTTCATCTTGAATGTTTATCAAGAGCAGCTTTCATGAAGGATACACATACACTTTAGGAAGTACCATTCACGCCTGTTTCCTTTTTTTTTTTTGGCTAAAAACAGTTTGGGGAGAGGGGGTACTTTCACTCACACTCTCTCACACAAGGTATTTTTGCAAAGTACTATTACAGTTATTTGTATTTGAAATAATCTTTTTTAAATAGTAGTATATAATTTTAATTCTACATAGCATTTCTACAGAACATTTATGGTAATTGCCAAAGCACTATGTACGCTGGTACATTGTAGTAAATGCAAAGGATTTATTCTCTAGGCCTGTCTAACTTTGCTAACTCACAGATCTGTTCTATTCATTCAGGGATTCATATGAATCCATACTGCTTTTTGGGGAACTTGCTTGTGCTTCAAGGATAAGAAGATGGGAATTTCTATGTATTTAGTGATTGCTCACTAAATGTTTCTGTGCCTACACCTAGTTAGAGCTATTGAAGAGCAATGTATGGGTAGAGAAAGAGTGGAACAGATTGCATAATGGTTTCCTATTTCATTGGCTGTATCTTGTATACCAAGGGGAAGGAATACAGTAGTTTCCATATACAGATGAAAGAGAACTCCACTGGATGCATGTTAGATCTTTTATCTGGATACCCTAAGAGGTGTACTCTAGAAGACCCTCCTCTTCCAAATAAAGCCTTGTTTGGATGGTTAAATAACATCACTGTTCTTCTCCTGACAAATGGCCTGGGAAATGTACTGAGGGTCAATGACCCAATATTTCACCTAAATTTAAAACAAGACACAAATCTAAGAATTAAACAAGACAACATTAAGACAGATATGCTATAAATGAGAATGTCTCAAATTTCCCCTTTTAAAGATAAATAAAGCACTCTTCTGGCCTAGAAGCCTAGGTGTCTGGTGTGCAAAACTATAAACAATGAGAGTGAGATTGCCAGCTGGAAAAGGCAGGTGGTGTCATAGCCCATATTCAAACAGAATATGTTCTTGACAGAAACTTAGATGGGAAATTTTATATACTAGTCTAACTAAGAGGAAAACAAATCTGGCTTCCCTCTAACAATTCAGAGCCTATCCTCTGCTCCTTAGATGTATTTGTGTTACTTAGACAAAGAATAAGGACCAAAATCAAATGGAATTTCTCTCTTTTATAATCCACTGCTTCATTTGCTCTTTTTTATATTATCACATACTATGCTCTATTTTTAATCTTCTGTGAAGTAATAGAACAAGTAATCTTATTGTATGTTTTAACACAAATTATTAATTCTATAAATGTTATTTTATTATATATACATTTTATTGTTTATTTTGTGTTGCTTTGCTGAAAGCTGGAAATAAACAACCACTACATACAGATGAAGGATTCTATAATGTACTACAAGGCAAAAATTATGGGAGAGATCTCCTTGTGTCAATCTTCTCTCTTGCACACATGCCAAGAAAAATCTAGTCCTCAGAACATCCTGTAGAGGAAAACAGAAGATCAGAAAACACCATTTTGTCCATTTCATTGTTTCAGGCTTTTTTAAAAAAAGGATAAACACTTACTGAAATAAATGGTGCACTGAATTTACTTTATATGAACTAAAATACAGTTACTATACAGCATACTTCATGCTGAATGTCTTTACAAAGTCTTCCTATATACAAACTTTATATTCTTCCTATAGTTACTATTATTGACAAAGTGTCATAAACCCTACCAAATTTTGGAGTGTTTATAGGGTGTAATGCAGGTTTTCTTATGTTAGTTTTACTGATATAATATATGTGGTCTCCTTGAAAATCTAGTAGTATGCTATATTCATTTATGTCACTTTTTATCTCTGTGAGGATTATGTTATGTTATTTGTATATATTTTAATGATTTTGGACATGGCCTAGTCAAAGTAACTAAGGGTTTCCTACTTAAGGAAAAGGGAGAAGGCAAAACTGATAAACATCTCATGCTGTTGTGGATGCTGACAGTCATGTGGGCCCCCCGCACTAATTCAAGGTGCTTTACAGGAAGTGCTGTGAATGAGAGTGTCCCCCTGGCCCAGAAGATGTTTGCCTGTTGGGTTGGTTGGGGGAGGGGGGTTGGGGGAATCAAGCCTGCCTGCAGGCAAGCAGCCAGTCAAGGAGCAGCTCCTCTCCCCAGCCCCCACAGCTTTGGGACTGTCAGCAGGAAGATGGGTAGGCAAGGCGAAGTCAGTAGCAATAAGCTGTCTGCTGGGATTTGCCCAGCCTGAGCTGGAGCGGCGGGGGGGGTGTTGATCATAGCCCCCCATCCCCAAATCATGGGCCTGGCCCAGCTCCCCACAATATCCCATCCAGGGGGACTGGAGGAAGCCACAATCCACCTCCCTTCCCCACAGTTTAGGCCAGTCAAACCCCAACCCACCTGGGAGCTCACCGCTGCTGGTTTCTGCTTCCCCTTTCTACTTCCCCCTCCTTTTTTGCTGACATCTCTGGGTATGGAGATGGGCTGCATCAGTCCAGCCCTGATCGTGTGAAAAATTAACCCTAGCAAATACAAGTAGACACTTAAGTAGTGTACCTTCATCTGATACCTCATTTGAGGACGGTTATTTTTTGTGCAATTAGCTACTTTCAAAGTGCTCTGCAGCCATTTAAGTATGTCACAGCATGGCTGCGGAACACTTTCAGGGCTGACGCACAAAAAGATGTAACTTCTGTCTGTACTTGTTGTTACTACGGCAAGAATTGCCACTCCCAAACACAGGTAAAAGGGACTATCATTATAATGGTCACACAAGGTTTTTCTGCCTGTTACAGGAAAAAGTCAACCTACCAGTAGTGAAGGTATCTCAAATGAATGGGCCATTAGTTAAAGGAATTACAGTTGCCCCTGCTAGGAAACATTTTCTAGAGGTAGCTGAGACTCATGAACAATTAGGACAATGCTGATGCAGGGAGAGGGAGTGGGGCTGGCTTGGTGGTATTTTAGGGCTGTCTGTGAGTTAGTCCTGGTTTTTGGATTATCCCAGACTTGGGGACAGGCCAGGTACCCAGCAGTCAAGGCTGGCAGAATCAACAGAAAAGGTAAGCTCTGAAAGTACTGGCAGGACCTTCTGAAGGTCTAGGTTGTATTCAGATGAGAAGGTAAGTTTTTTTGTTGTTTTGTTCTGTCCTCAAACTGTTTGGTTAGTTTTCCTTGTATCATTCATTTCTCCTATAAAATAAATCCTCCTATTATTTTGTCTCCTTACTGCTTGTCTGTGGTAAAGCGTGATCTTAAGGTAAACCATATTCCAGGCTAACCCATACTACAGAAAGGGGGACCTAAAATTCTTTCACTACCCAAAAGGAAATTAACTGAATTTGAAAGACAGCCCCTTGCTGCACCTGTAGGGTCTTGCATAAGAGCAGTAGAGCTGGGGCTTATAGGAATAAGGAGTTATCCCAGGGGAAACCTTGGTTGTTTCATTGGACAAGCAGTGGGACATCAGGGAGCAACTGGGAGCTTGGGGAACAGGTTTATGATGTACCTTATGGTCTGACTGCCTGTACTGCAAAATTCAACCTATTCATACATCCTATTCTTTCAGCATTTCTCATCTTATGTAGGCTTTAAGAAGGACAACAACTTTGAAAAAAAAAAGAAAAGTATTTTAAATATTTTTTTTCCAGCCTGTTAATCGTATGTACTAAGAACTACAAGGAAAGCTATGCTATTCAATTATCCAAACAAGTAGCAATGAATGAATGGATGTTACAGTTATTATGGAAGTGACAAGATTAAATGAAAAAAACCCTACTGTCAGCTTCAAAATGATACTTTTGCTTACCTAAAAATGGGAATGGATTTTTGTATGTGGTCTTTAGGCCATAGAATAGTTTTCAAATTATTAACACCATCCAAGGTGCTGTAAAGTTGCATGTAGGCATGAAAAAAAGTCTTGTTAGTCAAAATTTTGATTTCTCAAATCCCATGATGGTATCATAGTCTTTTTATTCACACCTGTCCATAAAAAATAATCTCTCTTTTTTTCATATACTTCCACCATCATATTTGATTAAAGTGTTGGCTATTACTCATTTCAGAACAACAATTTATTTTACCACCTGGAATTTTGTATTATTCTATAAATGGAATTGATTTTTATTCTATTTCATTCTATGTTAATGGAATTGATTCTATTTCATTGTATGTTAATGCCAACATTTGGTAGGTGGGAGGGAGGGCAATTTTAATGGAAGGTTAGCTGAATGCACTACAACAAAGAATGTGCATACAATGCAAAATTGCATATTGTTTCACTTCTAATGCCTGTTTGCCATATTAATAAAGAAAGTGCTTAAAATAAATAAATAACTCAAACAGGGAATATGCATTTGTACCAGAGAATTAGAGTTTGGGCACGCAGTCATGAAATTTAGGTCATACAGTCCACTGCACAAGACAGAGCTGATAACTTCTGACTGAGATGGTTATCAATTAGAATGAAAGAACAATAAAAATTTTTAAGAAATGTATTCCATAAGGCTGTAAAGTACTAAACAGATTCTATACTAGGATGTAATTCAAATAATTTAAAAAGTCTGAAGTTTGATGTCCATTTAGCCAAAAAACAAACAAACAAAAAAGAGGACAATGTTTGGCTGCTTTCTTAAAATATTGTGGATCTGAGGACTAGCAAATAAGTAGGTAAAATAACAAATAGAATAATTATGATTAAAAAAAATAAGTTTAGGACACCAGCTAAGTTACCATCTGAAGGATTTCAAGATGTCAATGTAGCTACAATGAGACCTGAGGTCAGGGAGATAAACAGAAAATAATGGACTATCATTGGAAGATGAAATTTCAGTCAGGAATTTGGCCTGGAACTATTACTACCTTGTTCTGTCAGGACTAGGCCTGTGTGAAGCAGATAGTATTCACTTTGGATTTGAATTTGGATGATTCGGGGGACAGTGATTCAATTTGGTGATTCAGAGATTCGGCTGCTGCTGCATCTCTAAATTACACAGGCCCCATTCCCTGCCCACCCTCCCAGCCAGGCAAATGGCTGCCTCACCCACCCCAGCCCCTGACATTTTGAAAAAAAAAAGCCCCAACTCACTGGGTGCTACCAGGAAACCGGTGGGGGGAGGCAGGGGGACCACAATCCCACTGCCTCACACTGCATGGAGGGCTCTACATGAGCCCTCTGACACCCCTCGCACTGTCCTAGCCCCCCTCCCCCCCGCCCCAGGCTGCCCTGCCCACCCTAGCTCCAGCCCCTTAAGGAAAAAAACCCTGAACTCACCAGTTCCTGCCTAGCAGGGGGCGATCCCCACTGCCCTGCACTGCCCTGTGCCACATAAAGGGCTCTTCCACAAGTCCCCTGAAGCCCTGAGGCAGCTGCAGGAGCTGGTGAGTCTGGGTACTTTTTTGGTTTTTTTCCTTAAAGCGCTGGAGCACTTTGGAGCTGAGGTGGCCAGGGCAGCCATTGTGTGGGGGAAACAGGCAGGGAATGGGGCCTGACAGGGGTGCCCCCCTATGGTCCCCTCCCACCTCCTCCAGCCCCCTCTTCCCCACGCCCTACTTACCAGCTCCGAGTCTGGCTCCAGCTCCCTGCTGCAGCAGGCGGGGACCGCTCAAATCAGCGAAGCTCTCCGAATCTTTTCCAAAGATTCAGAGAGTTTCAAATTGATTCGAACATTTATTGGCCCCCTGATTCAATTTGGATTTGGAGATTCAGCCACCAAATCAGGCTGAATCTCCTCTGAAAAGAATCAGCACCTGAAGCTTCGCACAGCCCTAGTCAGGACCCTTTCTCTCTTTACCTGTTTTCCATATAGACCTATGCCCCCACCCATACTATGATACAAGTCCTCTTCAGGTCAAGACATAATATGGAGTTGAAATTCATATCCTGAATGAGTTAAAAATAGAAAAAAAAAGTGATGGCTGAACTAAGTGAATAACGGCCACTGAAAACTTCTATTTTAGGACAAAATACAAATATACTGAGGGTGAGCATAAGGGAGGCAAAACATTTTATTTTGACATTTCAAATACAGTGTGACACTAACCCTAAATCTTCAAGTAGGCAAAAAAAGAGGGGGAGAGGTTGCCAAATAAAGATTAAAATTAACTGTTTTGTTTTGAGACAAACTAAATGTTTGAGCTAATCTGAAATGGATACGTAGTATCATGTGTAATCAGTTTAATTTAGACCAGTCTGTTGAACTTCAGTATCAGATCGTCTCCCAACTCCACTTAGGTCACTGTCCTCCAGCATCCCAGGATGCTATGGAGCTTCCCCCTCACACCCACACCCTCACAAGAAGGCAGGCTGCAATTCAGCTCACTCTTGTTGCTCCAACCCAGTACCTAGCTGGCCTCAGCTGGACTGCACAGCCCCTCTGTCTGGTCAACAGAGCAGGCAGTAGCAGGGAGAACAAACACGGCAGCTTTCTCCTCTGCCAAGCTGAAAAGCAAGGTTTGGAACTGGCCCTTGGCTTCCACTGCTTTTAATGTAGACAAATTACTCTATTAAAATAAAATTTAAGCAGACTGGAGGAGAAAATAAAATGTAGAAAATAAAACTGGGCGGGGGGGGAAATCCATATTATACTGCCCTAGCAATATAAAATAGTCTTAAAGTGGGTGTAACTGTAATTTATTGCCATAATATTATAAATACTACTTAGCATAAATAAGAATTATGTCCAAAACATTTAACAGAACATATAACGAGTGGCAATACTGGCCACACTGTTTAATAATAACAAAGGCCAGATTCCACCCCCTCATTCCTGGTGAACAGTTCTGCCCTTGGAGAGTAAATCTCAGGGAAGCCAGCAGAACAACTAACTGACAAAGATGCACATTTATCAATACTCAGTGTGGTGGAATCAGGTTCTGTAGTTTCACAAAAATACCCAATCTGAATGTTTAGCATATGCAATAGTTTGTATTTTAAGTTATTAATGAGGATGGTGATCTGAAGAAAGAAAAATCTATAAATAATTAATGTTAAACAAGCATTGGTTAAACAAACCAGAGGAGAAGAAATTTTTGAAATTGCAGCTACAGCAGCTTGTGCCTGGGATTTATTAATATTCAAATGTATGCAGAAGATAGTTTGTATTCTACAAACCATATCATGATCTTATATTTCTATACACCTTTAATTCAAAAGGATATTAAAATGCCTTCCAAACTTCTTTAAAAACTGCAAGCAAGGATCATTTCACCCTTCCTTAAAAAGCAAGAATTGAAATGACCAGCTTCAGAAGATGTTTTAGAGCATATAGCAGCACTTGTACAATAAGCCAGGAAGACAGTGAAGAGAACTCTATCCAGTTGGAACTGTAGAGAGGGCTCAGTTTCAATGGAAAATGGTTGCCCAAGCGGTTTTGAAAAAAAAAATCACTAGGTATCTTCAATTCCTTAGCAATAGAAATGTTTTAAAAGTAGCAGGCTTACCTTTCAGAGCTTGGGTTGAGTCCTAGGCTTGAGGTCCAGCTATTTTGATTGGTGGAGCCCATCCACCAAACAGGAGGCAGCAAGAGAAATAATATCATGCCCCTTTCCTGAGGGGAGAGGGTGAAGAGCTCCCCTGGACCTGACTGAAGACTGCAAACTGCCAGGTCAGGAAGACTTCAGGGGCGGAGCCCTGGAACATATAAAAGGAGCTGCGTGCCCAGCATGGGGGCAGATGCATCGGGGACAGAGAAGAGAGAAGAGTGGGGCTTAGAAAAGTCAGCAGGGTGAAGCCATAGCCCAGGAAGAGCCCCTGAAGACTTCTATCAGTGTGGAGCATGGCAAAGCTCAAGCAGTTAGGCTCTTGGTGCACAGCACGGCGCATGGCATCCAGACCCTGGAAGCTGTGTGAGGTGGCTTGGGTCTGCAACCTCTGGCATGCAGCCAGAGACACACTGCCCAGGCTGGTGCACAGGGCAGTATCTTTGGAGCCCCTGGGGTGGCTCAGGTCCTCAACGCCCAGAACGAGGCTGGGAGCTCAGTGCAGGAGGCGCTGCACAAAGGATGAGAGACCCTGGGAGCCACTTGAGGTGGCTCAGGTCTACAGCTGCTGACACAGGGCAGCAGCTCAGAGCAGACAACACTGCCCAGAGGGTCTGGGAACAGACTGAGCCCCAGTGCTGCAGAAGGCTGTCCAGGCCTCCAACCCCTAGCACAGGGCAAAGCGCCTCCCATACACAGCAGTGCATGTGGCTCTAAGTTAGGACAGTGGCAGCAGAGTCAGGCCACAGGAAAGCCCAATGGGGAACAGAGTTTGACCTGGAGAACAAGAGGCAACCCTCTGGGACGGTGGAGTAGTAAGTTACCCTGAAGAGAGGGTCCCCACAGGGGAGGGACCCCCTGAGTGTTGTGAAGGCACCAGGTGGGCCACTCCTGGGTGATAGCAGGGGAGCTTAGGAGTTTTGGGGGGTCTTCCCCTCCTTTTTCTTTCCCCCTACCTCCTTTCCTATAGTAGTACCTTGGGAGTGGGCCCCTGCCCTGGAGAGCACCCAGGTAGCCTAAGGACTGCTGATTATACTTGTGGACTGTGCCTTACAGTTTATGTGAATAATTTGAAGTAATAGTTTGTATATTAATAGAGTTATAAGGTTGCTGAATCAATATCATTTGGTCTGATTTGTTCTATTGTTCATCTGTATTTTAAATGATAACTGTGTGTGTGTGTGTGTGTGTGTGTGTGTGTGTAATAGGGTTTACTGTTTTGTGTGTGTGTGTGTGTGTATA
>JAGPOW010003316.1:15475964-15507567 GCA_030014935.1 Caiman crocodilus
TGTGTGTGTGTGTGTGTGTGTGTATATATATATATATATATATATATATATATATATATATATAATCCATGTCCTTACCCTTTAATGGTTTTGTTGTAATAATACATCTGTATATAGTTAAGTAATTGATTGACTGGACCTGACTCTAATAGGGGACAGAGCAGAGGTGGCCACTGGGCTGTTTTGTCCTACCGCAGCACACTGTCCTGCCAATAATTCCCTCAGATGGGGAGGAAAGTACAAACCCATATACACACAGGCTACATAAAAAATATATGGTTCTAAGTGACTTAAGAGGACCACTTAGTAAATTACATTCGGCCATTTGGCTCAGGATGCTCATCTATCATTTGAAAAAAACTGATGGGCTATGTTAACATCCAGTTGTTGGTAGAATCTTCAGCTTTACCTCTGAGTGTGACAGCTAAAAATTATGTCTGTGTGATAAAGGTGCTTGGTGAAAGCTCTATGAAGATTAGACCAAGTGTTTTTCTGTCATTTGTTCAGATATTAAGCTATATGTTGTTGCTAAGAGCCTAATTCAAGCCTAAGATGTAGTGAGGTCTCATATATGGTATAAGGCATAGTAAATTTAGCAAAGTCTTATAGAAGTGATGGTAGGCCCTGTGGTGTAGTTAAAATTAACCTTATCAGGAGAATGCAAGGCTAGTACTGTATTGGTCAGTGTAAGGACAGTTGAAGTAAAAAGAATCTGAATGGCTGTAAGTTATCAGCATAGGTCAGATGTTATAAATTGGCTGGCACATCCAGAAATCATTTAGAAGGAAGATACAGCTCTGTGAAAGGAACTACTAATTAGTTGTTGACCTGGATCAGTGGGCCTATGAACCTCGAGGAGTCCAAGGACTGAATATCAGGGTCCTTCCCAGTGCCTCTCAGACAGCGCTGATCGGAGACACCTGACTTTGCTGAGCTTTGTGGAAAGAGAAATGTGTCATACATCAGGCATCAGAGGGGACTGCCGATAAGTTGCCAACGTGAATTATTATTGTCTGTCATTATCTGTCTTAGTATATTACACGTAGTTGTGTTTTTGTTAAGTCAATAAACCTTTCTTACCTTTCTACCCTCAACTATACTCTCAATCCCAAACCCTTCACTGGTGGCTGGGACATCTGAGCTAAAAGACAACTTCACCAATGTCAGAGTTAGTATCCCCAGACACTGTTGGCTACTGGCTCAAAAACAAGGCAGAAACAGAGAGGCCTAACTTAACTCACCAGGGCAAATTTAGTTTTCTGTGGAGGTCTCCCATCCACCCACCCACTCACCCAAGGAAGCCTTTTGCATAACTAACAAGATTTGATAGACCTGTGTCCAAAGGAAACAGATATATGAACACTTCTGGTGTGCGGTAGCACTGGCAGCCACATAATACTTGATTATAGGTCCCCCAGTCACGAAGACTGCACAGAGAAACAGGCCAAAACACAGATGAACTAGTTACTACATTCATAAGCTGTAGCACAGATGCAATTTTTTCTGCATACTGTTGGATTTTGTTCTGTATCTAATTCAGTGTGACCTTTTGAAACTTGAGGCACTTCTGATTTTCACTAAATGGCACTGCAGTTCAACATCTAAGAATAAATCCAGTTAAAAAAGATCTATGTTACCTTACCTGGTATAGGAAAGATGGGAAACTAAACAATAGGCAATCATTGCTACTGTGGTTTCATAGTTTCATAGTAGCTAGGGTCAGGAGGGACCCGAACAGATCATCCAGGCTGACCCCCTGCAACAGGAAGGAATGAATGCTGGGTTCACAAGACTCCACACAGGTGATCGTTTAACCTCCTCTTGAATTTGCCCAAGGTAGGGGCGAGGAACACTTCCCTGGGAAGTTGGTTCCAGATGTTAGCCACCCTAACTATAAAATATTGCCTTCTGATCTCTAACCTAATCCTATTCTCCATCAGCTTATTACCATTGTTCCTTGTCACCCCAAGTGGTGCTGGGAAGAAAAGGGCTCTATCTATTTGCTGTTGATCTCCCTTGATGAGTTTGTAGGCAGCCACCAGGTCCCCCTCAGCCTCCTCTTGCTGAGGCTGAACAGGTTCAGGTCCCTCAGTCTCTCCTTGTAGGGCCTGTCCTGCTGCCCTCTCACCAAGCAGGTGGCCTTCCTCTGAACTTTGATGAACCCATGCTGATTGCCCCTGTGCATGATCTCCCCTGCAGGCCCTGGTCTTGATTCCTTTTTTTTTGTTTTTTTTACAGCCAAGTTACTTGGTGTAGCTCCACGGACTTCAGAAGAGTTACAGAACTCCTGATTTACACCAGAATAGCTGAGGTCAGAACCAGGCCCTATACATGCATAATAGATTTGATGGTTAACATTACTACAGTAACTAAGGCCCAGGTCTCCAAGCATGTCAGAGCACAACAGACAGCCCTAGTTAACCCCAGCATGCAGCATGTATGGCCACCTAATCTAAACTGTAGGGAATGCAAAAACAGGGAGCAGCTGAAATCTTGCACTGTCTCCAGTACTGAATCTTACCCTGGCCCACAGAGGCACCTTCTTTATATGGGATTCATCCTAATCCCTCTCTTCTCCTTCTAATCCCTCTCTTTTTCTCTTCTTCTTCTCTTTTCTCTTCAAAAAAAGCTGCCCTTTTTTTTAAAACACCAAGAGGAAGTGGTGATATTATTTTTCTTTTTTAAGACAGGAGCCTACCAGTTAGATCACACAGCTAAGTCCAAGGGGCTGCAAATTCCACCTCTTGCAGTCAAGCAGAGAGGTGCCTAAGGGCCAGATCCAACGGACTCCCAGAAGTAAGACACTTATATAGCATTTAGATTCCAAAGTCCAGAATTGTAATCCTGAAAATCACAGTCACAGCTGGCCTGAAGTTTCCAGTCTTCAATATGTGCTTTATGTTTGTACTTCTGGGCTAAGGACAGGCATTCAAGGAGTTTAAGATTGCATTAACAATGGCCAACTGATCTAATTTAGTTCACCCAGGTGCAGACCTTACATTTAGTCTTACCTAACTAGGGATCTAAGTTCAAACCATACAGAAGTTCAGATCAGTCTAAAAATGCCCAACCTGGTCTAAGTTAACCCTACTTCTGAGATAGTCTAATTTAGATCAAGTTCAGCAAAACCAAACTAACTGAACATCTGTTCAGTTCCCAGTGCAGCCCCAGGGCTGGGAAAGCCTAGCTGCTGGCCCCAGGCCCAAGGCTTCACTTTTTGATTTTTAGCTCTCTAGTGCCTTTCTCTTCCCTGAGATGGAAAACCCCTGCCAGCCAGCTTCCCCTCATCACCCTGAGCCTGCCAAACCCACATCCCACAGCTGTTCCGAGTGTCATTTTCACCAGTGTTCACCAGTGCTGGGCGCCATCCTAAGTTGGGGTGGGAGGGAAAGGGAGAGGAAGAAGGGAGAGAGGGGGCTAGTTTCATCTAGAGGTGGGGGGTGTCATAGTTTCATAGTTGGTAGTGTCGGAAGGGACCTGAGATCATCAAGTTCATCCCCCTGCTATGGCAGGAAAGAGTACTGGGGTCAAATGACCCCAGCAAGGTGTTTATCCAGCCTCCTCTGAAAGACCCCCAGGGTAGGAACCAGCACCACTTCTCTTGGAAGTTGGTTCCAGATCCTAGCCACCCTGACAGCGAAGTAGTGCCTCCTGATGTCTAGTCTGAATCTACCTTCTGCCAGCTTGTGACCGTTATTTCTAGTCACTCCTGGGAGTGCTCAGGGGAACAGGGACTCCCCCAATACCTGCTGGTCCCCTCTGACTAGTTTGTAAATGGCCACTAGATCCCCCCTCAGCCTTCTCTTGTGGAGGCTGAACAGGTTCAGGTCCCTTAGCTTCTCCTCATAGGACCTGCCCTACTGCCCCCTGATCATGTGAGTGTCCCTTCTCTGCACCCCCTCATTGCTGTCCACGACTCTCCTGAAGTGTGGTGCCCAGAACCGGACACAGCACTCCAACTGCAGCTTGACCAGTGCCGCATAGAGGGGGAGGATCACCTCCTTGGGCCTGCTTGAGATGCATCTGTGGATGCATGACAAGGTATGGTTGGCCTTCCTGACCGCCTCTCCGCGCTGTTGGCCCATGTTCATTTTGGCATCAATAATGACTCCAAGATCCTTTTCTGCCTCTGCACTGACAAGAAAGGAGTTCCCCAGCCTGTAGGTCTGCTGCTGGTTTTTCCTCCCCAAGTGCAATATCTTGCACTTGTCAGTGTTGAAACACATCCTGTTCTCATCCACCCACACCTGTAACCTGTCTAGGTCTGATTGCAGCCTATTCCTACCTTCCAGCATTCCCACTTACCCCCACATCTTAGTGTCATCTGCAAATTTGAACAGGGTGCTTCTTACCCCCTCATCCAAGCCGCTGATGAAAATGTTGAACTGCACAAGTCCAAGAACCAAGCCCTGCAGAACCCCACTGCCCACATCCCTCCAAGTCGAATAAGACCCATCCATTACCACTCTCTGGGTGCAGCCCTCCAGCCAGTTAGTGACACATTTGACTGTGTAGGTGTCGATGCCACAGTCCCCTAGTTTTTTGATGAGAATGGGGTGACAGACAGCGTCAAAAGCCTTCCTGAAGTCCAGAAAGACTATGTCCACTGCTACACCTTCATCTAATGATTTTGTGACCTGGTTATAGAAGGATGCCAGGTTGGTCTGCCAGGACCTGCCTCTCATGAACCCATGTTGGTTGCCCCTAAGCATACTCTTCCCTGCTGGCCCCTTGCAGACATGCATCAGGATAATTCTCTCAAAAAGCTTACCCAGGATCGAGGTAAGACTAACTGGACTATAGTTTTCTGGGTCCTCTTTCCTCCCTTTTTTGAAAATGGGAACCACATTGGCCCTTTTCCAGTCCTCTGGCACCATGCCAGAGCACCATGACTGCTCGTAAAGCTGTGCCAGGGGTCCCGCAATGACCTCTGCTAATTTGCTCAGCACTCTGGGGTGGAGATCATCAGGATCAGCTGATTTAAATACAATTTAATAGTCCCTCCAGACTCCTGATTTAAATAGTCCCTCCAGAATTTCCCTGACCCTAGGCCTGGGTGCACCTTCCCTGGGGCCTACAGGGGTCCTGGTGTGGGGGGTGACCCGGTCCCTGCTCAGAAAAATGGAGGCAAAGAAATTCTTAAATAGGTTAGCTTTGTCATCTGGTGCAATGACCAGATTTCCTAGTGTGTCCTGCAGAGGCCCCATGTTACCCGGAACCTTGTTTTTACCCACAATGTATTTAAAAAAGGACTTCTTGTTCTTCATCTGGGTAGCTAGTCCCAGTTCCATCTCTGCCTTGGCTTTCCTGAACACCTCCTACAGCCCAGAGCAAACTGAGGTATAGTCCTCCCTGGTGATGGCTCCTCCCTTCCATTGGGTGTATGCCTCCTTTTTAGCTAGGAGATGTTCCCATATGCTTTTGGTGAGCCATGTGGGGCCTTCTGCGCACTCTTGTCCCTTTTGATCTATGTTGGGATTACCTCCCTTTGGGCTTGGAGGATTGTCTCCTTAAGGAACGACCACTCTTCTTGGACACCTGACTCCTCTCCCCTCTGGGACCTCAGTACCCCCCTGACTATTCTCCTTACCTCATTGAAGTCTGCCCTCCTGAAGGCTAGGGCTGCTGCCTTGCTGCAGGCCTTTGCCACTCTGTGCTGGATGGTGAATTCCAGCAGGTGATGATTGCTGTCACCCAGGTAGTCGAGCACCTGCAGTCCCCTCACCAGGTCATCGCCCATGGCCAGGACCAGGTCCAACAAGGCATCTCCCCTGGTGGGGATGTGTACCTCCTGGGTTAGATGGAGGTCCTGTATCTCAGCTAGGAACCTATGTGAGCAGTCAGACTTGGCTGACTGCTCTTCCCAGGAGATGTCTGGAAAGTTCAGGTCACCCATGATGACCATGTCCTTTGACCTAACTACCTCTGTGAGCTGACTTAAGAATTCCTGGTTTAGCTCTTCCCCTTGGTTGGGTGGTCTGTAGTAGACTCCCACCGTTAAGTCCCTTTCTCCTTGGCTTCCTTGTATTTTAACCCAAAGCACTTCAGTGTGCCCCTCCTCTGACCCCATGCTACTTGTTGAGGATGCGTATTTCTCCTTGATGTAGAATGCCACACTCCTACCTTTCCTCCCTGTCCTATCTCTCCTGTACAGCCTATAGCCCTTGATATTCACTGCCCAGTTGTGCATTGGGTCCCACCACATTTCGGTGAGCCCCACTATGTCTGGGTTGGTGTCAGCTAGCAGAAGGGTAAGTTCTTCCTGCTTGTTCCCCATACTACAAGCATTTGTGTAGAGGCATTTGAGGCCTCCTGAAGATGCATGCACTAGCCCTCTAATCTCAGTATACCCAGGCCCCTGTTGCTTACCTGGGTATTTGTTCTGCTCGTCGTCGGTCTAGACTGGGCTGTTCTTGTGGGTGATGTTTGGTATAGTTGTTCAAGGCTTCCTCTGCCCTCGTCTTCCCCTTCCCCTGATGAGCCTAGTTTAAAGCCTGCCAGAGGAGATCCACCAACCTAGAAGAGAACACACAGTTACCTTTGGGGGAAAGGTGAAGCCCATCCCACCCAAGCACATTTCTCATACTGATTTGTGGGTCTTTCTCTAGGAAGCCAAAGCCCACCTCGAGACACAATTCCTGAAGCTGCCAGTTGATTTCTCTGATGCAGGTCTCGTGTTGTCTTCCACGTCCGCTCACTGGTAGAACAGAAGAGAATACCACCTGTGCCCCTATCTCCTTCAGCATGCCTCCCTAGAGCGTGGTAGTCCGTCATCAGGTGATCAGGGCTTCTTCTGGCTGAGTTAGTACCCACATGGATTAGGATCATGGGGTAGTAATTGGTGGGCTGGATCATGGCCTGGATCATCCCCGTCACATCCTGAATCTTTGCTCTGGGCAGGCAGTAGACCTGTGTGTTGAGGGGTCCTGGTGACAGATGGGTTCAGGGAGCTACAAATAGCCTCTGTTCTGGGGTGGGGAAGAGAGCCTTCCCATCCCCCCCAGACCCTCTTTCAGGCCCTGTGAACCTCCCTGATCCCACCAAACCTTCCCAGTCTCTACCAACCTTCCCATGGACCCCGCTTGCCGCCCTGATCCCTCCAAGCCCCCTGTTAGTCCTTCATAATGACTTACTTAGATCAGGTAGCATAGGAAGATTCACAGATGGGCCAGCTGTGTCCAGGTCTAGAGGCCACTCCCAAATCATGAGCCCCTGGGATCTTTATCAGCAGGGAAGTGAAAGCCATGATTTTGAACTTGGCACTGTTTTAGTCTCCTCGTGGGGAGACAAAAATGGCTCTGAATTTAGAACCTCAGCTTTTGCATTTGCTCCTCTGTGAACCATAAGTAGGAGCCCTGCTCCAATGTGGATGGGGGTGCCACACCTGGGGTAGCTGGGGCTGGGTAAGGAGCACTACACCTCACCTCTGCAGGCGGGAGGGCAGCAATGCTGGGAGGGGTGAGGTTCTTAGAGGGCTATACCCCCCCAATTCATCTTACACCCCTGTAGCCACCGCTCCCAGTTCTGCCACCTGCCTGCAGAGGTATAATGCTCCTGGCCTGGCCAGTTCTGTGCATCTGAGAGGTTGCACAGGACACAGATGGGCAGCAGGTCCCTGCAGGTAAGCTGAATAGGAGCCAAGGTGGGGAGCTAGGCAGAGCCACAAGGGGCTCGTGGTGAAAGAGAGGAGGGGGCACTGCCTCAAAATGATCAGGAGTGGGGGAAGGAGGAGGTCCTGTGAGGAGAAAATATTAGTGTGTCTGTGTGTGTGTGTGTGTGTCTGTCAGTGTGTGTGTTTGTCTGTATGTCTATATGTGTCTGTCTGTCTATGTGTCTGTCTGCCTATGTGTGTGTGTGTGTGTGTGTGTGTGTGTGTGTGTTCATGGCAGGGAGAGTGTGTTTGTATCTGTGTGTTCATGTGCAGAGAGTGAGTGAGAGTAAAGTGGGCACTTGTCTGTGTGCATACCTGTGTACATGTGTGTGTGTGTGTACATTTGGCCATGATGGGGAAGGAGAGGTGGGGCACAGGGAGAAGAGATGGGCATGTGCCCCCCTACCTCAAGCCCAGCAAGGCCAACCCAGCCTCCCCAGCCATCACGGGGAGGGGAAGGGGCTCCTCCCTACTCCTGCAGCCCAGCTGCGGGTGGAGGAGGGGGGCCTCCAATTTTATGTTTGTTCAGGGCCCCAGTAAACTTTAATCCACCCTTGTCAGGCTGGAATTTTTAAGTCAATCTAAAAGCCCCCTAACTCAATCTGAAAGTCTATGCATACCCTTAAGTTTCCCACTTGCCCACAGTTGCACCTCTGGCACTTGTAGCACTGTGACAGCATTGACTGGACAGGGCAGCTTGCCATGTAAATCCAATGAGGATCCAGAAACTTAATGTTCTCCTACCTAACCTCTTCAAGGGGGTAGAATTCAAGAGATGCTGTGATAGTGTCTAACAGCAAAAGGATCAGACTTTTTTAAAAATCAGTGGCATCTGTGACTTTAAGGTACAGCCAGGAGTGGTTTGCACATTTGCCTATGAAGTGAGAAGCTGGCTGGCTTACGAATCCCATTTTGGCACCCAACCCCCCCTTATGCATTTTAGCCGGGAGACTGAACACCTGACTTGAGGCTTTGGATGTAACCAAGTAGACAAATATTTAAAAGTTAGATACTGCAGCTCTAAAATTACAGTGTTCCCTGTGGATCGTGCTCTTCATCTCAGTTCTCATCTGCAAGTTAAACTGCCCTACCCCAGAAAAGTGTTGTGAGTCTTAATGCTTTAGAGACTGATGCGCTCAGTGGATATCACCTGAGATAGATAAGTGGGTTTATGCTACCTTTCTCCCCCATTGATTACCTTTATGCTACATCTACTGAGAGAGAAGTTCCAGTTCATCTCTAGGGCTAATCAATATAAAAATAGCTAAAATAATAAAAAAATAAAAATAGCAAAATAATAATAGCTAATCAAGCTGGAAGTGACCAAGCACTCCCTCTTTTATAGCTGCCAGCACACCCTGCCCAAGGGTCACAGTTTTGTAATAAAGTAGCAGCCTGGTCAGCCAATACAGAAATTGATGAGTCAGTACTGTCATTCAAGCATGCTCTTACACAATGGCAGAGTGAAGAATCCTTGTCTAGTTTATGTTCCAGAAAGACTAGGTAAGAATGAAATCAGCCTTCTGCTCAGTGTTCCAGGGAAGATGAAAACCCCTGTCAAGTCCCTACCCAAACGGCTTTCCAACTTCATACATGCCAATCTGTTTAACTTACTCCAGGCGTGAAAAAAAAATCACTACAGTTAAGTATTAGCACGATGTTATACCTGTGATGGTCTAGGAAAAGCGCAAGAGGAAAGGATTTCTGTGGGTGATATCTTCAATTGGATTGACAGCATAGTTGGGAGGGACATAGTATATACAGTAATGGTACCAGGAAGCTTGTCTATGTTCCCCTCCATGCCCAGCTGTACAGTAGGCCTAATAAAAGATCTCAGTCATAAAAATCCTTGTCTCTCTATAATTATGTAGTTCCACATGCTAATATGCCAACAGAGCTGAGCAGTAAAGACGAGTTATGCCCAGCTCTCCCGGTAGAAGGGCTAGAAAGCAAAGACTTAAGAAAGGGAATTTAGCTCTGAGCTTCAAACCCATAAATAACTGCAGTCAGTCCCCACTCCCCATTGCTCCTTGCTCCATCCTTATTTAGGGCAGGAGTAGGCGTTTTGGTGCACTGAGATGGAGTCACCACTAGCTGCGAAAGTGCAGTGAAATGGGGGGGAAGGGAGATGGAGCTGCAGTGTTCCCCCCTGCCCTCCTGCATGAGTGCCTGCCCCAGGCCAGAAGGGAAGGGGTTAAGTTGTGGGACGGAGCATATTGCTACCCTTTGCAGCAGGCCTGGCCCTGGCAGTGATACACACACACACATACAAACACACTGGCACATGTATACACATACATGTCATCAAATGAAAGTAATTACATAGTAGTATACATACATACACATAGATGTGAATAGATAGCTATCAATCTCTGTATATGCATGCGCACACATGTACATACCTACACATATACATATATAGATCTCTCTATGCGCACACACGCATATACATATACATATGCATATACATATACATGCATAACTGGATAGATATGGATATAAATTTGTCTATACGAGTGCGTGCACATGTACATACATACACATATACATACAGAGATAGAGATATAGAGCTCTATATATGTGCACACACACGTACATACATATTGATATATATACATATATATACCTACACCCCATACACAGGCTCTGTCCCTGGTTGCTGCCCCGGAGCTGCCTCTCCCTGAACCCCCTCCAGGCAGCTGCACCTGGGTGCCAGCCAGGCCAGGGCAGAGCTGCAGCAGGATGTGATGCTGGGGCTAAATACAGACCCCTCTGTCCTTCCTTCCGGGTGCGTGGGGCTGCAGGTGGGGAGGGAAGGGCAGGGGCTAGGGGGTGTGGAGGGGGGTGGGGCAGGTGATGCAGGTGGGGAGTGAGAGGCCCCAGTAACATGTGGGGGCTTAGGGGTGTTCGGGGTCCAGCCCAGTCCCTGTACTCCTTGTCGGGGCAGGACCTCTGTGGCCCCTTGGTGCAGGGCTGTGGGGCTGGGCGAGGGGCTGGGTCACTGTCCAGGTACCCCATCGCATGCTAACACTCATCGTCTCCTTCCCACAGGCAGCCAGAAGCCCTGACACCCAGAGGAGATGACTGCTGAGCTGGAGCCAGCGCCAGCTGCAGGCTTCCCCTTTCTGGCACCGGAGCAGCCTGTGGTGAAGATGGAGGAGCAGGACCCTGAGGACACAGGTAGAGTGTCCTCAAAATATGCGACAGCCCCAGTGGTCAAGCAGGAGCCACTCAAGGAGCCCATGCAGCGCTGGCAGGTGAGCGTCTCTGCACTGGCCTGTGTGGTCAAGCATGGCTCTAGGGTCAGCCGCCCTTGCCTAGGGTCTCTACCCCGAGGGGTTGCATGAGGTTTGCAGCCACCTGCAGGATCTCTGCCAGTGCTGGCTGGAGCCCCAGTGCTGTAGCAAGGAGCAGATCCTGAAGCTGGTGGAGTTGGATCAAGCCCTGGCCATCCTGCCCCGGGAGATGCAGAGCTGGGAATGGGGTCTTGGCACAGAAACCTGTGCTGAGGCGGTGGCCCTGGCCGAGGAATTTTGGTTGGGGCAGGTGGAGGGTGGTGAGAGTTTCACCCCACATCAATGATGCCTCCCCATCTCCATGTGTCTGCGGCTGTTCCCTCCCAGCCCCATCTGTCCCAGTTTCCAGTGACGTGGTTGTCTTGTCCACAGGTCACAGTGCATGGGCAGCTTGAGGACATGGCCTTGGACATGGAGGCACCTGAGGCAGTGACAGAACCCCTCTCTGGCATGGAGCAGCCTCTACTACATCCTGGGCACATGCCCAAGGAGGAGGCAGGAGGGGGTGAAACCCCCGGACCTCTGGATGAACTGATTATTATTCTGAAAGAGGAGCCCTGCCCCACTAGGAGCCAGGTAACATGTTGGGGGCCTGGGTAAAGATATTGAGGGGCCCAGATTCTGGTGCCTGCCTGGCTGTTTAGCCCCCGGAGGAAGGGGCTGGGTTCTATCATCCAGGGTTTTGCTGGGATGTTCAGAGGTGTTGTCTAACAGCCCAGCAGTCTAGTAGTCCAACCCCACTTTATATCCAAACTGTTTTATGCCCTTTGTTACTTGCATACTCATCATCACTTTCCCCGTGATGATTGCTATGGCTGCTGGCCATTTATGGGTGATTTGCAGAACTGAGTTTTTACCGTTTTCATGCCTGGGCTTGTGTTGCTGCTATAAAAGAAAAGAAAGCTGCAGTCTTGCACGAGACTCATCCTGTTTCTCCAACCTACAACTAGAGTGCAGTGCAGTAAAAGGTGGGACATACCTTGCAGGAGCAGGGTAGACTCCGCTGGGTGCCTAAATGGCTTTTGAAAGAAGCAGTGCAGTTTTCAAGCAGAGAATGAGTGGTACTAGCTGGTGCAAGAGGTTCACAAAAGTTGAGAACAGCATTGTCAAAGCAATGTTTTTAGAAAATCACACCAATTACTGGCAAAGTGCAATTAAAACACTCAGGAAACACTCAGAAATATTTGCTTACAATGGTATTAAATGACTAGCATATAAAAAAAAAACAGGGACCACCTTTTTTAGAACCACTGTGAGTTGCAGGACATCTGCCCCACAAGCACACTTGAGCAGGAAGCACAGGGGTACGAGCCCAGGAAACTGGAGCCCTGGGGTGCATCCACACAGTCATCTGTGAGACCAACATTGATCCCATGACAGATGTGCACGTGGCAGAGCAGTTGGGGTACCTTCTGGGCAAAGATCAAAGAGGATGAGGGAACTTCCATTTTGGAAGAGAGGTACTCACACTTGGGCTGACTTCCAGCAGACAGGGCTAAGGTAGGGTATATAGCTGAATTTTTACAGACTACATTAATCCTGAGATGCATAAGCATCCATAAGGGGAAGTTTACATCATGGGATGCTGCTTTCCAGCACTTCTCTGATGCTGCACTAAGCCTGTTCTCCTCCATGCGACAAAGCCCCTTGCATTTCCCCTTTATTTCTACCTCAGCTGAGATGCTGCCAACTTCAGGCTAGCTCCGAGATGTCTCCTCCCCATGAGAGGCCTCCTCCCTCAGGCTTCATCTCTGCACCACCCCCAGACAGGGTCCACCCCAGGCTCCTAGCACCAGACACCTCCCACCCATGACCTCCCCCTGGGGAGACGCCACCTCTCTACCACCCATGCTGAAGCAAACCGAAACAGCACCAGCAGCTTCAGGCACAGTCACAGACAGGACACACCGTGAGCAACATCATTTTGGGAGGACCAAGGGTCAAAGTAAAGGATGACACCAGCACAACGTAGGGAGAAAGGATGGGCAGCAGGTGTGTGACACAAGGCCAGAGCAGCAGGGGAGCACAGCAGGAGGAGGGATGTGAGGGAAGAGGAGGCAAGTGCGAGCACAAATGGAAAGTGGAGGGCTGAAATTGGGCTGAAACCCCAGGAGGGTCAAAGAGGCAGGAGCTGAGGGCAAGGAAAAGGGGGAGAAGGTGCCAAACTGAACAGGAGAGTGAGGTAAGACAGGGAGCTTAATAAAGAGAGAACAATTAACATGGCAGAGAGACTTGCAGCTGCAGCAGCGTCCCATGTTTCAAATACACTAAAGGTCAACAAAGTTGGACTTCCCTCAGCAACCCACAACTCACCACCAGTGTCAAGCCCCAGCCCACGGGCAGTTGCCACCAGCTGTGCCTGGATGTCCCTTCCCAGCTCAACTCCCAGCAAATCCCATCAGGAATCCAAACTTGTGGCCTCCAACCAGACCCCATGAAGTGCATGTTCTCCATGCCAACCCCCGTCCCTCATGTTGCACCAAACACAGTAAGATTTGCACCTGTTCAAGCTCTGATATGCAGCCAAGGTATCCTCACATCCCAGTCACATCACACCTCTGTCCCCAGCACCACCAGCCTTCACTCTTCCTGCCATGACAAGGCCCTCCCATGTGCACCCAACTAAGAAGGGGCCTCACAGGGAGCAGACAAACAAGCTAGCCTATGACCATGCTAACTTTAACCCAACAAGCCAGGACTCTCCTGCCACGCGGAAAACCCCACCAAGTCACAACACAGCAAGACAGGGCGACAAACTGCCCCACCACCACCACCACTACCACCATCCAGCCCAGCCCGCTCACGGCCATCACACAATGTCTACTTCAAAGCAGAGATGTTCCTATCCCTGTCCAAAACCAAACGTGGAACCCAATCAAGACAGGTCTCCATGCCCTATCTGCATACAACCAATCAAGGTGTTCTACCAATTAGTTCAGCCCCCTGGCAACATCCCACCTGTCTGGCATGACCCAAAAATGTCATCTCCTCCCTGAACACCAAGTTTAGACTCAATTTACTGAGGACCCTTCTTGCAGGACACCAGACCACATTCTTTGTGCAACGCTTCCCCAAACTCCCCCGTGCATCCAACCATGCCACACCTCTAATCTCTCCTACCTCTGTCCACAGTCTGTACCAACTGAATGAGCAACCACCCTTCCTGGCCACACGTGACACCCAACCAGGCCAGGGAAAATCAAATATCTTTTTCTAGTAAAGTGACACTCTGAAGCATCCTAAAGAGGCATGCCTTGTCCTCACGAAGAAACCATGTGATCAAGCGCACACCAACACTGAAGGATGCCTATCGTAACACCAGTACATCACTGCTCTAATTCTAGAACATTTCATGGTCAGGGGCCTGTTTATGGTGGAGATTTAATACATAATTCAGTGCCTAAGCTGGTGTTTATGGCCCTGTGTAAAGGAAAGGCTAGGAAACCAATTCATTCAATCAAGTGTCAGGGGTCTCAAACATCCAACCACAGAGCAAGCACTTCATAGTGATACCTATCTTATTCACAAAGTGGGGCATACTGCTTAAATGTGGGTAAATACTGACCGGCTATAAAAGAAAAGAGCTGCAGTGCCGCAGCAGCACGAGCCCAAGCATGCTCTCTTTCACAACCACCATCCTGCTTCTCTGACCAACAATCAGAGCGTAGTCCAGTAAAAGGTGTATATACCCAAATATTCCAGTTGCCCTATATCCTAAATATTGTCCTCCCTAAATACCAAGACCTCACTAGACTCACAGCATGATGCAGCTATGCACTGCAATAATGGGTTGGACACAAAACCTGATTGATTTTGAAAGCTCAGCTGTTAGATTTCTGCTGCTTTTCACAAAACTAAATCATACTGGGACTGAGATGTTCAAGGCCAGTTTCCCAGGTTAACCATGGGGACATCATGGGAGACATGTGCTTTGGGGTGGGATGGGAGTTAGTGCTTTAGGGTGGGATGGGGCATTAAACATCCTTGGTTTTGTCACACACACTGCTGGGCATCATGCAACACTACACAGGTTTTGGTAGAGCTGTCCCCACTCTGGCCAGGCTAGCCCCCCCATTGTGCAGGATGGGGTTCTCCTGGACTGGTCTCTCCAGCTTCTGGCACTGGACACTATCAGGGATGGGATACAGGATATGCTGGACTAGATGGTGAAGGGGCTGCTATGGGCAGGGAATGAGTTCAGCTGGGTGGGCCAGACCATGAGCTCACAGGGATGTAGGAGATCAGCCATTGGGTCAGAGGGACAGTGACCTCATAGGGAGCTGACATCAGCCTGCAGGGCCAGGTCCAGACCTGAACACACCTTCGTGGTGGCAGGTCTCTCTGGCTGAAGCTCATACAGGTGAGGGAGAATCTAATTCCTATTTCTAGTCCCAGAGCCACCGGTCTTATCTGCCTATCCCTCTAGTCCCAGGTGCCACCCCCAAAAGCTCTTGGGTTTGGGCCAAGTGGTGCAGTTGGGCCCCTCTCTCTTCTTGGCCCCCAAGATTAATGATTTCAGGGCTTCCTCAAGGTTAATGATTTCAGGGCTGTGGCCCTTCTCTGTCACAGGCTGTAATTCAGGCCCAGGTCACAGAACCCTGACACGCAACAACATGGTACTAACTTTGCTGCAAAAGCCAGTTGTGATCTCTGCCATATCTCAGTCAGTTCAGGCCCCCTGCAATGTCTGGACTTGGGATGAAATACCTAGTTGTGCCCTTTGAATGGGTGGGGAGCGTTGATCCCCATATTCCCCTGCAGCTCTGTCCATCTGTCTGTCACTCTGCTTGATCCCCAGGGGCTGAGACATGGAGCAACCCTTTAGTTTTCAGTGCAGCAGCACCGGAGTTGAACCGCTGCACATTTAACAAGAGCTCCCCCCACCACTCCTCTGATGTCCACAGGGGCCTTTCCACCCTCCCTGACTTCTCCCTTCCCTTCTCCTCCTGCCACCCCCTAGTCCTAGCCCTGTTTGCTCACAGCAGCTGTGTTGTGCTTGAAGGGATCTGGGGGGACTGGGAAGGCTCAGGTGGGTAGTCAGGAAGGAGAAGGGGTGGGCAAGAGGAGGAGGGGGAGTGAGGAAGTCAAGCTAGGGATTCTGTCTCTCTGTGCCTGAAAAGGCCATGCAAGTGAGAAGCAAGGAGGTGGGGGGAGACACTTTTGGGGGTGACTTTTATTAGATCAGGTGTAAAATCTGGGAGCAATGTTAGACAAGGACAGAAGAAAATGTTAGACAATCAGAAGAAGGGCACCTGGTGCCCAGAAACTTCTCTGACTAAGCAGAAAGACTGCAATGAGGAGAAAAACATGGCAGAAAAAATAGGAATTGAAGTGGGGAATTCTTTCCCAACTGTACGGTGGGTCCAAGAAATGATGTCCCTAAAATCACCTTGATCCTTGCCCAGACCACTATGGCTACAACAGTACTCCAATCCTACTGGGAAGAAGGATATGGCATTTATTCAAATAAGTCAGGCAGAGCCAATCATGAGGCAGAGCATTTGATGCTAAGAGACCATGGCCAGGGGGTTGCTTAGCACAGGTGATTGTGATCCAATGGGCTGTCCGCCTCTCTGGCCACCAGTCTAGGGAGGTGGGTAGGTGGGGGACACACTTTATGAGTAAGGCTTACAGAAATTTGCTGACAGAATAGGGTGGGGAGACTAACAGAGGTTCAGGAGTCTGAAGAGGGGTTCATTTGAGTGACCTCAGGGCCCTGTGCACATTCTCTACCCCCAACAAGCCTCACCTCTGCTTTGGGGTCCCCTCCAACTGGACCTGGTCCCAGTGCCATTTTTTCGCATTCCTGGCTCCCTGCCAAGCATCCAAGCACTCAGTTGGATATCTCAAATCCCACTGCAAGGTTTTACTCCAAAATGCATGGAGAAGGTGACCTAGAACATCTAGAAAAGAGACACATGGAGCATGCGCCCCGGCCTCTCTCATCGGGGAAAGTGGTATCCTTCCACTCTCATTGTGCCTTTGAAAAGGCACGACATGGTCCGTGTTAACTCATCAGCAATGCACTCTACTGAAACAGTCTGTCAACCTCCAAGCTCTAGCGCACAAATGGTATTAGCAACTTCTTGGAATGTGTTCAAAAAGCCACTGTCACTTTAGCAAAAAGAAATCCTTGTAAAAGGGTGAGTCGAGCAGACACTGATTGCAGCAGAAGTGATAGTAACCCACCATTTGCATGTTTCTCAGCAGATTCAGCTAGGGTTTCGACAGAGTACAAAAAACTCAAAAGCTTCTCAGAAAAAAAATTCAGATGGATGAACCTAAAAAATGACAAAGCAAAAAGAAACACAACATGCTTCATAAAGCGATGAAGGTTAGAAACAAAGCCACTGTACAATTTACATATATCTCATATATACCTTAACAAGGCCATCGGTCAATGGCCAGAGTCAATAGTAGCTTATGGATCTCCTGGCAATTCTATCTAGACTTTCACAAAGAAGTTGATGACTGCAGCCCCAATCTAACAAAATACACACGCCTTATTTCAATCACGTCTGTGATCCCGGGAAGCTCAACAGGACTCTTCCCATGCTTGTTTCTTAGCACATTGCATCAATGTTTGCAGGATCAGGGTCCAACACAGAACCAACTGGGCCCTGGTCGTTTTTAAATGTGATGAGCAGAGTGCTATAATGATCGAAGGTCCTGATCTCCTGATGTTGGCTCCACTGTTGTATCTGTCTTCTCACTGTCTTTTTCTTAAAATGGTTATATACCTTGGGCAAAACTCTGGCTACACCAAAGTCAATCTCCAAACTCTCATTTAATTCCAAGCTTTTACCCTTACTCACCCCCAGAGTTGGGCTTTTATAGCACAGCCTGTGAAACAAACTCCTAGACCTGCAAGCAGTTTACACTCAACAGTTAGGACTATCCTAACATTTATTGCTTTTCATGTCAGAAGGCCAAAACAGGGAGGTAAGTGGGATATGAGGTGGTCCAAGGTTTTATCCTAGTTCCAAGTGCAAAGAAGAAAACCAGATGTTATGTAGCGATTTCAGCCACCAAATGTCAAGTTAAGTTCGAAGGGCGGTCCTATTCCACTGTTTAGAATACAATCCCAAACCGCATAAGGGTGAAGTAATGCAGTTACACAGGCATTAACCCAAGTCATCCAAGGCCATCCACCAGAGCAGTGGCAGAGTCCCAGCCATGGGATTTCCAGCCTCTACATCTCCAGCCATGTAGTATTTCAGCAGGATAGTGCCCTCACCTCCTGTTCCTAAAGCAATTTTTTGTGCTGAACACGTCAGTGTGGAGAACAAGAAACAAAAATGAAAAATAGTATTGAAATGCTACCGTTATGACCCTTTACTCCTGCTTGTCTCTAAATCCAAATTACTGTTTCCTTTTTTAGTGTGGTTGTTGGAGGGCTATCAGGATCACTGGAAGCCCAGACATTGCGTGAATGTATGCGATTTGCAATTTTTTTAGGGTTTCATTTATTTTCCTTATGTCTTTCTTTACAATTGTCTATAATTTCTTTCATTCCTTTCATCTCAGCAGTCATTTGGCTGGTGAAAGACCGTCTCCAAATATAGTAGTCTAGAGAACAGTTATACTACCCATGTTGGGGATTTCTCCAGAACAGACTTTTTCTGGAAAAGGGAGTCGTATTTTAAAGGGAAGCTCGTCACACCTTCCCCACAGTTTTCATTCTGTTTGGCAGTTCTGTGCACAAACTTCCCCACTGACAGCCTGAACAATGAATCTGAATTTGTACCTAATCTGTGGGTATGGAAGAACCAGCTTGTTCATATGGCATCCTCTATGTGCGCATTGCTGTTAGGACAGCACAAGGAGGCCCTTGCTTCCAGGCAGTAGGCAGTTTACAAGCATGCCCCAGAGGTAGCACCGAAACACATGAAAACATAGACAAATCTGTTTCAGAAAAAAAAAAGAGAGCATGCACTGGTTCCTCCTAAGCATTGGCCATGCCTGAGTGCTTCAGTACTGTGCCAGGGATCGCTGCAGCAAGGACCACAGCATGAAGTCTGCACAAGCTGTCCCACCTCTGCAATGGAAATCAGGTAGTGTGCGTGCATCAGCAGGGCTCAGCCAGGAACAAGAGCTGCCTGGATCCAAGCAGCACTGCACTGCTGGGTGGTGACATGACATCAGGTGGGGAAGGCAGCGTGCGCAGAAGCAGGCACGATACACCTCACTGCACCCCTTCCTGCTGGGGCACAAGCAGGGGAGACAGGCCTATGGGCACAAAAGCTCACAGGACACTGCTTTGCGGTGATGCTAAAACAACACTAGAAACATCAGTCATAAAACTGGAAATGAGTCCCAGGTGAGCTGATTGTTGATGCGTTTTGGTTTACAGGGATGTCTGCAGGCACATGGCCAGCCTGAGACAGAGAAGACTTGTTAGACATGGCTGTGGTAAATATCCTGTCAAGCCTCGGGTAACAATCCCAGGATGGGACATTGGCCTGCAAAAGCTCTCTTGGCTCCCTCAGCTGACCCCTTGCATTTTGCAGGCTCCTCACTCTTTCATTCACTTCTGATATCTTTTCCATCATCTCTATGCAGAGGTTGCCTGTATCCATGTGGCGGAGTCTGTTCCCCAGCCCGGTGGCTCCAATCTTGCCATCCCTGAAGTCAAGGGGTATTTTCCACTGGTTTCAATAGGAGTGGGGCTGAGTGCCTTTTTCTAATCTTGATCCTAAAAGCAATTTGAGCCAAAAGCACCTCTATGCACAGAAAGTTTCTAATTGGTAAAGGCTCTTAAATCTTCCAGAGAATGCAGTGACTGGAAGATGCAACTGGACAGATTAATTCGAGGAATACAGCACACCCTATTTTCTTGTTACACAACAGGTTATTAACTGCAGGAACAACTTACCCAGGCAGGGGTAAGATGAATTGTCCCTCACCTAAAGTCCTGAAATAAAGGCTGGGTCTTTGTAAAACAGAGGCTAGAGTGTGACCTGAAATGAAGGATACCTGCACTGTGTCTCGCCTCTGCTCAGGCTGTCTGGTTGTGCAGGATTAGTGTGGAAAGTCTTCCCTTACATGCAACCTGCTGCTCTAATCCCTACAATACAATGGGTAGCTGGGGTTTGTTGCCTTAGTGCTGCTCACAGCAATGCCAAGTACCATATTTCATTGCTCAGGTGCCACATCCAAGAATTGTGGGGGTTGAGCAATACTTCCTGACCTCAGCATTGCAAGCCCTGCCACCCTGGACATGCACAGAAAGGTGCAGAGAGGAGCTAGCAGAGCTCTTCCAGTACGGAACAGAGGGTACGCAGCAAAGGCAGCGGTAGAGCTACAAAGCATTTTCAGGGGGAGCTAGCGAGCGCAGAAGGAGTAAGCAAGAGAAATCCTGAGAAGCGCGTAACAAACAAGACCCGTCCTGACTTTTCTTTTTTTCCCTCTTTCCATGGAACAGTTCGAGACACCGTCTGAAGATGCTGGACCTCCCATACCAGATGATATAGGGGTGTCAACACAGGTACCCATGGGGCAGCGACACTGCCTAAGTTAGGTGATGCGCTTAGGGTCATGCAGAAAGTCTGTAGCGAGGCCAGGAAGCAACTCGAGTCCTCCTGAATCTGCATTCTTTGACCTACCCAGAGACCATCATTGCTGCCCTACCTGCCATCTCCCATGCAGCACTGAAGGAAAGTCTGCAGAGCTTGGCTGCAGCAGAGGATCCAGTCATGCTGGTGATCAATGCCCCATCCAAACACACACAGCTTATTCATTCTGCTTGTAGACTCCTTTGTGGCTAAGCACCATGGCTGAGCGATTACAAGAGTGAGCTGGAAATCCCAAGGTATTTCCCTGTACAAAACCAAATCCTGTCCACAGGAGAGGCTTGTTTCTTGAGGAAGGGCATTGAACTAAATGATTTTTGCAGACACCCTTGCTTTATGCTTCCATATTAAGTGACTGTTCTCTTTTCTCCACAGCAGCTGGTGCCAGCAGGCCAAAAAAACAGTCTTCCTTGTTTAACAAGATACTGAATGCCCTGGCCAGGGTGCGCTTGCTCCTGTCATATTACCTACCTCGCCCCAGGAAATTTAGGAAAATCGCATCTGAGATTATTCCGCAATGTTACTTTTTTTTTAGAAAAATATAGTTAGAAAAAAATGGAGTCTGGTAGAAGCTGCTAATTGTACTTTGCGAGAGTTTGCAACTTCATTCTCATGTAGCTAAGAGGCTTCTTTCGGGTGTGTTATTCAGGAGTGAAGGTGCGCTCCCAAGCGGGTGGCGGTGCCACCGGAGTGGAATTGGAGACAGAGGTCAGGAGCCAGCCAAACCAGTGAGTCGTGCCACAAAGGGCCAGAGCACTCCTTGAGATAATGTGGCGGTGCCACCTAGCAAGGGTAGCAATTAAAGCCTGCAGATAATGCCATTTGGAGAGGGTAGCATTCATCACCTGCAATCACTGGGTCATCAGAAGGCCCCTGAAATCAGAGGTGCTGCCCCATTCTTCTCTGTGCCAGTACAGGGAACAATTGTCTCAGTCTTTAGCTACAGTGCCTGGGGTTGAGCTTAAGCCCTCCAAGCAGAAAAGCATCATGGCACAGCTGCCTGAAGGGAGCAAACACCCAGGACTGAGGACCTGTTGGTGTCCCTGACCTCTGCTCCCTTTTGGGAGCTCAGGGCCACCTGGGCCCACCTATGAACTTCTGCACAGTGGTGTCATGGTTAGTGCTGCCCCACGCTATGTTGCCATAGCTAATTGCTACTGCAACAAAGCTTTTCATTTAAACATGCCCAGGGTGTGGCTGCTGAAAGGGAGAGTGAACAAGGCATGACCAGGGATTTTTCCCCCACTATTCCTCTTACCTCCAGCCTCTAGCATTTAAGGTCCAGGTAGTTCGAATTTAGAGGCTGTGCCCCTAACTTCCGTGTCTGCCACTTGGTCACTTGGGGTGCCTATAGACATATGCAAGGAGCTGGGCGGGACTGGAAGGAAGGTGGTGAGACATGGGGTGCCACATGCATGGACATGCATGTGGCCCCAGGCAGCCTGCAGACTAGCTCCACCAGGCAAAGGTCGGGGGGGGGAAAGAGGGGGACTGAGGTCCCTGTAAGGAGCCCCACTGGGTAGGGCTTGGGGCCCAGGGCTCCTCTTCCCTCTGCTGTGTTGGATTGCAGGGGGGGAAGCAGGGCAGCATGGGGACACTGATGCAGGTGATGTTTTGTGAGCTTTGATAGCTGGCAGCCCGGGGCAGGGGGCAAGCCTCATTGGGGATGCAGCCCAGTCTACAGGGGGGGACTGCCTCTTCCCCAGGAAATCTCTAGTGAGACCTGGGGCCAAGGAGGTGTTTAAACACGCCTTCCCCTGCTCAAACTTACTGGTGGCTGCAACCATGGTCTACAAATCCCAGAAGCACGCAGAATCAAAAGGAGGTGGTGATGAGCAATCCCCAGAACTACAATGAAAGGCAAAACCCCACAGCCTGTACCAATCTGACAACCAGGGAGACTCCCTTCCTGACCCTTATGGCAGCCAGAAACACTCTGAAGCATGAGAAATACCCCTAGTATAGCAAAGGCAGAGCTATTCCTAGGTCATGCCTGACGATGCTTATCCATCATTTTCTTGAATACCTCCAATGAATAAGAGCCCACAACTCTCCTAGGCAGTCCATCCCACTGTCTCACTGATGTCCTTTCATTGATGATGAGCTGATCACCCCAAGGAAAATCTTCAATGACATCTCTCTCAAGCAGCTCAGTCCAAGGCAGCAATGGGGTCACCATTGCCCCTCTGAAGCTAGTCAATCAGCCTTGCTCTCAGCTCAAGATTTAGGTGAAGAATAAGACAAGTGAATCCTTTTGATGACTGACCCAGGTAAATTCATTGCTCAGAACAGCTTACCACACCAACCCACTTGCATCCTTTGCTTTTGATTCCTAGGTCGCAGTCACATGCTTCAATATCCTGTGAACCTTGGCCTGTGTTTGGATTGCTCTGCTGCTCTGGTGGGAACACGGCATCCTGCCCCATCCAGCACTCACCAGCCCATCACCACAGACCCACATGAGGTTACCCGGTGAGACCAGGGCTGCAACAAAGCTGGCTACCTTTTGAGGTGTGCAAGGAGGGTTTCTAGCGCTACTCCCATGGTCTCGGTGCAGTGCTCTTGAACAGACGGTTTGTGGCAGAGTCCAAGGTCCAGGCTCTGAGCACAGAGAGGATGAGGGTTAGAGATTGTCAGCAAGGACGTACTGGAGCAGGAGAGAGGGAATGGTCTGAAGGGCAGGCTGGTTTCCAACCAAGCAGCATGTAATCCTGCCCTCCATTATTCCCCATTTGTGGCATTGCAAAGCAGTGTGGTAAGGGAAGCCTGCTTGGATGTGCCTGTTGGTGACACAGGAGCCAGACCAGAGTCCCATTGTCAAGTGTGATTGCTGTCATCAGAGCAAGACAATGCAGCTCTCAGTACACAGGTGGGACTCCCCAGGCAGCCCCTTGGAAATGCACTCAGTCAGCCTGGCTCTGAGTTGCACTTGCCGCTACAAATATTGCACCAAACTGCGGGGCAATGGGAAATTACACAGAGGGACCAACTGGCTGAATGGGAAAGGACCTCTGCAAAATGAACCCATACTTCAGAGCTTTGCAGAGGAATGACTGAGGACACCTCCCTGCAACCCGATGCAGGGGGTGGGTGGTATCGGAAACAATATCTGTCTCTTCCTAGAAAATATTTTGTAGCTCAAGCACCAGACCTGGGCTGGATGCACAAAGCTCCCTGGCCTGCGTAACACCAGCACTCAGATACTACAGCCCTGGGAGGCCCTGAACTCCCCGCAGCAATCTGGTTTCACTCCTGTACAGTCAGCAGTGGTTCTCCCCACTTGTTCCTCCCAAATATCGGTACATTCTCACAGGGTGAAGACGAGCTGAATGGTTAATGTTCAAAAAACCCATCTTGGAGATGGGGGAGGAAAGGAATCCATCCTTTACATAAATCAATCGATCAATCCCCAGGGCTTTTCACCATTAGAAATTCAGAGTTTTGCAGCACATCACCCTTCGTGCAAGCTCTCCCCTGCAGTGTTGGCACGGGCTGTGGGCGGGCTGCACGTGCAGGGCGACACGGACAGAGTCATGGCGCAGGCTGAGAGGAGGGGGCGGGGCCGGGGTCAGCCCGAGCAGAAGGGGCGAGGGGAGCGTGCCGGCAGCAGGATGGAGCTGACAGTTTGAGAGGGGTACGAGGGGCCAGGGGGCAGAAGAAGGGCGGGTCTCCGATGTGGGCAGCTCGGAGGGGAAGGGGACAGAGAGGGAAAGCCGGGAAGCGCTGAGGGGGTGGGGCCAAACCGAGCGTGAGACATGAGCAGGGCCTGCGTGAAGAGGGCGAGTGGGAGAAGGGGGCGGGGTGTGGGGCAGCAGCAGGGGCTGACCACAGGCCGGGTAGGTGGGCCCCGATGGGAAAGGCCTTGCTGGGTCTGAGAAGCAGGCGGGGTCAAGCCGAGCATGAGGGGAAGGGGAAGGGGAAGGGGAAGGGGGCCAAGCTGAGGCTGAGGAAAACAGGGGAGTCATTTCTGGTCCAAACCCCTTCTCCCAGCTGCCTTTCTCCACATCTGCAGGGTCTCTTGTAACTGCCATGTGCCCAGCGCCCGTGTGCGGATCCCCCGCGATGCTGACTCCATTGCTGAAGAGGGACTTGGGGCAGACGTCGCTTGACTTGGCTTTCTTTGAGACAGGCATCGGAGATCAGGCCGGCCGTGCGCGGCTGCAGCTCCAAACAGCTGAAGCAGATCCCTTTTGAAGGTCAGCCCGCATGCCCCAGATGACCTCTTACACCTCCTGGCCTGAAAGCCAGGTCTGGATGACCTCCTGCACCTTCTGGCCTGAAAGCCAGATCCAGGTCTCCTGCCCTTATATGGGGGTGGGCAGTTATTTTGGGCGGAGGGCCACTTACTGAGTTGTGGCAAGCCACTGAGGCCGCAGGACAGGCAGTTGGGGGCAGATAAAAATTTAGAAAATTAATATTTAGGGGCCCCGCGGGCTGGATACAATGGTCTAGTGGGCTGCATCTGGCGCACAGGCCCGATCTTGCCTGCTTCTGCTTTATATCTTCTCATCTTGGGTTATTTTGTGAGGTTGACCAGAGGTATTGCCCATAGGTTATGGCGAAGGCTGCAAGTTTCCAAGATACCAAGTGTATGGAAACCCCCAATGTTAGGGCTGAGAGGAGAGAAGTTGCAGCTGCTGGACACGGGTTGTGGCTCTGGTCACTTACAGCCGGTATCTGTTTCTGTTCTCACAGGTCTCAGATGCACCAGAAGGAGAAGCAAATGGGGAAACAGCAAGAAAGAGGTGAGGAAGGAGAAAACCCAGAGAAATGGGATGCGAAGGAAAGGGGCTCTTGAAAGAGTGGCCTTCCCTGTCTTTAGGTCTCGATCATGTATTGGCCAAATCTCAGCTCCCTGAAACTTATGTATTAGCCAAATCTCAGCTCCAAACTTCACACACTTCCTTTGGGCAAGCTTCCTTTGAGCGACCCGGAAATGGATCTCTGCCCTTGATGCTGTTGCACTTCTGCAACTGTCAGGTGGCAGGTGGACAACCCTGTAAGCAAGAAGTGTGTCACCGCCACCTTATTTGTAAGGGCTGGGGATCTGGTTGGTGGTGTTACACAGTGCAGCCGCCCTGTAATCAGGGTCCAGGCCAGCTCCCAGACACGGCTGCCGATGGCGCAGGCTCCCATAAGCGGGGTGTGTGCTGCCTCCTGCCACACAAGAAAACGAGTGGGTTGGAACGTGCATAGCACTGGACGCCCTGTAACTGGGAGGCCAGGTCTGCTGCCATAGCAAGCCAGTAGGAAAGGTGCCCCTGAAGCAGGGTGGGCATAGCCTCTTTCTGCTGGAGTGAGCCAGAACAGTCTGCAGGGTTGTGCCTCAGGGTGGCCTTGCAGACAGGAGCCGAGTCTCGTGGGGTGACAGCAAACTTCTTAGAACCCAGAGCTTGATGACCTTCCCGTGGCTAGCTTGAACTCCGTGGCCGCCTCTCCCATCCCTGTGTCCAGGCACCTGTCCTTCTTCCTGCATCTGTGCCTGGCACTCCACGTACAGACAGCTGGGCCGTCCTGTAAGGAGGGTGTGCCCCTGGTGGAGGGCGGGGTTCTGCAGAGCTATGGACCATCCTGTAAGCAGGGTGCTGGTCTCAATGTGTTTTTGGGGACAGCTCTGTCCTTTGGCTACCCTGAGGGCTGTCCCTGTAAGCAGGGCTCTGGGCCTTTCCTTTTTATGCACTGTGAGCATTGTGGTGAGTCAGATGGACCGTGCCCTTTAATGAGGGTGCGAATCCCATGCCTCTTGGTCGTGGGCTAGGCTCTGCAGAGCTGTGGACCACCCTGTAAGCAGGGTCCAGCACTGTCACTGTGCTTTTGGTGATAGCTCTTTGATTTGGCTGGCTGAGGACCCTCCCTGTAAGCAGGGCTCTGGGCCTTTCCCTTTTGGCCCCTGAGGGCAGTCTGACTAGCCAGACAGACCGTGCCTTGTAAGGAGGGTGCCGGTCTCAGCCTTCTTGCCCCCTGGGAGTGGAGGAGGATTTTCCAGTGAAAGGTTAGAGGTCAAGCAGTTTGCAGCATGGAGCTCCTTTCCAGCCTAGGAACAGACATTTTCCCCTGTCAGTGTGGTCAGCAAGAGAGAGGAGTGCCTAGTAGCAAAAACATTTGTTATTTTCTTTTTCTTAAAATTGCTTCAGCATACTTTATTTTCTTCCCAGTAATGGAAAAGGGGTGAGATGCGTCCTTGTAGCCTTCTCTTCCCACCTCCTCACCTAGGGGGTTAAGCATTGCTATAAATTCTTGTGCCTTCTGGCCTGGGGGAGCATTAGGCCACCCCTAATAATTCTGGAAACACGACCTCCCTGTATCACATCATATGTCAATATGCCTGCGTCACCTGGGAGCCATTCCTAGAGCGATTCCATACATACCAGGTGGCAGTGCAATGTTCATAATTAGTGCTGAAGAACCCCCAAAAGAGACAATTAAATTAAACAGTCCACTTAGTCAGTAGCTGCTGAAATGTCACCATTGGGTTACTTCTTCATAATGCAAAGGCCCCTGATAATAATAAATATTGGTTGGGCACATCTAAATATAGTAACAGCTCTTACATTGCATAATGAGCTTTATTGTTTGAGGAGTACTATTGGATATCGGTATGGCTGTTGACCTTAAATCTTCAATTGATTAAAGAAAGCAATTGGAACTGAAGAAATCACTATTTTAAAATGTTTCCTTATTCCCTTTTCTTTTGTTTTTCAAAATCTATACACAACATAACTGGCAGATCACAAACAAAGTCACCTTTTCAGAGCAGAAAGTATCTAACTTCAAAAAAGTGCTTACTGATGTTGGAGCTTGATCTTTAAGCTACCTCTCTTCAACACATCAGTGATATGAGACAATTAGATCCTCATCAAAAAGAAATATGGCATTTCAGAATTCAAATTTTATTACTGTAAGTATTTGATTTTACATCTTACATACCTAAGCATTGTCAGGCAGCTGGGATGGAATGCATTGAGCTAGATCTATCCTTTTCATTAAAAACATATCATACCTTAAGGGATGTATGTTTTTCTATAGGGATTGCTCTACAATTTAATTACAGTAGGCTATCTTCTCATTTTATGAGATTCATTGGCACCATGGCGGTACAGTATGATTTATATCAGCACAGCCTGCCCTGTCATCATGGTAAGCATAGCATTACTGTCCTCAGGAAAAAAACAAAAAACATGGTTAGCAAAAATTCTGTGGACAAACTGCAAAAGTGATGGTACACCATAGACTTCACAAAGTGAAACATATAAGCCCACTAATGAACCATTATCCACCAGAAACATTACAGAAACATGATCTTGCTAGGAAATCTCTGTATTTTTTTTTATCCTACCTGAGCCAAGCAAGAAGACTAAATTTCCAGTTTGTTTGTTTGTTTTTTCTCCAGGAGATGAGGGAATGGAGTTGATAGACCATATTTCATGAAAGAAGAAACACTGCAGATTCTTCTTGGAGAACATACTGTCATTTTGACATTTTTAAATGGCTATTTATGCATTTATTTATTTATTTACTAAAAAATCTGTAAAAAGTTGTACCCAAGAGAAATGCACACATATTCTTACCAAGGAGGTTGGGGAGGATCAAATACAGTCAGATGAATCAGGCAGATTGGGAAGGATCTATACACAACCCGTATTAATCTTACATAAAGGGTGCCAAGGTACAAGCAGATTAAAGCCTAGAGCCCATATTTATGGTGAGATGGACAGCATTTCATCAGGGAAAAACCTTACTAGTGTTATGACAGAGAGAACTAACAGCACAGATGCCACTGTCCTTTGTTGTTAGGCAATGCTTTCATTTAAAAAAGAAAAGGGTTTTAGAAAACTTTAATGTTCTTAGTTTAACCAGTGCTGTCAATTCCTCTCTTCTTTTTTCTTTCTTACAGTCCTCACGCTGGTCAGTGACTTTTCTAAAGTCTGAGAGGCTAGAATCATTTCAGTATATGGGAATCTGAGCACCTCAATCCACACTGTCTTTTTAAAACAAAGTTCTAGATGTATTTTTTTTTTGGGGGGGGGGGGAGGAAGGGGGAGGGTTCGTAGAGAAAAGCTTCAAGCACAATGTAATCCAGCAGCATATAAAGAGAAGGTGTGGAAGATTTAAAAAAAAAGCTGAAAATGTATTAATAATGTGTCATGATTTTTCAGCAAATCTTGTGATTTTTTAATCCTTTTTAATCCTTAAGGCTGGTAATACTGTTCACTGTTTATCATTTCTACTGCCTTGAAAAATAGAGCTGCAAATGTTTTAATAAAGGGGTAGAGAGTTCTTGTAGCTTCCACACCTGTCACTGTTGTAGCCTTGAGGGAATATATACCATCCTAAACTTATAAACTCTACTGCAAAGCAAAATCAACATGCTTCTATATCAGTAGAAGTGAGACACATGAGGATTTCTCCCCCACTACTCCTATCACCAGCGTCTTTAGAGGAAAGCAATAAAAATGATAAAACAGGATTAGCTCTGTCATGAATGTTTCAGCCTCTTTTGCTGGCTATACAGGGATGCTTGGCAGGATTATAAATTTAGGGAACCATAAGTGCTCCCCAATTCCATCTTGCAGAAGGAGAGAATGGAGAGCACATACAGGCTTCATATAGGTCACAGGTAAAAACATAGATCATGGCATACAGGGAGAAGTTCATGAGCTTTCTGTAAGAGCAGGGATTGTGAATATCCTGATTTCTGAAAAAATAAAACCTGGATTAAAAGAAGTTCCTTCCACCATCAATTCACAAACTCACACATGTAAGGTCCAAAGGCAATCTGGTATATGTAGACTGAAAACAATGCAGAAAAACAAGTATTGTGAGATATTCCCATGACTTCCATGTCTAAGGTTAAGTACAGACATCCCAAAAGCCTGAGGCTGAATAGATTCAATCTTTGCAGATTAGTCTAAACTGCATAGATTGAACCAATAAGCAAGTGAACAAACATTCATTTTTGATTCAGAAATGTAGCCACATGCCTGCAGTGGCCCAGGACAGGAACTGGGGGCCACTAAAGCATGCCTCCCTAATCAGTTGGAGCAGACAGCTTGGGGCAAAGCTAGCCTGCCCACCCTGTTAAGCAGGGGTTTGTAGGGGAACTGCAAAGGAACCGGGGATGCTGTGAGTTAACTAGAATCTGGAGGGGATCTGCAACAAAAGTTCAGTAAACCAATTTAAATTAAATGGGTGAAGTTTGATGCTACATTCATTCAGGTTTATCCTAAACCTGTTTCAGCCATTTTGAAAGCAGTTTATATGCTATAAACTTCCCTTGTATTACAGATTTGAAGAGGCTTCAGATCACTTATACCAGTTTATGTTTAATTTCTGTCCCTAAACGTGAGGCATTCTCATAACTTTCCATAAGATCTATATTTGTCCTTGGGACCGCTCTCATCTGGAACGTAGGCACTGAACAATTACAGTGAACAGAGAAAAAAAAAGCAATAGGAAAAGCACGTGCACTAGAACAGTGAAATCTTATTTTTGAGGGGATTGTTTTAGCATCAGAGCTTTTGAGCCAGAGGTAGCTATCAATAGGGGCAGTGACATGGGATATCTTTGAGCAAAGACCACAAAATGATTTATAATTTAGTTAAAACTTCCATTATTAAAAAGGGACTTTGTTGAAATATATTTGTGTCTGCCAGTCATTCTCTTGATTTCTCAAGATACTGGCCTAGTTGGAGACCAAGTTATTAAAAATAATCTTTGTTCTAATAGTTATTGAACTGATGCTATCAAAAGGACTCTATGATTTACAGCACCTGTCTCTAAGGAGGCTTTACCCTGAATTTTGTTGTTGTAGTTGAGGATGCATGTTTGGATTGGATTCTGCCATTCAGTAAAATCTCATTTTTCTCTTTCCTTGCTGCAAAGAGAACTGCTTTGGCTCTTAGAAGGAGGCTAAGCCCCATGAAAATGCATTCTCCCCTTCCTTTTAACAGAACAGGCTGATCAGCAGAAGAGCAGGTAAGCTAGGTCACAATAGGTGCATGTACATGAGCCACCCACTGCTCAGTTGTTACTGCACAGTCATTTAGTACTTGCATAACCAAGTACTACATGACTGCTCATGACTGTGTTGCTGCACAGAAGTTTCCCAGCACAGTTGCCTAGTGACGCTTACTGTGCAGTAGCTCATTACTACTATGCAGTAAGCATCTTGTGGACATGCCCAGTTTACCCAGTATTTAGAAAATAATATGGAAAAATTACGGCCACAATTGGCACGTCTGGAAGTGAAGTTACAGAATAGAAACCCTTCACAAAAAACAGCCCATGATCATTAAACCACTCTCATAACTTTTTTAATGTTTGGTTTTAGTAATTTTACTAGCTGGTTCATCTATCCAGAAGTGAGAGCTGCACACTATTAAATCAATTAATAGATAGGTGTTTTCATTTCACTATACATTGTTAGAAATATATACTACGAAGGAACAAGAAGTTCGCATAGTCACACCAGAAGTTCAGGAAATTTAGACCAAGACCTGGGCTAGAGCCAGTTCTCTATTACCCTTTGTCTTGTGAAGTCACATCAGTGAAAACTGAATAAAAATGGAGGTTAAATACTAACAAAATCAGGCTGGTAGCATTTAGCCAGTTTGAACTGATATATAAGATATTACAAAAGATATACAGCAGTGGAGCATCAGGCCCTTCAGGATTAACATTGGCTACTGGCTGTGTAAAATTACCTTTATAAAAATCAATACTCATAATTCAGCAATGCAGCTAAGTACATGCTTATCCTCCAAACCTTTTCTGAGTAGCCAGAACTTCCATATCTATGAAACACAATATGGCATTTGCCCTATTTCTTCTGTGTAAGTATATTTTGTGTATGTGTGTGTGTATTTGAAAAGCGAATGATCCTAGAAAACAATGATTTTACCACTTGGACTATAGATTCATAGATGCTAGGGTTGGAAGGGACCTCAATAGATCGTTGAGTCCGACCCCCTTCATAGGCAGGAAACAGTGCTGGGTTCAGATGACCCCAGCCAGATGCCTATCTAACCTCCTCTTGAAGACCCCCAGGGTAGGGGAGAGCACCACCTCCCTTGGGAGCCCATTCC
>JAGPOW010003316.1:15507667-15518140 GCA_030014935.1 Caiman crocodilus
CAGCCAGATGCCTATCTAACCTCCTCTTGAAGACCCCCAGGGTAGGGGAGAGCACCACCTCCCTTGGGAGCCCATTCCAGACCTTGGCCACTCTAACTGCGAAAAAGTTCTTCCTAATGTCTAGTCTAAATGTTTAGTCTATGAAGGATACTCTTTGTTTCTGACAAGAAAAGTTGTGAATATCATTTCACCTTTTCACTTTTCTCAATATTCCTTGAAATAACACTCACCAAGCTCAATGTTATGATACGTTATACCTTCAAAGGGCTCATACAAGATTCACGACTGCTCAAAACATGCTGCTGCATAACATAGCATACTTAAGTATAATCCCCTCTTTCACTGGTGGGTAAACCAAGACACATAAAGGTTAAGTGCAAGATCACATCGTTACTCATGTGGGCAAAATAGTAACTAGAGCCTAGAATCCTGGCTATGGATACGTGAATCCTGAAGACTCTATGCAGGAATGGCATCATTCCAGAATTGAAAATTTATATACAAGCCCCTTCCATTTATAGCCAAGCTATTCCCTCAGCAACTTCATCAATCTCATCTACTATCAAGCAAATATATATATTGTTGCTGTTGTTATTATTGGTATCAACCATCCTACTTGAGGGGTGAGAAAGTCAATCCTCAGGTAAATCATGAGCAAAGCCTTTACCCTGGCTCCTGTTTCCTAGGTCTAACTGCTAAAGAACAGGGCCTTAGCCGAGGCAAAAAAAGTGGGAGCAACTTTCACCTCACTACTTAATGTGCTGGATACAGGCAATTATTAATGGATAGGGGAAATAATCTAGGAGAAATTCAGAGGGTATTTGGGGAAGAAAACAGAAATATTAATGGCAAAAATACTGTACCTCTAACAGGGCACATCTAAGTATGGAATTAACATGACACAATACACTCCAGAGTGTTTGAACCAGAGGAAACTGCTCCCAGGCACAGCGTCTACATGTGTGCCCCAGACAAAAGCAATTTGAGCAGGGACAGAGCAACCCTGGCCTGGCAGGGGTCATGGGGAATCAGCACCAGGCTCCAAGTGGTGGCAGAGGGGCTGGCTGACTGTACTCTCAACATGAGAGTGCTGAGGGTATAGAGCCATGCGTCTAGGTGGCAGGCAGCCCCTGCACTTTAGAATTCTTGGGTGTTTATACACATGCTCCGGGAGTAGGGGGAAGCAGAGGTGCTTTAATTAGAGTGGCTCTAAAAGCTGCCCAGAGCAAGCAAGTTTTACTTAAAGCACCCCCAAGGCCATTTTTCAGTGCAGGGATGCTGATACATGCGACACTGGAGTCTGTTGGAGCATGGTAATTACCACGCTCCAGAAGACACAATTAAATTGAACCTGCTCCAATGTGCTGTAATTATAGCATGTCAGAGCTTCCTTTTGCCTCAGCCAGCCCCTGTCTCTGGTTACACATGTGTTTAAGTGGAGTTATTTACTCCATCATAATATAGTACTGTCCCAAATAGAACTATCTTACGGTAGACTTAATTTACTGGAGACTTAATTTACTGTGCCTTAATACTGGTACACGTGTAGACAGTGATGCTTTACTGTGGAACCTATCAGTCTACTCCACCATAAAGAGCAAATGTAGATGCACCCACAGAGCAGCATACCAGACATTAGGAACTTACTCATTAAGCGTTAATCAAAGCAGTGTTGTACCTTAATAGCAGCGTATCTCTTTAATGTTGCCTTAAAGACAGGTTTGAAATGTTAGGGGTAAAAAAAAAACAAAACAGCAGACCATAACACACTAGCAATTTTAATGATTAACCCTGAACATTCCCAGGGTCAAGTCCTTCAAGGGCAATTTTTTTTTGGAATAAGATACTATATCCAACCTGCTCATGCATTGACATGCTCATGTCTTTCGAACTATATGCATTCTCTCTCTCAAATCATCCAAGTGCAATAGCTAATTCTGAATGGGCAACTCAGAATATGGCTATGAAACTATGGAATATACAGAAAATTAACAGGAAGTAAGAGGCAGTCCACCCTTTCTGAAGACTTCTGTATGCATGTGTTTCCTGAGGCCATACAAGTAGGTCTGAGTACATGGAGAACATGAAGATGGCTGTAAAGTCACCTTTCAGCCTTTTGTACTGCTGCATACAGATAGAAATGGAGAGTCTGTTTCAGTAAATTGAAGGATTAAAGATTTTGACTACAGACATGGGCCAAATATGATAAAGAAATTAAACATGTACAAATTTGTCTTGATGTCCAGCTTGCTGAGGTCATCTGACCCTAGCCGTTTTCCCTGACCAACTGCAGGGAGACTGGAGCCGATGATCTGTAAGGTCCCTTCCAGCCCCTAACAACTATGAAACTGGGGGCTGTAATTTAGATGCTTGGTTCAGAAGCAAAAGCCAGAAGTTTCCACTAATCACACAGGTCCCTTACACAGCATATGGAAATAATTAAGTTCCTCAGAGTTGAGTACATACTGTTAGCACAGTAGGCCAGGACCACCTTAAAAATCAGCCTACTCAATATGCTGCTGACTATACCTAGATAAAGGGAAAAAAGATAAAAGCAGGATCAGATCTTAAATTTAGCTTCCAGACACCTCATTCATGTTTCAAAGGAGGTAACACTGTTTAGGATTTGGAGCTCTTAAACCTCTGCTAAAGGTAAGCAACTATGCCTTTACTTTCCAAAGAACTAAGCACAGAGAAAGAGAGCATGACTCTGAAAGTATGTGCTTAGGTCACCCATTATCAGAAAGGGACATTCCTGGATCTCAGTCCCTGCTCTAAGGACTACTGATGTAGTTTACATTATGAAAACATTAGAAATGTAACCTGGGTGGCAGCCCAATAGTTGCCACCCCTGCCCAATATCAGGGATGGTGTGGTGAGTGGGGCAAGGCTTCTGGCCAGCACCAATTTACTTTCCAGCTCACCCCTTCACCCCACAGAGCAGCCAGTAGTCCCAAGAAGGTCTTACACTTAATTGATTTAACTGTTTACACTTTATTTACAAAACAAGAATAATAGGAAAGGTTATTTACAAGTGAACTTAAATGGCAAAACAAACCAGAATGCATTAGTCAACCCTTGACTCGCAAGGTGCTTACTACCAAGCAGCTCAAACAGGCTTCCCAATAAGCAACAAACTACAGCAGGTTAAGTTCTTCTGGTCTGCAGCAATCAAATTGTATGAAACCTCAACATCCCAAAGAGGCTGAAGGGTGACCCTTCGTGGCAACCAAAAAGGCAAGCAACAAGCAACAGAGTAGGCTCCTGCAGCAATCAGCATGACCAAAGCACAAAGCCCAGGCACTCCATCCAATGACAATCAGCTGCAGAATAAGGGACAGGACTGAGTCTCCTCTGGGGCACTCTGTGGCAGAGGGTCAGCAGCACAGGCAGCTCCCAGAGATCACTGCTCTAAACCCCTACTCCAGATGACAGACCAGACTCCCCACACACCTCATGGCTTGCCAGTCCTGTTCTGAGTACTGGCCCATGCCCTGGCTTGGGGACCCTCCTCCTGGTGCTCTGCTGCTCCTCAGGATCCCAATGCCTTGCCTGCTGCTGTCCTGCTTCTCCAGGGAAGGTCAGGGGTTTCCTCAACTCACTGGCCCAGCTCCCTGCTCTGGATAAGAATGCCACCTACACTGCTGGCCACTGCATCTTTGCAGTGAAGCGGGGGGCTGACTGCCACTTCTAGCCTCCAGGACACCCGGCATATCCAGCACACTGTGATGGGGCCTTTGGGCACAAGCTCTCTGCCCCATGCCCTGGCTGCTGCTCCCCCTCTGCTGCAGAGCTGGAGGCACAGCCGACTGCCACTGCCTTCTTCTCCCAGGGCCTTTGAGGCTCTTCAGAGGGGTCTCTCTGCTTCCTCTGCTGGGTCAGCTCACCCCAGCTCTTCTTAGGCCTCCTGCATCATTCCCCGGAGTCACTGTCAGCAGCTCCCTGCAACAGTTCGGCTGCTGGTTTTATCCCCTCTGGCAGTCACTCCCTGGCTTGTAAACCAGCCAACCAGGACTCAGGGTGGCTGGTCCCCAAGCCCAGCCATCCCCCTTCCATGCAAATGAGGGGATTGAAAACCCCTTCTTTTGATTGTCTTCTCCTTTTCCACAGGGCAGGGCTCCCCTGCTCCACCCTTGAGATCACTCAGAGTTCACCAGCACTGTTTCTAGTCCAGGGTAAGTATCTCAAGCCAATCTGGTGAGCCCACATTACAGAAAAATGCACTTTACTCAAAGCAGAAAGCAGAGACCAAAACCCAGGTCTCCTGCCCTCACCCCCAAGGAGCCAGCAGACTACAGAGTCATGCTCTCCCCCTTGCTCTCTCTATTTATGGACAAATGAATCTTGAGTTTTTCTTCCTTATAGGCCACATCCACACAAGCAGAGGCATCTTTGTAGTAGCACAAAAAGAAGTGGCAAAAATGTGCTGCTACTTTGTGCTGCAATGCAGGCCCCTTCTCTTGTGGACTGCAGCAGGACACATTGTCTTGCTGCTCCATGTGCTTCCAGGGGACCTGGCTGGGGCACAAAATACCTCAGCATGGAGCCAGCCAGCAGGGAAGTGGCACATGAAGACTGGGGAGCAGTCAGCCCAGGGTTCAGCTCAGCTGCTTGCTCATCCATCTCTGTGCACCACCAAAGCCCTCACACTTAGGTACCCTGCACCCCTGTCAGCCACTTCCCAGCTGGATGGGGTTCAGTGTGCCTTGAGATGGGGGATCCAGGTATCTCAGTGTGAGGGATCCACAGTGGAATCCCCATGCTGAGGCACACAGAGACAGGAGCAGCCAGCCCAGGGATGCCTGCTCCCCTTTCCCCATGTGGACCATTTGCCGAGACAGCCCCACAGGTGGGAGGGGCAGAGTGAGAGGTGGACCCCCACGGCCCTGATTTGAGTTGTGACCCAAGGTTGGGAGCCACTGTCCTAGAAAAATAATAAAGCCAAATGAATAAAACCAGTAAAACTAGAACTAGTAAATAAGATCATGAAATGACCAGTGGAACATAACTGCATTATTTGCAATTCACAAAAAGCTCACTAAAACAATACCAGTATTACAGAGTAATGATTTCATAGACATTAGGTCTGGAAGGGACCTCAGAAGATCAAGTCTAGACCCCCTACACCAGTGGTAGGAAGTTAGCAAGGGTCAAAAAGAATAAAAAGGAGTGTTCTAAAAACTTAGGGAGAGTCCTTTTAAAGACAAGACTTGTTTTCTTCTTAGAGCCAGGAGAAAGACTATGGCCCAGACCTATTGTAATATTAAGTTTAATACAATTTATGAATTTCTGGGATAAAAAAAAATTGGAGGATTTAACACACAAATCAATAGGTGTCACTCACCTAAATACCTTCAAGAATCTGAACCCAGGTGACTGCAGCATAGTCAAGATTGTTAGCTCATTATTTTGTTTAAAAGCTCTAGATTTAATTTTAGAATAATAGACAATTTTGGATACTAGCACCTATGTTTGAGTTGCTTCAGATTATAACTTTGAGCTAGGGATAGCACTCGTCTCTATCAAAGGCATAAGCCAAGAAAAAGGAGTTTGGGTCCCCCTTCAACATTATTCTTTCCAAAGACATGAATAATGCAAACAGAAATCAGTATAGTCATTGGCCACTTCAAGGAGACTCAGGTTTTAGGATATATTAGGAACATTTAGGCTAGGGACAGACATTATACATAAACTGGTTTGTCCGTTTCACTCGTGAACTAATGGAGGCAGCATGTGCACAGGACACGGTTGTCGTGGGTGACTTCAACTATCTAGATATCTTCTGCTTGGACAGCTCAGATCAATCGTGATCCTTCCTGACCAACACTGAAGAGCTTTTTTTGACTAAGGATGTTCACAGACCAACTAGAGGCAATGCAGTTCTTGACCTGGTCCTGGCCAAAGGGGATAACCTGCTGACCAACCTAAATATAGAGGGCAGCCTAAGTGATAGTGACCATGAAATCCATGGTCTGTCGCAAGGCTGACAAAACAGACTACCAAGCTTAAAGTCTTAGACTTCAAAAACACAAATTTTAGTAAGTTCAGGTCAGTAGTAGAGAATGCCTTGAGAGACCAACAACCACAGGTAAAGGGAGCATGAGAAGAATGGTTATTTCTTAAATGTATAATCCTTAAGGTTCAGAGAAAATCCATTCCCTAATGGAGAAAAAGTAGCAGAAGGGTAAAAAAAACCTCTTGGCTAAGCAATGAACTTGCAGCCCTCCTACAGAAAAAGAAAGAGGCATACAAACAATGGAAGCTTGGGACAGTCTTTAAGGAAGACTACATGGCAATGGCCCACACTTGCAGAAAACAGATTAGGCAAGATAAGGCAGAAACTGAACTAAAACTAGCTACAAGAATCAAGGACAACAAGAAGATTGGATGGTAACCTGACTGGGGTTGTCTTTCCTGTTCATGCAGAGAGCTGGATCTGATGATCCTTTGGGGTCCCTTCTAGTCCTATGATTCTGTGGTTTAAGTGATCAGAAACTGGTTTAAACCTGTAACAGAAAAGACATTCAGTACACATAAACCAGTTTGAAAATGGCTGAAACAGGTTTGAGATAAACCTGGTTGAATGTAGTATCAGACTTAACTGATTTGAGCCAAGCCAGTTTATGTACCCTTGCTGGTTTAAGATAAACCAGACTCCCCCAGCATCCCGGCATGCTCTCTGCTCCACAGCAGAGCTGGCCCTTCCCTTATAGGCTCAGGCATCTGCCTGGCTTCTCCCTGTTCAGCAGGAATTATTCCCATCCCTCCCCCCCATCCCCACACCTCTGCCTTACACTTCCCAGCATTAGCTAGCAGACCACATGCTAGCTACAGACCATGCTGTTGGAGACAACAGAGGCAAACAGGATTTTTGGAGCTAATCAACAGGTAGCGGTTAATATCTTTCTTTGGAAAAGCTGTTTAAGGAAAGCTTGAATTAATGAAGAAAGACTTTGTTTTCTTAATGGGTTGAAAAACACTGAGTTAGGGGTGATGCACTGCTAGACTGCTCGAGGTGGGGGGGACATCAAAGTGTCTTGCTGGGGCCTGCCCAAACTCCCTTCAGGTCAGCCCTATGGAAGATAGGGCTGCTGTAGTACCCCCTGGCTTCTAGTCTGAGCCACTGCAGGCATATGCCTGATTTTTTTCACTCCAGAGGGGATGTTTGTGCAGTTAAAAAACAGTTTAGCCTAGCCAGGTTAGACTAACCTGCAAAGATTGAATCAATTCAGGCTCAGGCTTTTTGAACCTCTGTCCCTATGCTTAAGGACAGACTAATATTGAAATATGTTTATGGGCAAAATGTACTAACTTGCACAAAAACATTGTAAAAGAAAGCAACTGCGAATATATGCTTAGTCTTAGTGAATTGCTTATTCATTTGTTTTGATACGATTCAAAAAGAGATTTAATTCTGATCTCTCGGTTGTTTCTTATCTGTGTTGTTCCAAGGACTATGAAGTTATCCCCCTGTATACTGCTATGAGTGAGATAAGAATCAAGATCCTGTCTTTCAGTCATCTTTCAGTAAAATAAAATAGCAAAGTAAAAATAAAACAGCTTAAAACCACCCTAAATGTACCACTTTCACTTCACTTGAGCAATATCTTTTTTTGCCTTGACCTACAGAATGCTGGGCAGAAATCACAGGGCATCAGTGCCCACCACAGACCATCATAATGCTTTGTTTAATTAAACAGTCTGGTTCCTTTGCCTGCACTAGCTATAAGCAAGCTGCTAAATGCCAGCTCAACCAAATGACGCCCAAACCCCAGAGAGATTATGTGGGTAAACTGCACACTGCAGCTGTGATGATATACAGGAAGGGGCTGGCTCATGTTAAGAGTCACTGCTGCCACCCAGTAATTCGGTAGAATAAACAAATCTCTCTTTATCTCTAAGCTCTGTTTGACCAGCACTCTCAAACAGCGCATTTTTTCTTTTCTTTTCTTTTTGTTTTTTTGAATTTGCTTCTCTCTATTTTTCTGGTAAGGTGATTAAAAGGAAAAAAACCTACAGGTCAGTTTGAAATGATCAAATAAACAGGTATGCACAAAAAAACCCCAGAAGTCAGTTTATTTAAAAGGGCTTTCTGCATTATCTTTAGAAATGGCACCTGAAACAAAGGCAGAAACAAACTGTGCACTGTCAGCACAAACCTGTAAAGTCACTTCATAGAAACTATCGCCTGGGATCCTTTAAAGCTTCAAAGTTGTGCTTTATTTCTGTTTCCAGTTCCCTACGATGGTGAGGAAGTTTCTCTCCTCTTGATTTGAATAGGACTGTTGTTAGCAATAACTTTGTTAACATGACATAGTCATAACTTACACCGTAAAGTTTATACCCACACGTAGTTAAAAAAAAAGAGAGAGAAAGCAAGCTCCAATGCACCAATTGCTGTGCCTGTAAGGCCTGATCCACCCAGTCCACTCAAACCTGGGAGATTCTTTCTACTGATTTCAGTGGCCTGTGGACTAGGCCTATAGAACTGCTGTCTTTGAAGTCAATAAAGAAGGCATATATGCAGCAGCTACAGTATTCAGTAATGCCAACTGTCACAAAAACATCGCGAGACTCGGGATTTCCATGCCAAAATAATTCCAACTCATGATCTCCTGACTGAACCTTCAAATTTCTGATTTTTCCAGCGGGTAAGTCTGTGGAGGGGATGGGTTGGGAGGCATATTGAGGACACCACAGTGAAGGAGGGAGTGTGGCAGGAGCAGAGGTCAGGGTGAATTGGGCCCCAGGGGCCAAGGTGGGTCATCCAGAAGTGTGGAAGTGGAGGGAGGGGAGGGTGCAGCTCTCCAAGCTGCATGCACCCCTGGGGGATGCATGGGGGGCATGTGCTTCCTTGGAACAGAGGTGGGCTGCCCACTGCTGGCTTGGGACTCTGTGCCCTGCTGCCTTTGCCTTGTGAGTTCAGTCATGCAATGCCAGTGTATTTCCTGCTGCTGGGTGGGCAGGGAACCTGCTGCACAGCCAACATGCCCTACATCCCCTGCCTGCCCAGTGGCTGGCAATGGCATCACACAGCTAGATCAAAGCCAGCAGTGTACAAAGCCCCAAGCCCACAGTGGGCAGCCTGCCTCTGCCCCATGGGGGGCACATACCCCCATACCTCCCCCTGGATGACCCTGGATGACCCCCCTGTGCCCCTGAATAACCCACCCTGGCTCCAGAGCCCCATTCACTCCTGCCTCACCATGGGAACCACAATAACCCCCATACCTGCTCCTTCTCCCCTGACCCCTACCTCTCCACTTACCAGCTGGGTGTTGTCTCTGTGCGTCTTCTCCTTACTCCCAAGCCACCACATCCTGTCCTGCCCCCCCACGCAGCTCAGCAGCTCAGCTCTACTGCTGCCTCTCACTCCTGATCCATAGTACCACACATCCTGCCAGGGTGTGCAGGGGACCCTCCTTCTCTGGGTTCAACCCCTCCCCCCCCCCCAACTCCCCACACCTTCACACATAATCCTTCAAAAATAGCATTTTATGATTTACGCATATGCTAATCTCGGTTTTTTAAGAGTTCATCTCGTAATTTTTTGCATGATGGGGTTGGCTATACTGAGCACTCTGATGTAGAAAAATAGTCAAGGATAAAATATCTAGAACTGAAGCACAATGGTAGGAAAGGAGGCAACAAAAATACCAAAAAGAGGACTTTCACAGTAGAACTTCTATGCAAAAATAGCATGTGACTAATTTTTTGTGAAATGCCTGAAATTCCTTAATTTCCAAGTATGATAAAAGAATAATTGCCCCCTTCTATCTCCCCATTCTACTTCTCCAGTGGTTATGTAACAATAATTCTGTATTGTTGATGTCATTTTTGAAAAGGAAATATCCACAATGAACAAGTTTCAACTAATGCTTAAATGCACTAGTAAGAAATAGGGCAGGGCAGGAGGAAAGCTTTTTTTATTGGAAGATATTGCCAACCCCAATAGTTAATCTGTAAAGAAAAACAATAATGACATAAACAATTAAAAGGAGAGTAATGCACTCATAATCTCAGTGTGACATATAGAAAACCTTTAATTCATAAAAAATTTTCAGCCAAAAGGCATCTCAACATGGACCTAGTTCTTGAGCCATTTCTGAGGCAAAGACTCATTTGCAACTCAATATTCCCCTCAGAAAGGATCATATTAAGGATGATTCTACAGGAGAAATTTACTCTATGGCTTTGAAAACCTATGCATAAGTCATAGGTTTCACTTAGCTAAGTGAAATAAGGTGTGCCAAAAAAAAAATGATTGTGGAAAGAACTCTGGTAACAAAATGGACCTATGAATAAACCAGTACTCAAAAGACATTGGAAGACAGGAAGTGAGAGGGAATATGATAGGTACTTGGCTGGGGAATATGATAGGTACTTGGCTGGGGTCCTGTGACCCTGGCACTCGTTCCTGCCATTGGCGGGGGGTCAGACTAGATGGCCTGCTCTAGGCCCCTTCTGACCCTA
>JAGPOW010003316.1:15518240-15569987 GCA_030014935.1 Caiman crocodilus
CTGGGGTCCTGTGACCCTGGCACTCGTTCCTGCCATTGGCGGGGGGTCAGACTAGATGGCCTGCTCTAGGCCCCTTCTGACCCTAGATACTATGATGATTAGGCAGCCTACAGAATGGTGCTACCTATCAATATTCCAAATAATTCACTGGAATAATGGCAGCACTATGACTTGCTGATGGTGTGAGATGTATTCCATTCCTTCACACAATACTCATTTAGCATACCTCATTGGCTGTGGGGGGACCCCAGGTGCCCCTCCCAGTCCCAGGAGGCACCAGTCACTGAGCAAGGGGGAAGGGGTGCAGAACCCCCCTGTATGCTCCCCAGTGGACTTGAAAGTGGACTGGAAGTTCTTCTGGTCCACTTCCGGGTCTGCTACTGAGCATGCTGAGGAGCCCCCTGTGCTCCTATGGGATGCTCCACCCACCCTATCATCGCAGCATTCATGAACTGCCTGGTACCTTGAGGTATGTAAAAAAATAAATAAATAAAGCTGTGTCCATATCCAGATGGCCGAATATTTCCGCATCGATTCAGAGGGTTCTAATTCTGGTCAGAGAGATTAAAGGATCTCCTGATTTGATTCAGATTCGAGAGAGCCACCAAATTGGGCCAAATCTCTGCTGAATCAAAGCAGGGCCTGAAGCTTCGCACAGCACTACTAATTAGCATGGACGACAGTTGCCACCTTAGTTGGGGGGGCAAGTGCCCCCCCAGCAACCAGACAGCGACCGGGAGGGGTCCTCCCAATTAGTCTCAGTGCTGCATCTGATGCTCCCACTCCCCAGCTGATGCTCACAAGGGAGCACCAGCACTCCCACCTGACCCCCACACCCATCGCCTCAGCAGGGAGTGCAGCTAGTCACGGGATGCACCAGCTCTCTCAGGGGGTGTGTGCTCATCTCTGTGCATCCCCTACAAGTCACCACTGCTAATTAGCTTTGCAGTAAAGCATCATCATCTACAGATGCACCAGTATTAGGGTACAGTAAATTAATTAACTCCACTAGGAAAGTGTGGGGGGGAGGTAGGGTGGGCGGAGAGAGAGAGGATTCCTTTTTCTCTGCAACATCAGGCATGTTTTATCTTCTGGGAACACCTACACATTATTCACTAGATCAATGATCTACCAAAGGAATCCTGGTGTTGGGACTTCAATCTCTCCTGACCTCTAGTGTTATTCACTTCGTGTTTTTGAGGACTGAAATATTTAATTTAACTATATTCTGAATTATGATATAGGGTATTTACCTATAACTTAATGGTAAGTGATATTCTGGAGATCAGAGTAAATGGTTTTAATTTCAATGAAATTAGACACTATCCCTGTGAAGTTCAATGAACTACTAGTGTCAGTAATAGCTTCCAGGAAAAAAGTCCCTTACTGTTAGCTGAATTTCATTCTAGTAATAGACACTGTGCTATATTACACAAACTGAAATTAATTTTGATAACTTTTATCTCCTAACATTCAACACATGCAAAAACGGGGGTAGTAGGGGGCTTGGAATAGGTTGAGACTCATGCTAATGTATCCTTCATGAACATATATGATTCTTAAAAAGGGCTAACAAACAACAATAAATTCAGCTGGCTCTCATCCATAGACTTAGGAGGAGGGAGGAAACCTGGGTATTACTGTTTTAGATTTATGACAAACCTCTAACATTTTCTATAGATTTCCAACATGATTGGTATTTCTGACAGAGAGAAAAATGTGTAGGACTGACAAGCTAGCTTGAGCTGCATTTTAGGAGAAAATAAAAGCTCTCCTTGTTCTAGATTTTATCAGCCACTCACGGCTGCAAAGAGAGTCTCACTGGATCTCCACATCTCTCCCTTTTATCCCATCATTATGGACAAAATATTTTTTGACCCAAGAAAAGACAATATGCTTCACTTACCAGAATAATATTAAAACACTTAATAATTGTACAAATCTGTTTTTACTTTTCACAGTTATCTATAACAACCTAGGGTAGCTTAAAGCTGAAATCTGTGTCCATGCCGATTTTTCTTCTTTTGGATGTGCACAATGGTTTGTTACAACAGAGCTGCTCATTAGTGCTGGGCTGTTGGCAATGATCACTGGAGCATTTGCGTGTATGGCAAAATAAAGAATTAGGGATTGTGCTAACAGATATTAGGAGAAAAGCAAATCAAGCTTGATCTGTCAAATCATTGGGAAGCTCTTCGCTTGATTTGTAATCTCAGTGGTGAAGCAATCTAAATCAGTTAATAAATGCAACTGCCTATAATACTACTTTAGAATGATTTGTCTGTCTATCTGGAAGTATTTTTTGCCTTTTTATTCTATCGAAATATATCTGGGAAAAGGTGCCCACATCATCAGACCGCATTATAGTATGAACGTGACATAAAGTAATACTGTTGTATATCTATGCTTCATTTTATTCTGTGATGTCCATTTGATTTATTATTATTAAGAATGATTATCAGTAATAATAATATTCTCCAACCAAGTATTTTCTGGAAATGAACATAATTCAATTTTGAGAATAGGCATTTCTATGTACTAGTCTATTTTTGTATTTTCAATTCTGAATTCAGTTTCATAGATGTGTAGGAACGTAGGCATTTTTCCTTGACTCTTGTCTAGACAATTCTATGTCTTTCTTTCTTGGTTACTCCAACTAAAAGAAACAACAGCATATTCTCTTATCATATTTCAATCTCCATCAAGCTAAATCCAAACAATTTCCATCCACACCCTACTCTGAGAAGACTTGAAACCCATTATGATCCAAAGATTCAAGGATATTGATTCTCCACTCAAAAAGGCAAAGGCAACTCTAATCCTATTCAGTCTAGTGATTCTATCATACACTGAGAAATGGACAAAGATTATTTTTCAGAGGAGGAGGGATCTCATATACAGCAGCAAAATTAACAAAGAAGATGCTGTAGTCTTAAAATACAGCATATACTTAAAAAAATCAGCATCTATCCCATACATGTTCACTTCCTATGAGGTATCCAAGTGGTTGAGTGTAGCTAAATCCTTCTATGGCAGGCTTTTGGTTTCTTCCCAGTTTAAGGGAACATGTGATCATAGAATCAATATAGTCACTACATTAAACCTAATAAATCTCTTATCCATATTAGTCCAAATAGTGAATTAGACTTTTTGCTGGTTGGATTATCCTCTGAAACTGGGCTGGGCAAAATACAACCCATAGGCCAGATCTGGCCTGCCACCTGACTTTACCCAGCCCATGGGTGGGCGCCAATTGACTGTATGTGGTTCATGGCTGCCCCTGTGACACTCTGCATGGGGCTGAGACCTGTCCTCCTACATCAGGGGTAGCCTACACCACACTCCTGCCTTCACTTGCCCATGGCTCTGGTTTTGGCCAACTTTACAGAGAGGCTGCTCCTGGTTTAGATGCAACTGCCTGGGTAGTCCTTGGCTCCCCTGACTCCAGTGGCTCCTCCTGCTCCTGCACAGCTCCAGGGAGCAGGTAGTGCATGGAAGCAACAGTGCCTGTGGAGATGCATGACAGGCACCATATGCTCAGCTAGGTGTGGGGAAGCTGCAGCTGTGCAGCTCCTGTCCCAACATGTGGGGCTCAGGCTTTAGCTCCCAGGTGCCTTCTACTCACCCAGCCACCCACAGGTAGCTGCTCATTTCACCAGGTGGGCAGAGTGGGTGGAAGGTGGCTGGGAGCTGGAGCTAGAGCCCCACATGCTGGGGCAGAAGCTGCCTGAATGCAGCTTCCCTCCATTTGGCTGAGGGTGTGGTGCCTGGTTCCCCCCCCACCCCCCAGCTACTGCTCTTCCCCACACTACCCACTGTCCAAAGAAGCACAGTAAGGGCAGGAGGAGGAGTTGCTGGAGGCAGAGGGGGCCCAACACTCTGGATGGCTCTTGCAGCAGCCCTGCCCTGGATGTAAGTACTGGCTAGGGCTGGGGCTGGGGCTGGGGCTAGGGCTAGGGCTTGGGTGATGCTGTCTGGCAGCCATGGGCAGGTGCAAGCAGGAGCATGGTGGGGGCTACCCCATGGTGGGGTGTGGGCAGGACTCAGCCCCATGCAGAACACTGGGGGTTGGGAGTACTGCATCGCATCACCCAGGCAAGATCTGATGCACACCACCCCTGCCATCCCACTTCTTCCAGCTTCCCACCTCCAGCCAGATCCAGGGACCTAGCACACGGGCATTCATCCCCACACGTGCACACACACACACCCATGCCACCCCATCCCCAACCCCACTCCAAACTCACTCCCATCTTCCCCCCAAAAATACATTCTCCCTACACTGCCCCCCACGATAGACAAGAGTAAGACTTTGAGCTATTATGTAATTTCCTCTATATATACTATTTAAACATGTATCAGGAGAAAAAAATATTTTTTTGAAATAAAATTAAACTATATTACAGTAGATGTTTGGTTTTTCAATATATTATTTGTCTTTTTAGTCTATATTTTATTAAAATATCTCCTGAAAGATTTTTATGTGTATGACCCTCACCAAAACCCATTAAGTGGCCCTCCCACTGAAATAATTGCCCACGTCTGCTCTAAGAAATACTCAAGGGAGTTCTTTTCCAGGACAAAGCTATTCTTAAACAAAAGCCTATGTAGAGGGTACCCCTACCCCAACCCTCCAATTATTCTTCAGGTAAGTTTTAGAGAGGAAATCCAGTTTACTTCTTAAATAAGAATGAATATGCATTTGTTTTCCTGACAGGAAAGTAGGCAAGCAAGTTGTTCTGAAATGTATCAAGAAATAGCACTTGTACACTGAGCCAGTGCCATCAGTGAAGAATAAGGGTCTGATTTTCATAGCTGCAGGTCACCTGAAAAGGTACTTGAATTCTGCCAGACATGGGAACAAGAGGTCTGTGGCCTTTCTTCAACTAACCACCTCTTTGCAATGAAAGCACTGCTACTTGCCAAGCCACAGGGTGAGCAATGATTCCTCTTTAAATTAACTGCAATGTTACCACCTCTAGAAGCTGCCAGTTCACTGAATACCTTATTATCTATGCATGAAATCCAGTGGGTACCGAATGCCAGTTTGAACTGAAAAAAATCAAGATAACTAAATACTCTGTTTTATGAATGTACAGTTTTTATAAATGTACAGACCCTTCTTGCCTTATGTGTGGAAAACTGTGTGTGTGTGTGTGCGCGCGATTCGTCTAACTATACTGCTATCTCTGTATCTCTGTCAATCTTAAGGAAATTTAGGAACACAGAGAATAGGACCCTTGCAAGTTATTTGTCAGTACTGATATTAACAGACTGTCTCCTGCTCCAGCTGGATCAACATCATCAGTGGAACCATTTTATTCATCTCCTAGATAGAAACACCTGCTCTTAATATCTAAATTCTTATATTTTCTATAATTTGGCATTTTCTGGAGTTCTCTGCTAATTACAATAAGTAGAAAAGACATCATTCTTTAGCATAACCTTGCAAAAGATTTTTCCAATGAAGTGGGTCATATTCTGGCTCCCGGACATGAGTTTCATGGCACAACACCCCTTTGGGCCTCTCTCCAAGCTACATTTCAGCACTCTTATCTCTCAAAATGCAGAGGACTGAAACAGAATTACTCTCTATAAAATATCTGCACTACTTCTGATTTTAAATCTTTCACAGATGCTCCCATTAAGAACATGTCCTCAAAATATATGTCCCCAAGATTAAACTGTAGAAACTTAGTTTATCTCCTCCTTCCATCCTGCCCTAATCCCCTCCCCCACAATACTGAAGCTTTCATTTAAAAAAATTAAAACAGTCAATATAATGCACTATTTTGTGCCATGTTAGCAGTTACCTAATGGGCATTTAACCATCTAACTATCTTGAGAATGATTCTGCCTCTGCTTCTCTTGCTTTCTCTGTGCTTTTCCTCATTTAAATTTTGCCTCTCTTTCTAAGGAGATTAAATTTAATCCTCTATTATTTGTGCCAGTGTGTGCATGAAGAGAGGCCATAAACTGTTTTGCTCTGGTGTCCCCAGTTTCCTCCCTCCCTTTTCTGACAACTCTAGTTTTCTTCTCAGGCTTCTTGATAATAGTATTGCAAATGGAGAAACCCGAAAATAATCTGTGTCACAGATATTTTAGAGGACAATTCATAACCTTCTTGACCTTAGCTAACATGTGCCTCCCCTTTTCAAGCCTTTTTAATACTCACTTATCTTTCTCCTTCCTTAGCTCTTCTTGTGAAAGGAGCAGGAGGATGCCCTCACAGGAATTAATTACGAGACAGTTAAGCCTAGTTAAAGCCTCTATTGCAGCATTTTAAAACCTCATAATGCGGGGATACCTCCCACGCACTCATGAAACAAAATATGAGCAATACACAAGACAATATATATTATTTATTAGCAAACTATTTATGCTGAATCTGATAGCTTCTCTCCCTCTTTAAAATACAAATATTTGCTAGATATTCATATCATGTTGTGTCATGCCATGTCATATCATGATATATTTGTATCTCATGGAAGACAGTATTCCTAAGTAATTTCCAATTTGAGCCACCTCAATTGTTGGGCCATTTTGGCACATGGCAAGTTTGATTTTTCAAAATATTGGGACCATACCCCTCTTTGATCTCAGATAAATTTATGTGGAGTGTTCATCACCTCTGAAAAAATACAGAACATAGGTAAGTAATCAAAAATTGACCCAACCGAGATGTAATTGATACTTTTGGTAAAGCTGGTGATTATTTTGTATTTGACTGTTAGAGTGTATAGGCTCTTCACAACCCCCATAAACAGGGATGTTTTATAAGAGTTTTATAAACCCTGACATGTTTTATGTCAGAAATACCTCTTCCCTATTTTATGATTAGGAATAGCTAAAATGACCGAAGAAACTAGCCAGGACACTGGCCATGGTTGAAGTAGAATCACTGTTTTTTTCTATTATTTGTGGAATGGAGGAAAGACAGATAGGCTTCTAACTTAGTCATCTGGAGTTAGTAGACCTTATCTAGAGTAGTAAAAGTCTGGATCTTCCATGAGAAGACAGAATTGGAGATGGATAGACAAGGACATGAGGAAATAGATTAAATAAGAAACAGATTGCTTAATAGGCTTGCTTGATTTGGAAGATTAAATGTGTGTTTAATCTGTTCACTGTTTTGTATGATTGTACTACTCACCTATTATTCATGTGTGTGATTCATACCTGTCTAGAGGCCTTTCAAAAGGCCTATACCATACTTAAATCCCCCTTTGAGACTTATTTGGTGGTGAAAGAAAGTGGCACACAGAACCTGATTTCTATTTCAGCACAATGGTAAACATCACTTGTAGGTGAGTAAATATAACCAAGTGACGCCATATTTCCACAAATACTAAATATTAGGCAAGATGATTTCTTAATATGCATTGTATATGTTGAGGGGAGAAAACCCCCCAAAACACAATTCTAATCGTAGCTATTTTTTCTAGCATTTGATCATCTTTTATCGGTGTCAAGAGGAAAGAATTTAGCTTTCAAAATACTTCCCCTTTCTTTTGTGAAAATGGTAAGTTCTAGTGAAGCTTTGCTTTTGGCTGTCTCTCTATAACAACAGGTCCCTACTGAGCCTGCAGCAAGCTCATAAAATGTATTTGTACCAATTTTCAAGCTCTGTTGAGCATTACTGGTTTGGGGCTTTATATTTGGAATCCATTAGATCACCATCATGATGATGATACAGTTTTTAGTGCTCACTGCAGAATAACTTCCATCTCTATTTTAATTACATTCTAAAATATGCTTACATATTGACTCTAATTAGAAAGCTAGTCAACTATAATAGTAGACTTTTTTCAATGGATCTATTGCAAACAGCTTAACTTTAAAAAAAAAAAGAAAGCTATACCATACCTTCCAAAAAGTGTGAAAATTTTTATTCACATTTTATGAGCAAATCATTGAGGCAAGGAGCTCAGTAACATTTAGAAAAGAGTTAGACATTCATGTGAATTCATGTGGCTAAAAGAAATGCCCAGATTATACTGGCAAGGATAATTAGACATAACCTTTCCCCCCTCCCCACCCACATTTGAAATATTCCTTGACCTAATATTTCAGGGCATGTCTACACATTTATTAATGCACTGTAGTTACTGCAAATTTAGTTTAGTACTTAATGAAGTATTAACTGAATATGTAGTAACTACATTTACTATGCAGTAGCACCAGTGCACAGTTTTTCATGATGGTTACTGCACAGTAGCCTGATAACACTACATGGTAGCCTATTAGCATAGTTTTTGACTGGCATGCTTCTGTGCAATGTTATTGGGCTACTGCGCAGTAAGTGTCTAATGTAGATATGCCCTCAGAGTACAAGCCAAATGTTAGCAAGTGGGAATTGGGGAAAAACTTCTTGTAAGCACGTTATTTCTTACCAGCCTCATGGTGTTACAGTTTTCTCTAAAGTACATTGTAGGATCACTGTCTGAGACAGGGTGTTGAACTATATGAACCATTGGTCTCCTCTTACAAAACCAGGCTTTTCTGCCATGAATGCACAGCTCATAATTTTATACATTATTTTCCATTTACTAACAGCAGCAGAAATCCACACTCAATCTTTAAACTTTCACTTGGAGTGCACCAAGATGTCCCCTTGGACATGGATCAATGGATACAAACTCCTGGAAGGCTGCTTCAGGCTTAATACCAGGAAAAACTCCTTCACAGCCAGGGTGTCCAGACTATGGAATAAACTCCCTCCAGAGTGGTATATTCACTTACCCTAGAGGTTTTCAAGAGGAGACTGGACAGTCACCTCGCTGAGATCATGTAACCCAAGTTGTCTTCCTGCCTGGAGTGGGGGGGCTGGACTCGATGATCTGCACGATCCCTTCCAGCCCCTTACAATCTATGAATCCCTACTTTTTATATTACAGTGTCCATTTAGCACTCTGCAAAGAAAGTACTATAAATGGTGACTGAGCTCATTTCTGAACACATTTGTGCTAATAAAATATTTATATTTCACATTATGGAACCTGGGATTTGGCAACAAATGTTGCAAATCATAAGCCACGTAGAGGATAGAAACTAATTAAGAAAGCTAAAGGAAAAAAAAAATCCCACTGATATACACATTATGGCTCTCTACTTCAATGTTCTGTAATAAAACAACAAGTCAATGATTCACCCTAATCTGAAATAAGGTAAAAACAGAAGTAACATAGTTTAGAAGGTTATATTTCAAAAAGTAATTAGCTCTGAAATATTCTAATGCTAGTAAAAGCCAATAACTCACCAGGCTCAATTCAAAAGGTAACCAACATTGCAAACAAGTAATTTTGAGAAAGAAATATACCCATTTTTTATTTAAATCTAATCATCATTAGATTAATTTAGAGGAAGTGAAACAAAAGTAAAATGCAATATCTCAATATTGTAAAATAACTGGTGTCAGAGAAATTCTAATTTGATGGAAACAATCCCCTCTGTGAAAGAAAAAGAAAGAAAACCCTAATAAGTATTCTGAATTACAGTTTTTCTCTAAAATATATATTTTTGAAGATTGGTTATAGATTAAATAAAGTAGCCATAGGAAAATCATTATTTCCTATGTTTTCATTCTTAAAATTGAGGAGTATTTCAAAGGAAGAAAAATAATTGGGTCAGTTGGATAACAAACTCTTAATGTGATTATTCCTACATTTTAAGAAGTCCTTGTTAGAAAACAGATTTTTTTAAAAGTGTAGAATATTGAGATAAATGTTCAAAAGTAAAAAAAAATTCAGGTGGTCTGCCAGTTTGTATCAGGATCCAAATATTTCCACATTGCTTCCACAGCAGTTCAATTCCAAGCTTTCACAACACGCCAGTAGTATCTCAGATCAAGTCATTCTTTCCTTTAGTCTGTGCATGGAAGATGGCTTACACCATAGATGTTATGCTGACAACATATCATAATGGAAAAAAAAACATTGTCACTGATGTCTCAGGTGGCCGGAGCCGTCCATTGGATCGCTAATTTAATCAGATGTCAGACAGCCAGCAATGGAGAGGCAAGACAGCTTATTGGTTTTAAAAGACTATTTTACTTATGCCATGTAGAATGGCAGCGCAGGCCTCGAGGTACCTTGCTTGCATTTTCACCGGTTGCTAGTAAACGAGTTTCTGAATGAAAAGGAACCTGCAGGATAACGAGGTTACGTCAAAAGAACCCGGTGACGGGGAGATACTAGTGGGTGATCAGTCCTCCAAGTTTCCTCGGTCGCGCTACAGTTCTCCGTGGTTACTCTGCCACATGCTCGGAGGTCTCCAACTTGGGTGGAAGCTGCATGAGCTTTTATATGTCTGGGGTGGCCAATAACAGACTGCTAGGTAGGAATAACTAATTAAGCGCAATGTGACCAAATTTGGGGTAATGGCTCCATGTGGTCTATTATGACTTGGACACTCAACTAATTTGGTTATGACAACTGACACCTGTGGAAACGTAATGATTCCAACCTAATCTCCTCTGAATCTCCAACCTAATTTTCCTCTGAAAACTTTGTAAACACTACAAATATCCTACTAGGAAAAGTTATGTTACTGTTTGAACTGTCTGCATTCTGGAAACTGATACAGATTTGGGAATGTGAATTAGTAAGGAACAAAACAAGTTTAATGGTTGAATTGAGGTACACTAAAAGCTTGTTGGTCTAGAAATTTGGCTGGAGACAGGAAAGGAAGATAGTGAGACATACAGTATTTAAAGTTTTCATTCAGCCAGAAAATGTATTGTTCTTGCATCTTTCTATAATTGTTTTTTTTTTTGACATTTCCACTTCCATTTGGCCAGAAAAAGGAAACACATAGAAACGTCAAAATATAGCCATTCAGGTTCCCTCCTCCACTCTGTAATTTGGCTACGGTTTGTGCTTTGTGCAAAGAATCAGCACAGTTCTTATTTTCACCCTACCAGTACATCCACTCTTAATTAGGATGCAAGCAACAAGCTGTGTTGACCCCCTTGTATTCACTGCACAGACTCTCAGTGTTTTGAAATAAAAGGATCTTATATTAGACTATGCTTAGTCAAGAGTAGGGGTTTTTTTTCCATCAGGAATCCACAGGTTGAAACTCTCCTGTTTTAGCTTCATTCTACATAAAAACTAATTATATAGCCTTTGTGTGACCACTTTGGACTGTCCCTTTTAATATCTGGAGGCGTATGGGGATGGACAGTGTGTCCAGTATCTCATGTCCCAGACTACTTTATCCTCCCCTAAAATTTACAAAACATCTCTTACCATTCTTAAGTAGTTAACTGCATCACATTCCCCTAAGGCAGCAGTTTGGACCACAGTGGGCATTGTGATAGTAGACGTGCAGCAGGTGGATTCAAGAGATCATCATACAGCAGCAGGCTTGGATCGCCATAGATCTTCTCCAGTAGCTTGGTAGTTGCAACTTCCCATCAAATATTAGGGAAGTTAGGATAAGATGCCATATCCTAAGGCATCAACTCAGGTCTTCACACTACCCTCCTTGGTTTTTTTCCTTTGACCAAAGGCTCCAACATAATAACTTACTTGTTCCCATCCCAAGAGTTTGCAGTGGATGAGAAAGATGGTTTTGGGAGCAGGGGGTCAGGGTAGACAAATAATATTAAATATTATATAATCAATTCTAGTTACTGGGCATCTCTACATGTTCATTCATGTGCAGTAGTTATTGTACCTTTAGTTTAGTACTTGCTTAATGAAATTCTAACTACATGTACAGTAACTACAGGTACTGTGCAGTAGTCTTGGTACATTTTTTTTTTTTTATGATGCTTTCTGTGCAATAGCTTAATAATGCTGCACAGCAGCATATTGGCATGGTTTTTTGACCATCACATTATTCTGCAGTATTATTAAGCTATGGTGCAGCAAGCATCTTGTGTAGATGTGCCCTATGAGGAACAATCAAACACACACCAGCAGGTACTATGAAAACTACGATTCTTAACTAACTGTACTATTGATTTCATCAGGTACTAATCCTAGATTATATTGTAGTTCAATCTGTTGCTGGTGGTTATGTCCATCTTGAGCTTGTGCTTATATCATTCCTGCAATGCATAACTTTCTTATACTAATATTCTGACAACCCTACATAGCATTAATGCATACCCACATGTCACTTAGAGAATTATGTTTGAAGCCACTGTGAACTGTAAAATTACCTTTAAACCGCTGTTTAAGATTTTTGTTGCTGTTGGTGTCAACGGATGTGATAAAGTTCAAAGATCAATGTGATGCAAGTCCTGCTTTTCTGTTACAGATACAAAAAGGATTAACTGCCACATTTACTGCCACATGGATTTGATCATGCCAAATGTGTTTTTATTGTTATAAAATCTGTCACTTTAAATCTACACTTATTTGAAAATTAATGAGAGGATTGTATCCAACTCTCCAAAAACATGAGGGATGCAGTAATCACTAGGTTCAATAAACACATGCATACATGGCAAGAAACACTAAAGCAACACATTTTATTGTGGAACTGTAGGCAACCTCTGTAGACTTCCTGGTTGGCTCTGACTGGCTAGCTGCTTCCTAACTGTGGGAACTGTCTCCCAGACTCCAACTCCCTCAGTCTCTTTAGTTAGCCAGCATCTCTAAAGTACAACTTCTGTCACTATAAGGAACATAAGGGAAATAGCTAAGCAAGAATGAAAAGGATGCATATGTGATAGCTGGCAATCTCATGCTCAAGGGGCCCAGTTCATCACTGCCCTGTGGCCTCATTACATTGGTTTTATAAGGTCAGCAGGATCTGGTTGCCTAGTGAGCTCCCCATAGCAGGCTACTGGCCCAATAGGAGCCTCTGTAAAAGTTCTTAGCAAAAAACCATGTCATAGCAGAATGCTGAAATGGGAAACATATCAGAAACTATTTTTCTTAGGTTCCCCATTTGTGTCGCCGGACCACAGACAGCCACTTACAAGTTAAGATGGCATTCAGGATGCTCTTATCTGTGCTGGGACCTGAAATAGCCCCACCTTTGCACATCAGCTTTGTCTAAACCTCTTTCAGCTGTCATAACACTCCACTGCTCTTGAACCAGAACTATTTTTGCTCCCTGACAAATTTCACTGTGGCATCTGAAGCAGTTCTTGGGAGTTTAGGCTCCTCCAGCAATTCCGCTGTGATAAGGAATCATATCTTGTAAGCTTCAGCTGTGGATAGCTGAACATAGCCCATTTATGACAGTGTTTGTTTCCCCTATTGTAATTTTTCCAGACAATGTCATACTGTATTTACTCATACTGTTCTGGCCTTCACAATACTTAATTTGTAATTGGTATTTTATTCCTTTTCATAGGGTTCATTCTTCCACTACAATTTTACAATAATATACATCTTAGAAACATATGGCATCACCATGAACCTACAAACAAATTTGTTGTACTATTAGCTGTACTCATGTTATGTTTTAGATATTTTTCACTAAAAACAAAGCTCCTAATGCATATTTATGGACAGAAAACAAAAAAAATACTATTTTTGTACACTTGCAATACATCTGCCCTCCTAAAATAAACCCTTATTTATTCCTTAGACGCAACAGTGTTTACAGTTAAACACTTTATGCTATAGGAACCATTTTTGCCACTCTGTATTTTATATTACAGATAAGCTCTAGGAACTCATTTTAGCACAGTTCCAGTAGGTGGAGTAATGGTAAAGCAAATACCTAATCTAACTACTTAAACTTTTAACAATAATTGTTAATTTCTTGTGTAGAGATTTGCATGAGCCAGACAAGAGTCTGATGCACATGAGAAGCTGTATGTATACATTTATAGATAAAAAAAATTTTTATATTCATACAGCAGAAATAAAGATCACTAGCTACCATTGTGTTCTTCACTGTTCCATTTTCCACATATTTGATAACATTTATTTTGTAAACTGACCCATAAGTCCAAGACTCTTTGTTGTTGTCAGTTTTTTAAAAAGTCTCTGAGCAATGCCAAAGGGGAAGCAGGGAGATGACAGTCCCTGGCAAGTTCAACATTGGTATTAAGGTCAGTTGAGACCTGAGAGACAGCTTTGGCTAACAGTGTCATGCCCTTGCCAACCTGCAATTGCTTAGTGTGGCCAAAGCCTTTATTATATTGGACAGGAGCAATGCTGAAGAAACCTTTGTCCTGTGCGAGGGCCAAAAAATGGCTGATGTTGCTGGATGTGTTTATGTAAAAAATAAAGTTTCCAAGAATAAGCAGTGATTCCTCCCCCTCTGCCATATGAGATACTACGAGCTGTTCATACTACTGTAAATTCCAGTTACTAGACTGTCATTCACATGGACACTAAGTAGCACTGTACCATGATCAACTTACTCTCCCATTGCTGTTCTGGCTTGAATATATGCTGGTCTCATCTGTGTTACCAAAACATGTAAACTAGGAAATTAAACAGATATGAACATGAGGAGCTCCCACTTACACCTTCAGCCATTGTCTGTTTAAGCAGAATTCCCAGTGAAGTCCACTGGAGTTGCCTCATTAATATTTATAGGAAAGGCAGGGTAGGTTTGCACTTTAGTCTTTATAAAAATAAAAAAAACCCGCAAACTTGTATTGTTACTGTGTTTGTAGTATGCAGACACAAAGGAATGCAGAATGCATACTCTAATATCCTGGCATGGCATTGGAAGCCATTAAAAAGACAAACCTTCTGATGTAATAGAAACTTTACCTGAGTAAGGGGATCAGGAATGAATCTTTTATTGGCATCTATAAAGCAAAATTTGATACTGGGTGAATCTACACAAACACTTTAATGCATAGACAACCATTTTACTGCGCATTAAAGTGTCACATAAATAACTGTGACATTACACTAATGTTCAGTAAAACAGTCAACTGCACATTAAGCATCATTTAAAAAGCAGGCAGATTTGCTACTGAGCATTAGCCCAGCCTAATGCCCATTTAGTATCTCACATTGGAGCTAATAAATTTAATACACATTAGAAACGGCACATTAATGCATGTGTAGACACACCCACTAGTAAGCAAAATATGTTCTTTAACATGAGATAGATTTACTACAATTCACTAGGAAAACATGGCTGCTAGAGTTTCATTTTTTATGTATGAAAAATTAATGTGTGTGAAACTACTTGTATCACCATTTATTCTAAGTATAAATATAAAGTGGTAATGTTTTTGTCCACTATTATTGAAAGGACCTTAACTGCCATTGTGGATGGAACAAAACAATTTTTGGCATTATATGGGAGAAGGCATGATTGAAACACATGGGCCATATCCAAACGTGTGTGGGTATTTGGTTTTCCGGGGACAACTAGCAGCAGTACACCTTGTGTCACACAGCTCTGGCACATCACAAGTTGCCCCATGTGGGATAGAGGAGGCTGGGCCCAGCACTTGGCTGACCCCCGCAGCCTTACCTGGCATCTTGAGGGTCTCCCAGGGCTGCAGCTTTGTTGCTTCTGCCATGTGGAGCCTGGCCAGCAACGGACTGTGGCTAATATACTCTAGACACTAATAAGAGAAACCAAAAACGTCTGCATTCCTTTAAAAAAAAGAAAATATTTGTTTTTATCTTCTTAGAATCTTCTCATTTTCAGAATCATTTTACTGTTCTGTTGGTAACAAGATTTACTTCTACTTTTGTTTTTTGCTTCTTCTCCTCTTTGTATGTTATAACCTTCAATTAAATATTGCAAGTGAATCACACACTTACTTCTGGGAAATGCAAAAATCCAGATGACAATCTCCTCCTAGCTCTCTATTTTTTTCTTTAGAAAATAGAAAAAATTACACAGAACAATAGATATATCAACATGTACAAACTAATCATGCACTTTCTGTCAGAGAAAAATACAAAGCCAATGTCACTGAGCAATGGAAAAAAAAACATAAGCTTAATTTATGAGAAAGAGAATAAAAAATGAATATAAAATATACCACAATCATTCAATAAAAAGGGAGCCATAAGATTAATGGAGTCATGGATTGGAATGATCTCAAGAGACCAAGCTCATAATCTCTGACATATTTTGACACATGCACAGGAAGACTAAATGAATTTCAGAGCAGAAAAAGAAAGGAACATTTCATAGAATGGTTGCCTAATTAAGGCCTTATCCTTCAAGTTGCTGTATACCTTCTATAGCACACTCACTCATATGAACTAGCTTTCATTTCAGTGGGAGCTTGAGGGTATGCTGAGCCATGCATGAGGCACTCAACAGTTTCAAGTATCAGACCTATTTGTTAAATAGGCTTGTGGAAAGTGAAGAGCTCAGCTAAAAGCAAGGACAGAAATGGGCAGAAACTAAGATGCTTTTGACTAGTGACAGTATATGTGCTTCTCTTGTACTCACGCTGCTCACAAAACATAACCAAGCTCTTCTGTAGGGCAGATTCCTCAGAGCCCTCTTCACTTGATAGGTAAATGGACTCCTTTTCTGCTTGGCTGGCTACAATTAAATTACACATAACTAGACAATAAAGAACAGGCTATTTAGCACCTGGACATGTAAAATTAACCATGAGAGACTTTGCAGGACTGGGACACTTGTGCACATATCTGTTTCTTTTTTCAGCTGCATACTTCCTGAGTTTGAATCTACTGCATGGCTGCATCCAGACAAGCATGGCTGTGTGGTATGTGGTGTGGCAGGCACATCTGCAGCGCTACACACCACATGTTCTGTTGTTTTCCATACTACAAGGGAACAGCACAGAGGGGGTTTCTGGCCCCTGGATATCTAGACGTAAAAAAAATACCAAAAAAATGGAGTGGTGTACGCAGTGGCAGCATGTGCCAACTCAAAGCAGAGCTTGGCTGGTGGAGCCGCACTCCACTGCTGGCCAGGCTCTGCATGGCAGAAGCAACAAAGCTGCAGCCCTGGGAGACCCTCAAGATGCCAGGTAAGGCTGCGGGGGTCAGCCCAATGCTGGGCCCAGCCTCCTCTATCCCACATGGGGCAACTTGTGATGTGCCAGAGCTGTGTGACACAGGCGTTCCCCAGGTACAAGTAGCAACAGCACAAGGTGCACTGCTGCTAGTTGTCCCCGGAAAACCAAATATCCACACATGTTTGGACATGGCCCATGTGTTTCAATCATGCCTTCTCCCACATAATGCCAAAAATTGTTTTGTTCCATCAACAATGGCAGTTAAGCTCCTTTCAATAATAGTTTCTAACACTGTACAGAAAACAAACTGTTTCTGACAAGTTTTCCATTCCCAACACCTAGAAATTGTACATATAAAAGGTAATAATCCTATATACTGTACATCTTCTTTGATCCTGCAGAAGTTCCTGGACCTGTTCCCAAAAAGCATAGAAGTGCTAGAAATACACTTGGCTCTAGTTGTATCTTTAGAAACTTTGCATTTTTAGATCCTGTCTACGTAAGCTCACACCAATCCTCTTTGGGTTTTCTTTGATGTGGAAGATTGATCACTTACTTTGGATGTTAAGGGCTAGATTCTATTCCACCTATTAGGCATATATGTAGATTTAGGTATCTAACTGAAATTCTAGTCCCTGAAAAACAGATACAATGAAAGAGGATGGGCCCTCTTCTTCCTTGTTGTGTCTTGTCACTCACTTCTAAGGGTATAGTGAAAGTGTGTTTTGAAAGAAGTTACAGTAATGTGTTTTCAGGACTTGAACAGGGTGAATAACACTTACACTTAACTGCCTCTTTGGACCTTATACGTGGTCATTTCAGGTCACTTCTGGAGCTCTTAACATCTGGATTATCTGCACGTTAACACCTGAAACTGGTTTTAAACACTCATTATGCAGCTCAGTTATGCCACTCCAGGGCAGAATTATCTCTGATTCGCACTACCCAGCTCATGTTACAAACATTAAGGTGTAGCCTAGAGTGGCTAAACACCTCACCCATTCCCTGCTGGCTTAGATTGGGTTCACTGCTTTCCCCACCCCATTTTACAGATAGGAAAACAAAAGAAGAGAAAAGTGCACGGTTGAAATAAGCCATAGACATATGTCTTAGATATTTTGTCCATATGTAAGCAGATGGACAAAATACCTACCATATTTCTGACTTCTGAGGCCTTTGTACACACCACAGAATTGGCCTTTAAAGTGGCTTAAATGCTATTTTTCAGTGCTTTAGTGGCATTGCTGCTTGCATGCTCAGCAGCAAATACCAGTGCTATTCCCCTTTAAATGACTTCGGTATGTAGCAAGATAACACCTCCAAAGTGTTTTAGTTTGCTACCTAACAAAGTGCAACAGTGCACAGGAAGCTGATGTGCTCAGGGCTGCCCATGCAGGCAGGCTCCATGAAATAAAAAAAGTGGTAAGCTGGGTCTTCTTTTTTTTTCCCCTTCCCTGGAACTTACCTGCTTGCCTGAGCTGTGCCTGGGTCCACTGCTTTCCTCTCCAGCTGTGTGTGTGTGGGGTGGGGGTGGGGGAGCAATGCTTCATTCCACGGCTGCAGCACCCCCTGGGACCACCTGGACTGGGTGCAAGTGGGTGAGTACTGCCTGGGGTTCCTCCACGCAGAGCAGGGTCTGCTTGGCCCACTGGCAGCACACCTCCCCTGCCAGCAAAAAAGCAGGTAAGGTTCAGGCCCCACCCTTGTGTACATGCCACAGGGGTTTAGTTTGGTTCAACTTTCCTTAAAATGAAACAGTGTTTCTAAAAACCCACCGTTTCAATTTAGGGAGAATTAAACTGAATTAAACCCCCATGGCATGTACAAGCAGTCCTGGACCGTGACTCCAGAAGTCCCTGAGCATAATTTTAGTCTATATTACCCCAAGTAAGGTAAGTTTTCATGGCATAATCTGCTTTGACAGTGGGATTTGTGTAAAAGCACAAGTTAGCTCAACCATTCCCAGATGCTTCCCCTTTGCATCTTGAAATTGTGTAAGCAACAATTAATTAAATCATTGGGCTCAGACCTGTTGAGAGTATTTGGAAAATAGAGATTTAACAAGGAAAATAGACTTTTGTTAATTATATTTGCTACCAGGAAAAAACAAACACAAGTGCATACATCTACTACGAATTGTAAATGTGATTCTAGAAAGGAGGCAACTGAAAATGTACTAATGTTAAGGACGTTGTTAAATGCTGAATTAGGTTATTCTTATAGCTGGTAAAATGAAACACACTTTTATATTTTATTAAAGGGGGGGTTGTTTTCTGAAAGGCACTTATATGCAGTAGAGAGTAGTGTTCAGACTATTTGCGCTATCAGCACACTATGAATGTAATCAGCCGTTGTGTATGCTGGACTAAACAGAAGACTGAAAGTTAGCTGTCCAGACTAGTTGGCACCTGAACATTTGCTCCTAAGCAGATATTGCTTCAAAATGCTAGTCACATGTGCTACCAGTTTTGTTGCTGCTTTGTTTCATAGGCATAAGGTGGTATAAAAATGAATGCTAAATATCATGAAGCGTACAAGAGATGATCCACATTAAGGCTTTCAGTAGCAAGAGGATCAGAATAATCTAAAAAGAAAGATTTTTGTGAGGGGAAAAAAAGCTGTTGCGTTTTGCTAAAACCTATGTCTAGAATTGCAAAAAAGCCATACACCAAGAAATAGAAATAAGATCCCTCCTGATTTATGTAAATAGGAGTTCTGTAAACGTATGCTCGCTATCAGAGGATGTGTTCATTATTAAACTTGTGTTATGTTTGTGTGTGTATTGCAGGATTGAGAAGCAGCTGATTGCATGGTGTTTTCTTGCCCTCTGATCTCCATTTTTCTTTATATTTTGCCATACTACTATGAACTAAGTGCATTATTTTCCCCTCTTTCCCTAGGCCTGGGACAGATATTTGTTTCTAATAAGCTTGTTTTTCCATCGACAGAAGGCTATATTTTCTTTTCATTGCATGCATAGAACTCCCAGGAGCTTTAATTTGCATATATTGAAGATCACTCCACACATTTAACACTTGCAAAGTAAACTTGATTAGACCCGCCATGTGGCTGTACTCTGAGGTTTAATCTCCTTTCGATCTGTAACCATAACACCCATTGAAACTAGCATGATTTACAAAGGTGCAGAAAAAGGAGGATATAGACACTGAGTGTGGTCACATGGTGACTTCATTGAAGTTCCTTTTTGAAGCATTAAAAGCAAAGAATGATCTTGAACATACTTGGCCACTCTTTACACCACAGAGTTGTTCCAGCCATCCCATATGATTTAGCTTCTAACAGAGATTAAGACTCCTTAGTAATCAGTTAACTTTTTTCTAATCTTTCAAAATGGATACTTTTACTTCAGATGGGGTATTAATTTAAAGTCAATTCTGCTTCCATCCTCACCTATCAGCTTAAGAGTCATCACACTGTACAAATTACTTTTAATACCTTGAAAAAAATCATTAAATGAACAATATATCTTTGACAACAGAGGCATAAGGCTTTTTTAAAATGTGTAGTTACTACAGGGAGCAGTAAAATATTAAACACAAGTCTTCAGTTACCTTTCTCCCCATTTAAAGGGGTATATTCTGGTTACTTATTCAGTTTTTCCTTAGGTTTTATACTGAACTTTTCTCTAAAATAAATTATTAAATTAGAATATTTAATAGAGAAGCACTTTCCAATTAAAAAGTGACTCTTAGAACTAGTTTCATTTCTTGGTGAAGAGCTTGACCCTTAAAGATCTAACCACTTTCAGATCAGAACTGTACTTTTGCACATAGGACTTTTTTTCTCCAGAAACATTTTGTCCTATTTCATTTAGTTAATAGGATCTTAGGAAAGTAGAGTTGGAAGGGACCTTACACGGTCATCTAGTCCAGCTCTCTGCTTAAGGCAAGTTCATCTCTAACTAAACTGTCAGAGCCAAGTATCTGTCTAATCTGCTCTTGAAAAACTTCAGGAAAGGAGATTCCACAACTTCTCTACTAGCCTTTTCCAGTGCTTGGACACCCTCATAATTAGAAACTTGCTTTCGACCTCCAACCAAAATTTCCTCTGCTGCAGTTAGCAAGTAAAAAGTGATTTTTCCTGTTAGGTGTTCTAACTTTCTTTTGGGCCATATTACCAAAAAAAATCTATCCTCTGTGTTGACAGTGTAGTAAATATTCACCTCTCACCCTCTACATTCATAGAAGAAATATTGTTCATTCACTGTAGAAGCATGTTGGATGGGAAAGGACTCCCCTTTTTTGTCCCCACCAACAACACTACCTCTACAATAATGGACCAGGAGTTAGACAACAGTAATCAAGCCATTTGTACTGATGAAAAGACATTTCTCCCTGGATTCCCAGATTCTCCAGCTCTTAGATCTTATATAGAGGCCATACTCAAGTGTTATTGTAGGTTTCAATAATATTGGAGGGTAGGGCTAGGATTCAGAGAGGCTGTGATAAATTGGGAAATTGGACCAAAAGAAATCTCTTGAGGTTCAATAATGACACATGCAAAATCCTGTATTTAGGATGGAACAATCCCATGCACTGGTATGGGTTGGGGATTGACTGGCTAAGCAACAGCTCTGCAGAAAAGGACTTGTGGGTTACAGTGGGCAATAAGTTGAATATAAGCCAACAATGTACCCTTGTTGTGAAGAAAGCCAACAGCATACTAGGCTGCATTAGTAGGAGCATTGCCAGTAGACAGAGGGAAATTATTTTTCTCCTCTATTTAGCACTAGTGAGGCCACATCTGGACTATTGTGTCCCATTATAGAAAGGATGTTAACAAATTGAAGAGAGTCCAACAGAAGACAATAACATGTTTTGCGGGCTGGGGCATATGACTTCGGAGGAAAGGCTGAGGGAACTGGACTTATTTAGTCTAGAGAAGAGAAAACTGAGGGGAGATTCAACTACTGGAAGGGTGGTTTCAAATAGGATGGAGCTGGACTGTTCTCAGTGGTGGCAGATGACAGAACAAGGAGCAATGATCTCAAGTTACACCAAGGGAAGTTTAAATTGGATATTAGGAAAAACTTTCTTACTAGGAGGGTAGTAAGCACTGGAACAGGTTACCCAGAGATATGGTGGGATCTCTATCCTTGGAGATTTTTAAGAACTGAGTAGACAAAGCTTTGGCTGGGATGATCTAGTCAGGGATGGTGCTGCATTGAGCAGGAGGTTGGACTAGATGACCTCCTGAGGTCCCTTCCAACCCTCATTTTCTATGATTCTATGAAATAAGGAACATTTTTATTTTTAATGAATTAACAATAAAAAAACCCAAACAAAATAATGAGTAGGTCAGTTTATTTTCCTATAAATGTTTGTTTTCAAGTCTTTCCCAGAATGGAAAATGCAGTTACAAAAATCAATGGCCCTTTTGCTTTAAAGATGGCTTATGATGACTGTTAAGGGAACACCCAGCTAACAGGAGGTGAGTACAAATCCTAGATTATATCTTATTTTACAAAGAAGTGTGAGTGATAAATACTGGTATATTCTGGACATTAAAAATGTCCATTTTCTTAGCCTCAGTAACTGGAAGCTTTCAAGTCCATTTCAGAAAAAAATCATGCAATAAAAGTGAGATTTTTCTCATATTTCTTGGAATTGAATGTAGGGTAAAGCTTCAAGCATAGGTGCAAAAATGCTTTTAAATTATAAATGTTGGTTAATTTGTGGTAGGAAGGGATTTATCATTCTTAGGAGAAATGTGTATATCTACAGTTACATTATTTGTCAGCTCCAAAAGCCACACGTGTGCAAGCTTGTTTACTGGTTGGGAAACTGAAAAATAAATCAGAAACCTTCATGAATATTTTATTCATTTTCTTTCAAATGCATTTCAGCCATCTGAACAAAAACAAAAACAAAGCAAAATAATCCAATATATTTTAGCCCAAGTCTTAGTTCTCACATGCATGTACAAAGATTATTAAAATCAGCATGATATTTTAGCTGTAGTTGAGTAATCCTTTCTACAATCTATTATAATCTAATCATACTTTACATGCTAGATACTCTTCCTACATGTAACAAAGATCATTATCTTTCAATGAACTTTTGCATCTACCATCGATTTAAATAGGGTCTTTCAAACATATTGGGGAGAAGGCAGTTTTCACACATACTGTGTATGCAACTCATTGCAGGGTAGGATCCAAAAGTTCCTGGCTGAAAGTTAACTAAATAGAAATAGTTTGGTTAGAAACCTAACTAACTAATTAAAAATAGTTAGATCGTTAGTGGTGAAAAGCAGTTTTATTTTTTTAAGGAACATGCCGTGAAACTGAGTGGGTTTCTGTAGAAATTGCTTTGGAAACTGACAACTCAGTAGACAATTTTCCAAAAGCATTTCCCTGGGCGAAACCCTGTGGAGGGAGGGAAGGAGATAGGGTGGGATCATGTCTATCACAGGAAAGAGCCTTACCTGCCCCGGGGACTCAAAATCCCTGGCTGCAGCTGGTGCAGAACAGTTTGCTCTCCCTAGTATTGGCGGTGGCTGCTGCTATAGATGCAGCACAGAGTCATTGAATCTGGGTACTGCTGCTGTAGCCATGGCATGGGGCTTCTGCTATTGTGGCTGCACAGCTCCCCAGGGAGTCTCTTGGTGCCCCCTCTAAGTTGGTGAATGGAGATGGTACCCCACTTGTCCACCCTTTGTTACGCTACTGCTATTTTCTCTACTTTTAACGGTCCTATATACATTTAAATGAGAGATATTTAATTCTCATTTTAACTGTATAGGTTAATAAAAATTAAAAAATCATTAATCATTCTTCAAAAAGGGTGGCAGAAAAACTATTATTTAAATTGCTAACTATAAACAGATATTAATTTATTATGTTCATACCTGTAAGTGAGCACATAACTACATATGATGGGAAAAAAGATTAAAGGGCAATTATATAAATCTTGGCCTTCTGCTAAGATTGCGATTAGTACCAATTGTAATCATGGCATTCTGATGTGTGTAATATTTCTTCCAAGATTTCTCCCAGATTTCTTACCAAGATGTGGAATAAGCAGGGTAGAGGCTGAACCCACAGAATCTATCACAGGTTTTTCACTGTGCCTATGGCAAACTGGGAGAGAGGTTTATTCAATCCAGAAATGTCTTCCTATAACATGAGACATTTATCTGCTGAGCACTGGATTGAGATCAACTCAAAACACAAAAGAATGTATTTACTAACCTTGTAATATCAAGCTAATGCAAAAATTAGCAATATAGAAATAAGTGCACCCACTCCTAATACCCTGTTCCATCTACTTTTGTTAACTGCAGATGCGCTAATTAACACGCCCATTGAGTGGAGCAATTAATTAGTCCGACAGCAAATGGAAAGGGGTGGGGAGCCTACCTTACTGAGCACTGGTCTATGGCTTGGCCCCACTAAGCACAAAATAATCAATTTAGTATTGAACAAACACACACTAATGGATAATGGGTAACAATAATAACTATATTAAATGACAAGATAAACAATATAAGCAGCAACAATGCAAATAATGATCCAATGAGAACAACAATATACAATATAATCTCATGAATCCAGCATGCTCAGGACTGAGCACCTGCTGGAAATGTGAAAATTGTGGGGGTTTGAAACTGGAGTGGCAGATGGTCCCAGAAAGTGGTGGAAGAGGGCATACTGGCAGCTGGTTCTGGAGCAGTGGCCACATGAAGAGGGGTAGTACAGGGTGGTGGATAGCAGCAGCTACCACTACTCCCTGATGGAGTGCAGTTTTAAAAAGTGCCGGATTTTCAATAGTTCCATATTTTTGATATACATGTTTATGAGGTTATACTGTATTCACAACAAAGAAATCAATGAAGAAATTTGACATAAAGGGAGCCAGAAAGCAATCTGGAGCTCTCAGTCCCAGCCCTTGGATGCTACGGCAGATCCTTGCACACACAAAGGATGTTGACCTACGTGGCCCTCACCAAAGGCAGACAACCAAGTAGTTCACCCAGCCACTTAGCTTACTGGATTGCTCCTCCAGTCCAGGGCCTCCTGTACCTGCAGTCACACCATTCATACACAAGTTCACTCACTCTCACTCTGACTGCTCCTCCAGTCATACATGAGAGAGAGGAGGTAGAAGCACATAAGATAAGCAAGACAGCACATGGTCTTTCATGCTATCCCTGGGAGACGCACACTGTCCATTTTTACAGCCCTGATGGATAGATGTCTGTCAATCACATGAGGAACCAATCAAACATGGATGCACAGGACCTCTCTCTATGCACTTAGCACTTTATATATCTATTAATGGTGGACACTACTTTCCAATCAGTACTATTTTAATTAAACTTCCTAATATTTTTTTTCCTGACAACTGGATTTGTAATCTCACTTTTTTCCAATACATAAAGCTTGATAAATCCCTTTTCACTTTATAACTCCAAATTCTGATCCAATGCACTCAACACTTTATCTGTCCCTAATATATATCCATTTTACATCAATCTAATCACCTTAGAGGCTTCTCTCACTTTCTGAGGCCTCACTACACATACTCTGTTCCTAAAACTGGGTCACCTTCCTACAAAGGTTCAAAGTTCACCTAGCCTGGATCTTTCCAATCCCTAACAGGGGATACAGTAGCTTGATCACCAACATTTTCTCTAAGAAGCTTTAGGTGCTCTTCTCTTATGCAGCCATACAATGGCATTACCAAGTCTACAGATGTATGGCTAAACAGTAGGATAAGAATTTTTTAATGTAAATGAAATTGTATCTACCCTCAGCATTGCCACTTATCACACACAACAGTCTGAAGTTCAAACAGGGTCTCTTAAGACTAAAAAGTAAATGACTGCTCTTTTAAAACCAGATAAACTAAATTATTACAAATTATGTGTACCTTGGCTCTAAATCACTAATGGCTCTCAGCACTGGAGATTAAAAGACAAAGAAAGGTAATTATGAAAGGTTTACAGGAGGGACTTAAATTATGTATGCAGTCAAAACAAGACAGCACTGAATGTGGAACACAAGAGAGCATTCAATGCACTGACCATGATGATGACTAGAAACTTTACTTAGTTATAATCTTTAGTCCCAGTATGGCAGAAAGCTGCTGGGGGGAAGGGAGCAGCACAAAACATCCTGCTATGTAAAAGCATCATGCTAATAGGGACCAGGAATAAAAGAAATAATTTAATCATGAGATTTCATATAATGTTTTTCCTAAACCAATAGTATGCAAAAAAGCACAGAATGTTAGTCACTTACTTAAACTAATAAGTATCTATATTTATAAGCAAAACCTAACATTACATTTGTAAAGAACATATAAAATACAAGTAGCTACACACCAGGGGCTTGCTGAATTGTTAACTATCAACATGGAAGCTTCAAAATAATTCCAAGTAAACTAAGCACTCAAAGGTAAATTCACTTTTCAGTTACCTAAAGGTATCTGTGACGGCGGCATGCCGCCATTAGGGACACAGGGCAGAAGAAAGTCCCAGGGGACAGGCAGACCCAAGGGAGGAAGAAAGGAAGAAGCACTCATCAGCAGGAGAAGAGACGAGACGGGAAACAGAAACGCGGCGGCAGCCGCAGCCATTACAACCGCACGAGCCGCTCCCGCACTGCGCATTTAAATGGCTGTTCCTGGCAACAGGAACAGCTGAGCCAATCACAGCAGCCGCACCGGCTGCCGCGGGAGAGTTTAAAAACCCCAGCAGGCCTTGCGGCCGGAGAGAGGAGGAAGAGAGAGAAAGTGAGAAGGAGTAGGCAGGGAGGCTGCAGACAGGAATTGCTGCAGCTCACCAGGAGACTGTCTTGCATATAGACAGTACTCTCTCAGTACAGAGGCTGAGAGAGCCTAGTATAGCACAGGGGGCTCTAGCTGGGCTTGCTTCCAGGAATCAACTGGAGCAAGGTTCAGCTCCAGGAAGTCCCTCGGGGACAGAAGAATATTTCTTCTAAAGGGATCAGAAAGAGAGAGAGAGTCCCAAGATAGAAAAAAATTATGGCCGGGTCTAAGGGGGCTCGAACAGGGCACCAACACCAACCCACAATCAGGGATCAACAAGTGCCTATGGACCAATGGACCAAGATTCTTCAGCAATGAACCAACAAGTGATCGGTTGGCGAGTGGACAAGGTGTAGGGGTGGAGGAGCCTCGTAGAACATCAGACCTCGCGGTCGTGAGTACCCCTTGGCGAGATGCCCCTCTAGTGACTAAGATCTCCACTGAACCCCTTCTTTAAAATAAACAAGTTCCATCAAAGTCATGGCAGGCGAGACGAGGGAGAGGGGTGACCCATGAGAAGGTATCAGTGAACGTGACCCACCAGCGTCACAGTATCACCACGGATTCAGGGGTATAGGTTGTAGCCATATTGGTCTAAGGCAGGGAAGGGCAATTATTTTGGCTGGAGGGCTGCTTACTGAGTTTTAGCAAGCTGTTGAGGGCTGAATGAATAGCCCTGTCCCATGACAGGTGCCCCACCACCTGGTCACCATCTTGTGACCGGAAGTCCCACCCCCTAACCTCTAAACTTTGCCACCAGAAGTCCCTCCCTTTCCCCTGGAAGTACTCCTTTCAACAAGAGGTTTTGCCATCTTGGAACCAGAAAAATACCAAATTATATTCTAAAAAGCAAATATCTACAGCATTCATTAATTTGATTACAAAAAATATTTTTGTCCTGATTTACATGTATTATGTAGTGTATACAGAGGTGATGGCACAATAGCTTAAAATGAAGTCTTACTCTTGTAGATTGTAGGGGGTGCATATAAGTTTGTGGGGGGCTGTGAGTGTGTGGGTATGTGGAGTGTGGGTGAGTATGGGGTTTGTGGGGAGTTGTGTTGGGGGGGATGGTGGCTGGGGTGTGTGAGGGGCTATTGGTGTCTGTGTATACAGCAGTGCAAGGCCATGTGTGGGAGCATGTGTATGGTGGGGTATGCGTGGGACTCACCCTTTAAACACACCCTTTAAACTCACTGTCCCTGCCTGTGTGTGTGCACACACACACATGTGGGGCCCTGTGTTCCCTGGTCTGGCAGTGCAGCCAGGAGCTACGTGATGCTGGAGCATGGCAGGGGCAGAAAGAGTGTGAAATGGCTGGACTGCTCAGTCCTGCTGAGGACTCCCCCTGGGTCATACTGTCCCTGGATTCTGTCAGCTTTGACAGGCAGCCAGGGGCAAATAAATATTCATTTTCTAATTTTTTTTAGGGGCCAGATAGAATGGCCTGGCAGGCTGGATTCATCTGGTGGACCATATTTTGCCTGCCCCTGATCTAAGGCCAGGCACACAAGGTTCTTTGGGTTAATCTGGTATCTTTTATTAGACCAACTAAAATTCTTGGCCAAGTTCTTCTTTGCCAGATTTCAGGTACAAATACCTTACATCAGGCTAATGAAGCATCTGCATTTTGTCTGTGCTCTTCCTGGATGGAATAAAATAGAAACTAGAGGCCAATATGCAAGAATGCCAGTCAGTGAAAAGGTAAATTGAGGCAATCAATGGGTGAGAAACAGGTGGGGGTGGGAGAGAGAGGAATGCAGACCTGGTGATAAGAATATAGCTGGTAAATAGTAGAGTGGTTACCTGGAGTATCAGATATTAGGTAGGTTATAATGTGTCATAAATCTAATATCTATATTTAGTCCATGATTTTTTGTGTCCAGTAGGTTGATTAAATGAAGTTCATAGGTTCATCTGTGAAAGGTGTTTGGTAAATTCCCTTTGAGGATTAGAACTTAGAGACTGGAAAGAGAGTGGTTTTCTCATGAAAAAATGTATCCCCCACAGGTAATGGAGTATTCTTGTCTTTGATAAATTTCTGGTGTGCTTTCATTCTGGTATGTAGTTGTTTGGTATCTCCTACATATTTCCCATCAGGACATTTGGTGCACTAGATGAGATATATTATCTTTCTGGAGGTGCAGGCATAACATCCAGGAATGTTGATGCTTCTGATGTAGGGTGTACTTATTGTGGGGGTGGTGGAGATATATTGGCAGGTTTTACATTTCTTGCCTGGCATGGTTCCATGCTTGTTTAAAGCCTAAGATAGGTAGTTTTGGTAAGATCTCTTTAAGAATTGAGTCTTCTTCTATTATGGGTTGCAACTGTTTAAGGATTTTCCGTATAGGTTCTTTCAAAAGGTCTTGCTCTTACCACCAGAATTACATTTCCTTTCCCCTCCCCACACAACTGACTAACCTCAGTTTGTATCTTCACTAACTAGCAGTCTCTTACACTTACCTCTGGCTTCTATTCTATTCTATTCAGAAAGAACACAGCCCCACTGCAGATGGTTCCTCTGCCTGACGAAGGGTGTTTGTACCATAATCCTGCAAAAATAATTTTTCCAACTATTTTAGTACATCTAATAAAAGATACCAGATTTGCTCAAAGAATCTTGTCACCACAGATTTACATTTGAATAACCAGGGTTGAGTTTTGCCTGAAACAAGCAGCTTGTGTCAGTGCCGTAACCTTTGCACCAACTTTTGTTCTACAGGCAACTCATTTGGCAGAGAAGGAAGATGATGCAAAGCAAGTACATACACAGGATCAAATCTGTTGTCAGCTACACCAGTGTAAATCCAGAGTAAATTCACTAATATTTAAATGGGATTTATAACAGTAGATTTTTGTCCCTGATCTAACTCCAGTCTTTCAGAAGGGCCCACATGGTGAACCCTTTCTTGACTTCAGTATGTATCAGTAGAAGCAGACAAACCTATGTTTTTCAGGATTGAATTCCAGATGATTCAAGCATTATTAAAAAATCTGTCTTCTAGCTGTATCTCAGCACCATACACCATACTTGGTCTCTTAACGTCATTACACAGAAAGTATTCAAATTGGTAGCATTTACATTTGAATGTGGCAGCAAAGTGTTAAAATAAATAATTCAATTTAAATAAAACCTCTCTAATTGTGATAAAACAAATTTCCAAAGGAAAAATTCTTACAAAGAGATTAAAGGAATGCACAACATGACTTGTTAGGAATAGTGCAGTATTTTTCATTATTTCTCTTACTTATGAAGGAAATCTGCTCAATCAAAGCTTCAGCTGTTAGACATAATACTGGTACAGAAAGAACAATAAAAGGACTTTATATAAAACATGCACATGAAGAAAATACTTGCCCACTTTTCCTAAACACTTCTTGTTTATCAACAAACTTCCTCCAATAAATACAGTAATATAACACTTCAGGACTTTGCAAAGTATTTTAGGGCGAGAGAAGGTATCTGAATGCATGGCATTAACAATTTAAAATTATTAAAAATGAAAAACATTTAGAAACTCATTTATTTCCTCACCCTGATGCTAGTTTGTTCCATCCTTGCATTTACTCAGACATACGATGGGGAGTTAATAACCTGTTCTGGTCAGCTTGTTTCAACAGTACATCCCTTTGATGGCAAGACTTACCAGAATAAAGCTGACATGGGACAATGCAATGTCACCCTTTGTTTTGTCAGTAGCTCCAAAGACTTTCCCACTCTCCTGGAAGACAGAAACATCAGCCGACTGTCTAATGAATTTACATGGAAGAATACCAGTTATCCTTCAAGGCATAACTACCATTGCTGGTTCAGGGTCTGGAATTCTGGCCTTGCATCCTACCCATTTCACTTTATCAAGTGCTAACTTTGGGCTTCTAAAACCATAGGGCACCTATACATGTGCAGAGAATCTGCTCTGATGCACCATAATTGCAGCATGTCAGAGCAGACTCAGTTAATCAAGCAGCCAGCCCAAGTCTGCTGGAGCATGGTAATTACCCTGCTCCAAAAGACGCCAGACTTATCGGCAACTCTGCACTGAAAAATGACAGCAGGGACACTTCAAATAAAGCTTGTTCATCACTCAGGGCCCAATCCCAGTGCATGGGGCAGAAAGAAGTGGTGTTGGGTGCCAAGGCCCGATCCAACCCACAGACTGAGTCCCACACCACTTATTTGGCTCATAGGCCCAAAAGGTTGAACAGCTCTGAGTTAACTCATGCTAAAGCTAGACTGTTACTGGAACCTAATCTAATGAGTTTAAGGTGATTTTGGGTTTTCCTAAAGTACAATTCTATGACCAGCGTATAAACATATCCTCAAGATTACCTGGATGATTTTTGTTTATATACTCAATGTTAAAAATGCATGTTTTGTGCTTTAATAAGGTTCAGCAATGGCAGCTGATAAATACAAGGAAAACTAAAATGAAAAAGTTTTGATAAATATGTAGACGTAATGAGGTATTATTGTCTTAAGGTTCTTCTTCAATAACCCTGCACTGAAACTATCCCAATTAATGATAGTGGGGCAATCCTATTACATATATGTCAGTGACTTCACAACACAACAGTTCCTGCAGTCTAAAAAATGATTTGTTCCTTCATTTAATAAAATGCTGTTGATATCCTATATATTAGGTATATACTGCTCTAATTAATAAGCCTTGATCTCATGTCCCTCACAGCCACAGGTCAATGAAAATACTATTCCCTTCTCAGGAGAAAATTGAGCCTCCAGGATATTTTCTCAAGACTCTTTCACATTATGATAATTTGCCAGATTTGATTCAGTCATAAGGGAATAGTGCAACCTTTGCATTTTGAAAGCTACCTCATATAGAGCACAGCAATAATATTATTTTGGAACATGATTTTTTAAAATTTTACATACATTATAAGATATAAGATCAAATACAATGTATGTAAGATTTTTTTTAAAAAATCGTGTGCCAAAATATACAGAAATATATCTGTAAAGTTTACATTTTTTTGAGCACCAAAACCCAACAGTATTCCAATATTACCTTACTATTCTTTATTTCCCAAGTGAAAGAGAAGATAAGATCAGGTGAGATCAAGCATTTTTCACCTCTAAATCATGCCAGTATCCCAATGCTGGGTAGAGACATTACACTTTTACCGGTGAAGTAATCAGAAACCAGGCTATATGTGCAACAGAACAGAAGTTTGGTACACAGGTTGGTTTGAAAATAGCAAAAACTGGTCTACTATTTGCCCCTCTCCCGCCCCCCGCAACCGAAGGGAGAATGTACGTTCTGTTTGCTACTAGTCTAAACTACGCCACTTACAGAAAACTGCATGTTTTAAACCGATTCCACTTCGGGTTTTTGAATGTTCGTACAAGTCAGAAAGTCAGATACCAAGCTGATGCACAACTCTATGGTTGCATTCACGGTAATGCCCAATCTATTCTAACTGAAAATCTGGTGCCTTTTATCTGAACTGCTTCAAAATGACACTGCTCAGGGTTTGTGCCCCTTTCCTCATATTATATGAAGAAGAAATTAAAGTTTGCCTCTCCCTCTCCCTGCTTATTTTCATACATCAGGTCTGCCTTACCCTATTTTCCCTAGAAATTCTTTGTTTATGTCTATACTAGTCTTCCTTCCCTTCCCTCCTACCTGCACCTTTAGGAAGTTTCCACTGTTACTTGTCACCACTATAAAGTTAATGAGACAGGCAATAGTTGGATCACTTATGTAGACAGGGCATGGGCATTTTTTAGTATGGCAACCTTTTCAAAGTTGGTCTGGATAATAGAGTGATAAAAACAATAGTAAGCTCTTGACATCAATGTATACTAGAGCTCTCTCTTTTTCTGCTAGGTTTAGAGCTGCATTAAACTGAATAGGTGGTTTACCAATCTGCAAGGTCAGCCTTCACTTTAATACAAACTTTTATATATTTTGTTTTACAATTCCCCATGTATATTTCATGATACATCACTGTCAAACATGCACCACAGACAGTAAAGGGGGTGTAAACAGATTATAATGCTTCCAATAAAAGTACAAGATGATGGTAAGAGAAACTGGGTTTTCTCTTGTATAAATCCCTCTGGATCAACAGCCCAGATAAATAAGGTACTGGTACCACTAGTCTTTATTCAAGCAAAATTTCCTCTGAATGTAGAGAGATACAATCCATTACACTGTAATGATTAGTTTTCCTATACTGAACAGTGATTGGAGAGGCTACTATCAGCTCATGAAATACTGTCAAAATGAGCATTCATAAATAAAACAAAACAAACAACCCCTCTCCCTCCCAAAAAAGCAACACCAACTCTAACATCTTGCTTTTTTATTTCACTTTTTAGGTATCACACTTTCAAGCTTTTCTCCACAACCATAGAAACTTTCTACAGGGCTAGAAACTTTCTTTTTTTTTTTCATCTTCAGGTGAAAATTAGGATTGCATAATCACCTGATTCTGAGAGGTGAATCATGAAGGGAAAAACAACACAAAACAAAAAAGCCAACACCACACCACACCAAATATCAAAAGAGTCACAATAAAAACGTCAGTTGCCAAGAGGTTTAAATGTTTTATCACAAGATTATAACATTACTTTGTGTTTATGTCCAAAAATCCCAAATTTTTAAAACTGGTTATGTTTTAGTAATAGTTATCTAAATCTTGTCAACAAGTAATTGAGTATCTGAAAGCCTAGTGGCTCAAGAATACAAATGCACATAAGCTCACCAATCTATTTTAACTATTTTTAAAGAAATCGTGAATGTCACTTTAACAAGAAAGAAAAAAAAAATCAGAAAAAACCTTAGGAAGCTGAACCCAAAGATCTCTATGGTAACGAGCAATAAAGAATATGGAGAATGACAAACAATTCAGGGAAAAAACCACTAAAAAAACCCCACGCATAGAACATATTCATCTCATAAATAAGAGGAAGAGTAGGTCTAGTTTTCCCCAAATGGCCCGTGATCCAATCTCATCTGAGGGTAAATATCTATGAGGTACCAAGACACCACTACTCTCCACATTACCTTCTTAGCCTATTGTATATTTATGTTGGACACTACTTTCCTATAAGTACTATTTTGATTAAAATTCCTAATAATTATTTTTTTCTCACAACTGGATTTGCAATCTCACTTTTTCCAATACATAAAACTTGATAAATCCCTTTTCACTTTGTAACTCCAAATTATTGTGAGACTCTTCATCTGCTCAGCTTCCCAGTGCAGACTTTTTAAAATAAAAAAGGTAAAATTATTTCTTGTAAACAAGAGCAGAAATGGCATATAGATCACTGGCTTACATCTGCAGAAGCCTAGACAAGCTAATTAACTAAAAACTCAGTTGGATTGAAAAAGAAAGGGTTTGCTATGATATGTGGACAGAGAGGTACTTTAAAAGTTAATATACACAACTCCTGTTGACTTTGTGAATGGCAGTAATCCTTTCTTATGCACAAATAAACTCCTAGACTCACTCACATGCCTAATTCACAGTTAACTCTTGATATTTTGATATTTCCAAAGCTATTTTTTTCAGAGATTTCAATTCCATTAAATTCTTTGACATTTTGATATTGTCCCTCTTAATCAGAGAAGAAAAAGTCGATTTCCATTCCATTTTAAAAAAAATAAAAGAGGGCTGCAACTACCATTCCACTCAATTACTACTTATAATCACTCACAAGAACGCCCAGCATAACTCTTTTCTTCATACAGCCCAACATCCTCATCTTTCTCTAGCTTCCTTCTGTCACCCGCCAGATTCATCCATTCTCTTCTCTGATCTGCCTACTCTATTACATCTCAGCAGGACTTTTGCAAAGCTGCAGCCTCCACTTATCCTCAACATGTTTGGGCTCCTTCACATTTACAGCAGCCAACTACATCTTATCTCCAGGAACTCCTGTTAGAGAGTTACCTCCCCAGTACCACTAACAAACTAGTGGTTTGGATCTGTGCCTTAGCAAGAGGCTTTTCTCTCCAGTGGGAAGAAAGATGAGGTATCTGTTTCCTTCCTTCAACAGCTGGAGCTGAACAGAAGAAAGATGAGATGGAGTAAGCTAAGGGTGCTATTAACAAGGCAGGAGACCAGGTGTCCTATTAACCTCAACCGGCCATTCTATGAGGAGGACAAAAAGGTGAAGGAATTGCTGATCCTTACTTCACTTATGTAAAATACCATTCATAATGGGAATGACAACCACTTTCCACATGCAGGCAGAAAGGGCTTTTTTTCCTCCATAGCACTCTGACAGCTTAGGAAGGAAGAGAGAGGTGGTTAGTGGAAGTAAATTGTCAGATAACTGTCACCAAAGATGAGATTAATCCTAATTCAGAAGGGGAAACACAGTCTCTGTTGAAACCCATTGTGCCTCTTCATCACCAGCCAGCACCCGCAGAGATGAAATTTCTTTATCAGATCCCTCTAAATAGCTACTTGAATCTGAAATTGGTCTGACCTTAGGAATAGGAGGAACAGCAACTGCCAAATAGTGAAGAACAAGCGAATGCTGTAAAATAAAGCTCTACAACAAAAAATCACTAAACCCATTTTTCCACATGCCGTCTGTTCTAGGACAAATTAAACCAAATGCAATCAGAAGGAAATAAAGGCTAATAAAAATAACTGTAAATAAGCTGCTAGTCTTAAAACGGCTTTGATTATTCTGTATTTTGCCATGTTTAAATTAATAAAAAAATCTTAGCAGAAAAGACTATGTTGCACATGAAATACTGCAGAATGCCAGGTGAGTTCATTAAAAGCAAAGAAAAGTCTCCTCTGTTTTATTTGTCTTAGTTCTGATAATCTTTGTTGTTTACCGAGGTATAATGTCATCTTCCTTGCAGAATACTAAGATCCATGTGGAAAACGGAAATGCCTGCTAATTATTTTCCTCTGAAAAACAAACAAGGCAATGAAGTGTCTCCTATAATTGAATTAAAAAGCCCCCAAGAAAGTTGGGTCCCTTTACAACTTGAATAAAAACAAAATAGTTAGGCTAGGAGGAAAACAAAAATGAGTCAACACTTCCACTGCAATGGTATGTGTCTTTTCCCCAGGGGACAGCAAAACAGTTCAGTGAATAAGAAGCTGCCTAATTTTATTAGGGGTTAGGAGAAGGGGCTTCAAAGCAGGGACTCCTGTCTATATAGGACAAGGGTGTTCAGGCCATGGCCCCTTGTCATCACAGACATGGGGCTCTCCACATGTCTGGAAATCAGGTGGTGGGACAGTGGTGGAATTGCTTCCCTCAGCACCCAATTTTTAGATCCGTGGGGAGCCCCAGGCCCTACATGCTGAAACAGGTGCCAATCACAGCATACAGGATAGGATGGAAGCAGTGAGGGGCCCCAGGACTCAGGTGAACAGATGTTCTCCCAGTTCCTGATGTGTAGGGATGGGAGGGGAATGGTAACAGGCTCTTCAGGACCAATTCTGGTGCTCAGGAGCTAGAGTAGGGGAGCCAGGCCCCCAGGACTCAATCCTGGTACAAGGGGATGCAAGGGGTCACTGTTGAGCCCCAGGACCTGATCCTGGGTCACAGGGCGTGATCTGGCCTGCAGACTGGCTCCACCCCACTCCTCTGGCTTGCAGGGCCAAAAGGTTGAGCATCACAGGTACAGAGGACTCAGGTCAGTGAGGCCCAATTACTACAATACAAATAAAGATTAAGGAGTAACATGGAAGAAATCAAGTAATGAGTGGCAAACATACTGTTTAATGCTATGATTGAAACTGGGGGTTCACTTGGTCCCTGCATATTAAAAAAAAAAGAGTCCACCTATTTTACCGTTGGTTTCAGAGACAGTGTCACTGTTATCAACCCCTTTCATAAAGATAGCAGAACCCAGAAAGCAATAGTTTGGCCCTCCTTAATCTACATGTGGCATGGCTCACTACTAGAAAGTCCCTGGATCACACACAGCCCAATGTAGAGGGCCTTTATTATTTAGCCTCATCAAGTAGCACCGTAGTTTTGAATTACATTTCCATCATCCATAAAAAGTCACCAACTTCATCTTCAGGGCAGGGAGGGCACACATCCCTATGCTATGTGTAGCCTGGGAGTGTTAGGATCTCTAGTAGGCAGTCCAGGCTTGGATTTCTAGCTGACAAACTCTGCCCAAGCTGGTAAACTGGTTGGCTTCCTAATTGGCTGCCGGGAGCAGAGTCTCCCCAATTAGTCTCAGCTCTTCTGCCCCTGGTTTGCTTTAACAAACTTTCTGGCCCTTGTGCTCTCTAGCTTTCCTGGTTCCAGGCTGTGGTTTTAGATCTCATCTTAGACCTCACCTTTAGATTTCCTGTGGATCATTTCCCTAATTTCCTGATCCTGCTTGGCTTTCTTCTCAGAAATCAACCTGTGGATTATTCCTTGGACTTGGTAACTTAGCATCTGATTCCTGGACCCTGGCCTGTGTTGTAGACTCTGCCCCAGGATTTTCCTCTGGATTTTGTAATTTGGTTCCTGAACTCTGCTCCAGCCCCTGGCCCCTGCCTTCCCTCAGTGGCCTAACTACAAACCCAAACTGCCTAAGACCCTGTCCCTTACAGAGCAGAAGTCAAGCCATTTTCCCATTGTTTTCTGGGCCCAAGAAGTCGATGGCAACACTCTCTAATGGCACATCTATATTGTGGTTGAAGCACATCTCTGACTGGAAAGACCCATCACACCCTGGCTGCATACGTACACGTGCTCCTCCCCCCCCTCTAAACATGGGAATACATTCACTAATTTGCTGTAGAGTCATCCACAGCAGCTTCTTACAATTTCACAGGAGCAAGGTTTTAAAAGCAGCCTCAGAAGGACTTCCTGTGGTGTCTTCAATGCTTTATACCTTACCTGGCAATGTGCAAAAATGAGCAGGAGGAGGAGCATGCTCAGAAACAGGCTGGTCTGAGCAAACTGGAATCTCAATGTGGACCTCCCCAGAAGATGGCTTGGGGCTAACCTAGTGAGGTGAAACAGTGGAACTACAGCATGGCCTGGATGTAGCTTTCTAGCAGAAGTCATAAGCTTTATTCTGTTCTAAGAAAAGAATTCCAGAGAGAGAGAAATTGCTGGCAAGGCTGAGGCTTGTGAAGATCCAGAAAACATTTCATGAAGATTGCCTTGAGTCAAGAAACAAAAAAGTGCTAGCAAAGATAGGCCAGATCAAGAAAACAGTGAAGAATAACCCCCTCAGTGCGCACAGGAATAAGACATATTACTGTGATTAAGGTCGTCTGTAGACGAAACAAGAGGCATACGTGCACAACACTTCAAAGCAGACTAGTGGTCTTTGAAGACCACTTTAATGGTGCTGGGGTTTGCACATTTTGGCAGCATATTGCATATTAATTATAGCCCCTATAGCAAATCCGGTGGCATAATATGCCTTAAATGACCTGGAGCGCAGCAAATTAGAAGTCCTCCGAGGAGTTTTAGTTTGCTGCCCCACAGCCGTGAAGTGAAGCACCAGGTTCCACCAACTCAGCGGCTCTGCAGGAAGCCCTGCTGACAGCCTGGCAGCAGCTAAGAAAAGCCGCTCCACCCAAGAAAAGCAGAGAGCCTGATCTTTTTCTCTTTTTTTTCTCCTTGAGTCTGCCTGCCTGCCTGCCTGCCTGAGCTATGCAGGGGCTGAGCTACTGTGACTGTGGTGCCTCCCCCCAGGCTGCCCAAGCTGGGTGCCTGCAGGCAGGTCCTGCTGGGGGTGGCACACCATGGAGGGAAGCACCAGCTCCCCACTCACTCCCCAGAAGCCCAGGGACCACTCTGTCCACTGGCAGCTCGCCCTCCCCTCCCCTCCCCACCGCTGGAGAGGCAGTTAAGTGTGTGTGGGAGTGTGCATGACACAGGATTTTAAAGGGCCCTAAATTGAAACAGTGTTTTTAAAAACCCACCTCTTCAATTCAGGGCCCCCATTTCATCTACACATGCCCTATGATCTTCATGACAATGATAAAAGAAAATCCCAACAAAAGGTCAAACTCAAATGGCCAACATGCTGAAAGAAAAAAAGTGGCCTCCAGGATAAAAAAATAAAAAAAGGTGTAAGCATACAAGCTTCACTCAAACTCACTTTAACAGTGAATTATCAATATTTGATCATTTATAAGACAGATAGAAAAGCAAAGCTGCTTGACAGAGGATCTTTTGGCTGTTTGTACAACTTGGACACACTGAAATGAAGGTCAAACTCTGTAATTCCCAAATCATCTATTTGGAAGAAAAGCATCTGTGTTTTGCTTTCACCCAAATTCACATTAGTTATCTCAGTATGTGAGAGAAGGGAATCTGTATAATCCTTGTCCTCAGTGAAACACAAGGATATTTTCAAAGTGGAAACCAAGTCCAATATTAGTTTGTGTGTTATCAGATGAAATCAGCCACATATGATTTGGATCACCTCATCAGGCTTTGTACAAACAGGAAAAATTCACTGCTGGCCAGCAAGGCAGTTCTCTGCTGTGTTGTGCTGCACTGCAACTTGTGCATTTGGTATACTGCTTTGGTGTGCATAGTTCCCAGATTAGCAGTTGATGATGACAGGATATTCCACAAAAGTTGGAAGAAAACTATCAACAACCTAGCTAAGCAGAGAGATGACAATCTACAAGCTGTTCAAGCTGGAGTAGGCATTGTACTTTAAGCATTGGAGTGGAAATCTCAGCTCATCCAGCTGCAGCAGCTGCACTAGTTGGACAGCATGCATCAACAAAGAAGCAATGCTGACAGTTGCATCTACATAGGGACAGAAAAACAAAATCTCTGCACTCAATTTTTCACATTCTGTGCTGTTCTGAGCACCAAAAATAATTTTTCCTGTAGGACTATAAAATAATGTGTCAAAAGCAAAGGGTGCACACAGCCATTGGTTATACTTTGTAGACTTGGAGTGGTGCATATGGTATAAGTAACTTGAGATAGGTGAGACTGGGGCTGGGGGGGGTCTATGGGATATGGTTCATTGGGGAGAGAAAGGTTGTCTGTCCAAGGGTGGATAGGGGGTCAAGGCCTAAAAATAGCTTCGTCAAGGTTATGGGATGCAAAGAACACAGCCCCAGCCCTGAGGAGAGCAGCTGGGCTTTCCTAGCACTGGGATTGTTCTCTGAATGTGTACAAGCATCTGATGGGTTGAGTTAACCTACCTCAGGTGAACTAAGAGTGGGACAACCATTTTGGAGCAATTGCAAGCCCCTTGAACTGTTCCATATTTAGGTTTTTATATAGACTTGAACCAGTGCCATAGTGAGGAGGGGGAGAATGGGGCGAGTGCCCTGGGCACTGTGTGCAGGGTGAGGGAAGGCTGCCACTTCAGGCCTTGCCCCAGGCACCAAATTTTCATGCCACGACACTGACTTTAACCCTAGTTAAATGTAGCAGCTGATCTAAACCCTAGATCTAAATAGAACAGCTGTATATACCCCTAGTGTATATGTATGTACAAAAATCAAACTGAAAGATTACTTCAACAAAAGTTGCAATGTGTACTGCTGTTGGTAATGAAACCTGACAGTTTAAGGCAAGGGGAACAGAGCAAGAGAAAGACAAAGGGAAAGCATAACAGACTGACACGAGAAAAACAAGAATGGAGATGGATGGACCAGAAGATGAAAAAGAATGTACAACTTTTAACTTTAAAATGTTGTATTTAATGACTGCCTTTATGTTTTCTGTATTTTCCAAGCAACTATCCTTGCAAATTTTGAGGGGAAAAAAAACAGCTAATTCATGCACTTAAAGTTTGGACATACAGGGCGTGTCTACAGGTGTGCATTTACTGAGCAGTAACCAAAATTACTGTGCAGTATGGGCATGCATGCCTACGCTGTGCAGTAAATATGTAACTTATGCCAACACGAGCATAAATTTGATACCGGCATTATGCTTTAATGTCTGCACATGTAGATGTCGGCCTATTCCTGCTTACTTCACAGTAATTTACTGTGCAGTAAATTTAAGCTGATGTAAATGCACATATTGAAACTCCCAGAAAGACCATTTAAAATCTTCAACCATTTTAAAAGCGATGGAGAACTGCCCCTCAGCATTTATGTGCATACAGCTGATGCATAGTCATACACCAGCACATGTCAACAGCAGTGTAGATGAACTACATTTGCTGTAACTTTAACCCCATTTCATTCAAGGTTAAAGTTACAATGGTTTTTCTGCATTCATACCAGGATATAAACAAGCAGGCAGAGCAGTTAGATCATAACGCTGTGTACTGGAATGTAACCGTTACTTCTGTCCATATCCTTTGAGAGATTACTAATAATTTGAGAAAGAGACAAAGGAATTAATCTAAAATTCACCCGAATGAACAAAGAAACCAATATGGAGTTGTTAAATTAATCTCAGAGTGAGTAGTGGGGGCACCAGCATAACCATCCTAATCCCTATTTATTTGAGTATTAATTTTGGGTTGTGAATGATCATTTTTCTGGCCTTTCTGAAGGTCACAGTACAGTATAGACCTATGATTCAGTAGATGGCACTTTTCCCACTGAATTCCTAAATCAAAGACCCATCATTATATTAAGGGGCTCTGTGCAGCTGGAGGTGCTGTGTTTGGATAACACACAGGTTCTGACTGCCTGAGGTAATTAAAAAATCCCATAGCTTTTTCCATAAGAGTAGGTGTGTTGGCCACAGTGCCTTGACTACAGTCCAGTACAGGTACTACTGTTACATTCTGCCCATCTTCATTTACCATCCAGTTTTAATTGGAAGCTATTTTCTTCTTTGCTGCACATCTTAAACTGGTGAGTAGCATTACTCTGCATGGTTAGACAGCTGCTGGGTTATAGCTCAGAGGTAGGTGATGAACTGATCCCTTTATAACCAGACCTGCTACTTCACGAGGGTACTTTATGACTTGCTTAATGTTTGTAAAGCATTTTGAATTCCTTAAATGAAAGACATAAGAGCGCAAAATATTATTATCATTAGTTCGAAGGGCCACTGCAGAGCAAATGGAAAACACTCTTTTCCCAGCCCATCTGGGGTTTTGCACACTGCCTCAGCAGTGTTCCCATCCCCTGCCAGCTCAGAGAGCAAGAGATCAAATCTGTGCCTCTGGCACGATAGTGCAGAGCTCTAATTACAGAACTACCATAAAACATCTGTTGTAAATGCATAACTATAATTCTTTGGCATGCACAAATAGAGTACCTAGATGCTCAAAGCAGAGCTCTCGAAGCAATTGCTATGGGCCAGATTGCCAGTGGCCCTTAAGTGAGCAGTGTCTGAGGCGAGGGGAGGAGGAAGAGCATAGGAACGTAAGAAGCCTCTAGCCCCTTACATGCTCTAAGGCAGAGTCTTTTCTATCTGCAATCTCTGCATTTAGATGGGGAGACAATCTCATTCCCTTTTACTTTGGGGCAGCTTGGACCCCTTGGAAGGGAATAAAGGAATGAGTCTTTCTGTGCTCTCCTAGCTGCCTATGAAACTAGATCAGTGACTAGGAATGACAAGCTGTACCTTGAAAAGCAGTGGAGCAGGAGATATATTCCATTCATGCCGCATGGAGCCCAAAGAGATCTCCTTGAAACACAATCCTTCTCTGAGTACCAATGTGACTTCAAACTGCTTCCCCACTGTAGTGATTGCAGGGTTCAGTAAACACAGACATACATTCATTTGTGAGCAGTAAACAAGTTTCTATAATCCTCCAATCTCCCACAACTGACCCAAAGGACTATCTCTTAAGTCCCATCTTCCTTAGTCTTCTATTTAAGGGAGTATCTCCAAATTACAACTTCTATCACTTGACTCACATAATAAAGAGCTCTGCATAAGAGGGATGATGTAACTCCAAGTGAACATGATTTTTTTTTTGGCAAAGGGGATGTTTAAAACGACAAAAATAACTAACAGATAAATAAGGATTAAACCTGCCTTTTGTCATGTACAAGGGCAGGGTGGCATGAATTGCATTTCTAGACTCCAGTGGTTTTAAACTTCTAGAAGTCACCAGTCCCAAATAAGGAGTTTGCATGCAGGAGTTAAAATATTTGCTACATGCTGAAAAGACAAGATGGTTCTGGACTGATATTGTGTAAACAAAAGCCAAGGACCATACTGGAAATCTGAACAGACCCTTAATTGACAATTATATTACACTATCTAGAAATGAAGCATTATGAGTGAGAAAAAAAGGCAAAACCGAAATCAACCAAAGAAAACTTTGGCATTTAGTTTTTACTTGCATATTTTATAGCTGAAAGCGTAAACACTAGCAATATGCTTTAAGTTGTTTAGTTCAGTACATGTTTATAAGACATTTTATTTTTCCCTGCTCAGTATGGACTATTGTTTCTTTTTCATTATGTAGCAATATATTTTCCTGTTCACTGATGTATGAAAATTAAATGTAAAGATTTTGAACAGAATTCTGTAGTCCAACCTACCTGCATCCTGAAACAATTAAGGATCATCTTCATTTCTGAGAAAGAGGTAATGTCAAGGAAAGAGAAGTCAGCAATTGGTGTAAACAAGGAAGACTAACCAATATATATCCATTTTTCTGACTTTTTTGGGAGAGAGAATTATTGGAGCTTCCTGAATGCTCTTCACTTTATTCTGCTGCCCCCAAAGGTCCTTCCCTTTCCTCTTTTAATATTAGATTTTGGGGGATTCAATTGACCATGGTGACCCATTGCCTAAATCAGTCAGCAACAAAGCATGAAAGAAGTCAAGAGAAAAAAATATTTTAAAAGATGTCACTTCCATAAAAGTCAGAGATAAAGAGATTTATTACCTCCGTCCTTACCTTGACCTGATTCTATTGGAGACTACTTATGATGGTGTACTGTGTGTACGTGAAAGAGAGATGGAAACAAAAAGAAAAAGAAATGGGAAAAGAGACTTATCTCATGCAGGTATATGTGGGAATTATATTTTAGAATTTTTTGCTTGAGAGTCTAATATAGCAGTTGCTTTTGAGGGAAGACACTTATATATATATATATTAGCCTCCATATTGTAATGGCAAGGATTTATTAGGATTATATCTTTTATTGGACCAACCATGCAGTTGGGATAGAGTGCATAAAATATGGTCTGTGGGTTGGATCAGGACTACCAAGCACTTCTATCTAGCCTGTGACAGGAAGGGGGTCAGCCTGGGCCATGGCACGTGTGGCCAATCCCACCACCCTTGAACACACATGAGGGTGAGTTTGTCACAGCAGTCAGACTCAGTTTCCCAGCAGCCCCTATGGTGGTGGTTCATTCTGCCTGGCTGCCACTGCCATTGTCTCTACCACTGCTGCCAGATGTGGTCTGCTGCCCAGACACCCTGGCCCGTCCGCCCCGCACCCACTGCCAGGGGTGCTAGACAGAGCAAGTAGGCAGGTGTGGTGTAATGGAGACCAGCCTGGGACCCCTGCAGTTGGGGCATACTCAGCCAGGCAGATGGGACGGGGCCATGGGCAGGTGGGGAATGACATGCGGGAGCAGGCCAGGCAGGCTGGGGCTGGGATCATGGTGGGGGGAAGGAGAGGAGACAAAGCAGAGCCAGGGCCCATGGCACAGCCACAATCTGAGGTGTAAAACAGAATGTTTTTTTAAATCCAATATCAATATGTAGTCCTTGGTTCACAGTTTCTGGCCAGCTCATGAATTTTCTTCCCAAATATACCTTTTAAAGATCTTAAATAGATTTCCCTTGAGCACAAGGATAGTGAGGTGAGGAAGGGAGTGTTTGTTCTATAAGAAATGTGCTACTAATGTGTGTCTCTTCCCTTTATATTTTTCCTGTGAGAGGTCATTCTGGTTGCTGCTTAGTTTCATGCATGTAGTTGCCATGAAGGCATGTGATGCATTGGATCAGATGTATCACATTTTGGGAAAGGCATGTATAAGAACCATGGAATTTGATGGTTTTGTTATGTGGGGGCCAAGGTAGAAGAGTTGATAGCAGTGGCAGTAGAGATGTGCTGTGTCCCACAACTAAGCTGTGTCCCCACATGATGTCTGTTGGACAGCAGAGAACTTGCTTATGATGAGCTAGGCAAGGTTAGGGGGTTTGAAAGTAAAGAGCAGAGGGTCTGGGAGTATTTCTCTCAAGGTCTGATCATTGGTGAGCATAGCCTGTGTTGCTTGATGAATCTTCTGATCGATTCCAGTGTAGGGTGATAGGAGACCAATGGGGTGTGAGGTCACAGGGAGGTTTCTTTTTTTATATCGCTATAGGTTACCAATGGGTATGTCAATAGCTTTTTCAAATGTTCAGTCTATTTCTCTACTGGACTGTCCTTGTTGTATAAAGGCAAATTTTAAGTTTGTCAGGTATGCATCACAAGTGTTCTCAGAGCAGGAAATAAGGCTTGTTTGAGATCAGAAGCACAAATTAATCTCACAACCACTACACACATTTGAGTGGAAAGTGCAAAATATGTACTTGGATAGGCTGAGGGACCTGGGCATCTTTAGCCTAAAGAAGGGAACGTGGAGAGGGGGCTTAACTTGATAGTTGCTTACCACTCTATCAGAGGAATGCATCAGGAGCTTGATGAATAACTGTTCACTAGGTCACCCCTGGGGAAGAGCAGGACCAATGGATATAAACTCCTGGAAGGCTGGTTCTGGCTTAATACCAGGAAAAACTTCACAGTCAGGGTGTCCACACTGTGGAATAAACTCCCTGCAGAGGTGGTGCAGTCACCTACCCTGGAGGTTTTCAAAAGGAGACTAGACAGTTAGCTCACTGGGGTCACCTAACCCCAGGTGCCTTCCTGCCTAGAGCAGGGGCAGAGGAGCTGGACCCAATGATCTGAAAGGTCCCTTCTAGCCTGTAACAATCTATGAATCTATGCCTGTGACTCATACAGTATATGTCGCCCAGAGACACAATAATTGGCTACATGAGCTGTCATGCTTACTGAATTCCCTGTATTTATTTTTAAAAAATTCAAAACAGTGCAGAGCAAACAACGTGATGGCTGAAATTAATTAAATTCTCTAAGAGCTCACCTACAACTGCACCAGGCTAGATTATTCTACCACTAATAGTTACTTGTAAAGGAGCAACATGTTGAGTTGACCTCAGGATGAAATGTTAAATTGAAACTCTTTTCTTATCTGATTGCATCTACAAAGGGTTGTTGACTTTCAAGGCAGCTTCTTTGCCCTTCTCTCCTGTACAGTGCAAAGAAGTCCTCATGTACTTCAAACTTGCACACTTGCAGAGATGACAACAAGTCTCATATCACTTGTAACTTGCAATAGAAATCTGCTGCAAGAAATAAAATTTAAGGAACAATTATATTTTTTTCCCTAAGAATGCTTCCCTCCCCCATTCAGTTAAATATTTAGCCACAATTATGTACATATGACGAAGGAGAAAAAATAGCATTGTTCAAAAGAGGAAGTCTTATTGTTCTCCTTTACGTCTCAGTTAAACTGAGGGCTTGCCTGCCAGCATAAGTACGTGCCACTCACTAATCACTGGCATGCAAACAAGCCCAGAAGAGACACTGCCCCAGGCATGCTATAATTAGCTATATACGCCATATACATTTACAGGAGTGAAGAAAAAAATCCCAGAATTTGCAAACTAACATTACAAATACATAACAGCAGCACCAATGGGTTAAAGGGTTTTTCTGAAGGTCCCAGACAACCAAGGCACAGTACTTTCCTCCTGACAGTGACCTGAAGATGCAAACTCTGTGCCCACAAGCTTGTTTATGCAGTTGTTCCAATAAAAGAAATCACCCCGAAAGCCTTGCTTGTCACAGATTTCTTGGACCATCAGAGCCACAACATTCCAGCTCTGCTCCTAACAGTATTCCACAAAGCAGGAATCTACATTTCTCAAAAAATAATTAATTTAAAAGAAAAAAGGAGGAAGATCAAACACAATATCTGAATTAGGGATATTTTAACTTAATTTGGCTCTGACTTGCTAAAATTAAAAGGCTTTTACTTTTAATAGGATATTAAAACTGGCTCCCTCTGAAAGATTTTTAAATAGGTGTAAAAAGAGGGGAAGAAACATTAGCCAAGCAATAAAGTATTGTAATTTGAGAAGGTTAAATTAAAAAAAGAAAATAGCACATCTCTGATCTGAGCTGCTGACAGATGTTCATTTAAAAGGCATCCTTGATCCTAAGAATCACATTTCTTGTCATGTCACACATGTGGCAGGACACAAGAGTTTAGGATCATGAATCAGATGCAGGAGGAGCCTAGGATCATGATGAGATTATAAGGGTTGAGATCATGTGCTCAGGCTCAGCAAGTGGAAAGCTACCTGCCCAGCAAACCTGTGCAGTCCCAGGGCTTAGACCACAAATCAATTGATTGGTGATCTTAGCACTGGCACCACACCAAAATCTTGACCTCACTGTGGTGCAGTCGTGGGACTGGGACTGTCCATCAGCTAACCTCAGGCCTGGGACTGCACCAGAGCTGGTTAGAGGCTCCAGTGAGGTCCTGCAGCTGGGATCATCTATGATGGGCAGTCCAAGGCCCAGGACCACGTCAGAAATTGCAACCAGCTCCAATCAATTGATGGCATGATCTCAGCTTTGGGACTACCTGGGAGTCTTCAAATGGCTCCAGTGTGGTCCTGCTGCTGGGTCCACCCATCAGCTGATGGGCAGTTTCAACCCTGGGGCAGCAACGGAGTCTTGAACTGCTCTGGTGATCCCAGGGCTGAGACTGCCAATAAACTGATCTCAGCCATGGGACAGGACTACAGTGGAGCTGGTTGAAGACTATGTGGTCCTGAGATTAATGGGTATACAAACCCACTGATGGTGGCCCTAGCCACAGGACTGCAGCAGAGTGTCTGGTCTGTAGATGGGCAGTCCCAACACATTGGCCACACATTCAGTTTAAGGCATGATGGTAATCAGACTCAAAATTATTACACATATTTTTAGAAAATGTATGTGGCTTATTTCCCATTTTATTGGACTAGTAGTCGCATGAAAGTGTGGCCAGGTCACTATTTAAGATGTGATTAGCTGCTTAGTCAGGCCTTAAGTATAACATCCACCAGGGGCCTAAGAGGATTTTTGTAGAGGGAGGGTGGGGGGAAATAGAGCATATGTATTGGTGCATTACTTGCTGTCAGTCCCATTTGTGAACTACTCGGTTGCAGTGATTCCCAGCTGAGTCTCCCTGACTAATTCACCCTCAGCCTTTCTGTTGAGATTCCAAATGTCAGGGTATTGAGACCATGCATGGGCAAGGAATTAAACTGACACAAATGCATTTTGTATAGCTTTACCACTGCACAACAACTAGGCCAGACCTGAATTTGGAGTTGAAAACTCTGTGTACCCATTACAAACATCTCTGAGCGTTGAATTATTTTATCACTGAATGGTGTTGAGTGGCATCATCGCACATCTCACCCCTTAAAAAAGACAACCCCAAAATCCCACTGTTTATAAAATTGTAACTCATTTCCCAGATCTCCTCAAACAGTTTGGAATAAGACACAGGAGAAATCACACTTCACTCGCTGCTGAGGCATTTTCTGTCCTTCCATTTGTATCAATAGTAGACTTATATTTAATTCTCATAAGGGGTTTTTTTGTTGTTTGGTTTAACAGTATGCAGTCAATAATTTTTAAACTTGCCTACTAGCCTGTATCGTTTTCCCATCTCTCAAGTTGTTCTCACCTGCATAACTGTGGATATCTCCGGACACTATCTGCCCTGGGATTACCAACCATTTGCTGCTGTGGGCCAGAGTGGACTTGACTCCCTGCCACAAGACACAAATTTCCCCTGCCTGGAAAAGTCAAGCCACTAGCTTTTATCCTCATTGCAAATACCCACCCCCTCTGCTATAACAGTGAGTGCAGGCACAAGAGAGGAACAAGGAGGCTGCTAAGGAGGGGAGAAGCAACTTGGCACAGCTGCATGCCACCTGATCATCTATGCCATCCCAAGCCAGACTGGACCTTCCCAGGCTGGATCAAACCACTTTTGAGGCAGGATTTGGTCCATGAGCTGTAGGTTACGGACCTCTGATCTTGTCCATAACACTACTTACCTAAATTAACAAAAACAGGTTATAAAAAGGAATAGCTAACTCCTTATACAATCATTTATTTCTCTTACATAAATGCAGTGAACATTTAAGTTAAAAACAGACTTAATTCCATATTGTATTGATTTGGAGTGCACTTAAGAAGATCTGGACAAAATCTTTCCACTGCAAACATTTTCTAAGACAAAAATTTCAGCTTTAGTGGTACTAACATGTTTCACAATTGTGCATAGCTTTTGTTGTTTATTTCTAAAAAAAATCTTTGTCTAAGTCCATTCTTTAAAGAATTAGAAGCATTTCAAAATAGCTCTAATCAAAGTTTTGACTTTCCCATTTGAAAAGCATTGTTTGAACACAAAACTTAGACTTTATGAAGTTGCAGCTTTTAGCTGAAAGATCTGTTATTTGCCCAGTTGTAGCATAGAGATGGATTTTGTATAAAAACAGCAAGCAAAATTAAAAATAAAGAAATAAAATTATTCACTTTTATGACTGGCTAATGCTGATTGGATCCCCCTCATCTTGAACCCCCCCCCCGCATCTTGGGGGACCTTCAATTCACCCACCTCACCCTCCAGCCCAGGCTTGACAGACCCCAAACAGAACTCCCTCTCCTACCTGCTTCCCCTCCTACTTTGAAGACAGCTTGGTGGGGTGGGGGGTGGACCTGAGCTGTATCAGCCCAGTCCTGCTCCCAGCACATGCTAACAGAAGTTAATAAAGGCACTCACTTAAACCTTTCAATCAGCCACTACTGAAGGCAGTATGTTTCTGGGGAAAAAGCTGAGGTTCCTACACCCAGAAGCTGAAGTAATATCAGTGATCAAGTTCAGGTTCACTTACAGTAAGCCACCCAAATACTTCAAAGCAAAACTCCAGCTGGAGGTCTCTGCCCATCAAGATGACCCTCAGGGTCTAGGGGCTCCAAAGCATCCATGTTGGTTTTACACTGAACACAAGTGAGCCCAAATGGAAATCTGCACCTCTTAATGTACAGATGTTTTATAATGCTTCATTGTGCCTCTGTGAATACATAGGCTGCTGAGATGTGAGAACGCAAAATCAACAGGAAAGCAAAAGGTGCTGACAACTGGATTGGAATGAGATAATGTGAAAATTTGTGAAACCAGTGAGATGTGGTAAAATAACACTGGCAAAATGCTGATAGGGAGATATACTTGCTGAAACCATGAGTGACAGGACTGCCAAAGAGAATTAGATGCCTGGGTCACTGACCAAACAACAAGAGAGTTTCATGGCTGTAAGATTACGCGTGACTAATACTGAGACAGGAATGGAATTTGCAAAAAAGTGTTAAGTCAGTGTTAAGCCAGCAAGATATTGGGAAAAAAGCCATGGCAAACATCTGTTTAAATTAGAGGGTCAAAATCATGTGTGGGTAATGATGAAGCCAAATCAGGGATGCTCCAGTTTCTAGACTCAAAAAGGATTACACACAAGAAGGGGCAGGGGAGCAAAGGGGAAGAATGGATCTGATCACCTTATTTTGCCTTAAGAAAATGACAATTGAAGGGAAGGGACGGAAGGGAGTGGGGGGTGGGCAATGGAAGGATTAACTCTGGAACCACAGTAGTGAAGATACTTGGTTTGTGGGAAAGTTTAGCTCTGGCTTGTCCAACGTGCGGCCCGCCAAGCCGTATTCTGCGGCCTGAGGGGCTGCAATGGGAAACGGAAGTAAGCTCTGTTTCCTTTCCTTTCCTTCCCACTCCTCGACCCTCCCCAGCCCCTCAGCAACTTCCTAATGGCTGCTGAAGGGCTGGGGAAGGGACAAGGTTCCCACATGCAGCCCGCAGCGGGCAGTGCCCCACGGTAGGGCCCGGGCGACTTACTGAGCGTCCTTGAGATCAGGAGGCAGCGGCACGGGGCCGGGGCCGGGGCCGGGGCCAGGGCTCAGCAGCGGAGCCGTGCAGGGCTGAGGTGGGAACTGGGTGGCGCGGGCACACACGGCTGCCGGGGCAGCGAGGCGGGCGGCGGCTGAGCAGAGGGCACCTTTCCCACACGTCCTGGGGAGGCTGCAGCTGGGAGGACAAGGAGGAGCCCGGACTGCCCCGCTTCGTGCCGAGCTGCAGCTGCGGCCATGCCCGGCTGAGCCGCGAGCCTCTCTCGCAGCCTCTTGCATGCCCTGAGGAACCCCCACTCCCTCCCCATCTGCCCGCCCCTTGCAAGGCAGTGAGCAGCAGAGGCTGTAAAGCACCACACAGGTGTCTTCCGCCAAGACGCATCCCGCCGCCTCCAGCCCTGCAGCTGCTGTGAGGGGACCTGGCTCGGCTCAGCTGGCCAGGGGCACTCGAGAGGAGGAAGAAGCAAGTGTCTGGGCTGGGACAGAAGGCTGCTGCCAGCTGTTGTCGCCTGATTCAATCACTGTGGAATAAGGGAGCGGCAGAGCAGCAGACAGGATTTTCCTTTCCCTGCCAGCTCTGCCATACCCAATTCCTCAGCCACCTGCTAGGGAGCTCTCTGCCACCTGATATATCTACTGGCACATGCCCTTGTGTCCTCCAGGTGGGCTTGAGAGAGGAGAGGGGGGATTCACATCCCAAACCCAACCTGCTCATTCTCAGGAAGAATAAAAAAATATAGCCACAGCAGCACTGGAAGTTTGCATCATCGGCCTGGCTGGTCCTGCTGTTGTCTGCTCACTACTTTTCCCAAGAAGCAGGGCAAGGTCATATGGGAGGGAGGCAGCTACACTTCCCCCCCCTAACAAGCAGATAAAAATCTTTGTAAAAATACTGTTCAGTGTTTGGATTGTGTTTGCTTCTGTTTCCCTTTGTGGGGGGCTGGGAATTCAACTTGTTAAAGATGTGTTAGTAACAAGTTATTAATGCAATCAAAGTAAATCTTCTTGAAGATTATTCTCAAAAATGCCCATATTTTGTTGCTTTAATTAGTTTCCACTCTGGTTGATACCTTTTCCACATTTGATCTATCATAGTATCTAGGGTCAGAAGGGGCCTAGAGCAGGCCATCTAGTCTGACCCCCCGCCAATTGGCAGGAAATGAGTGCTAGGGTCACAGGACCCCAGCCAAGTACCTA
>JAGPOW010003316.1:15570087-15621102 GCA_030014935.1 Caiman crocodilus
GCCACCAGGTCCCCCCTCAGCCTCCGTTTACTGAGGCTGAACAGGTTCAGGTCCCTCAGACGCTCCTCATAAGGCCTGTCCTGCTGCCCATATATCAATTTAGTGGCCCTCCTCTGGATCCTCTCGGGGCCGTCCACATCCCTCTTGAAGTGCGGCGCCCAGAACTGGACACAGTACTCCATCTGCGGCCTACTGTGTCCGACTCGACTTGCATTATACGTCTTTCATTCATTGAGACGTGAGTAGAAGCGAAAGTGTTTATTTTAATCAAGTGTTTGGTATTATTTCATTGTTGCTTTTATATTGTTTCTATTTTGGATTTTAAACCACGTTTCCAGACCCATTTCATTGTCACTTCCTGCAACTTCATTAGTGTCAAAGGTCACCTGACATCACTTCCTGATGTGATACCACTTCCTGTGAGGTCTTTGAATATGGCTTGCTAGCCCACTAGATGTTAAAAAGTTCATGATCTGGCCTCACATTCAAAAAGGTTGGACACCCTGGTACTCTCAACTAAAGTCAGGTTATGCCAGGTCTAGCCATATCAGCTCTTACCATCCTCCAAAACAAACTAGCATTTTGCCTCACCTGTTAGCAACCTTGTCTAAAAAAAATTCAGCTATGCCCCCCTCGCCCCCCCAAAAAGAAGTATGTGGTCATATGGTCTGAGGAAAAGTAAACAAGAGAAAAGCTTTGAGCTTGGGACTGCACTGATGCTAAAGGAAGTTTGCTTCATTAACCTCCAGATGATGGAAACTGTGGGTGACAGCAAAAAAAAAAGTAAGTTGAAAAGGCTCAAGGAAAGATGACAACAATTCAGAAATACGATGAATTGTGACAGTGAGGATCTCTGCAAAAGACAAAAACAGGAGAAACGGAAGATGCAAATAGGAACTGACAGCAAGAAACTGCTTGGGATCGTAAATGAGTTCAGTGGAAAGAGAAGTGGAACAATCATTGGACTGGAACCACTGAATTATGGGATTATGCCCCCAGAACTCTTAGTATAGCAACAGCATCTCCCAGCCAACAAAGCTAGATTTATTATGCTGTGCAACTCTGCCTTTCTCAGCCTGTCCTTGTAGGAGCATTTAAGTCAATGCTGCCTGGAAAACTAACCAACCCCTTTCTCTTCTTGTCTTTTCTTCTCTCATTAAATTAGTGAGAAAATGTAAATGTTATTTTCTCCCTCGCTGTCTGTCTCCTCAATGACTGGTGACTGGTGACACTATTAGGAGCTAATAGTGAGAAGATTTAATTCTGAGCTTGATGCTTTCCCCTCAGAGGCTGGTGGCCCTTCATAGGTGCTAATGGACTCTTTCAGGCATACTAGGCATCAAACCAGATCACAATTACTTTCAAGCAGCTTTCTGCCCAGATTCTATAAAGTACAAGGAAGAACCTGCAGTGAAAGATCCTGGAGTGCTAGGGCAGGTATTCTTTCCAAAGCTTTATTCTTTTATCATTACTAGGTTCATTTGCAAGGCAATAATCAGCTCACTGCCATTTCATAGACATGCTGGAGTCCAAGTCCTGGGAACACAGTGAAATAATTAAAAGGTCACATACAGAGTTTTATAGAAACATTTTGCAGAAGTTCTTTTTGCCTCTTCAGCCTCTGAAACTTTGCACCGGGTAATACCTTTCTCTGTAAACGGAATAGGTGCATTTTATAAACATAACACTTACCCCCTCTTTATACACTTACATTATCATGAATTTCTTTTAATGAGGGCTCTGGAAGCCCTGTAGGGCATTTTGAGTAAAGAAGCCAATATTTTTTTGGCCCTAATGGAGCATATTTTAAAATTTATTTTATGATGTCATGATGAATAGGATCAAATACATAAACCTTAGACTTTCTTTTTCTATCTTTGCACACAGGGATCTGAATTTATGTACACTTCTTGAGAATGAAACTAGGTATTTCCACGAGTTTGATTTTTAAAGGAAGAATGTGTTACCTTAGTGAACAGTAGGTCAATCAGGATTGGACCTCTATGTATGAGTTCATACAAAAGAGTTTGTGCCCTCCCTCCAAAAAGCATACAATCTAAGAACTGGCAGACAGTTGATGATTTAGTGTCCTGATTCTTTCCAAGAAGATCTGTAGAGGTGTTTTGATCAATGTTCATCCAGTAAGGCTATTCTTAGGACTTCTTTCAAAACAGCTGTTTTGAAAGAGAGCAAGGTGCTGTAATCCTCTGGGTTTCCCTAATTTTTAGAGTTGTTTCAATCAGTCATTCAGGCAAAAACAAATTTCTCACTAGGTGTTATAGGTAATACAAACTCTCAACCATAAGTGTGAATGCACAGAGCATGATTTGAGAGTTTGTTGCTGAAATAGCCTTCAGTTGTTGTCAGGCAGTTGATCAGACGTCTAGCAATGAAGATTAATGCCAGGATACTGAACTCCAAGGTTTCTTACACTAATCAGGTATCTTTTGCATTTCACTTTCTTTTTAGTTGCATGTTCTAATCAGATAGGCCAGGTACAGATGTAATACTTACTGCGCAGCAAGCATGAAGAAAGTGCTATACAGCTATAACCAAACAGATTTTTACGCACTCTGCGTGCCATAACAAATGGCAGTAAAGTAACCTTGGATGGATGTGTATTGGACATCTGTGTCAGATCCCATTTCAAGTCAAAGTAGCCTGTATTCCACTGACATCTCACAGAGCATTGTGGTACCCCACTCACCCCCTCCTCCCCAACAGGGCAGCCCTCTGACCTAAACCAGACCTCATCTCCTCTGCCTGAGTACTGAGCCAGCCCCACCCCTGGGCTTTCACCTACCCAAGGCAGTAAAGCCCCTGTTTCAAGCGCCCTCCCCCTTGTTCCCTGTAGCCAGCTGTGAGTTGCAATCAGGCGGGGAGAAGGAGGGGACAGCCCTGGCACTGAGGCACCTGTGCCCTTGGGCCTACCTCACCTACCTCATCATGAAGCACCCTATAGATCTGACAATGAGACCAAGAGAACCCAGCATGCACAGGCACAGCCCCATAGAAGCCAGGCCCTGCTACTGGCACCCTCTCCCAGGCATCCCAAAGGGACTTGTGTAAGGGCAGATTCCTGCGGGAGCTGGGCCCTGGCACTGGCACACCCTCTCAAGTAACCCACAGGGCTAGGTATCCTGCCAGTTGGACTCCAGCATGCCCTCTGACCCCATCAGGACCTGGTCTGGGTGGCTCACCTTACTGGTGGATAGCATGGGCTAGAAAATCAAGCCTGGGCCTGCACAGAGATGATCTCATGGCCTCTGAGGCTTGGGCACTGCTGTCAGGTACCTGGCCCATGGGCACCTGGTGTGCTGCAAGGCTGTTTTAGACCTGCAACTCCAGGGTCACCTTTCTTCTTCTTTCATATGGCATCAGATATCAAATTTCAAATCTATGAGCCCACTGTCTGGTATTATCAGTGTGCAAATTATCTCTACCCCACATGGACATTTCTAAGACTGCATCTTTTAAGTGGTGTGCTGTTTGCTGGACACCACATTCAAACAGGAGGCTGTCTAAGATGTTCATCTTATATAGTGTGGTACAAGATCTCAGCATACATGTCTCATTCTGTTCACCTTGATCCATGCTTCTGTCAAGGTTGTGCCCAACAAGGGATTCATCTGGTATTGGTATAAAACAAACAGGATTAGTCTGGACAATCATTTCATTTCCCTTCACCCTGCTCCTTAGCTAAATTTACCACAGGGCCACATTACCTGGCCTGCCGGGTTCTCCAGGGGCCCAAAACCCTGGCAGCTGGGAAGTGGTTAGGGTCTGCCATTTTATGTCTAATATACTGAGAGTACAGGGAGTACATCTGTGTGTAAGTTGAGCAGCTTGTTATGAGTCTTTGTATACTGTTAAGAACAGCATCTAGATTTTTAGTATGGCAACTTCTGGACCATACATGAGTACAGTATTCTGCTGAGGCATAGACCATATAAGTGCAGTGGTTTGGAGCACTGGGAAGTTGGCACCTCATGTCATATAGCTAAATGTCTTAAGGCAGCTACCCACAAAGAGATTTTACTACTGACTTTCTGAATGTGATGTTTATAGGTGAGGGAACAGTCTAATATAACTGCTTGGTAGACTGGGAAACAAACCCTCATGGGGAACATATCCTCTTTAACCCACCTGCCACTAACTGTTGCTGGGGGCTTCTCAGTCTGTATTACATTGAATGGGAATATAAATCTGGTTAATTGATAACTAGCCATCCTATCCCTCATGAATGTATTGCTTTTCTGAGACAGGCCCATGAACTGGTGTGGAACCATTTAACCCAAATCAGCCCTCAAACAGACATCAAAAGGCACTGAAAGCTTTTTTTTGAGCCCCACAGAGAAGGTGCAACTAACAGCCAGAACTGCAGGTTTCTTCTGCTGCACCTCCAGGTGCCATTGCCACAAGACCATTTTGCAGAGCACCTACATATGAGCACCACTGCAGGTGTGGTGCAGACTCTTCCCTGGGGTGACATGATCAAGGATCCCACAGGGGTGGGAGAGCCCTAGGTGGTGGTTGGGTGGAAGTGCTCCACACTGCATTGATCGGGAGATGCAGGGTGGTGGGGGAAGAGGAAGAACAGGCAATGTGGTGCATGGGAGCCACTGGCCTGTGGTCAAAGGAGGGAAAAGGCATCCGGTAGGGCCTACTCCAGGAAATAATAGTGGGGGATGGGAAGGGTGGGGAGAGGATGGGACCAGACCTGATGCCATAGCTGGCAAGGACACTGCCTACTTTCCAATGCCATCTCACTAACCCCAAGTGCTGAAAGAAAGGATAGTGCTACCTTGAGTTAGAAGGATTAGGACTTTGGAAAAGGTTTGGCAGCAAGGGAATATGGAAGGTTACTCCATGAAGTATTTCCTAGATTGGAAAGAGATGTTGGGCAATTATGCCCAATTTGCTGCATACCTGCTTCAGTTCAGAAACAGATGAAACCAAGGACTGCACCACTAGAAGAGACAACAGGAAATGGTCACACATACTGAAGTCTCAACTTCCTTTTTCGTAAGTTATTTTTAAGGAGGTGTTGAGGTAAGTTCCAGTGCAAATTTCCTTTTAAGGCTGAAGTGAATGGTGGCATGGGAGGGAAATGATCTCTTAGCACTGCATGACATCCCAACTTCCTAGTAACATTTTTGCCAAAGTTTTTCCACTGGGACAGTATAGTTTATGCTTATGGTAACTGGTTTGTATTAAGACCCATCGCTTTATTTTACATTAGTTACCCAAGGGCTCTCATGCTGTTAACAATTTAAAGTCACTACTCTGCTGGACTGATTTCAGTAAGAATAAAAGATTTTCCTAGCTTATGTCCAGAGGCACCCAGCCTTAATGGTTGGAATTTTTTGTTACTAAAAGTACATAAACATACACAACAGAAAATTGCCATTTATAACTCTATATAATCAATGAGAATGATCCATCAGATTTTTCAATCTTATATAAAAAAGAAACAATGGAAGAAAGAAAATAAATATAGGGCATAATGTCTGTGTTTAACGACTTATAATTATGAATGGAATTAGTTCAGGTTATACCTTCATGAAAGGAAATAGTAGTTCCCCTACTTGACACAACTGAATTTGGGAATAAGCACATGGAAGCAAATAATAGACTTTTTTTTTCCCTTTGTCCTTCTTGGAGAGGGGGTATGGGAAGTCACAAGCTCCCCCAGACTCAAGAGGCGCCAGTTGCCCATGTGAGAAGTGATAGAGAACTGCCATCACCTTGCATTCATTTCTCCTACTAGCTGCAAAGAGTAGTTGAATCAGCCTAAACTGATTAGGATTGATATCTATAGGATAGCTTTAACCTCTTACACTCTGAAAAGGAAGAGAAAGTGAAAGAGTAATTTAAGAAAAATCTCTCACAATGCCTTCTGTACCTACTTTTGGTAGCGCTTATGCACCATGCATTGTTCAGGATTGTGTCTAAAATTAATTTTTTATCTACTTAACCTTACATCCAGTTCCTATTGCTCTCTACATCATTTGCAACATTCTTTCCTTTTTGCACCAGGATGGCATATTATTTAAGATTAAGCAGCCCTCTGAATTCAGTCAGTAATTGACTTCTATTTAGTGTAATTGACTGAATAGTTATTAGAACAACAGAAGTAATTGAAAAGGTTCTCAAATGACCATGCATCCTTATTCTGAAAATTGTAACAGAGTTTCTAGAGTTTAACATATGATGCACTTTCTGTAACCAATCTGTGCAAAAAAAAAATAGCAATACTTATTTCCGAGTTAAATATATTTTGATTTTTATTACACTTGCTCAATTTGGAGTTCAGAGTTCTGTCTCAAATTTAATATCTTCTGGTTTAAATTAAATACCAGAAGGTTTTCACTTAGCTGTGTGTGCTAACTGGCCATCCTAGTTTTAAATAGGTGTTTTAGGAAGGTTAGTTAAATAAAAAACTCTTACATTTTACATTTTATTTTAAAGTATTTATAAAAGTAAAATTCTATAGCAGTTAAAATAGCAACAATCAAATATAACTGTGCCCACCTTTGTTCCAATAGGCATTCCCAAGCCGCTTTTGCTCGGGCAGCTGACCAGGTTTGTCCCAGTCCTGCAAGAGAGCCCCAGAGGGTGCCTCAGATGACGCTGAGAGACCCCCCCGAGACTCACCTGCCATGATTTTGAATGGACCTTCAGTGGTGGGAGTCCCCTTCGAAGCAGCCTCCAGGGTTGTCATGCCTTCGACGGGCACTCACAGGGCTCCAACCTCCTCTACACCCTGGCCAAACACCACCACCTGCTGCGGATCTGTCAGCTTCTTCTTACTGGCCCCGCCTTGTCTCTTCCCTAGGATGTCCCCTAGTCCCAGACCAGCGTGACTCGGTGACCTAAGCGGGGCTCCAGTCTGAGGGCTAAGGGGCCCCTGCGGGGTCTCTCTCTGGCTTCCCTGCCAGCTCTCCCACCGGTTCCTCCACTGGCTTCCCTGCCGGTTTCTCTGCCAGTTCCTCCGCCGGCTTCCCTGCCAGCTCCTCCGCCAGTTCCTCCACTGGCTTCCCTGCTGGCTCTCCCACCGGTTCCTCTGCCGGCTCTCTCACCAGTTCCTTCACTGGCTTCGCTGCCGGCTCGCCCTCCAGTTCCTCCACCGGCTTCCCTGCTGGCTCTTTCGTCAGCTCCACCTCTGGTTTCTTTGTAGGGGAGGTTCTCGCCACTTCTGCCACTTCCCTCGCTGCAGCAGCTTTCCCTGCCTCGGGCAGACAAACCCCTGCAGGCTCCCTGGTCTTCTGCCTGCCTCCTGTGTCCCTGGAGCTGCACTTTATTCCCGCCGGGTGGTGTCTCTTGCTGACATCACCCAGTCCCATCTGAATATGAGCGCGGCTAATGAATCATGCAGGTGGCTTCCCAGCTTGCGCTCCCCTGCTACCCCCAGCTCCTGCAAGGGGTAAGTATGGGCTTTCTTTCTCTTTGGTTTTGGGCCGGGGTTTCCCCATAGTCCCGGTGTCCCTAGGAAAATAATTAACTGTAGTTTCAAATAAAGCTCAGAAAACACTATCTCACGTTCAGTGAAGTGCAGGAATTACTTTTCTATGAGGTGTTTTAGCATGCAGTGGTGTAATAATAGTTAGGTAAAAGTCATAAGTAGGGAGGCTGTCCACAAGTTTGTGTGTGGCCATGGGCCTGTTGAACCCCACTAGATCCTGCAGGTTCTTGGGCCCCTTGTTTGGTCCTGCTCCAAATAAGTGCCTCATGGGACATCTTGAACCTTACGGGTTAGATGCATGGCTCCAAAGCCTCCTCTTTACCACACCCCAGATGGTATACAAATACTGTTCCCTCTTTTGGGGTCTCAGCCAACTCAGCCTCTGCCCCTTTTATGTAGCTAGGTCTCAGGGCTGTGTGAAACACCCATCGAAATTTCATGTCAAATCTGTTTCAACACATTTCAAGCTCGAAACAGCAAAATCAAAATGAAACAAAAGGCTTTGAAACAGCTTCGAAATAAAATGAGGGCATTCAAAACATTTTGAAATGTTTCAAGTTTTGAAGTTGGGCTTGCTGCAGCTAAACAGAAACTAAGGAGAGGAAGGGGGAAGAGGTGGGAAGGACTGCTCTCTGATATTGACATCGAGCTCCCCATTCAATTCCCCAGTTCTCTGATAATTGCCCCAGCTCATCCTTGGGATCATGGTCCTCCACCCCTCCCCTCCCCTCCCCTCCCCCAATTGGTGCTTGCGGTTTCAACAGGCTGCTGCTGAAACCACAGGAAGGCAGCAGGACTGTGCCAGATTCCTCCTGGTGGGGCGCAGGCCCCTGGATCTGTGCACGGGATGATACCAGGCTGCTGCTGCCAGCTGGGACCAGTGCTCGGTGCAGCTCATGCAAAGCACCAGGAAGCCTGGTGCTGCCAATGGCCCCAGCTGTCAGTGGCAGCATGTTGTCATCCCACGCGCAGATCTGGAGGCCCGCATCCCCCAGGAAGAGTCTAGTACAGCCCTGCAGTCCTCCTGGGGGGTTGCGAGCCCCCAGATCTGTGTGGGATGACAGCAGACTGCTGCTGCCAGCAAGTGATACGAGTTTTGCTTTGAACAGTTTGAGGTGCAATTTCCCAGAAATTCCTTCATCTATTTCCTTGAAACTTGGCAGACTTCATGCCCTCAGAAGGAACTACCATCCCTACTGTTTTCATTTGAATCAGGCAGGACATGACAAAGTTATAGGCATTTTCATGATTCCTCATTATAGCCAATGGGTGAAATGCCAAAACGTATTGAAAAAGCGAAACAGTTTCAACAAAATGAAATGAAACAGTGCTTCAAAACAAAATGAAATGAAACACTGTCCCTTCAAAATGGTGAAATGGAAGTCAAAATGAAACTGCTGTTTTGTACAGCACCACTAGGTCTTCTACTTAGACCCACTGTGTTAGGTACAACTTTGAAGTACTAGCTTTAATCAATCTCCTCTTGTCACTGGGTCCCTGGCCCTTGTCAGCTAAAACCTCCAGCCCCCGGCACTGGGCTCTCTGGCCCCTGTTGCGCCCCTCTGGGCACTAATGAGGCCTTCACTTCCCCTTATAGCCTCATCCCAAAACCATTGGTGTAAATGACAACAAAAAGACAAGCCCTTAGGCAATAACATAACAAAAGAGGCCACACTCCCCCTCTTTAAGACAGCAAACTTCTCCCTTAGTATTGCATGCCTCTTAGCCCTAGGTACCTTATCAACTCCTGGAGCCTTATCTGTCTTGCAGGCAGCAGATCAGGCAACCAAATGTCTCTAGGTAGCTCCTTCACACAAGGGCTTCTTCCCCTGGCAGCTGCCAGATAACTAACCCTTCCTAGCCCAGACCTGGGGCTTACGTGTGCCCCGGGGGCCCTGTCTCCTTTTGGTCAGCTGACTGCATGCAGGTGCCAGCTAATTCCCTCATTAGCTTGCTGCCCTGGTAAACTGCACCTGTGGAGCTCAACCTAGACTGCAGGACTCTGCAACTAGGCTGTTTTTGCCCTTAAAGGAGCAGGCTCGTTTTAGTGTCAGAAGACAACATATATAACAGTAAGTGTTGATAGGAGATATACATGTTAGAGACAGAGACCAGCTTGATCCAAACATAATCTTCCTGATAGAAGTCAAAAGATAATCTTAATGTTCTACTAAACAAGAGAAGTGAGAGATTGGAACCAATGGACCAAATTTAGTATGCTGAAAGTTTAGCCTAACTGGTGAATGAAATAACCAAGGTTATGACTCCTTTTGCTATCTTTGATGCTGGGATGAAATTAATGGTGTGGGGAACCCCCAAAATAGAAAAGGCCAGCAGGTCTCTACTTACTCCAGGGCTTTGTCCTTCATCCTCAAATTTCACAGCAGCTGGACTACCAGATAAATGCCTGGCACCTAAGCTGCATCAGCCAGGGGCTCAGGGTAAGACATGCGAGACCCTATACAGTCTTCCACATCATGTGCACAACCCCACTAACTTTTTCTTGTCCACCTTCTCATCTTGTATTCTTAATCCTGAAACCAAATATACAGCACCAGCTAAACAAGGTAAGGTAGCTCATCCAGCTGTGTCCAATTAAACACAGACCAGTAGAGGGAAGAGATGTGTGGCTCCAAACCACCCCTTTACCATGCCTCAAGCCCAGCAGATGGTATTGATGTTGTCTCTCCTGGGTCTTGTTCTAACTCAGCCCTGTGTCCTCACTGGGCCCTCTGCAGCCCTGTCTCTGCAGACTGGCACTGGAGTCTCCAAACTGTTGTAGGCCCCCAGTGCGGCCTCCTCCTTCCCCAGTAGCCTCAACCAAATCCACCGGTCAAATGACAACTAAAATCTGAGCCCCTGGGCTATAACATAATGTAAGCGGTTCTGGGTATGCTCTGTTCCTTTAAAATATCCAGCTTCTCCCAGCACTAAGTGCTTTATAAACCAGAGTCTCAGGTGAGCTCCTGGAGCCCCTTAATCCTACACAGGGTAGAACAAGCAGCCAAGGCGCTCTGTGAGCTTCTTCTCCAAGAGCTCCTTCCTCCTTGGCTGCTGACAGAGAACTCTCCTCCTCCCAGCCCTGGGGTCTATATTTGCTCAGGGCCCTGCCACTCCCAGACAACTGACTGGGTACAAGTGCAGGCTAATGTACTCGTTGGCCTGTTGCCACTGTAACCTGCACCTGTGAGCTTCTGCCTGGCTCTTAGGACCCTCTCCCCAGGCAGCTTCTGCTCTTATAGGAGCAGGCACCTTAGTGCCCTGCGACACTGAGTATGAGCTGCACACACAACTTCTTTTAGATCAGCTTGATTATGAGTTCTGTAGGGAACCATTTGTTCTCTCAAGACATTGCACTGTTTCCATGGTAGAAGATACTGCAGTTCCCATCTGAGCAATTTTGTCTGCAGAGTAACAAGAAAAACCTGCATGAGTCATTCAGTAACGATCACCAAGATTTACCAATCTGCCTGGCAACCTCTTGGAAAAAAATGTTGTGGTGCAGACAAAGAAACACATTTTGCTTTCCAACTAACCATATTTTAAGATCTTAATCTTTAAAACAAATCTGCCATACTTTGTTGGAATTAACATGAAACTCCTATGACTAGTAGTCCGGTCATTGCCACGCTTTCTGGATGGAGCTAAAAGGATGGGTAACAAGCTTAAATTTTAACAGCCTGCAGGACCTTGACCTATATATCACATGCATGTGTAGAGAAAAAACTTGTAGTAATGTGTAGTAAGCATTATTTTCATGGAAAAAAAACGATTTTGTGTGGGTGGGGGGGAAATTCCTTCATTAACTAAGCAGGACTGTATTTCTAAGGGGGAGAGGGGAAAAAAAGAAGGCACACACATCTGTCAAATCAGAATTAGTATTTTTTTTAATTTAATGATATTTCCACTTGAATAATGCAGAGAAGATTTCATAAACAAATCCTTTATATTATTGGCAAACTCTGCCAGAAGATTTATATGCTAGTGATACAATCTCATGAACAAAATGGGGTCTAACCATTTGTGTTAGTAGTGGCAGCTATACTGGATGACTTACACTGGGCTACATTATATCCAATTATTAATTTTAGTAGGATGTTAATAATAGGACCAGCAGTTAGTTAACCCCCAAATCTCATAAAACTAAACTTGTCAGGAATTAGGTTTTCTGTTCTTTCAGTCTCTTCCCCTCCCTGCCCCTCTCTCAATAGCCTAATATTTTTTGTGACATTAAAGGGGAAAAAATGCAGATTGAAGATTTATTTTTGATTAAACAGGCATACAAGATGGGTCACAAAACCTGTTAATTATATTTAAGTTGCTACTCCCACTTTTGATAAGGACAGTAATTAAATCTATTTTTAAATAAAACTACATTTCATCTTGTTTTTAATGAATAAAAGAGCAATGCACCCTGAAAGTGTGAAAAAGCCTTTCTTGACCATTCTTTTGGCTATTTTACTGACCACATTGTGCCTGATAATTAGATCACAATACTAGTACTTGCCTCTGTTAAAATGTTCTGACAGTTGCATGATGGTAGTCAATAAAGCAGATTGGGAGGCAAGAAACAACCAAGGATCAATGTTAGTGAATACAGTTTCCAGTTTATAGCTCCAAATAGCTTTACTTCAACTTTACCTGTCTTCTGTGCTGGTGCTTGTTGAGAGCAGTCCTTGCTTGTACCACGTCTCAATGTCATCAAGGATATGTTAGGAGGTAAAATAACCATAGCACAACAACCAGTAAACAATGCCTTCTAGGGAGAAAGATGTAATGCCAGAAACCCTAGGTCCACAATAGTTGCTCCAATATCAAGTGAATGTCCCAAGGACCAACTATAGTAGCAGTAGCACCACATTATATTCAGCAAGGATCAGCCACAGGAATTGAGAAATCCGGCGCCTGTACTGGCTGATCTCATTCTTGCCATTTTCTAGGATGCATGCATGCCAAGGAAAGAAAATGGGAAGACTCCAGAAAAAAAAAAGGGGGAGCATAATTAAACTATTACCTGCTTTGATGCATGTGATTAGCCAAAATTTGAGATCCTATGGATTGTTTCTATATGGATGAGAAATGTGATGGCTAAGTCAGATATTTCTTTGATACCATCTGTTTGTTTTCCGAAATATACGCAAAGTCCTGTTCCAGATTACCATAATAGGAATCAACAGGAGACGGTTATCTCCGTCAATATTCCAAGCATCTTACTCCAGTCATGATATCTAGGCCTCTGCTTTCTCCCCAGTCCCCTGAGAAAGAACCCGCTCTCTGCCTACACAGCTCAGCTTCTGACTGCCCATGCATCTGGACTGTGTGTTAATAGATGGCTCCTATTGTTTCAGCTACTGTACTCCAAAACCAATTTAACAAACTGTTACATTAAACCACCAATAAAGAACATCTTTTATACCCATTGGATACAGTAATGTTGCACCCAACCTTCTGACTAAAAATATTCAGAGGGAATGGAAAAATTAATTTCTCCAAGTGGTAATAGGAGTGGAGAGAACTAAAGTGACCACCTTACTTCCTCTTAACCACCTCCTAACTTCTCCTTCTCACTCACTTCGAGGGTTGCCATCATAACTGGTCATTAGGAAACAAGTGCATCTCAAATACCCATGACTAGTGGAAAGAGGAATCTGAACAAATAATTAAAGCCCAAATATAAAAAAATATGTCCTAAATTCAGCAAGATATTTATTTGAAACAGGATCTTTTCCTACCATCTTGTATAGCTAATTTATACTTTATCACACTGGCGCTTGATCATTCCTGTTCAACAGTTATCGGTGGTTTTTATCTTTCTAAGAAGACATTAACAAGCATCATTCTTTATGGAATAGATAGTAGGTTAGCCAATTGGTAGCTCACACGGTTCATTTGTTTTAGTAGAGATTTTATATAAATTTACACCTTCCTTGCACTGAACTTTATGAGAGGGATATTGAGTTCATGTTTTGTAAATTTTTATAAAAGCAGAACTAGCATCAAAGTAGAGTACCTGGCTTCCTGTTTGCTTTGTAGTAGGTTTGCATTTCCAAAAAACCCTGCATAAACATGAAGCAAAGAGAGAGAGAGAGAAATGGAGTCCGCCAGAATTATTTTTGCAAAACATAAGCTCTGGATGTAAATTTCACTATTAGGAAAAATGGTCAAAGAAGGATACTTTCAAGTTACAGCTCTTTTGAACAACAGTAAGCTAAAAGGTCTTTTTAATTTCATTTAAAAAAAAAGCCCTTTATGTTTCAGGTACCTGCTTTACAAACAGGAAACAGGTATGCATTTGTGTCAAGAAAATGAAGTGACAGGTTTCATTTGGAAGAGTGAGGAAGCTAATGGTAACATAAAGAGTTGAAGTACAAGGTGTGCTTTCTTAGATAATACAAATACTGACTTTGACATTCACTGTACAAACATCTGTAAAGTCCAGTTGTTTATGTTATTAATGGTGTAGACATTTCCTGCAGGCAGTCTCTGGTTCAGTTTTTCTACTAGTGTAAATCAGAACAGCTGTACTGAATTGCTAATGGTCAAACCAGTCAATAGCTACAAAGACTCTTGTTCTAGGTTTCCAAAACCTTAGAAGGCAGTCCTAGCCCTGGCATTTTTTAATCTATTGTGTTCAATTTCAATTTTGAAACCTTGAAGTTCTTTTAAGAACCGGCAGCCAGAGACGGGGAGGAAATAGCAGGGCACCACTAATGGGTTTCATTGCTCTCTGCTGAAAGCCAAAGGAAGGAAAGGCCAAGTACCATGGGATCATTTCTAAGTTCTGAAAGAAATGTGGTCTAGCACCTATAAACTGTTTTTCTTCTAGCTCAGTAGTTCGCAACTGGGATTCCATGAGATCCTGCTGGGGCACCGTGATGTTGGCGCAGCTATTGCAGGGTGAAATTGGCCTGCGCATTTTTTCAGGAAGCACATCAAAGTCAAGCTGAGAGGTGGCTGCAAGATAGATCCATGCTTGCCTGCATTATGTTATGTAGACAGATGCACCATTTTTGCTGTAGCTCTTTTGAGTTCAGCTCCAACCTCAATTCTGAAAATGGAGATACGTGGGGTAGTTTCATCCCACAGCAACAGCAGCCTGGAGAAAGAAGCTGCTGCCACCAGGTAGAACTGCCTCATCTCTACCTCTGTTTTCAAGAAACATGTTAGAATTAGGGAAATCTGCAGCAGAAGTTGTGTGCCTGCCCATGTGATATAATGCAGGCTAGTTTCTTCTGCAGCCACTTAGTTTGTCTCAGACATGCCTCCTGAAAAAAGAGAAGTGTGGGACAATTAGAGCTATCCCATGTGCTTCTGTTTCTGGGGGAGACGGCAGGATTGGATTGGGAAGGGCAGCAGCAAGTACATGTGCTCCCATTGCAGCCATCCAGTCTGGCTCTGCATGCAGCACTGTTCTGCCTGGCCACAAGGATAGTGGCAGTGGGATGGATGCAATACCTAATCAATTAATAACATGTTCATTATCAGTGGAATTATAATGTTTATATTATAATATTAACAATGTATTCATATTGATTGGGGTGCTGCTGAATTTTGAACATTTTTGTAGGAGTGCCTTGAGGCTAAAAAAAAAGGTTGGGAACTACTGTCTGTTCCTGGTGACACTAACCTATTTTTGCTCATACTCTACCTGTTCTGGTTTCCACCATTTTCCACTCCTCTTCAGTCTAGTGTTGTTGCTGCTTTCTCTCTCCCTCTCTCCCTGTTAGATACTACCCTGGCACCAAAAGGCAAAGCAGTTAGTGTACAGGACAGGGAGTCTCCTGCTCTCCCTCTCCAGTCCCAATGTCTCAGCAGTACCCAGCATCTGCAGAAAGTTATTTTCAACACTGACTGCCCAGGTCAGGAGCAGATCTGAATCTCCTCAGATCTTAGCTGCCAACTTCTAAAGTTTCAAATCATTTGCAAACTGGTATGTTTTAGGATTTTAAAACTATTCTGTCAGTTATCATGCAGCAGGCAGAGTAAAGATGCAATTTATAGACTACTTAAATCAGGGATGCAGAAGTTTTCAAGAGCCCAATTTCACTTTTTCATGGTGCATCTATACCCTGCCTTCTGTTTTACTCCAGACTATATGGCTAACTACCTCTCTCATTTTTCATGGATACATCAGATAAGAGTGTGACATCCCTGCTAAATTTAAAACTTGCTCCAAGTAATGTATTAGAGCTTCTCACTAAGCCACATGTACTAAAGGACACCTCTTCTCCCTGCTCACCTCAAACATTATGCATTCCTCTTAGAAATACTGAAGCTGATTTAGCTAATGGTTTCAAAAAATAATTTGTTAAGAATAAAACACACAGCTTCAGCACAAACTATTAGAAAAGGACAACTTTATAAACAGGAATCTGAGTTTTCTGTTTGCAATGGAAAAATGCATAAAAACACCAATTTTCTCATTTTAAGGAAAAAAACAACAATGCTTGCAGACTTACAGAGTTCCATTCTTCAAGGGGCATGGAGGAAGGCAGTCAGGCAGGGGGCACAATGTATATGTGTGCATGCACACATGCATGTGGCAGCCAGGCAGTCTAGAGAGCAGCTCCTGCATCTTTCCTCAGTAAGTCGCGGGGGGGAGGCATTGAGGCCCCAGTAGTGAGGGAAGAAAGGAGGGAAGGAGGAATAGGCTTGGATAAGGGTGGGGCTGGACCTGGGAATGCTACCCAGCTGGAGTGGTGAGTGGGGCCTCGGTCCTGGGGCCAGTGTGGGAATGTGGGGCAGTAATGAAGCTGGCTCCCTGCCGCTGCATGCACTACCAGGGGGCACATACGGGGTATATGCCCCCCCAGATTTGTGTGAGGGGCAGGGGCAGATGTGAGCTATCTGCTATGATCTTGGAGGTCCCCATTTTGTTGTCATCTCTTTGAAGCCTCTGTGGCACAGGGGGCCAGGGGCCTGTAGACCTAGGTCCCTGTCCCTGTCACCTTGGCAGCTGAGAGTCCCCTCTGGCAGGGTGGGGGGGGCAAGAGACTTTGGGTGAGAAGTGAGGGCCACCAGGAGGGCTGGGGTGCTATGGTTTGGGAGTGAGGGAAAATGGCATGGGCAGGGGACTAGCATATCAGGGCTGTCTAATGCCACAAAGCAGTTGGGGGTGCCCAAGCTGGACCTACACCCTGGTGAGTGAAAGGGGCAGGGAGGGCTCTGATTTTTTATGAGAAATACCCAAAAATAAAACACCAACATTTTAGGTATTTAGAATTTGTTTATTACAGTGATGGAGGTACTGGTAGACTTCCAAATTACTTTAATAAAATGCTTTCTTGATAGCTTTACAATTTTAAACTGACATTTATAGATATAGTGGTGTTTAATTTTAATTGTGGAAAAAAACATGGATTTGGGGGTTTTATATCAGATCATTTGCTTTTGTTATCAGAGAATTTAAGATTTTTAAACAGAGAAAACCAGGATCCCTGGTTATAAGCCTTAGGCTAGAGGGAAGTAGTTTCTGATGACAGGTGATACTAACAGCTCTGACTCAGATGTCCAATTACTTTCCAGCTACTTACATGACATTTCATACATACTAGGTCCAGTACTAGGGCTGTGTGGAACAGCACCATTTCATTTTGTTGCCTGTTTCACCATTTTGATGGGACAGTGTTTTGTTTTGAGTTTTGTTTTGATACGAAAGCACTGCGCTCCATTTCGTTTTGTCAAAACTCTGTGCTGTTTCGACGTTTTGACCCTAGATTATAATGGAGAAGCACAAAACTGGCTATACCTATGTCATTTTTTGGCAGACTTGGATGAAAACAGCAGGAATAGTAGCCTCTTCTGAGGCATTAAGCCTGCCAGGTTTCAAGGAGATAGATGCAGAGCTTTTCTGGGAAACTGCATTTCAAGCTGCTGACAAGCAAAACTTGTGTCACATGCGTGTGTTAAAGTACAGTGGCGACAACGCTTATTTCTCACAAGTAGCCTCCTCTAAGGCTGTTCTTCCCCCTCCGTAATAAAGTATTTATTCACAGATCTATTCCCATTCCTCTGACCGAGGCCAACCATCCTACAAGCCTGATAATTAATTACATATTTCCATAGCACGACCTTCATTTTCATTTCCTCCACCTAAGAAGATGGGTGAACCCTAGCACAGGTGACAGCCCCCACCTCTTCAAAGGGTCAGCACATCACCATGTAACCATCCCCAGTGCCTTAGCTCTGAAAGCAGAATTGAAAATAAGTTTGTTATTCATGTACACAAACTCCCTTTTATATCTTGGTACTGTAGATTTAACAAGCACTACATGGCCTGGGAAGGTTTTTTTTTGTCTGGTTCTTTTCACCCTGTAGGTGTTACAATTAATTACAGCAGTGTTTTCTGTTTTGCAAGTATTATGATAGTTAATGATGATTAGTGTAGATAATTTTGTTAGGCTCCGACTTTCTAGCTTAGAGGTATCACTTTCATTTTAAAGTGTTGATTGTTTCTTATCTAACTTTGAAAATGAGATAAGATACATTTAAACTGATGTTTCTTATATTGTCTAACTACATAGATTTATATGGTAATTTAAAATCTGATAAGCTATGAGTGGCATAAGACTGCATAATAAAGCAATCAAAGCCGTTGACACTTTGGAGGGAATTGAATTCAGTCTTGCTTCAAAAAGAGAAAAAAATTACTGCTACATGCTGGGGACCAGAGTGCTGGGGGAAACATTTAGGGCTAGAGTCATTATTTAACTTACATGCAGTGTCCTCATTTTCTCTGCATGGCTGGACAGGTGCATCCATTCTGTGTTATTTTAGCAAGAAGAATAAAGGAAATAAATGCTCAAATACCAGCATCTACGTGGAGAGTAACTGACTGACAATTCCTGTGAGGCTTTGGGTTATAGATTTTTCCTACCACTGCTCTCCTTATATAATTTTGGGGAAGAAAAAGGCAGAGGTGAAAAAAGGACAATGGGACAGAGCTGAGTTGAGCCCAGTCAGGTCCAGTCACAACACCATGGCTTATTCTGTGAGGGGGTCAAGATTCCTCCCAATGGAAAGATGCAGGAAACATCTCTGCTACTTCTGGGTTATACTCTGGGAAATAGAGTCTTCCAAACCCAAATGGAATAAAAGTTTTTGCGCTCAGAGAAACATAGTCTTTGTGCTTGTCTTTAGGGGACCTGCAGTACCCCAAAGAAGGCATGGAAGGATTGGGGCTATGCCATGTAGCAACATAACATGTCATTCAGGAGCAGACGAAAAGGATGGAAGAGCCTACACATGCTTGAATATGATTCTAAGAAAGGCCTTCCTTGATCTCTGCCTACAAACTGCACTACCCTAAAGGAGGGCTGTGGCTTAAAGAATTGATCTGGTTCTTAACAAGAGGAAAAATGAAACTCTGATGCACGTGTTAGGCCATGTGCCAGTTACTGCAGCAGTCTGTTAGTCTGAACATCAGAGATATATGTGATCTACTTGTTTGAGTTATATAATCCATATTTTATGACTGAATTGTGATCAAACAATGTTATAGCCATTGTTCTTGCTATAACTGCGGTAGCATAAGACAGCTGAGCAGCAATATAAAACCATCCCCCTTTCTAGCTATACATGCTGATTAACTATCTGAAATAAAGAAAAGACAGTCCTGGGAGAAAGCAGGTGGCTGAGATATTTTGTTTTTTGAAAGGACCCGTTGACTAGTCCATAAGAAACCATAGGGTTCATAGATTGTTAGGGGCTGGAAGGGACCTTGCGAGATCATCTGGTCCAGCCTCCCTGCACTAGGCAGGATCCTGAGGTGTGCCTCTGATGTGCAGTCTTAGCCTTTAGCAGTGGGTACTTGACTGTATTTACTTGCAGAGCTGACCTGAGCAGGGTACAGGGCTCAGGGTAAATAAACCCATGCAGAGCCCTGCCTCTACTCCAATCTGGGCCCAGGACCTGAAGAAGCTGGCAGCAGCACTGGCAGCTGCGGGGGCGAAGGGGAGAACTAGTCACTGGACATGGAGCTGCTGCTCTGCCCAGCTCCGCACCACTGCTGCTCTGCCCCACTCTGCGGGGTCCCCCAAAGTGCGTGGCCCAGGACAGCCCTGTTTACTTGAATCAAAGATGAGGTTGCACTCCCTTCACAGTTGGCATGGGGAACAAAAATCCTTACCTTGGACTTGAGTACTGGCCGGGGCGGCTTGTGGCTCATCTCTGGCTTTGAGCCTTGGCTTGGGCCCGAAGCCAGAGTTGAGCTGCAACCTGCCCTGGGCCAGAATGGCTAGTTTGGTGAGGAAGCAGGTCATGTGGCTAGGGTCATGTGGAAACCCGCAGCCTGCCCTCCCACTCTTTGTCCAGCCATGCCTGTTCCTGACCCTGCCGTCCCCACCCCCACAGATGCCCCCTCCCCTCCTAACTTTCCGCTCTGGCTCCAGCCCCTACCCCACTTGCTGAGAGCTGCTGCTGTTTCTCCCTAGCCAAACTAGGTTGAGGCCAGCTGGGGTCACTGCTGCTGCTGACCGTCCCAGTGCCGAAGCAGAGCTGCAGTGGTAGGTATGGTATGGAGGGGAGGGGGTGACGGACAAGCACAGCATGGAGGGGTCAGAAAGAAGTGATCAGCACAGGTGGGTGAGAGGCAGGAAGTGGGAGGACAGGGACAGCCACAGGCATGGGGGAAGGCGGGCAAGGAGCAGCCACAGGGATGGAAAGGACAGGCAGACCCTGGTGCACGGGAGCAGAGAGGGAAGGCAAGGGTAGGGATTTGGCCTCTTACCTTCCACCACTGGTTTCTCTTCCATAACAGTAGGAAGAAGAATTTAAGGCAACCTGTCACTAGGTTCTATACATTGAAAAATGAGAACACATAATATAATGTCTTAGATTTAGGTAAATACTATACTATTGTGCTATGCTATCCTATGTTATTGTTCAACTCAGTATATAACTGGAGCTATTAAGAGAAGGCAACATCAGTAATGGAAAGAGGGGATGTACTGTGGAGGAGGTGGAGAAAAATATGGGACTAGGCCTATGAATCTATTCTAAGTAAAGCAAAAATGTATCTGCTTCATTATAGTTCATGAATGCTTGGGAAAAAAAGACATGTCTGCCTTCTGAAAGAGTTTAATGGACCATACCTAATAAATACACAAGTCCCCTTATGCATGCAGAAGAGAAGTGGCCCAATCTCATAATTTAAGGTAATTTCTTCTGCAGATATGAACTTTATAGATTACCTTCTCTATTTCTACAGTAGCCACAGCTCTCCATTTTAGTCTGCCACAGGGTGGAAGTCAAACATGATGTTTTTCATGTGATGGAAGGCGAGCAACCCTATTGCAGTATACCTCATTGACACACATCTTCTCTCTGTCCTACAAATAATGTTGGGATCAGGAACTGTTGATAATTACCTGACATATCCTTCCTGCAATTTCCTACAAGCTAGGATCGGGGAGCCCACTGGGTTTTCCGATGCCTTGAAACAGTTTTGACACTTCCTTGGAACTATTTTTAAGCGGTGTCCCCTTGTCTCCAGATTCCTTGAGCAGTTACAATTAAACAAAGCTGAATTTATGTAAATCAGTGGTGGCTTTGCTGATTCAACTTTATTTTCTTTAATAGTCTGGCTCCAAACATAACGGCTGTCATGTTTTGATGCTTCTGTACAACTTGTCAGAGAAACATGTAGTGTCTGCTGCTGATGTGACCTTTTTGTAAAGGCTCTGCATATAACCAAGGGCAAAAACATCTATGTCCATTCTTTTGGGAAAGGATCAGTTAGGCAAGAGACCCAACCCATATATACTAACCCAGCACGCACAGGAGTATTTGTATGATTATGAACAGCTTTGAACTGTTGACTGTGTTTCTGCAAGTGAACAATTAGTCTCTCCTCTATAAATTTTAATAAGCATAGAGAAAACCATCTACTCCATAGTTGTTAGCTTTTTCCTTATCTCATTGTTATAGAAAAAGCCATTTGGCATTTGTCAGCTTTCTCTGTGTATCTCCAGAAGAAAGATGTTCACTCTGTATTCATTAGCATTTTTTTATACATCTTCATAAACAAAAACACCCATTCACTGCTTCTCAGCTTCCTCCATATGGTCTGAGAAGGGAAAGTTTTGCTTGGCAGTTGTCTTGTTTTTAGGTATTTTTCATAAGCAAATTGCTTGCTTGGCATTCATCAGTTTTATGTGCCTCTCTTCAAAAGGAAGATGTCTGCTCAGCTTTCACTGACATACAAAACACAATCTCATTACAGGACGGATGATAAGCAATTTATTATGCATAAAGTCAAACATCAAATTAGCATTATGGGGAGGTCTGCTGTACTGTGACTTATCATTTGGGCAAAAGGTTAGGGAAAAACATCCCTATGACCAGTAATTAGAGTGGATAATTAAGACTATTAATCTTCTTATTGATTTTCTGCATTGATGCACTGTGATGTAATCAGAACAAAAGATCCATGATCTGCTGGACCATGTTTGTATTCATGTCTTGATCTAGTGGTGCTCTTTGACATTAATTACTTGGGCTGGAAAGCCCTCTTTAACCCATGCAGATCATTACTTTATGTTCACAAGAAACAATTTTAGACTTTGATCCGAAGCCAGCTGAAGATATTCCGTCTGATTTTTTAGTCCATTATGCAGGTTGTAATTGCAGCTAGTTACTATTCAGGGTATACTCTTATATCCACTGGGCACATTTACACGTTCATTAGTGCACTGTAATGTTATTACAGTTACTAACTTAATGTGCTATAATCGGCACACTTTTTTAGCTAATGCGCAGTAGAATAATTTGCGGTAAACTTTAGCACATTAGCACAGCTTTAACCATAACGTGCTAATGCACAGTAGAAGTAATCTACTGCACTTCTAGTATCCCATGTAGATAGAAGTCAATTACTCATGCACCAAGAAAATAACTCAAGGTTTATTCATCGCTCCCCCTCCCCCACCACCCCTTCATCCTACACATTCATCTAACTGTATAATTCCTTCTCTCTTTCAGTGTTCAGTCATCTTTAAGGCATAATTGTTTCTCCAATAAAACTGAAGAACATTTTGTTCCTGTATCAATGGTGCTACAGTGGATTCAGGGAACCTTAGACCTATGGGGAACCATACAAACAAGCAGAAATAAGGATATTTCTACACCCTAAGGGATTTTCATTCATAGAAATTAGTACTGAGAGCATCATGGACACTATTACAGAAATACTACTCACATATGGGACTTTGGCAGCCAGATGCCTGTCTGTCTATGGTTAAGTGACTATCACTAACTCAGTTTTTTTCTATCTCCTTTATAAACTGTGGCAAAATCCTAACCTTCTCTTCCATCTGACTGCTGCTAATATCTTAGATATGCTCTCTATTATATTAAAATGCATATCTATATTTTGATATATGTATATGTGTATGTGTGTATAGATATATGTATGTATATATTTGTGTGTGCATATATATGTATGTGTGTATGATTTATTCTATTCAGGATTTTTTTAAATGTAGCCTCATTACTGTAGTATCTCAGCACCCTTGAGAAGTGCTTTAAAGTAATGAGACTAGCATCTTTCAGATGCAGCTCTGTCTTTCCTTTAGGAGGAAATTATGCAAGGGTTTTTTTCTTTTTCCTTTTCCAGAGGCACTATATGGTTAATATGCAATGGAACAAGATTCTGTGGGGGAAATGTGGCAGACAATCAACTTGCTAAGTTAAAGAAAAGAAGAAATCAAGTCTGCAATATCATAAACCTCTGAAAGTAATCCTGTAGCTACAATAGTTGTTGGAGGGGGTGAGAAAGAAAAAGGATTACAGACATACCACATTTTTCATTATTATTATTATTACTTAGCTGCAGATGTGCTTCATGCTTTCCAGACAAATAGAAATATTATGTCCCTGTCATAATCTAAAATATTCAATTTTGGGGGGAGAGGGAGGAGAAAGCAAAACAGACCGTTAGACCTTCCAAAGTGTCAATTTTCTCTGGGGTATTTTTTTTAAAGAGAACCTTTTTTGGCCTAATGGCCAATGATGGCTTTTTAAAACAGGTTATAGTCTATCATGCAAGTCCTGTTTAGTTCACAGATCATTGACACAATAGGTTTTAACAGCTGCTTAGGAGCCATTATAGTCTTTCATGTCAATCCAGCTGTCAGGGATGTACATGAAGTGCCAAAAACCTTTAACCAGACAAAGTTCTTCGGGTAAATCTGATATCTTTTATTAGACCAAATCAAGAAGTTGAAAACAATTCTTCTTTGCAAGCTTTCGGGCACAAATACCCTTTGTCAGGCTGAGAAAGCATCTGCAGTTGGTCTGTGCTCTTCCTGGATGGAGTGAATACTAAAAAAGCCAGAGGCTGGTCTGTATGCAAGACAGCCAGTCAGTGATAATGTAAATGTACATTTACATTTATATTTACATTGATACTGACTGGTTGCATGTAGACTAGCCTCTGGCTTTTTTACTATTCATTCCATCCAGAAGAGCACACACCAGCTGCAGAGGCTTCCTCAGCCTGACAAAGGGTATTTAAACCTGAAAGCTTGCTAAGAAGAATTTTTCCAACTTTTTGAGTTGGTCTATTAAAAGATATTAGATTTACCCAAAGAACCTTGCCTGCCTATGTCCTTAGACCAACACAGCTACAAACTATACCCCAAAAAACCTTTAAGTCTTTTGTTTTAATACTTATTGACTATATTGATTGTAAGACTCAATATCCTAGTTGTTTTTCTCCTAAATGTGAATGTAAATGTCAACAGCAATTAAAGCACCTGAACAAATTGTGCACCACAACAAATATCAGGTCTATTGTTCAGGTTCAGGAGCTTAAAGGCATATTTATTCATCAAATTCCTATTGTTTTTATTTTTTTTTCATGAAACTATTGGCCAGACTTAAAAAAGCCCCCAAAACATTCTTGTACTGTCTTAAAACAGAGCACTTCAAGATGAAACTTTATAATATATGCTTTAGTGTAGGCCTGTTTTTCTAATCAGCACTGAGGGGAAAAAAGAATTTGAAGTGGGAATGACTGGCTAGGCTGCAGTGCTGCAGAGCAGGACCTGGCAGTTCTCAGCCCTATTAGACTCAAGGCATCCCATCACAGACTGAAGCATCTCTCAACATACTCAAGACACCCCTTGGAAAAATTCTAACTCTTACTTTTCACTCTTTTTTGACTACAGAAAAATAGAGCAATTCTTCAGTTGCAAAGGACTCAAAAAGACCGCACTAGGTCAGAATGTTTGCAACGTTATGGATTTCTATTAAAATTTCTGGGTTTGCTTTATGAATCATGTTTGCACACCTAATCCTGCTAATGTTTCATGGCTCCCTACAGCACCTTTGAAAGGATCTCAGGGCACCACAGTGCTTCTCACTTTGGTTGAGAATCACTGGAGTAGACCATAGACTTAATGGTCTAGTGTGCTCCTATTGCAAAAGGAAGAAAAAGGAAAAGCATAGAAAGCAACCCAACAGCACACTGAGTTGTATTAGTAGATGTCACTTGCAAATCAAAGGAAACAATTCTTCTCTATTCGGTGCTGGTAAGGTCTCACCTGGAGTACTACTTCCAGTTTTGGGCCCAATACTTCAAAAAAATGTGGACAGTTTGGAAAGAGTACAGTGCAGGGCAACACAAATGATTACATAGAGGATGGAAATGGGGTTCTCTATGGCTGTAGGAGACAAGATTTAAGCTGTAGCATGGAAACTTTAAATTAGAGAGTATTATGAAGAATTTTGAGTATGAGGGTAGTCAAATATTAGAACAGACTACCTGAAGAAATTGTGGAAGAACTTGGAAGTCCTAGGAAATTTTGAAGAACAGGTCAGGTAGACCCTTGGCTGGCATGGTTTGTCAGGAATGATCTTGCCTTGAACAGAGGGCTGGACTAGAAGATCTTGTGAGGTCCCATTTAGTGTGGGCGTGCTGTGACTCCTATGTGTAGGTTTGCTGTGACTATATAGAACCAAGACTAAATAGAGCAGTACATAATGAACACAAACAAATCGCAAACAGTAATTAACCCTAGTTCATGTATTGGGATAACTGCCTTTTGAGATCATATAAGCTATGTTGTGAGCCCAGAGCACACTATTTTATTTGCTCCAAAGCCAAAGAAATGCATGAAGCAGTACCCAAGCCTACATACAAATGATATATTTCAACTGGTGGAATCACAGCAACTATTGTCTCCCTTTGATATGCAAGGGGCTGTGCTACTGTCACCCTTGCTGGAACTCAGCATGAGAGGGGAAAATGGCCTGAAAACCTGGGACTCCACTGCTGCTGTTCTCCGAGCGTCTGACTTCTGCAACCCCTCCTGAACAGACACTGCCCCACAGTCCTTGAAGTACCTTGACTTACCTTCCTTCTCCACATACACCGATCCAACTTGAAGTGAGGGCTATCGGGGAGGGTAGATTTCCCTGCTTGTGGCACTTCAGAGCTTTAAGTGATGCAGGTAGGTATATTTCTCCTCCTGTGTGGTCCAAAGCCCCTGTACCTGTAGCCCCATACATGACGCATGGGGGTATCACCTCCATGTGGCATGTCAAAGTCAGCACCTGCAGCCCCACACATAGAGGCTGCGGGCACAGGGCTCTTCAGTTCTACATGGGGAGAAAGTCTCTCCTCCCTGTGTGCCACTTGAGAGCCCTGTGCCTGGGCTGTGGTCACTGGCTTTCTGTGCTGCTGAGGGCTTGAGAGCTTTGCGCTCTGGCCATAGAGCAGGGCTTCCAGCAACTAGGGCCTTAGCAGTACTACAGAATACTCCCCCTTACACAGCCAGAGCCCCCACTTTGCTCTGGATTTTCTACATGACAGCCAACAAAAAGTTGCACAGTAGAGGGAAGTAGTCCCTGGAAGCACGAGGCAATGGGCCTGATCTTTGTCTTTGTCTTCTGTCATCTGTATCCAGGCAGATAGGGGAGCCTGAAAAGCACACTGAGATGTGTTTCTCCAGGTCTCTCTGGCTGGGTGCTATTAGCATTGCAGGCTGCAAAGTATGCAGGCAGCCCCTTGCACACTTGTACAGGTAGAATTCCAAATGGATTAAACTAAGCAGCTGAACTTCAACAAGTTGAATTGAAAGCTTGTATCCATCCTTGGAGACAAGAAGCTGTTAAGATTAAAAGCCAGATCCAAGGAAGAAAGAATGCGGGGGCAGGATGTAGAAGGAACGTAAATTTCCAAATCTAAAACTGAAATATTGGAATAACAACTCACACATCACCTCACCCTGTTCCTTGGCCCAAGTATCTTGAGGAACTTTTGAAAGAAAACTTAACTGGCCATGCATTAGTGGGCTGGGTCATAGGCAGTTTGGCATGGAAATTGAGTCTCCAAGGAAGGAATGAGGGTCAGAGGGCTAAATTACCAGCTCAGGAGAGAGAAACTGGATCAATATTTGCAACACGAGCCAGAATCATAATACAGAAACCAAGTTACCACAGCTGAGGGGCAACCCACAGGGCAAAGTCCGAGCACTGAGTCAAGCCTGAGGTCAGGAAGCAGGAAACTGATCTGGAGGGCAATCCAAGGCCAGAGTCCAGGAAAGGGCTGAAGACAGGATCAAGAACCAGGAAAACCAGAAAGGAGGAATCAAAAGTCTTGTTGCAGACAGCAGATTAGGTCAAAACTGTTGCCTAGCCTAGAACCCCATGGTCCCTGCTGGTAGTAACTAGGGTTACCATATTTCCAGTTTCAAAAAAGGACATCGGGGTGGTGGGGGGGTAATATGCCCATGTCCTGCCCCAAGCCACAGCCCCTCCAGCCCTGCTGCTGCCCTTCACTCCTGACCCACAGCCCCCTGCACCTCCCAGCCCTGCTACCCATGCAGCTCCCTGCTGCCCCTGAAGTGCCCTGTCCCCACCCCAGAAGGGAAGGCACCTCTCCTGCCTCCCTGCCCTTCTGCAGCCCCAGTGCTGGCAGACAGGCACGCACAGTCACACATGTGAAGAGGAATTGGGTGGGGGGGGAATAACCCCCGAGTTGAACAGGCCGGGGACGAAAGGGTTCAGGAACGTTTTGCCCTATTACTTCTTTCCCGTCCTGAATAAGAAGTCCCAAAGCCGATGTAAGGAAATAAATGCTTTACTTGCAACTTGAACACCATAGACACACTCCTCCAAACACCACTGCGAGGCACTTCAACGCCCCGTACCCACTCCGCAAACTCCACCGTGAGGCACTTGTACCACCACGAGGGACTCCACCACCTCGTACCACACTCCGTGCTGGCAGTTCCCTTTAAACTCCGTAATAAATGCCACAACCAAAAAACCTCAACCATAGGGAACCCAAGAGCTCTTGATTGTTTATCTGCTGCAGACTATCTGACGGGAGCATCCGGGGAAAAGGAAAACCATGGATGCAGGACCTTGGTGAGGGTGATCAAGCCTCCCGATACTATGTGCGGTCCCACCTTTCCTTTCCCCGGCTTTTGTTTTTATACTGCCCCGACGGCCACTCAGCTCAGGTCTTACTTTCGCATGCTTTTCAAGCTGCATGAGCCGGGAATCTTGCTGCATGCATGCTTTGTGCGGCTGATTGGGCTGCACCCGCTGTTTCCCCTTCCAGCGAGCACAGTTTGCTGGCATTTGGTCACTATTCATCACCAACTATGTATCACAACACCCCCCTCACACACACCCCTCCAGCCTTCAGACAATCCTGAGCCCTGGCCCTCCAACCCCTACCCACTATACACTTACCTACCTGCAGCTGCTGGGACATTCATGCAGAGCATGTGATCTCTTCTTCTAATTGCCCTCCCTCAGTTCCCCCAGCCCCAAACAGCTCTTTGCGGGGGCAAGCCTGGAAATGCCAGGAAAAGTGTTGATGCTGAGTGGAGGCAGAGCACAAAATCCCAGACATTTGCTAAGATTTAAAAAAAACCTGCCTGGTCAGAGATGGGGGGGACCCAAAAAGAGGAAAACCCAGGTTTATGGTAACCCTAAGTAAATAGAAATGAAGTGCTCCTAGAAGCCTATCAGGGTACTTGTTTTTTTTAAACTGGAGCAAAATTCCTTAGCTGATGACTCACTACAGATATGACTGCTTAGGTACTTGGTGGCAGCTAACCTGCTTGACCAGAATCCTTGAAACACTGAAAGGCACACCTACCTCAGTGCTCTGCCAGAGAGAACCACAGTGAGGCATGCCATGATCACTCTGCATGTGCTACCTCCTGAAACAAAAGTTATGTGACCCCTTTATTGGAAAATTAGACATTCTCCTGGAGTGCAGGGGGGTGATATTTAGTGAAACCTGCCAGGTTGGCAACATTACTGCTGTTATGGGAGGTAGAGTAGGTACAGCATGCAGCACTCCTTTTAGTGTAAATATGCCCTGATGAATTGGAGGTTAAAACTCTAGTGATAACCACTGCTTTCTTTTAAATGATATGCAGAGAGAATAGAAAGGCCACCTTACTTTGGCCTAATAACTTAGCAGCTACAGCATTCAGACAGGAAGTGAGTGGACCTGGGTTCAATTCCCATCTGTGCCTGAGGGACTCAAACCTGTAACTCACATCCTTGTATCCTAACTACAAGTTCTCAAAGATTCTGGATGTGGACACTTGTGTTTCAAGCTGAACCAGGCACAGAAGGATAGCTGAGATTCATGTAACCAAAAACAATATAAGAATGAAGGGGTAAGCAATGGTCTGGCACAGCAGGTAGTGAGAGTCTTGTGTTCTGGTAGTTGTTCCAAGGACAGTGACTGAATCTTATCTAAAGATGGTCTAAAATAAACTACACAAACAAGTTGATTGTTTCTCTATTTTCTTATCTAAACTAAATCAAAAGGGGATGGAAGGAAGGAAGGAGGCAGCAATGAAAACAAGTCATTTTGGTATCAAGACCCAAGACCAAGAGAACTGAAAGTGGGCAAATACTAGCATCTTTTCTCCATGGAGTAGAAAAGATTTACTGTGTTGGAGACCAGGTTGAACTTGATCTAAAAAATCTGTAAGTCACGTCATCCTCTTCAAGGGCTTCTATTAATTTCAGTTTGGGACTAGGTCCTCAGATATACTAGTCACCATTATTTTTTTTTATTTTTTTGCTGCAATTATTCTTTTGAAGAGGCTTGAGATGCTAAGGTGAGGCATTGGAATCCATCACAGAGGAATGAGTAGATTCAGACAAAACTGGTTCTCAAAAGGGACTGACTATATAAAATAAGTTGTCAAGGGAGCCAAGTGAAGTAATGGAATAGTGGGGCCTGGAAAAAAGTGAAAAAAAAGCATTATAATAAACTGTACATTTTGAGTTACATGGTCTTTTATTGCATTTAAAATGTCTTGCAATTGCTTTGTTCATAGTTTCAGAGCACATACTAGATACAAGTGATAGGGAGTTTTCAGTGATCTGATTCAATAATTAAGAAACCAATTTTAAATTGATTCCTAATTCTGATTTAATAATCTGTGCACATAATTTGCTCTATTAATTCTTATCATTTGCTCCTGAGCTTTAGTCTTAAAAGGGCCATTAGATACTTTCATGTGTTTGCTAGATATCTATAATTAAGGCAAAGCACAACATTATTATCACTGTCTGTGCAACCCACAGTAAGTGTTGAGTGCCCTAGTTATTTAAAGGCAATGGGCTTTGACTCACATTCACTCTGCAGTCCTCTAGCCCAAAAGCAATTGCTCAGAAGGAGCCTTTCAGATAAAACTGAGATACTTCTAGGTGTCTTGCACCACAAAGATGAAGTTTTGCTCTGAAGAGTGACTTCATAAAAATAACCTCATGCCATCCCAGGATTTCCAGCTCAAAACCTGTTCAGTTTATGTGTAATTTAACAGTGTTATTAATCTGCCCCATTTGTACAGGAAGAAGATTGTGAGAAATTTAAACTGAACTTGGAGTACTTTCAGGAAGACAGCTATTTCTGTATTAAATATGTAGCTAATGCAAGTCAGAGCAAATGAATTTAGGAACCAACTATCATAGAAGATAGACCACAAAGCCTCTAGGCAGTGTGTAGAAAAAGTGTCTGTATGTAACATATTTCATTTAGCTCATTATTTCTTAAAAATTAACACCCACCAAAGTCCTCTGTTCACTTCCTTTTTCCTCTATGTATTCACTCTCAACTTATCTTCTTTCATGCTACCTTCTTATACTTGAAACAGTCTCTTCTCTCTTGTCTGCCAAGCACCCTCATTCTATGCCTTCAGTTCCTTCCATGTAACCTACTTTTCAGTAAGGCTGACAGCACCGCTCTAAATGCTGTCAGGATCACCCAGCTTGGCTGTCTTCACTATTAACTGTTATCTTGGGCATCATTTATCTGAAAGCGGATGGTAAATTGCATCTGGATTTACCACCTAAGTCCAACATTAAGGTAATACCAGATCAGCCATTTAGGTGCTTCACAACCTTCTTTTTACCAGAGTTTCTACAAGTAAAGGTGGTGAGGACACTGATGGTGGGGACACTGCTTCCATTTCTAAATATTTGATGCTAACTGCAACAGCTTGAAAAACAGCCACTTTCCAGGTTCCACATTGCCTACTGACTCTGGCCCTTTACTGGGAAGTGGATACTCAGGTTCAAATCCTTGCTCTAAATCAAGGAAAGGAATGATTGAACCCCAGGTCTCCCATATGCCAACCGAGTGCTGTAACCACTGGGATATTGTGTGTAAGGAGCAGATCAGCTCCTTGGTAGCTCCTTGACCCCAGTGCTCCAGACTGTGGCTGGGTCCTTCACCGGCTCCTGTCTTCTTCCTGCCTAGGTAGCTTAATTGGGTGCTTGCAGATGTGCCACCCCTCATACACCTGTCTACTTTAGACCTCCTGTTTATTCACACTGGTCTAGATCCCTACCCCCTGTTCCTGATATCCCCTCCCCCAGTTTGGTCTGTGGTTAAGCTCAGGGTGACCACCTACTTTCCATTATTCTATAGACCTTGGGCTCCTGAGTTACCTGCTCCCAGTCCCCTCACTCCTAACCCTAAACTGCATCCTTACTTCTCTGACCTTGACTGTTTCTAATGCCCTGGGCTGTGACCCTGCTAGGATCAAGCCTTGAATGCCTAAGTCTCCAGGAGGGCTGGGTTTATATCCCACCCTATAGTCTAGGGCAGCGGTTCTCAAATTTTTTGTACCAGGACACACATGTAAATCCTGATGGCCAGTCCTAACCCAATAAATAGTTTAGATAGAAAACAGCCCCCCAGCCCTGCTGGTGCCGCTCACTCCTGACTCCAGGGGGGAGGTGGGGCTTGGGACCCTTGAGCAGCCCCTCACAGGCTGGAAATCGTCCAGGCTGCAATGGAAAACTCAGTTTCCCATGTTTTTCTCCTTTAAAGGAGAATCCATTTTTAAAGTTTGTTCATAACCCTTTCATATATTCTTGTGACCCACGGGTTGAGAAACACTGGCCTAATTGTGTAAGACTTTGCACTGAATTGGGGACTGAAGCTTCCTATGGGTGAAAGGCTGTTTATGTTCCTCCATGATCTAAGCTACAGCAACGTGTCTATGATAAAGAAAGAAAAAAACAAACCAAACCTGGAGAAGCATGGATTGAGCCTAAGTCTCCCTTGTACCGGGAATGCCTATAGACATTTACAGGACAATTAGCAGTGTTACATGTTTGAAAATGCATTGTAGCAAATACATGGAACAAATTCATTTTATGGCAAGGGAATGTATTGAAGAATCAACATTTAAATCTCTAAGCATATCATAAAAGGTTTATGATTCTGGATTTTTAAACAAGACAATCTTGATGTTTAATACAATAGAAAGAATGTTACACTTTTTATATTAAAAAGTTCTTTGATACTAATTATATCAACTTAATGCAACTTCTTCCTATTAAAATCTTAAATCTAACTCTCCCCAGGAGTCCTGACTAGTTTAAACATATCATTCTCAGCTGCTTTTGAAGTATCAGAATAGTCTAATAATCTTTTTAATTGACAATTTTTTAAATATAGAAAATCATCATAAACATGAAATGTGTCAGTTTAAATCTTGAGGATCTTGCAGTGAGATATTTATAAGCTACTCTGATACAGTTTATGTGAAATGTAGAAAGTCTGAAGTAAAAAAAAATATCCTTTTTTTTAAGGAAAGAGCAACCATTTTATATCAGCTTGGTTCACAGTTTCATTAATACAGGACATCACATAAATTATTTAGGACTCAATTTTCACATGCAACTGTAAAAAGGAGCAGACAAGGCAGCTATAAGTCGCGTTACATTTCCCTAATCTTTGTTCTGGTTTAGAATTTCTTCAGCCTCTATTGCAGCATAGGGCAACCCTGATGCCCCTCTATGTGGTATGCTATCCAGGGGTGCCTGAGGTCTAAAAAGATTAAGAACCAGTACCTTAAGTACAAGAGATTGGAATGTCTTGCGAGCTAGCCCATGAAGTGTCAATAGAAAATTCTGTCATGGGCTAAGTACCTGATTTTTTTCATCAGGGGTGTTAGTTGTAGTCATGTTGGCCTAAGGATGTAGGCTGAAAAAGATTTTGGGTAAATGTGATATCTTTTATTAGGCGAATTAAATAGTTGGAAAAATTGTTCTTCACCATCTTTCAGGTTTCTTTGCAAGCTTTTGGTTTTGTTGTCACTATCTCACAACATTTAATACCAGGATGCTTTATGAAGCTTCTGTAGCACTTACTAATACTGGAAACTCACCTTGGAGTGAGAATGTCTTCTGTCTTACACTTGTTCACTTTAGTAACAGCTACTCTAGGGAAAACATCATTCTACAATATGAAGACTTCATCTCTTTCGTGTATTTGGGAATTATGATCCTGCAAAGCAATTTTAATAGAAATACTGTAGCGTAGCAAAGAGGTAAGAGCAAGTTAATCAACACATTCCATCTGAGATGAAGAGTTACTGATCCTAAAAGAGGGAACGAGTCAAGTTATAGTTTAACACTCTCTTTGATCTGCGTATAACTTTGCTACTTAATTTGCTTAAGCTTGAAAAGGTGGCCAAGGAAGAGAAGGTTTTATTATAGAAATTGTTTCAGAGCAATTCAACTTCATTTGAGACTTCTGTAAGGCATTAGCTTGCATCTTGTAAATCTGTTTCTTTACTAGAATTCTTCTTTTACCTTACTGAGTATCCTTATACATTCTTGTACCCCATCCATAGCATTGGCACAGTTTAGCTCAAGGATGATAGTTATATGTTAGATTGACCCTTTAACAGTTACATTATATTATATTGTCATGCATGTTAATTTAGGGATATTTTTATCCTCTTAAGTCACACAATCAAAGAAAAGTAGGGCTGGAAGGATGCCCAGGAGGAGATCATCTACTTTAACCCCCTGCTCAGGACCAATTCATCCATGGCCAAACAACCTTATACAAGTGCTTGTCTAAACTGACTCCTGAAACTGCATAACTACAAGGCATAACAGCCAAGACACCAATAGCTCCCTCATGTTCGCCAGGAAAAACAAGAGGTTGAGGGCATTGTCAATGTCCTGCTACTACAAAGATTGATAAAATACATTAGAGAAAAGCACGGAAGAAGACCATATTTCCCACTAAAGAGGAAGGCAAACAGTAAGGTTACTAGTTCAACATTAATTGTGAAGTTACATTTTAGAAATGCTAGACATGCTGATAGAAATGAATAATTAAAGGAAGGGAAATTGAAATCAATTTTAAGATAATCGATTTTTTCCAATACAGTTAAATTCTTTTTATGTTGTAATTAGTCTATACGTTAGATTTTTAATGTTGTTTACATTTATGCAAAAATGGAGTATTATACTTCCAGCTACAATACCACAAAAAATTTGATCGCCAGTATTCACTTTTATGTTCTTCTGACATTCTCTCTGTTAGCCAGGGAGCTGTGGTGAGCCAACTATGTTGCTACCTACTATTTTCTATCTGATGGTTTGGTTGTCAATGGCAGAAAATTTTTAAGTCTCCTTTCCACTAAAATGCACACAGTACTTCTTTCCTCTATATTTAGTGTCTCCTACACTGGAAGACAGGTAAAGTTCTGCCTATCCAGTCAATTAGATGATGGACCGAACATCAAGCCAGTGGACTAGCAAAGATCAAAGTTCAGGAAGCAAGCAGATGTCAAGCTAAGGTTAAATAAAAACAATGAGCCAGGGGGGGTTCTGGAGTCAGCAGTCAGGAAGGAAGCCAAGGTAACACCAGAGTTCACACACTGAGTCACATACCTTACCAGAATCAGAGGTTAGGAAGCAAGCCTGGGACAAACGAGAGTTTGAAGGGCTGGATACACCGTCAAAGGTACTGGGACAATACATTGTGCAGCAAGGCCCAGGTACTACAGGAGTTCCTCAAAGGCAGCCCCCAAACCAATCAGGGGGAAGTGTCTGGGACTCAGCTGTCCCTGCCAAATGAGTTGAATGTGGCTGACCTAGTTACACAGTCTGTAAGGCAGAAGCCATACGCTCCCAGGAATCTCTTCTCTTCCTTATTGCTTGCACCTTTGCTTATGTACCTTTCCCTCAGTCACATAAGAACTTTCCTGTAGCCATTTGTAAAAGGCTCTTTTCAGTGACACCTCAGCCCCTCAATACCTAGCCTTCAGATCCTCTTCTTTGTATGGGGACCCCAGAAGTAACATCTTTTTTTGTTGCTTTACAACCACACCCAGAACTTCTCAGTACAACAAGCCAAACCCCCTGCAATAGGTTTATTTTTAATAGGCTTCTTGATACCCCTAGGAGCAGCTTGTCTGTCCTACTGATGCTAATTGAAGAGAATCTGGTCTGGCCAACCCTGTTCATTATGTGGTCAAGTCTTCCGGAGTACATATATAGCATAACATAGCTTTTGCACATCCCAAATCCTACAGGCCCCCAGCTGCTGGCCCAGGCTTGGTCAAGAGTTGGAACAACATGTATTTCAACCACTGTCAGTAGTTCCCAGGGTATCACAACAACAGCATAAACAATATAAATTTCATAAGATTTTTATAGTTTGGGATCCACAATATAGTGGAGCCAAATGTTTTTTATACTCTTTCGGGCTTATCTTTATTTTGGTACTTAGAAATGTAATCAATAATATGTATTATCATTCTTTATTCAAATGTTTTTTCCATATATGAACATCTGAGATTATGGGCTGAAATGAGAATAGAAGCACAATAAATATCACGGAGGTAAAAATCTGATCCCCAAAAATTCTTTCTTCTCGCCACTAAAACTGCCTTGAGAGCAGAGAAAATCTGGTGTACGAACTTTCTTCAACTCAGAAAGTTTGATGTTTTTAAGCCAAACAAGTAACAAAAATAAATAAAAAGCCTTAGCTTTCAGAGTAAACAGCAGAGTTTTTTTTCTTTCTATAACAAGCAAAGAGCCAAAATAAAAGTTGATCATACAATGGGATTTGTAAATTATATAGTGAAATCTGATTGCAATTTTAAGGATGGAACCATAACTGAGTCTATAAGTTCTTTGTTTAAATTTATTTTGTCCCACTCATTGACCTGCACTGGTATCTGTGCTTATTTTGGCACTGAGGTTGACAGAAATCATGCTTCAGGTTTGGCTTATCATGGAATCCCTAGAGCAATAGTCCTTCATCCCTCCAGAAAAGGTCCGTCTCATGCATTTTTTTGCATGAAGACTTTTTGGAGGAGTTGTAAGAAATGGAGGTCTCTTGTACAGATTAACATTTTCATAATACTTACTATAAAATAAAGATGCCTTGGTCAGCAAAGTTCTCTTCCCAGTGTAGCATGCTATGCATTTACCAGTCTCAAAGAGGGAGCTGTATTTTTTTGTAAGAGAAGCTACTATTAAATCTAAGTCATTAATAAAAGAACACATAGAAGCTGCATGGGTAGAAAAAGGTGGCCTTAAGACATATGAGAATAACCTTTCCAAGAACAACATTCAAGGGTATGTGCATCTGTTACCCCTGATTAGCTCAATCTAAATGTAAGTCAATGTAAATGCCCATCTATGCAGCATTCCCAAAGGTTAAATCATGCAGTGCATTAACTTAGAACAAGGTTGACTCAGCTACATCTAGGAAAGGTAGAACCCAATCTCTCAAACTCCTGTATGAATTTGAAGCACAGACCCAGGTCTGGGAAAGCCCAGCCACATGGGTGACTGGTGCCTCATGAGTTAGGGGGACACTTGCCCCCCTAGAAGCCAATCAGCAACTAGGGGGGGAGGCTCCCTCATGGCCAGTTGTGTGCGCTGACCCAGAAGCAGCATTCCCTCTAAGCTGGCTCAAAGAGGGAATGCTGCCTGGAAATGCCAGGGGTGCACCTGGAAGGGACAGGGATTCACCCAGAAGTGCCAGTGGCACTTCTTTTGGCACCCTCCTCCCCAGCTGGCACTCTCAGAAGGGGCACCAGTGCTCCCGTCTGCTCCCCCTGCCCATTGCCTAAGCAGGGAATGCTGCTGTGAGGGGGTGCACCAGCACTCTCAAGGGGTACATGTGCACACTCATGCACCCCCTGCCACTGCCCAGCCACTTGCCCTAGTCTTGGGGCTGTGCTAATCCAGCTGCTCCCCTCTACCCCCATCCCCAGTCTCTGACTACGCTATATTTAGCCCTTCTGGCCTGACCCCTCAACCATATATCCCTGGCCTTGGACACACCAATTCCCCCCAATCCCACCAACCTAGCCCCCCCACATTGGAGGTACTAAACAATCCCATGCATCTGCCCCCCCGACCCTGAGTTACTTACACTGGTTTCCCCATGTGGTTCCTGGAAGTGGCAAACGTATACACAGGCCTCTCCTGGGAGCGGCAACAGACTGCTGCACTTAACCTACTCCCAGTCTAAGTGTAGGTGGCCTAAATTAAGCTGCCTATATCTAGACTGGGTGCAGTGGATGCTTGTTCGCATCCCATGGAAACACTGAGCTGACATCTCCTCAGAACATTTGATATTCTCATAAAATCTGTATAAGGGAAAATATTTGATGTCTGGACCAAACATTTATATATTTAGAAGGCTATGCAAGAATACGATAATACCCCTTAGGGTAGCTAACAGTTCAACAGCCTGTATAGCTATGCTCTAACTACATTCCTAAGGTACTCAAATCCATAAACCCTCACTGACCCGCAGTGTCAGTGCGTTCCTGCCTGCAGCCCTTATTTCTGCTTTGTTAGAAAGCCTGATGAGACTGCTTATTGAATTTCTTCCTTTCAACATCAAAGACACCAGCCATGCTCTCCAATTATTTAATAGATTCTGTTACAGTGGAGATCACTGATTCATTTTCACCAGAGATATCCAGTCATTGTAAAGGGCAATTATATATAATAACACCCTAGCAGTTCTCAAACATTCTTTTATCAAACACACAGTCCAGTGATTCTCCAGGCAGACAATGATCTGATATTGATAATAAAACTTAATGCCTCTGGTAGTAGTTTTACCAAAATGTTAGTGGATTTGCTGTGCGGATCAAGATATTCTGCACTTACTGTGATTGTTTGGATAGTATTTTGTTTTAGTTCTACATATTTTTTTTACCTCCCAGATTGCCTTTCAAGATAAGTGAAGCTTAAGGATCAATGAGGTCTGAAGAAATAGCATTTGGAACTGGACACCAGTTCTAATTCTGTTTCTGTCAATGTATAGCCCTAAGCAGGTCACTCCATCTCAGTTTCTGTGTCTGTGGGCACATCTACACATGCACATTGATGCTCAGTAGCCTATATTACTGTACATTAAAGCATCGTGTAAAAAGCTGTGCAGTTAAGCGAATGCTCAGTAAAATAGGCTACTGTGCATTAAACATCACTTAAAAACCAACCACATTCATTACTGCGCATTAAGGCAGCCTAATGAACATTTCGTTAGTATTTCACATTGGAGGTACTAAATTTAATGCACTTTAGATGCACCCAGTAAAATTCAGAAAATACTTGCCCACACACTTCACAAAGGTTTGAGGAATAATTCCACTTCACTGCCCCACCAGAAATATGAAGCTTTTGTAGGCTATTCACTACAGTACTTTTTCTTCAACATTTTAGATCTGATACAACTCATTAGTAACTATTTTTACAATTCCTTAAATTTATAATAGAAAAAAGAAAAGAAAAAAATGCATCAGTGATAACACTGGCAAGCTTATCTAGGTTGATTTAGTGTGTTATTCAAGAGATTGACAGAAAATCCTTCACCTTGAAAGTTAAGGGTGGGTAAGTAGTGGGGGAATACATTCTTTGCTTTAGTTTGTAATAAATTTTGCAGTGTTTAATGACCCCCTGATTGCCTTGAGACTTCTCCCTGGGTATCACAGCCTACTGGTTGAGAAACTATTCGTAAGAGAGTATAATGAGTAAATTTTGCATTCTAGCCAATAGAAAACAGTAGTACAAATATACACCAGGATTGTCAAAGACCTGGCCTGCAGAGCCCTATCTTCCAGTCATCAGTGCTGCCTGTGGGTGTCCAGCTGGCTCTGGGTGTTTAATGTAGCACACAACGACCTGAGCTTTGCATGCTGCTTGTGGTGCGTGGAGCCCATCTGGCACAGGCTGCATATGGCAACGGGCCAGTCTGAAGTGTGTACTGCATGCAGGACACACGCTAAACTGGCCCTGCATGCTGGCTCTGGGGCTGGTCCAGACTGGGCCCACAAACTGGCTACATGTGCTGGATCCAATAAACAGTGCCATATGCAGTACATGCCCTGAACTGGCTTCCTATGAGGCTGGAGCAGCCATGCCCTGCATGCAGAGCAGTGGGGTGGTCTGGGGCATGCGCTACATGCACTGCACACACTAGACTGGACCTGCCCGATGGATCCAAGGCTGGTTTTGATCAGGCCCGCAGACCAACACCACATACCCGATTCAGTATACAGAGCTGGTTTGTGCAGGTGGCACATGTTTTGTACTCCCAACAATCCCACACGCTGCCTATATTGCATACCAAGGACTGACCCTATGTGTGGCATGCAGTAAATGGGGATGGGGTCAGCGTGTATTGCATAAGATACATGGGGCAGGAGTCTACATGTGCACTATAAGCAGCATGTATGGCTGGTCCAGGACATAAGCTACATGTAAGACCTATACTAGACCATCCCTGCAAGCTGGATTTGGCCCATGGTGAAAGTCTATGGTCCTGATCTATTCTGCAGAGTGACCCTGAGCCCCTCAACTGATCCACAGGGATAGATGAGTTTGACATCCCTGATACATACTTATTGTGTTACAGATTACTTAGTATCTTTTTTGCCAGATTCATACCATAGTAACTACAACATAATCCTTCCTGTGACTGGATAACAGATTATCCTTTCTTTTAAACACCTTTATTCTTTCCTCACCTGATTGTTCAAAATTCCGTCTAACAGCCTAGATTATTTCCTGTGTGTGTGACATTCTCTTCCTATGTAACAAACATGGAAAGGGACCATTCCTGAAAAAAGACAGTGTCAGAGGCCTCTGCTACACATTACATAGAGAACACAATTAACTGGTTAATGACACAGTAAATTTATACTAGCCACACATGCAAAGTATTATCAAATGATATAAATGACTATCTAGTTATAAAAAGAACCAACCAACCTATGAAGTTAGTGCTTGAAAATGTGTAACAACCCTTAAGCTGGTTTGCATCCAGCTTTAATTTAAATGGGTAGCAGGCCCAGAAAGCCACAGCATGTGGTAGTGGCATATGTGGCAGGGACTGGTGTTATTTTTCCATTGCCATTGACAGCATACTACCAATGTCCGTGTCCCCCCTCTGCGTGGATCACTTGTGAGGTGAAAAATTGGACGCTGCATTTTGAGCAAGCAGTAAATTACACATATTTAAATTGGGTTCATGATACTATTTGCAGGCTGTCAATGATTTGTATGGAAACATATTTCCCGTTCTTTGTGCTTTTTTTTTTCTTTATGGGGGTGTTGTAGTATAGCTTAGGCGTAATTACTGCAGTTGCAGGTTATACCTAGGGATTAGAAAGAAGTTTGCCTGCCACATAGCCTCTCTATTCTATATTATGCTAAGCCATAACCTTTGTTTTCTCCCCATGACAGTCAGCTATGAGAAACATGCAGGACTAAACCATCACATTAAATCTATTTTTTGTCTAGGATTCAAATCATCTATGTAAACTGTGTATTGTTGTGCTTCCATATTACTTTAACTTCAGGGACATTTTTTTTCTCCTCTTCATTTTTCCTGGCAGTACATGTTGCTTCTCTTTCCTCTAAGATGAGAGATGTATAGACTCTGGGTCACCAGTTTTTGCAAGTAGCCATTTAAAAGTAGATATTTTTCGTCAGCATTTTTATTTCTGAAGGTTCGATGACAGATTTAGAAATTGAAGACCTTGATTTATCTCTAGGCTGGAAACTAGACAGAGGCAAGGACACTGTGAGCCTTAGGAATGAAATTACAAACATGTCATTACCTCCTTTAATCTGCTCTTGTTTCTACAAAATTGCTCCAAACAACCCCCAAATCCATGCTATTTTACAATAAAAAAAAAATCTTTTCAAAGCTATTTCCATCTATGTTATTATCTGAGGCCACTACCAACTATTCACTTGCTATAGTAATAAAACTGACTAAATATAATCCTTTTTGAGGTATGGGACTGAGGCTAAACTATAAGACTTGATCAATACATAGAACATTCACATGAAGACTTGTGTTTTAACCTTGTTTAGCTGACAAGTTAAGACTTTTTAGCAGTGAGTCACTTTAACACTCAGTTCAGATCACAAACATACCATAATATTTGGCACATTGAAATCCTACTAGGCAGACTGTTTAAGATTCTCAGGATGTGCACAGCTGGAATGACTGCAAATCAGGAGGGAAATGCATTTTTCTGGTGAGAAATGGGGGCATAGCCTGATTGCCCTATGCGTGCTTACCCCTAGGCAGACCAAAGATTTTAAAAAGGGGCTTTGGGACCAGTGACCAGAACTGCAGGGGTGGCTGTATTCCCACTCTCAGCTGCCTGCTCCCACCAAGGTAAGCACAGGAACATAAGCCAGGGACTTTATTTAAAGTGCTCCAAGCCAGCAAGAATCTCCCCTTCCCCTCTGTGCTTAGCAACGCATTCCCCTTCTCTCCTATTCTCCTGATTCCTTCTCACTGTTACTACTATCCTGAGTGACCCAAGGGTAGGGAAGCTCGAGAACCCTCTCTACTTACCCCTCTTGCCCCTTCTGCCACTGCTCTCCCAAGTAACTCCTGCCCCACTCCAGGCAGGGCTGCAGGAAGGCTGCATGGGGAGCTGGGTTTGGTTCATGAGAGCAGCAGTGCAGGGTGTGCTGCACTGCAGTGAGCCTGCTCCCAGGCTGGCAGGAACACCTATGGGACTGAAGAGGGAGGACGAACCTTCCCACTGCTGCTGCTATGGCTGCCTGAGTCTGACCCTTGAGTAGCCCAGCTTGTGCAAGGCAAGAGTGGCTCTGACATTCCTTCTGTCCCTAGGGCAGCTGGTGGCAATGGCAGTGATCAGTGGGAAGGGAAGGTCTTACCTGCTTCAGGGACTTACACATAGCCCCAGCTACTGCTTATGTGGCCAGCAGTGTTACTAGCTGAATGAACTGAGAGCACAATATTCTCATTTTCCTTTGGGCTGGTACTTACTTTCAGCAGAAAGCACTGGCAATGCCACTGAGCTACTCAGCAACAGCAGGAGCAATTGGTGCTAAGAGAAAGAATGATCTTGTTTTCATTTTTTAAGTGGAGGCAGGTCACTTAGAGCTAAGTCCACACAAGGATTTGGGTCTGTTGGGTAAATTCTTAAACCTCTCAATTTGGTGTTACCTGATTCTGAAGGTGGTATGGTTTGTAGGGCTCTAAAAATTAGACATAGAAATTATCTGCACAGCTGCATTTTCCCCAAAAGAACTTAATTCTTGACAACACTAAACAGCTTAGTGATTGTTTCAGCTTAGTTCCTATTTGGATCCACAAAAGAGGTGTTCCTCCCTGTATCTGATCTGATGGGCTTAATCTCGTAAGTGTCCTGGGAGTACATTTTACTGCATAACTACTGGATCAAGTCCAACACAGAACATCATGGCACTTTTAATTGTTTTTCAAAAGAGGGAGGTGGGGTAAGCAGGAAGTATTACTATTATCACCTTTTATTGAGTATGTCTGTGGGTAGAGCATTTTACTCACACCACTGTACATAAGGAAATTGAAACCCACACTTCCCAATTTTTAGGATGGTGCTTTGCCCGTCAGACTAATGTTTAGGCCATACTGAAGTAGTGACAGAATGGGCATGTCTACATATGCGCCTTTACTGCACAGTAACTGAAATTACTGCACAGTACAGGTGCATGTCTACATATGCATTTCCATACTGTGCAGTAAATATGGTGACTTATACTGACTTGAGCATAAATTTGATACCTGCACGATGCAGGTATCAAAATTAAGGTCAATTAGTTACTGCACAGCAATGCATGTGTTTGTGGACTGATTTAGGACTCACTTTAGTCCCAGGTCAGTCTACTGACAGTGTTAATAAACTTTAATGCCTACACATGTAGATGTCAGCCTATGCCCGCTTACTGAGCATTAAATTATTGTGCAGTAAATTTAAGTCAGCATAAATGCATGTGTAGACATGCCCAGTTATTCCCTTTTCCTTCAAGCTGTTCTAATTTGCATGAAATGTTAAAGATTCATTTGAGAGGAAGGAGAACACCACTTTTTATCCTAGTGGTTGGACATGCATCAAGGAGGCAATGTTATTGCCCTTTGCTGTAACAAACTTTTATAAATTCGAGCTAAAAATCCTTTAATGTAATACATTCTATAATAATGGAATGTACATAATACAATAAGGATTCTTCCTCTCCTGGGTAAGGGATCAAACTTCTAAGTTAAATAGTCATGCTTATAGTCATTGACACTATAACTCTGTGATTTTCTTAGGGAAAAAGTGGAACAGCCTCAGCAGGAAGGAATAAAGGTACTTTCTGCTCCCTTACTGCCTCTACAAACACCTGAAAATAAACTATAGTATGGTGGATAAAGTACTGCCCACCTACTCTCTTTAGAAAGATTCAAGATAAGAATTTAAATCCCCTCAAGTAGAGTAGAGACTTGAAATCAGATTTCTCACTTTCTAGCCTGAGCTCCTACACAGAAAGAAGGCAGTCTTTCTTTCCTCTTTGTGTTTAAAAAAAAAAAAATTACCTCCTTTCTGACATTTCTATTTAAAAGGGTATGAATGCCTACCTTCATAACGGGATTCCAAATTGTGAATTCAGAATTGAGGGACATGCTAACCCTGAAGTCTGGGGTAAAACAGGTAAGATGCAAGATGCACCCCTTTCCTCCATGCTGTTTTTTATTACTTAGCTTGAAGAAGCTTTTGTGCTCAGATCACCTCAATCAAGAGTTGTGGCTTCTTCCACAGGGACTACATACCTAGTTAACAGTTATATATTTCAACACCTAAGAATTTTAAATTAATGTTTGATCTATACCTTGGTGCCTAAATTTCTCATCCATGAAATGGACATGGTACTTTCCTCTGTTACAGGACATTTATGAGGATAATACTACCTGCTAGTAGCAGGATGAAGGCAGAAATAAACCACCCTTCATTTCCCTCTACCCTGCATTAGATGCTTAGGCACAAACAAGTCTTTAAATGATGCAACTCTGGTTAGCTGCCTTACTTTGAGTCACCTAAACCGGAGTTGGGTTCTAATGTGTGCATATGAGCGTGTGGGCAGCTAGAGGTAAGCAATTTATTGGGGTGGGGGAACGGGATTAAAGGGAGCTGGCACATTCAAGATGAGCTGGCAGGGTAGAGGAAAGCTGGTGGATCTGTGGGTCAAGGGTGATGGAAGCTGGCACATCTGGGAGTGGGCTGGTCAAGGGCATAAGAATAGTGTGGTCAGGATCAGGGGGGTTAAAACAGAACACCACCAGGCTGTGGAAAGTAGTTAGGCTTTCCCAGCTTTGAAGCTGTGCTGGGGACACATGCGGGGTTCATTAGGTCAGACTAATCCATTTTAGACCGAGCTTCCCCACTCTAAGGTTAGTTCACATTGAATGAGACCTAACTTTAGATAAGGTGTGCTATTTTGGGGCAACTTAAGCCCCATGAATGCTGGAACACTCAGGGCGATCGAAATGGAACACTTGTATGCACCATTTGTGATAAGTCATCAAGTACCCATTCGTTACATACAGCATTCGTAGGTCAGTAATGGAACAGTGCTAACCAATAATATTATTAATTTACTTGTACACATCTTGAGTTGAGAAGGCAGACCTGTAAGTATATATGTGTATATTTGCACACAGAACTTAAGGTCTTAATTGGATCAGAGGAAAGGTAGTATTTTCTGGATCAGTAACTTCCTTTTCCACTTTAATATATTAGAGTCAAAAAAGGAAAAAAAGTTTATTCTTGTCCTTCATTAACAGATTTTCAAGCTTACTTAATTATATAATGCCTGTCCAGTCAAAGAGACTGAAGTCACATTCTGACTAACTGTCCAAACCATTAAAAGTGTTTACACATTATTAGATAATTAATGTTACATATTTCCTTGTATACATTGGTCCTTGTGAATAATTTATCAATTTTTGTTTCAAAACTGAATGCTAACAATTCAGACTGGTTGCTGTAAATTAATGTTATGTCTTTGGCATAGCTACCCTGTATCACACCTCTGTGTTAACTACTGCAATTTCACTGCAGGCACATAATTATACCATGTATTTAACACAGCAAATTATTTTGTATTGGAAAGTAACAATCCTTTAAAATCCTTGGCAACTGTTATATGCAAACTACATTACTGTATTATTTTCATTTTTGAAGATACGTAAGATACATAAATATGCATTACTAATCCTTACTTAAAATTTATTTCAAATACATGGTTCATGATTCTTTTCTCATTTCTACTAGTAATTAACATGCTTGTAGAATTATTCTGGTATAATTCTGGTCCACAGTAAAAAAATAAGTTAACAGGAGTTTTGTATCCTGTAACTTGTGACTGACAAGCTACCATACTACTATTTTTTTTAAGTTTAAGAATATCTAATGAACTTAATGGTAGCCTGGAGGAGGCTGTTCAACACCTGCTAAGAAATACATTTGTCAGTGCAGACTTAACTCTGAACTTGGACTAATTTGCTACAGGAAAATAAATCACTGTCATACTTCTGTAAGCTTTGCATTTGCAAGCTTATGAACTACCAATACAAACCTTAGCATCATGATGAAGGCCTGAGAGACTAATGGAAATACTGATGTAAGATTTCTATCTTAGGCTGTTCTTAAAATAAGAATATACTGGTATACCTCCATTTTATCTCATAGTACTTTTTATTTAGACCACCTCAGGAACTCAAAAACAAGAGAAATATGTTTTATTGCTTCTGAATAAAACAAGAAAACTCTAAAGTGAAAAACTGTGAGAAATTGATACATGCCCATGTTTTCACACAGTTTACACACAGTTAATATTAGCACAAGAATACATTCAGCGTGGATGGGGTAACATCCAGACACAACCCCTTTCTAATTAAGGAATTATATGAAAACTTCAGGAAAAATATCTAGAATTTATTACCATTTCAGTGTTGTTACAAATATTCCAACTCTGCATAAATTATTAACTTCAATATGCAAAGCTACCAAAAAGCATTAAGTATGCTAGTTTCATGAAACTCCTACTATAAAACAAACCCTTAATAATGACCTGTTCTTCTCTTATGTCAAGATAATCTGACTATCCAGCAGTCTATTCATTATGAATGTTATTCATCAATAACATAGCTGAGGACACTTTATATTTTGCATTACAGCGTTATGGTCATGAAGCTGGGGCGTATATTCTTTCTTGGTGTTGGGATTAAGAAGATACTTGTTACCAAAGATGGGGTTCCTGCTCCCTACTGTAAATTTGGTTCACAGTGGGCATGTCTCCATGTGCATTTAATATGCAGTAACACTGTGTGTGCGCTGACTTGGATGTAAACTTACTCCCAAATCAATCCATACAAACAGGGTTACTATGCAGTAATGTGTCTACTCTTGCCTTACTGTGCGGTAACTACTCACAAGTCGGTGTAAGTCACCATACTGCAGTATGGGTGTACACATGTAGACATGTACCCAAACTGTGCATTAATTTTTGGTTACTGCACAGTAATGGTGCACGTGTAGATGTGCCCAGTGTTAATTTTCTGCTGAATGAAGGTTCATAATAGGAGTGTCTATGCATGCATGTACTATGCATTACATTTACTATGCAGTAAATGGCTGATCCTGGCGTGAAAAAAACCCACACCAAAAAAAAGTGGGGCAGCACACATGGCAGCAGCATGTGCTACCCAAAACCAGAGCCAGGATGGCCAGAGCCACACTTCAGCTGCTAGCCAGGCTCCCAGCTGCAGGAACACTGTGACTGTAGCTCCCTACAGCTCCCAGGACCCCAGGTAAAACTGTTGGGGCCAGCACAGTTGCTGGCTACAGCCTCCCCTACCCCAATTGGGGTAACCTGGCATGTACCAGAGCACATGTGGTACTAGGGAGAAGTAGCAGCAGCATACCTTGTGCCACTGCTACTTGTCCCTGGGAAAGCAAATGTCTGCACTTGTCTGAACATGGCCTAAGAGTTGTCCAGCACCAATAGGCAGCACCAGTTGCTCCTGTGTCTTCAGATGCTACACCTGAACTAGCTAGCTGACATCCTAGCTAGTTCAGGTGTAGGAAGGAAGAATCAAAAGTGAACAACCTTCCCAATCTTAAAGAGCCTTCTCAGCAAGAGTTTCAGTTTAGATCTCTCTAATGTGTGTGGTTTGCAAATATTTGTCACTTACTAATAATAGTGCACCTACTTATAGGCTGTTTTTCCTCTGTGGATATAAAAATGTTTCACAAAGATAAAAGGCGAGGCTTGCTCAGAATCACAGAAGTCATCAGTGGCAGTAGTAGGAAAAGAACTCAGGAATCCTTGTCCCTAACCTCACCTTACTTAAAGGTTAATGAGCAAATGAGAGAGAAACGAGAGAAAAAAATTAGACTAAAAGTAGCCAAGTGTATCTGAATACCAACCGGTATTTTTTAAGAATAGTGGAAGATATTTATTCATATTAGATTGCACATCTGTATCCCCTAGGCTGCCTTGAAATTCTTTACTGAATTGTCAAGTTTTTGGTTAATATTAGGTAATGTAATTATGCGGACAACTCTAATGTACCATGGCTTCATTCAAAGGCGCTCAAATCTCATCTGGGGTGCCATCTTGAAAAGTTATGGTTCATTACACAAAGATTTCAGTGCCTACTGAGAAGCTCAAACATGTCATTTACTTAAAAAAAAAAAAAAAAAGACTTTGAAGTCCACTTAAGCCCACTTTTCTCCCAAAGTTTGGTTTAAATGTTGATAATCAAATAGCTCCACCGAGCATCGTACCTAGTGCAGATCATCTTAAAACATACACACACACAAACTAAAGGATGACCTCACAAATTTTAAAGCATTTATTACTAACTGGTACATTTCAGGTCACAGGTTCTTTCTTCAGGGGAGCTTTATAGAGAAATTTGCACTTTTAGTTCAAATTCTGGTGTTCCAGTGGGAAACACTGCTGTAATTCTCCACCAAGCAGCTGCTTGGATCAATTGCATCACACCAGGATCCTCTACTTCCTGGCAGCACACTGAGGCCACCTGAGATGGATTTAGTTCTTCACAGCAAATCTAGCATTATAGCAATCAGTTGGATAGAAAAGTACTGAAGAATGCAGGTTAGTCACTGTGTATCAGACTCTGTGGTCTCTGCCACACAATTTTTTACATTTCTTAAACCTTAGCATAATTACTGAAAGAAAATATACTCATGTTATTTCCCCTTTCAGCTGTTTCATTCTCAGACTATTTCCCTAGACTCTTTTCTCTCCAAACACCTTATCCAGGCTTTCTTCCATAACCCCTTTTTCATCTACAAACATAGCTGCAAAATTCTCCTGTGTCTGCCCCACAAAATTGATCCACTCTTCTTTATTTTCTGGTAGAGTCCCAGAACTTGAGATAAGGTCAAAGTTTCCCATTAATTTTCCCACCATAAGTGCCTGTTGCTTAACCCTGTAGCTAGCAGTGGAATACATGCATTTTTCCACCAGTAAGCAACTGCGGAGATCCTCTGTCCTCCCAGTGCAACCATGTTCCAGGTGTCTTGGAAATTAACACTGCATGCCACAAAAATAATGTATTGTCTTGCTATTAGGTTTCACTCCCTGGATTCCAGATGATTTCATAACTCATACAGAACATTCTGTATGATGTGAAATTTGTGCTGTGATCTCCATTCATTTCTCTCTGTCAGGGGTGGTAAAATTCCACTGATTTTAACTTTCCTAGCACAGAGGAGGCAGGCAGAGATTCAGTATGAAAAATCCCTGATCAGTGTACTTGAAAAAATGAAAGCTTTCCAAATTTCATGTCTTGAGCATGTCAGAAGATGGATGAAGTTTAGCCTTTTCTCTCCATATGAAATTAACAGAGGGATTTAATAATTCCTTTTGTTTAGTAAAGCAAACAATGACTATGTCAGCCACTGTCAAGAAATCACTATATTTAATTCCCTTTAGCAAACTGACTATTAACCAAGCAGCAGCTAAAGAGAAAGAAAACTTTATCAGCCCTGCCTTGTCTTGCAGGAACAGGGAGAGAGGGGTTCTCATTTTCCATCTTGGGACTTCTCTACACATTTGTAGGAATCTCAGAAACTACATACAGCTTTAATATCCTCTGAATGCTGCATGCTGTTAGTAGCATGGCTGATTAGCTCTCCCCTTAAACCCTTATCTTCAGAATCTGATCATGGCATTCTGTTGGTTTTGAAGGTATTTTTTAATAATGTGCAAGTCACATTTTGCATTTGTTACTGCCTCTGCAACATTCCCAGCACTGTCAGCTTGAACACATTTCCACAGAACTGCATTAGATTGGCTTTACTCTTTCCCTGGCCTCTTTTTATCTCAGCTCTCCTTTGAATTTTTACTTCATTTCCTACTCCGCTAACAACACTCCATATCTGAATCTTCCTCTACTTCCCAGGGCTTGAATTTCTTAACAGAACTACTCTACACAAGATGTTGACTGCACAGTTGACTAATTAACTGCATAGTAAACATCTCAGTGGTTGCACATGAGTCCCTATTAGGGTGCAGAGAACTAATAAACTCTGCAGTAGGGTAGTACTTGTAAATACACATGTAGAAGCTGACTGCCTGGATGGGCACAAGGGTGCTTCAGTGCTGGGACTAGCTTTGTTTTCTTTTTGTTCCATTTCCTTCACTCTTCCTTCTTTCCTTTCCTTTCCCTGTTAAAAAAACAACAACATTTCTTACTGGGTATAGTATTAGTAAATACTGTTTCGTTTTAATCAGTCTGCCATCAAGGAAATGTACATTCAACTTTGCACAGGTCAGATCTGGCTTCAGTTAGTGGAAACTTTGGTTCACGGCCTCAGGGGAACAGAAACCAGCCACCATTCTTTCTTCCAGTTGCAGAAGATTAGAAGATGAACATAGTCCTCAAAATGGGTGGATCTGGGAATAGGATGTAGCCAGGCTGCTCAGGGTTAAATGCTGATCCAGTGAACCTTCTGAGAAACCTTCTCCAGTAGACAGCCTATAGATCCTCCAGCAAAAAATATAGCTACTATCTTAGCACAAGCAGAGAGTAGTACTCCCTGCCTTCCCTACACAGAGAGTGAATCTACACAAGATGCTATGTGACTGTAACAACAAACTACAGCGATATAGCTCATTGCTACAGCGACATAGATTTAGCAGACACAAACTAGCCAGGTGCCGGGGGATTGGACACTGGCTAATGTGGTCCCAATTTTCAAGAAGAGGAGGAAGGGGGACCCAAGAAACCACAAGCCTGTAAGCCTCACGTCAGTGCTCAGGAAGATCTTGGATAGAATCATCAAGGAGCATATCTCTGGGGGGCCTGCAGGGGAGATTATGCTCAGGGGCAATCAACATGGGTTCACCAAAGGCAGGTCCTGCCTGACCAACCTGATTGCCTTTTATGACCAAGTAACTACTTCCTTGGATGATGGTGTCACTGTGAATGTAGTTTTTCTAGAATTAAGAAGGCCTTTGACACTGTCTCTCACCCCATCCTCATCAATAAATTAAGTGACTGTGGCATTGATATCTACACAGTTGGATGGGTAAAAAATTGGCTGATGGGGGTACCCAAAGACTAGTGGTGGATAAATTGTACTCAACCTGGCAAGCTGTGAGAAGTGGGGTACCCCAGGGCTCAGTCCTCGGGCCCGCACTCTTTAACTCCTCATCAGTGACTTGGATGAGGGGGTGGAAAGCTTGCTGTCCAAGTTTGCTGATGACACTAAGATGTGGGGTGAGGTGGACACAAATGAAGGGAGAGAGAGGCTGCAACTAGATTTAGACAGACTACAGAAGTGGGCAGATGAGAACAGGATGGGGTTCAATGTAGACAAATGCAGGGTGCTGCACCTTGGGAGAAGGAATCCGCAGCATACATACAGGCTGGGGAGTTCCCTTCTTGAAAGCACAGAGAC
>JAGPOW010003316.1:15621202-15674941 GCA_030014935.1 Caiman crocodilus
TCAATGTAGACAAATGCAGGGTGCTGCACCTTGGGAGAAGGAATCCGCAGCATACATACAGGCTGGGGAGTTCCCTTCTTGAAAGCACAGAGACAGAAATGGATCTTCGAGTCATTACTGACTCCAAGATGAACATGAACCGCCAATGCCAGACCGCAGCCAGCAAGGCCAGCCACACCTTGTCATGCATCCAAAGGTGCATCTCAAGCCGGTCCAGAGAAGTGATACTTCCTCTCTATGTGACTTTGGTCAGGCTGCAGTTGGAGTACTGTGTCCAGTACTGGGCGCGGCACTTCAAAAGGGATGTGGCCAGCCTGGAGAGGGTTCAGAGGAGAGCCATCCGCTTGGTGAGAGGGCAGCAGGACAGGCCCTACAAGGAGAGACTGAGGGACCTGAACCTGTTCAGCCTCAGCAAGGGGAGGCTGAGCAGGGATGTGGTGGCTACCTACAAACTCATCAGGGGAGATCAATAGCAAATAGATAGAGCCCTTTTCTCCCCAGCACCACTTGGGATGATGAGGAATAATGGTCATAAGTTGATGGAGAATAGGTTTAGGTTAGAGATCAGAAGGCAATATTTTACAGTTAGTGTGGCCAAAATCTGGAACCAACTTCCCATGGAAGTGATCCTCGCCCCTACCTTGGGCAAATTCAAAAGGAGGTTGGATGGTCGCCTATCTGGGGTCTTGTGAACCGAGCATTCATTCCTGCCTGTGGCAGGGGGTCAGGCTACATGATCTGTTCAGGTCCCTCCTGCCCCTAGCTACTATGAAACTATGAAACTGTGATGTCAATTCTACTGTGCAGTAGTATCAGAAGCAACCTGTGTACTGCTGGGACTGCATAGTAACAACATGCCCAGAGTGAAAGTGGAGGGGACCTGCAGGTTTAGGGAATAACTATACATTGCTCTGCCTGACTTTGGGTGAACATGACTCTTAGCTGGGTTGTATACACTGAGATATCTTTTTTTTTTTGTATGCCATAACAAGTCAACAGAAAAACATCTTTGATAAACCAGTATCTGGCTTTCTGGTGACAGCCTTCATACAATACTGGATACAACAAAGGGACTAAACCTACAGTATAATCATATTAGATGGATAGTCTGTGGCATCTCTATGAGTACAAAATGAACAAGAAAGAATTTATCCAGGGAGACTGTATCAGAAATGAAGTCATGGACTTAGTCAAAGCCATGTTAAGAAATGGGAGATATCTGATGGGGAGGAAGAAACAAAAGAAGAAGGCTGAATAAAGAATTTTGATTCTTTTTTTAGCCCCATTGATGACAAAATTGATAAAGTGATTAAATTATATTGGCATATCTTACGTAGTAATGACAAGCTAAAATTAAACCCTTTGCTAGTTTCATAAAGAATCAGGATCAGGATATTGTGATCTTTTTTTGAAACACTGATATAACATGAGAACAGAAAATTTACTCTCTTAGTCACTGTAACAGGACAAATGTATTATATATAAACTGCATGTTCTGTAATGACATGATTAAGATTAATGACTCTCATACCCTGAACTAAAGGGAAAAAAATCAGAATTCAAAGATAGGCTTTCATATACCACACAGGAATTGCCATAAAGTAATGTGCTAAGATGGTTCAAGGCCTTCTTAGGTAGATGTACATCCTCCCTTTAACCATCACAATCATTTGCGGGGTTCCCTAAACACCAATTCTCCCTGGAGTCCTATTAAACTTCCACAGGCATCTAGCAGATCAGGGCCATCAACTTCCATGCATCTGGAGACTACATGTGGCATTAGTATGCCACTTCAGGGCTACATACCATGCTAGCCATACAATGCAGGGGTGGATCTGCAGGATGCCCCCACACTGATGTGCAGTGTCAATAGCGCACAGTCTCCTGATCATGCAGGCTGCACGGGCAGCCTATGGCCCCCCACACCCTGACACATGGACAGCTCTGGCAACTCATGCTCCCCCCTCCACCCATGGCTTGTCCCTTCCATGCAGCTGGGACAGAGGTGGCTGCAAGGGCCCACAGGCTGCCAGTTGGGCAGTCCTGTACTAGGTGAGCTAGGTAGACAAAAAGGCCTCACATAACAACAATATGCAGATGACACATCTTCATGTATCTTTTACCACATGCAGCCATGCCATAACCACTAAAATGGGACTTTATGTCCTCAGCTTGGGTAATACTTTTTACAAGGTCATTTTACCTAAACTGCACTTCACCCTTCCATCTTTAATTCTTATTTAGTTTCTTGCTCTTCTTCCTTTACAATTTGTTGTCCAACTTTCTATGCAGAGCCAATCACCCTATGGAAGCAAGGGTTAGTCTCACAAGGCATAAAGGCAGTGATAGTGAATTATCTAAAAGTTACTAGAGAAAGAAAGGATAGGAATTTTCTAAATCCCTCTATCCCCCAGCTCTACCTCTCCCACCTACCATGTGTTGGCATTCATTAAGGTTTTAGAAGAGGGATGGGATTGTTAGGTGAGTTCCTTTTTTTCTGTTGTGACTTTCCTTCTGTTAGCAACTTGGGAACTAGTCCCATCACCTCCTCTTATAGCTTCTGTCGTGTAGTTAAGAAAGTAAAAATAAAAGAAAAAAAGTCTTGGGCCTGGCTGGATTGGAATTTAGCTAGGCCACATCTTTGCTGTCCTCTGCTTTGGTGCTGTCTCTAAGGGGAGGGCAAACCAACTTACAATGCTCTAATAGTCTTGCACTCAGGTCAGCTGTGCCATTACAATACATTTGCAGCTCTTGGGTGCCTAGCTGAACAGAGAGGATCGGCATGAGCTGCAATCTGTTTCCATTCTATTACAGTTTCAATTTGTTTGAGGGGTATAGTTTCTTCCCCACACATCAGGGCATAGATGCTGGATGGCTTTAATAGCAGGACTTAGTTCTACAAGGCAATGAAGATGCTGCCACTTAATTTCCCAGAAGCTACTGCTAAAACAAAGGCGGGTTGCCTTTTAGCAGCCTCCGAAGCTTGTTTAAAAACAACGTGTGACTTATTTTTCCCTCCCCCAGCTTGCAGGTATAGTGACAGCCTGGCTTCTTATTCCCAAACAACAGAGGAGCAGCTCCAGACTCAGCAGGAATGAGAGTTAGGATAAGTATGTAGCTCAGAGCTAATCACAAGTGGCCTCCTGCGGCTCAGAATGTTGCCAAGTGCTTGGGACAGGACCAGGAGTTGATGTGGCATGACTCTTTGCTGAGCATGACATCATCTTCATTATCCCCTCTTGGTTATTTATAAATTTCACTAATTGCTCTCCTGCTTTCCCTTATCAGTACAGCTTAGCAAAGTGCTGCTCCATTATGCTGCTCTTGGAAAAGGATTCATAAGTTATATATTCATGTATGTGCTTGAATTTGATGACTATTAAGAGAGCTAAGTGAACCTTCATTTATATCAGTGAGCTTCTGGATTGACTTGAGAGCAATACTGGTGCGACTAAGGGCAAAATGGTCTAGAGTACATATTAAGCATGGACTACAAACCAAAGCAGCTATTTGCGGGGAGGAGGGGGGGCAGAGAAAGAATTCCTATTTTTGTTTTCTGCTTCTTATTGTCCAGTCAGAAAAGCTCTCCTCTTACATGGTTTGAAAATTATCTGCTTCTTACATACAACTATTACAGAGACCTTCTCCCATTGTGACTGAACAGAATCTGAATTATTTCCAAATGAATGGATGCTTAGCTTCCCAGCAAGTCCCCAGATGACTTGATGAACTTGTTACTGAAGATAGCAAACATAGGAGAAGGCAGAGATGGCATATTTGATAATCTCTTAAGTATAAAGGAGAAATTATTTTTCTTTTTTCCCATAGGATCTCATCCACAGAACTTCTGACTCTCATGAATCCCCTGGCCCAGTGAAGATCTGAGCTAAACAGCAATATATTAAAGACTTAGGAACAGACAGTTAAAACTATTACTCAGGTCCCAGACTGACCAGAGAGCTGTCTACCAAAGCTCATCTTTTAGCTTTGCCATACTGTCAGCCTGTGCTCCTGTATAATCATCAGCTTCTTCAATGTACTGAGACATCTGAAGTTAAAGAACCTAAATATATACATTCTATTAGTGATCTTAAAATCCCACTCACTGCCTAGCTGCATCTTTAAGTGTCTAGCAGCCTTTAAACTTTGACATCTGAGAAGAGGTAGAGATTAGTGATATATGAGGAAATATTGGAAAAAATTAGGATTGTTGAGTTTAGTTAAAAGGCTCTTCATAGCAACAATTATATAAAAAAAGGTTGCTAGGATGGTGCTAAATTGTTGTCTTGTGTCCACAAGGGGCCAAGAAAGAATTAAAGTACAGAAAAGGGGAGTTATTTTACATATTTGAAAAAACTTTCTAACTATGGTGGTGGTTAAGCAATGAAACCAATTTGGGATACAGAATCTATGTCACTGAAGGTTTTTAAGTGCAGGTTAGACAAATATTTGACTGGAGTGATTTAGTCAGAGATATTCTTGCTCTGAGCAGGTAGTTGGAATAAATGACTTCTTGAGATCCCATGCTGCCTTTTGATTCTATGATTTGTCTGAAAAAAAGTATGTCCAGCTGCAAAAATATGTGAGAAAGATAGGAACTAATTCACTTTTGACTATTGGAAGACGTTCCCTTCCTAGCTTTTTTGTCAGGAACTCCTTTCCATTCTTCAAGTAAGAACAATGTGCTAATGGCTTTGAATGACCATTATCACTCTCTTGCTTGATGCAGGTAATGCATTATTACTATCAAACCCCCAGATAGACCTCCAGAGGTTATTAGGAGCTTTTCAGTAGTATTGTGTTTTAAACTGTTTGGAACTCAGCACTGCTATTGGTTCTGGAGAATGAAATGAGGAAATGTATTTATTTTACGGAAATGAAAATTAGAGGTGGTTTCTTCATTAAACAACCTTGGAATCCACTTTAATAAAATTGGAGGTGGAATATGCACATAAAATTCTTAAGCATTAAAACAAGCCTTGAGTGGATTTTTATCATTTTACCATAAGACAAGTAGAAGTGCAGTAATAGCAGCACTAACGGTTTATACAGCAAAGTCAATTTCATTGTATAGAGCAGAACTAAAGAGTACCAACCCCATGGTTCATTCTGAGGGGGGAATCTCTCATTACCTTTAAACACATCTTTTATTCTACAAAATTCTCTGCCAGAGGGGCTCATGTACCCTGAAATGAGCCTGCTTAATATGAACATTTTAGCTCAATTAAGACTTTAAATTAGTGGAACTTTCACTCAAAGCAGGTATCCTCAAATGGTGAGGGCCCATCTTTTTGTCAGGCATGCCACAAGGTTAGCCCTGCAGCCTACCCATGTGTCACTTTGATCCTCTTCATCCTCTTTAATTGCTGATCTGCTTTTTTCTCCCTGTCCTATATGTCATGGTGTTCCTTGGCCCCCTCCCTGATCTGCTACCTGCCATACAAAATGGCTGCCCATGCCACATGTGGCACATGTTACATACAGGTTGACCACTCCTATCCTAAAAAGTGGATTTTAGGCGCATTTGCTTTGCCAAATAAACTATTCTTTGGCTGGTTAAATATTTGTTTTCTCTAGACAAATAGCCTGAGAAATGTCACTAAATATTTCCCCAATACTTAAAGCAAGATATACATTTAAGATTTAAAGATTCCAGCATGCTGATAGATATATGGTAACAATATTGTTGTGAACTTTACCGTTTTCTGATAAATAAAGCTCTCTCTTGGTTGAGAAATTTGTCTGCCTGCAGCACATAGCTACAAGCAATTAGGGGCCATTATTAGGCAGTGCTTCACTACAATGACATCTGCATTGTCATGGATAGGTACTGTCAGACCCCATATTCAACCAAGATATGTTGTTGCAAGAACAATGAAATAAAGATTTCACTTTACTATTTGTGATCATGTTTATTCTTTGCAGAGATAAGAGGAAATTTCTCTCCATTAGTGGTACATTTCAAATACTGGGCTAACATAGAAAAAAACAATTTCTTTTTTATAACAACTCTCACACTGCCTTATGATCTCTCAGCATATTTGCATTAATTGCACAAAGAAAAAGGGTCCAAATCAAATAGGATAACCCTATTTTGTTTTACTGTTGCATATTATTGTACCTATATTTCTCCTATATGCTTACATATTATTATCTGTTTTAATTATTGTAAAACTGGTAGAATGTATCGTCTTTGAATGTATTAGAATGTATGCTTTAAGCAAAAAGCATAAGTTATGTTAAAGTATTGTGTGTGTATAGTTTTATTGTTATTTAATTGTATTGTTTTAGCAAGAGCTATAAACAAACTACTAATATTACAAGAACAAGGTTTTATTTATTGTCTCTGTTCTTTTATGGGGTGAATAATGGAGAGGGGGAATTACGGTGGGGTAGGTGGAGTAGTAGTAAAAGCTTTGTACATTCTTTGGGATACTTGCAATGTTCCTGAATTATCACAGCACATTCTTAACTTTTACTTGTTCACACTATGCTCTGTGTAATAGTGGAAATCTCTTTGCAAAAGCACTTTTTTATTTTACCAGAAACCATTTTGCATGACAGAGTAAAACTTAGTTTTGCATTGCGGTGTTGAAGGTTGTGAACATTTACTTGAGACTCATGGAAAAGAGTTAACGATAACTCTCACTTCTGGTAAAAGAAAGTGCACAAGAGCTAATAATTTGCAAGGGAACACAACTGCTAAACAGGATATTGACACAAAATTACAGTATGATCTCAGACTCTTAAACTTTTCAACTACTGATACTCTGGATTGTCCTAAATGTGGGCAGCATACAGAGCATTGTCAGGACAGTGACATGAATAAGGAATCCATCCAACTTTGAAGGCTAAGAAATATTTTGCACTACAGGTAGTTTGAGGGTAGTTCTGGACAAGCCCTTACAATCTGAAGTTAATGATACTCTACAGCCCTGCAGCTGATTGAAAACGATTACATTTTTCTTATTGATAAAGCTAACATTGTGAAGACACTAAACTAACACAAATAAAACATTTTTCTTGCTGGTATTCTGGTATACTTTCCTCTAGATTTAGCACCCAATACATTTTGGTTCAACTTTGCATTCCCTCAACATTTCTACATATAAGAGCATTTTCATTTATCAAGTGAAAAGAAGAAAGCTGGATAATTAATAAAGAGATGGCAAACAGCCTCTTTTCAATAACTTCCTTCACAATGAGGAAAATGGGTTCTGTCAAATTTGGCTGACTCTAGAATAGTTATTTGAAAATAACTATTCTAGAGAAATCATAAGAACAAGAGAGGTTGACTGCAAAATCAAAGGATGGATATTGTTAAGATGCTTTGCATGGCAGGAATTCTCATTTCTTTCACTGGAAGGCTACTAATTGATCTTTTCCCCATTGGTTTGGTCCATTGTTCTATGGTCTCCAAGCACCATCATAATTTAAGATAAAATCCAGGATCTTGTACTAGATATCGGTACAGAGTTCAAGGCTGGGCATTTCTAGACTTATGTCTTGCAAAGCATGTATTAGCAAAGCCCATAGGATCACATGCCACCTTGCAGTACATATGTGTCTATAAGGCGCTGTAGTATAACTGTCACTGAAAAGGATTGAGCCTATTCCTGAAAGTCTACAAAAGTATAACCCACTAGCCTTGTATAACTTTAAGTTCATGTGTAAGATGGTACTCTTCTAGGTCCAACTTTGTGGGAAAATGTGGGTACATGCAGATATGAAAACAGAAGAGAGTGAGGCTATCTGAAACAAAATTGTAAACACTGTAATTTTACTGTATTAATTTTAGTGGGTCCACACATCTCCCAAGATCTTCAGCAAACTTAATCCAAACTTAAAGAAGAATATGCATAGGTAAAAAACCCCACCCAATATTTGTACAGAATACATGCCTGGCAAATCTCTGCAATATAATATCAAAGACACTGATTTAAAATCAGATAGATTATGTATACTGTTGTGCTGACTAGAAGACACAGAGAGTTGTTTCTTTTTTTTCCTAATTCCTCATATTTTGTGTGTATATACACACAAAACATGAGAAGTCAGAATTAAGGGAAATTTGTTTGGAATCAAACATGATAGGGGAAAATTCCAGCTTTAATTGATCATTGTGAAAGATACATTTTACATGACAAGAGAAAGCTAACTGCTATATGCAATTATGTTAGTGGCAATGTTGGGTTCATAACTGATGAAAGGGAAAATAAAGAGTGATACAAAAATTATAGTTTGAAGAGCAGAAAAGCAGAAACATAGTTGCAATGCATAACACTTCTAAAATATGCTACAGAACATCAGCATGTTTTATGCAAAAAAATCAGCATTATATGGTCTTAAGCATCACTTGAAATACCATGTAATTGCTACTTTTATATTTAGAAAGTACTTTATTCTACATTTTATATTACCTAAGGTTAGCTATTTTGATTGAATGAACGGAAATAGTAAAATATAACTGAACTTTTAAGAAATGAACTACAGTAAATGGTGGTGTACACCCCCACATCCCTGCAAAATTTGGATAAATACTGTACCTGTTTGTGAGTGCACTAGTCTGAGTACTACACTACAGTGAAATGACATGGTCTTTACTCCAGTAAAACTCCCATTGACTTCAAAAGAACTTTGCACTGCAATAGCATTCACAGTACCTGGGTTTGGTTTAGAATTGGCAGAATAATGGATGGATTCTGCTGTCAGCAGATGGGAAATGGCATTAGCAAAGGGACAGGAAAAAACATTGCTTTCTTTCTGTCCACTAGCCCTCTTCTCTTCTGTACAAATACAGATCTTGTGATCTCCTCCCTGGTCTGCCTCCATTGGTATCCAGTATGCTTGGGCTAAATGGCAATCTGGCCCTGGACCACACAAATTTAAGTAGCATAACAGGTGTGGAAAACTGTCCCCTGGATCTTCTTTTTCCCTTGCAAAGATCTAGCTCAAGGTCAAAACACAATTTACACCCTACAAAAACCCAGTTTCAGAGAAATTAGAGGTTGTTAAGTATGATATTGACTTTTAGCTTGACCTTTACATGAGGATAAGTTTCACTTACTTTACGGATAGTTTCCAAAATGTATGTCATTCAAGTCACCAGTCAAAAGGAACTGGATAGCAATACATAGCACAGAGACTGTAAAAAGTTATACAGAATATTGGTTATTTTTAAGTTCGTACTAATAATTTGTACAATTCTAGGATACCATTAATTATTTTTTTAAGTAACTGTTCTAATTGTCTGATAGCAGGAAAGTAGCATTTCAATGTACACTTGCTCTCTGTTAAAAAAAATAAATCTAAAGTAAAATAAGGCTTGTGAATAGTCTATATAAAACAGCCATGGGTCTGAATCAAATTTGCCACCAAACTGGCAGACAGAAAATACATTAAATGAATAGACAATTCAGTGATGTCCACCAGATAACTAAAATTGAAATTTTATTTCTTTCAATAATATTCATCAGACATGTTTCTGACAAGACTTTTCTGAAAGATGAAGTGCAAATGGGAACCCTGTAAGAATGTTTATAAGAATTGTACATGACATTTCTTAAGCGCCACTAAGTACACATTGAATACTTTGTAAGTATATAGGCATAGCAACATGCAAGTGTCATGTACCTAATATTACAATATGCATTTTGTTTGTTTATTTATAAGAAAATTAAATAAAATAAACATGGTTCAATCATCAGTGCAATATGCTTAATTCCAGTTGATTTTACTTACAGCAGTTTTATTTTTTTTTTTCCAAGCTGAGACTAACACTTCCAAATGCCATGAATTAAAAGTCTAAGACCAGAGCACAGAGGAGTTCCTATAAGGTTACATTTATACAGTGTGCCAGCAGAGGTTGTTGATAAAATCTTTTGACAAACTCTGCGTTATTTATTTTAGAAACTTCCTGCAGTACTGACGGTGTTTTGTTGTTATGAAATATCTAGACTGAAAGCAAAGGATGTACAAAGAATACATTATACAGTGTAAACATTTGCATTAAGGACCTGATTTTAGCTCCACTTAAACCAATAGGAATGTTATATTTGTCAAAGAAGGACTTCTATGAATTAAAGAGCCTACAAGTTCAACTCTCAAACTCTGCTAAGCTACATTCAGTAGATAAAAGTAGAACATTTTATAGTATATTTGCATATTTCTATAGAAACTACACAGTAACATGTGAAAATCTATTTACATTTAATAAGGACTTAAATGTGCACACACATATTTACTATCATGATTCAATATAAATAGAAAGGAGGAAGGAGCAGGAGGAATGGAACAGTAATCCAGTCCAAACGTAAAATATCTCCTTCGGTTGGTTCCTTTGGAACCAAAAAAAATAGTTTGTGGGCATCATTTATTTTTAACCAAACAAAATATTCTTTGGAAACTCTCTTTTTTTAATTTAATACAAATATTCTCTCCTTTCTTGTAAAGCCAAATGAAAAATAGAAACCTTTAATCATTTAGAAAAAAATAAAATCAGCACTGTGTGCAAAGGTAGGCTAAGGCTAAGTGTAGTTTGCACTGGGCACGTCTACACATGAAGCTACATTGCTGTAGCAATGTGCTATGGCAACGTAGTGTCTGTAGGCAAAAACCATGACACTGCAACTACATCATCATGCTTGGATCTAGTACATTGCTATAGCAACACAACACCTAAAAACCATGCGTGGCATGCATGGTGCTGTATGGGTTGTTACTGCACCATCATTTAGTATTTCTAAAAGGAAGCGCTAAATGACAGTGCAGTAACAATGGCACCATAGAGGAACATTTAGATGTATCCAGTGATATACAAGATTAGAGGTCTCAGAAATCACTGCTGGTATGACCCCACATACAGGGAAAGTACAGGCGGTCTCCGGGTTACGAACAAGTTACATTCCTGAGACTGTCTTTAAGTCGATTTTGTATGTAAGTCGGAACACATACCTTTTTAATGACCATGTGGGTGCAAAGCCCAGCAGGAACCCGCTCCCCTCCTGGCCCACACCAGCCTGGGCAGCCCGCGGCTTTTGGCTAACTGTTTGCACCCAACCAGACGGTCCCAAGCCCCATCCCCGTCTCGTTTGCACCCTGCCTTCCCCAGCCTGGAGCTGGAGGGGCACGAAATTCACCGGCTTCAGCTCATTCATAAGTACGGATGTCCGTAACTTGGACGTTCGTTAACCAGGGACCGCCTGTACTTAAAGCTGTGGTTCTCAACTTTTATATAATCAAGACACCCCAATGAGACTCGAGGTACTCCTTGGAAAATGCCAGCTCTTAGTTTTTCCCTTTTTTTGACTACAGAAAAATAATAGACCAGTTTTGCTGTTGCAAAGAACTCAGAAAGGAAACAACAGGTCATCATGTCTTTTACCTTGTGGATTCTTATTTGAAATCTTGGGGTTTATATTACAAATCATGTTTGCACCTAGCAGTGCTAATGTTATATGGCATACCATGATACCAAAGGAGTTCAAGGCACCCAAGGGTGCTGCAGCACCCTGGTTGAGAATCAGTGGCTTAAGGGCTGACCCCTGGCAGATTTAGATTTCATACCAGAATTTTTTTTTAAATCCTTTAACTTTTCTTTCCTAACACAGAAGTTTCATTGGGAAGGATTTTTTTTCAACCTTCTTTCTAGTAGGGCTATACTTTTTAACAAAGCAAAAAGTATGTTACACAGAGACTCCATAGGCTAGATCTGTGCCTGTACACAGAAGCTATGCAGCTGCTTTAACCTGTTGCAGGGAGATTCACACTGCACCTGGGGAATCCCCATGTGCTATAAATTATCATATTATCTTTAGTACTCACCACTGTCTGTCTGCAGTGCAGTAGGCATTTCAGGGAAAAATGGGCATAACTGGGTAACATGGTGATTCCTAATGGTTTAACCAACCCCATCTTGGAGAGCCACTGGCAGTTCCTATTTATTACAGCAATGCCAGATTGGAGAGGGAACCTTATTTGTATTCCTGACTCCGTGTGAGTTGCACCAACCTCAGGATATATAGTGAGGTATTTAAACAGGAGCATGGTTTTGTTCTAATTTCCATTTAGGTCATTCATTCAGATGACTCCATCTGACTCCAATGGTAGTTAGATCAGGATTTCCCTGAACAGTCATGTAGGAAAACTTGGTGGTAAAAGTAGTTTCAGACACAATCTTCGATGCATTGACATGAAAAGTTGCAGCATTTCTTGTTTATTTCTTTAAAGCTTGAACTGAAACTTTTCGTGTACATTTTCATTTACATGGAAGTGTGTGTGTGTGTGTGTGTATGTATGTGTGTGTATGTCTGTGTGCGTATAAAATCACAGGTTAGAATATTTTGATTGCATTTCTATTACATATTTAATTTAAAATCTTGCTTATGAATGTGCATCCTTTTTAATGAAAACAGTCATATTCCAGTTGACTTGTATAGGATGATTCTTGATGTTGAACTGATAGTAACTTTGTGCTTTTAAACTGTATGGATAGATCCCACATCAGTCAAGCTGGTCTGAACTGATGGTAATAGAACTAAATTGATTTACACTAGCTGAGGGTATAGTTCTCTATTATAATATTAGTTTGCAGAATAATCTATATCAGGAGACAGCAAAAATCAGAGGAAAGATCCATGAACAATGGGAAGATGTTTTTCTGATTTAAAAATACACTTTTATAATTATTTCATTTAGGGGCAGAGCTGTTATAATATGTCTATAGACATTTCATAGCCCATATTTCATGGAAGTGGTATATGAAACATTTCAGAAATTGTATAACATGTCATTAAGCCAACAGCAGTTGTTAAACATGTATATTAATCACAATACTGTGCAAGCATGAGAGGGATATAATAAATAACACTCACTCAAGTTTTACACTCTTCCATCTAGCAATATTCATTTTCTTCTTTTGCAGTTTTGTGTGATCTCACTTTCATTAAATTTGGAAGGGCACAATAAAAAAATGACAAGAAGAAAAAGATAAAATTTTACGTTTAGAAAGAGTCAACTTTATCATTAAAGACAGCCTCTACCTCAATGGAAGCATTTCATGGTCGCAATTTAAGATTACCTGACATTATTGTGAAAGAAATAGTAGAAATTCCCAGTGAAAAGGGTCAACAAAATAAGGGTCAGAAGAACACACCTCTGTCTGTTTCTCTGTTGTTCATGCTAAAAATACCAGGGCATATGGCAGTACATTTCAGCATCTTTGCATGTTAGGTTCCCTCAAGGACAGGACAAAGAAGCAAGCTTGTGCTGCTGAGCCAGAAATAGATTTCTGAACAAGGTTGCCAGACTTATAGCATGCTAACAGTGAAGCCATTAGCAAAGTTGAAGTCTTATTTTGCCCTAAAGGTGTTTTAGTGGAGTCTTATGGGACCCAAAGAGAAAGGAAGGCAAAACTAGTGAGGATGAGGAGAAAAATATGCATTATTATGAATTAAATACAAGTACAAGGCAAGGAATTATACATATTGCACTAGGGTAATTACTGCATGTAAGTGTACTGTTAATTCATGTAACTGCTAGGGGCACTCTGGCTTTTTGAAATAATCAAAATGCATATTATAATTACATGGGTTTCCAATATCCATACACAGCAAGTACAAGATACTTACATGTAAGTACACTGTATTTACCTATATTTTTGCATAGTTTTTAGTGTGTACTTTGTGCCACTTAATAAAAAGCATTACTCAGTTTTTTTGTATTAGACAGCTTATTCAACTGAAGTTGAAGCAGCTGAATTTTTGGTATGTTCATCATAGATTACCATTTCCTGGGAATGAGGAGATTGGACAGCTGGAAGAATCTAGGTAGGTGTTGAGGAAAGCTGCAGTGTGAACATGAAGATTTACGTCACCTTAATAAAGAAATGGAATATCAGATTTGTGATGTTAATTGAATAAACTTACCTTTAGTTTGAATGGATTAGTAAAGGTAAGAATTCCATTTTCCTTTTGGTAACACTTTACAATAAGTGGCACTAAATTACACTATAACTGCTATGTTACATGGAAGTACATGTAACTACACTGTAACTGTTGAAATAGCTACTGTACATGTGTGTACATGGTAACTTCAGTGCTGTTACAATCATGAATTACATAATTACAGATGATCCTGTCCTTTCTTTTCATTGAAATCGTTATATATATTATACTATAATGAAAATACACAAGATGTTAACTTCCATGTCTTGTTTAGAAAAGTTGGTTTTCTTCATATATTCTTTAGAGGAGTCTCAGTGCAAGATGAATCACCTTTAAGAAATGTGAGAAGATTTTTAAATGTCCTAGCTTAATGCTGAGCCTCAAGTTAAATATCAGGTTCCTTAAACTGCTTCTTAGTTTCTCTGATGACACTAAACAGAGTGGAAAGATGCACCCATTGTCTTGCGATGCCACTTTCTTATTTAAACAATTATGTTTTCAAAGCATAAAAAAAAGTTATACATTTAAAAGCTAAAAGTACCCAATGAACACTGTAAACAGTACATTGACAGAATTTAGCTACCTTGTCTTTAGTAAATTACTCTGTGTGTGTTGGTGGGTGTGGGTGTCACTAACATGGTTCCCATTTGGAACGTTAATTTTACACGTATACTTAGTTTTGGGTCCAACTATAATGGACTCAGTATTTCATAACTGGATCTTGCCATAATAGAAACAGACTTTATTTATTTATTTTAGTTTATTAACTATATTTATCTCTGAACCATGGTTTTACCCACAAGGGGCCTAATACTACCTTACACCAAGGGTAGTCATTTACACATGTAAATAAAGATAAGTCTTTAAAATACTACCCCGCTGAATTTTGCATTCACATATGTAGGCGTAGTGTTTTTGCACCCACTTGCCAGAGATGTAAATGACATCACAGGGTGCAAGGCAATTGAGAATCAGATCTATTGAAAATGAGCACACAGGAACAATCTTAACTAAAAATCAACCAAACAGTGTAGTTTAACAGTCCAATTTGCAAAGTTTCAGTGCTGAGAAGACAGCTTTCAACAATCACATCTGAAGATGCTCCGACTTTTCACATACTCACTTGACATGGTGGTAAGTAATGATTTAAGCAACAATTTTATAGTTCAAGCAACATGGAGTAAAAAAAGAAAAGAATTTCTAATAATGTAAAAGCAGCATTAATAAACAGTTCAACTTCAGCAAATAAGGCCCTGATCCAGAAAAGCACCTAATTTGTGAGCAGATGAATAGCTCCATTGAATCCAAAGAGCTGTGCACATAATTAAAGTTAAGAATGTACTTAGAGTCTTTCTTGGATTGGGCTTCAAGTCCTGAAATCAAACTGAAGTATACAGTATTGTAACACAGTTAATGCAACTTACTGTTGTGACAAAAACCTATTTTTCTGGTACGAAATGGAATGATTTCCATTGCCAGCCTTTTAAAAGTGTATGCTTTGAAAGACATGAATATCTTGTAAACCTATACTAGTTTTCAATGTGTCTAGTAGCACCTACCTGGTTCTCTCAAACTACCGTACTATATTAACATATTATTGCATTTTTCCACATATGGGTATGGAGTGAACTGTAAAAACAAGCATGCAATCACATCAATGCAGACTTATTTCTTTAAAATGTCATACTGTATATGATTTATTATGTTAACACTCAACCACATCATATTATTTATGATCTGTATAGTTTGAAAAAAGTGCTGCTTGATTGACGTCACCCTTTTTTCTTAGAAATTAACAAGATAAACTTTCAAACAAAAGCAATTAAAATACTCTAATATTGTCCTTAAAAGTTTTATACTCTTCTGATAAATAATCTGACACAGCACCTTGTCTTCGATTTTACCTTAGTACATGATGTCATATTCAAACTGTCCCTCCCCCACACAAAAAAATAAATCCAAGGAGATAACCCTTTACAACAGGCCATCATGCTTTTAGACTTCACAAGTATAGCAACCATAGACAAATATTATTTTTCAAAGGTGCAACATTTTGAAGAAGGAGATGAATTCCAATCAACGCGGATTTTCATTCTCCATCACGGAATCACTATCAAGAGTTGATATGGCAACAGTTTTATTTCACTGGAAGAAGAAATAAGCCATTGGGCTTAGAGTGTTTTGTTGTCATATTTAAGAGCATGAGATTTTTCAGCAGTCAATTACACAAAAAACTCAGAAATAATCCGAACAGCAACTTTCACTGTGGAGCTAAAAGCATGGCAGGTATTCTCTATCATTCACGGTGACATAAGTTTGTACCTCACAAAATGCATAGACAGGAATTTAATATAAAGAATTAGTCCATTTACTGTATACACAAAACATATATTTTTGTTTTAACACTTTTTTTTGGCAAACCAACATAGAGAAGCAGCTCCAGAACTGCCAAATTAAAAATTGAGAATTTTAGCAACATAACAGTATTTTTTAAGGATATTAATCAAATGTGGTTGTAATTTAAAACCTGAGGCTGTGCACTGGTTGTTAGCTTAAAACTACCGTTCCATATAACATTGTGCTTCCATTGTTTAACAAAGAAAAAACAAGAACTAGAAAAGTTTGCTGCTGAACAGTGCTAGGACATACAGACAAAAATACTGATACATGTTATCCACTCAGAATATTGATTTAAGTCATATCTAAAGGGATATAATGGACATTAGAAAATGCTTACTTGTGACTGACTTAGCTACAGCCAAAAAAGTTAAATATGTATCAAATAATGTTTAATTGGATTTATTATATGCACTATATACAGATACTAAAATGCCTTGCAATTGTGCCCCAGGAACACTTCAAATTTGACTAGGCAGGTGAGTCCATATGAAGCAAATAAATTATAAAAGCAGAAATTACTGGAAGAAATACTTAATCCATGTGATCTCAAAAAGCAGTAGAAGGGCAGGGAAAATTAATTTCAAAAGAAACTATTATAATCTAACTCTGCAGAATCTATATGTATATTCAGTATGATGTAATTACCACTGAAACATGGCACTATTTTTATAATACCATTAAAAAAAAAGTGTTCTGATACTTGTTTTCCACCAAATCCAAGCATACGACAAACTAGACTATAAAGTTTTCTGTTTGCATTTCCTAGGGCATATGTTTCAAAAACAGGTTGCTTTCGATTTATAGACATGTATAAAATATTCTTTGTAAACCTCTAATCTTAAATTTCATATTTTATGTAAGTATATTAGGTCCTTACCTAATAGTATTTGTTATTAAAATTGTTCAATGACATACTGATAGGGACCATGACAAAAGAAAACTGGAAGAAAGAAGAAAACCGTGTAACATTTAAAAATGTAAAAAAACTTAACATGGTTTAAGATCATGATTAACATTGTTAAGGCTGTATATTCAAGCACTGTATGTTAAGAGAGCAATGGCTATGAATTTTAGGCAATAAGAAATGTCCTGCTTTATGGATGGAACTGTAATTAAAAAATGATGTTGTCAAGAGCTGATTGTTGGCATAAACTGGCTACTTATAGCAGAATGGAAGTTAATAAAGGTAGCAGAAGATGGTAGAAATGAATTCTGAAAGATGATAGCCAGTTTTCTCCAGCAGTCAGCCTGATAAGTAAAACTCAGAGATTCTAGGACTTCATCTAAATGAAATACTCCTTTTTCTCCTCTGCATTGACTTGGCTGCCTTCTGCATTGATAATGGCTGTGTCGGCATCAGGTGCATCTTCAGCTCCTTTAGCTTCATTTGTTAAATATGTTCCTATGGGAATCAGTACAATGGAAAATATGTGTTAGTATTTTGGCATCATATTGTTTTAACAACAGTAGATTTATAACAAAGATCTAATTGTTTTAGACAAAGAAGTGGTAGACTATAGAACGATATATTAATGGTACACATAACTTTCTGTTTTGGAGTAGTAGGAATGACATTCAATAACATTTGCAATATAGGTGCATGTATATCCATGCTGCAAAAGGGTAAGTGAAATAGGCAAATCACATTACTAGAGAGAAACAATTAATTCATGTCACATACAAATATATTTAACAGATCATTGTTTAAATTATATCGCCACATATTAGTTGCTATATCTTAGAAAGGCTTAGATTTCATTAAATAAGTGTTTTTGAAAAATTCCTCCTTGTTATTTTTCACTCTTTCAAATTGATATAGGACAGTTTTTATCCATACTTAATTCTACAGAATGGTATAATTGAGATACCCTGGAAGTACAAAATTGATGTAGCAGCATTAAGTTAACCCACAGGGTTTAAATTGCTGCAGACGTTGCTATGCAAGTAGTAGAAGTTCAGGATATGAATAATTAGACTTCAGTACAACAGCCAATTTTCATTTTGTGGTATTTGTGTTAGCTAGGAACTCACATGTTTTCACCCAGGAAGAAAAGTAGAGCAAAGATGCTACATTTTCACTTGCTTAATTAGAAATGTGTAATTTTTCCCACAAATATATGCATTCATTAAAAAAAAATGTGTTTATTAGCTGATATTTACTAGCCTTATGACCATCATGTCTACAAGTAGAATTAGGAGACTAATAATAGCAGTAATACCTATTTTTATTTATTTATACATTTTGGTAATTGAGGTGTAATAATTCGGCTACATGCCATTCAGAAGCTTATCCTTAACAACTGTTTTAAACAATCAAGGAGGATCACATCTCTTAAAGGGCACAAAGAAGTGACAATTTTTGCCCAATCTGGCCACAGAAAGCTAGACCAAACACAAAACTGGTAAGCACATGGCTACAGACTGGTTCAGAAATGGTCAATTGGGTGAAAATCTGAGCCCTCATTGCGTGAGGAGTCAAATGAAGATGTTTCAAAACAGAATGTCTTCTGTAACTTCTGTCTGTGTAGAAAATGCACTCGGTTTTACTCAGTCCCTACTCAGGCTACACCCTCTTTCACTGGATACTGGGAGCTTTTCTCTAAGTACAGACTAACAAACAGGGTCAAAACTTTAGAACTTGGCCCTGTAGTGAAATGCCAGCTCCCCTGGGTTAAATAATGAAACGCTGATTTCAATGGGGCCAGGATTTAATCCCTTGTACTTAATGTTCTCTTTTAAAAATGTATATTTAAGGTATCGGAATTACTTGATTCCAAGATAAGGTTCTTTTTCCCCATTCAACATAGGGAAAATAAAGCCTCATCTCAGAATTGGGTACCAAGTGAAAATGCTGTACCTTCAGTCAGAAGAGGCAGCAAGAATCCACTCATCGAGGCATGCAGTGGCATGAGACTCAGCAAGGAGACATGAGACAGTGAAGGACCCGGAGCAGAGGCATGGGACAGAATGGTACAAGGGCAGAAGCATGGGATGGCATGGGACCCAGTGCAGAGGTACAGGGCAGCGCAGGACCCAGCATACAGGTATGAGGAACCAGGACAAAGGCATGCAGTGACAAGGGACCCAGGCCAGGGAGAGACCTGGCACAGAGGCACACAGCAGAGCAGCATACAGCAGCATGGCAGGCAGTGGTAGGGTAGATAGCTGTTGGTGCAGTCACCAGAGAGAAATTTCAGGGATGGCAGGCAGTAGGGGGAGCAAGTGGCTGAGGGAACGCAGACACTGGGGAGGGCAAAGTGCAGGGGATGGGAGGAAGGGTGCAAAGGGGTAGGGTCAAACTGCCTGCCCTCCCATCCCATTTGCCTCCCCGTTGCTTGCCCCCCTGTCACTGCTTTCCCCAGCACAGTGGTGGGCAGGGGAAAAATTTAGGACAATCCTCCAACAATTAGATTCTGTACATGGGAATTTTTAACCAATTTTGTGCATGGGGATTATTTTAAATTTGAAGTCATCTTAGATTGGGGGAAAGTACAGGTATTATGGCTTCTGCAAAATCTTATTCATTACCTGCCTAGATTCAATACCTGTCTATATTCTACAATGATATGAAATCAAATGCTTGAAGGGATAGACTAAAGGGCATTTTAGCATTTGAATCTCCCAAAACCAGTGATTCACTGGATTTGGGTAAAAGTTGTTAGACATCCTTCTGCCTCACGTAATGCAGTTTTACAACTGGGTAAAATCAGGATCTCAGTGAAAACCAGGTGTTCATCTTAAGTTTTGCTGTTTAAACCATTTGAGTGGGGAGGAGTGTGAGAGGGGAGGGAGGTCTTATAGGGCAAAGCTAATCACTAGGAACTGTTGCTGCAAAAAGTAACTGCACTTTGATTAAATCTATCCTACCTTTATGTCTTGCCAGATATCGACCAAGTAGAATTATAGAACATAGCGTTACAAAGACAACTACAGCAACTATTCCTCCTATAAGAGCGTGATCAGGTACAGGCTGTCCAGTCAAAGCATTAGGATCTAAAGGAAAAACAAAAAGAAAAGTACTGATCAAATAATGAAAGCTAAGAAAATGTACAATAGCAATTATCCTAATCATTCTGAAAATAAAGCAGTTCCTTCTTTAATATTCAGAGTGGCTATTCCCACTTTTACTACCACTATCTTATCAACAACATAGCATTGATTGTGTTCCCAGATTGTTAAAGCCCTGAGGACACCACAGTTATAAAAAAAAAACCTTACCTTATTCTTCCTTAGCACAGGTTATTAAATGGGAAAGGTTGCTGGTTTTGTCCTAGTAATTTTACAACTGAAAATCTGGCCACAGCTATTTATAGAAGCAAAAACAAGGAATCAAGAATTGGGGATCAGATAGCATCAGCAGAACAGTGCCTTCATAATACATAATTTATATGGCTGAGAGTCTCAGTGGGGATCCCTTATATATTCTCTTCTTGTCATTAGTATCCTATTGCACTAGAAATAAAAAAGGAGATAAAGTGCAGGCTTGCCAAGTTCTTCAGCAGATGGCTGAGTCTGCAAGAATTTGGTCAGATAAACATATCACACATCCTTCGAGATCATCATTCATTCTCAAGTGTTAGTTTGCAAATTGGTTATGGTTATCCGATTAACACCAAAGTGAGTAAACTGTAATAGATTTAACAAAGAATTAGCAATTTTGTTTTACTGACTGCACACAAAATGTGAGGAGTATTGTCAGTTTTGAGCCTCCTATGCTAGTCATTTAATCTGTTTGGGAGTTTGGTGCTTTCCAGAAGACACTAAAGAGGCAATCATGAAGACAACACTGTTTAAGGGTCAGTAATTCCTTTGAGCTTTTGAACAATGACCTGATAATCTTCAAGTGTCGACTCATCTCAAATATGCTAAAGGAAAAAAAAAAGATTCAGTCCTACAGAAGCATAACAGGCTTTTTTTCAATGAAAAATGCCTCCACCACAATCTAATAGGAATTCTCCCAAGATTCTATTAACAGGTTCTCTGTGTAGTAATCAGTCTGCAAATACTGCTTCAAGGGCATTTCCCTTTTAGGTGTTGTTTATTTTCTACAAATAGGTTGCACATAACTACCTTTGTTTTGCAGCAGAGGAAGACAAAGAGAAGATCTGCACAGAGTAGAGACCAAACCCATAAAAGATGGGTAAAATTATTTGCATATCTGACACTTGTATAACAGTGTACTAAACCTGGCATCAGGTACACTTGAGGGTTATATTTCTTTTCCTGTATGAGAATCTTAACAGAAGAATATTGTTTTCCTCCATTTCTGCAAACTGCTAATGCAGATTTCCACTGCTGCTGAAGCACAGAGCATTAAGCTCCTATTATTGTGTATGCCCTGGCTGCGCACCCCATAGTCAACGCATCTCTAAGGCACAGCTTCTCCATTTATCACTGCTTTTCTGATTCTTAGCTGTTTCTCCTGTTTCCGTTAAGAAGTTTTGAGACAAGGTTGCCACAGCACCTCTGTGGGCACTCTGGTCTTTGAAAAGACTGAAGAAACCCACATCAGGTCTACTCTATGAAGTCCTCCCCCTCTTCTGTGGAAGCATATAAGTAAGCTGACATCACCTGTGACTTTTGGGACAGATATACAAAAAGGGGTAAAAGCAGACATTCTTCTCTATGTGAAGATTATACCCAGTTTTTCTAGTTCTGAATGGGAAAAAGGCGATGGTACTGTAATTCCTCATTAGAAGCATTGAGCCCTGCCTGAGGATGCTAGCAAGTCCTTTGACAAAGCTATTGGGCCCTGCTCTTGGCAAGCAGAGAAGTAGCACCAGCTCAGATTTGGAGAAACCACTACTTTTTCAAATGTTTCAGTAAGGCCAGCAGGAGATGCAATTTTTCAGCATTAGACCAGTGGTACAATTTTGTCCCTGGTGCTCACTAAAGTATAAGCCTGGCTAATCCACTAGCAGCTAAATTAGAGGATAAAAAGTATTTTATAAGGAATAAAAACCTTCATGATTCAGGTCATAAGACAGTGTCTAACTATAAAGGGTTAGTAGGACACCTCTAGAGGCATTTTTGGAAGGCAGATTGTGGAATATATTCTTAGCTCAATACCCAGATTTACACATATCACATCTACAAGCTTTAATAGGAATTAAAGATATAAATCCTGGCAATACACTGAGATGTGAATATGCCTCTATGCTTCTATCCTCAGATAATTCTTCCATTGTCCCCTGTATAGTTTCCCACACCTTTTTCTGAAGCATCTGCTACTAGCCACTTTCAAAGGCAAGATTTTTTACTAGACAGACTTCTGACCTAATCCAGCTTGGAAGTTTCTTGCTTCCTATGTATTAGTTTGGATTAATGAGATCTGCCATTTCTGTATATTGAATCTTTCAAATTTTGAGATTCATTTTAACCATTCATTCTCTGCAAAAATGTGCCTTGTACCTACTCGTAGAATTTCCTCTTACTATGATAAGTGGATACATAATTTTAATACCTTTCATTTCCCTTGAGATCTTGTATTATCATATATGTGACTGCTGCTTCTACTATAATGCCTCAAGAACTCATTCTGAAAGACTGAAGCGTATTCACACTTTAGTGTACTGCATGGAGCTGTAAACTTCTCTTGCACTAAAAGGAGTAGAAGTGATAACTTCAGGGTATTGAGTTCAAGTTACAATCTGCCTTTTAAAAGCATAACAATGTTTAAGGAATCTTTGGAGATTCATTAATTATACTGATATCATGAAATACATATCTTCAGTGAGATGAATATTAAAATTATTATTGAAATTATGTATTAATTCTTGCAAATGCTATAGATACACGCTTATATTCAAAATTCAGTTCACAAACCTTCTAGATTAGTTTGTTTCCTCTTTAAAATGTTTAGAAGTGATTGATGAACTAGCACCAGGCAGCTATATAAGGTACATATGTTATGGCGTTCAAATACAGAACTTTTGAACCAGAGCAGGTCTTGTTCCTTCAAAAGATCAGCTTCTCATCCTCTTTCTTTACATTTTGATGGGCCCAAACAAAGTATTCTAGAGCAAGATGCTTTGCACAATAATCTCTAGATACCCTTTGTATTCCTCCTGCATTTGAGGCTGTTTACAAATACTGATTATTAATACTCTAAAAATCACATTTTACCAGCTCTTGAGGATTCTTTCCATATTGTTAGCTCATGCACACAGAGGAAACATTCAAAAGATGACTACATAAGAGCAAACTAGATCACTCATTAAGAAGCAAGATATGTTGGCGAGCCATGACAGTATGACAGATCTATGTGAAAGTTAACGTGCACTGGACTCCAAGTGTCAATGATCACAATATGGGTGCTTTGGCAGCAAGTATGTAAGAGAGAGATGGGGAAGGGGGAAACCCTTAATTTCAGAAAATGAAAAGGATGCTTCTTAGAAGTCAGTTCAGTAAAGAAGATGAACAGTACAGAACAGGTGGTCTTTTTGTAGGCAGGACCCAATGGCAAGCAGGCAGAGGTTGTACTGGGAAATATGCTTGGTGGTGGTGACCAAGTGTTAGAAGATCAGGTACATACACTGGAGGCACAACAAGGGCACCAGAAATACAACCAGACATCGGACAAACTCTGTTCTTTTTGGCAGTTCAGCTTCTAGATGTATTTATACTGCCATCAGAGGGGTGACTGCAACTTTTGTTAATACACACAACTTTTAAAAGAGCTCTGCATCCTGTGGCAGAAGGAAATTTTGTAGGCTGCAAAACTCACTCCAGACCTTGCGTAAACTCTTGGGTGGTTAGTTTGTGCTGAAATCAGTGTCATCATAATGACACTACTAGCTAGTTTAAAGCTGTGTCTAAAGATAAATCATTGACTGCAGTATAGAAATATTCTTTCTCCATTGTCACAAATTGGGAACACTGCTATGAAGGCAGCTCTTAATGGAATAGACATGATCAGTAGCATAACTAGGGTGAAGTCTGTTTCGTTTTGACACTGTTTCAACTCATTTAAAGCTCAAAACAGCAGAATTGAAATGAAAGGAAGGGCTTCAAAACTGCCTTAAAACAAAAAGAGGGCAGCTGAAACATTTCAAAACTTTCATAACATTTTGAATTTCAAAGTAGCCCAGCTGAGGTCCCCTGCCCAGTGCTAGGATCAGGCTGAGGAAGGGAACTGAGCCCAGCTGCAATTGATCGGGCTGGGGAAGGGAACTGAGCCTGATTGCTCATTTCCCCTCCCTAGCACTGCAATGGATGGGGCTGGGGAAGGGAACCGAGACCAGTAGCTCAGTTCCCTTCCCCAACTCTGTGATCAATCGGGCTGGGGAAGAGAACTGAGCCCGATCACTCAGTTCCTGTCCACAGTGCTGCCCTCGAAGGGGTTGGGGAAGGGAACTAAGCTCAGTTGCTCAGTTCTGCTCCCCAGCACTGCGATCAATCAGTCTGGGGAAGGGAACTCAGCCCAGATCAGCTGAGTTCCCCTCCTCAGCACTAGATCGGGCTTGGGAAGGGAACTCAGCCCAGCTGAGTTCCCTCCCTAGCACTGGGGAGAGGAACTCGGCTCAGCTGGGCTCAGTTCCCTTCCCCAGCCCGATCAATCACAACTCTGGGAAGCGATCAATCGTAGTGCTGGGGAGGGGAACTGAGACCGATCATTCAGCCCCCACAGTCCTCCTGGGGTTGCAGCCTCTGATTTGCCTGCTGGATGAGAGAACCTGGGTACTGGCGCTGGTCCCAGGTGGCAGCACCCAGCTTCCCTCCCTCATATGGCAGGGAGATCAGGGGCCCACCACCAGGAAGGACTGGAACAGCCCCACATCCCTACTGGGGTTGCGGACCCTCAATCTGCCTGCCAAATGAGACAGGCTTTTTCACGCTTCACCATTATAGCCTCTGGGTGAAACATTGAAATAGCCTCAAAACAAAACAGAAGAGCGGTTTTGAATCAAAATGAAATTCAAAATGAAATGCTGTTCCATTGAAATGCAATTCAAAACAGAATGGTGCCATTTCACACATCCCTACTGAGCAGTGCAATATCACACTAAACACTGTATAGGAGGGACGGGGGCAAGTGAAATGAGCAAAATAGTGTCACCCCGCATCCCTCGTTCTGGGTGTTCAATGATAGCCCTACACCGCTGGGACCTTATGCAGATGAACTCCCAGTCCCTAATACCAAGTACACCCACTGAAGATTACTTGGGGCATCATCCATCTGAGACCATTAGGGAGATAAAAATTCCTCATAATCTGGAATAATTGTAGCCCACAGAGGAAGTGGAATGTCAGGAGCTCATGAAGTTTCCAAGGAGCAAAAAGCTCCCATTCAAGCATTAAAAAATGTTATCCCACCCCCAGAGAGTTATATGTCCATTATCTTTCATATTGCAGTGTGATCTTCATGATATAAGTTCATTTTTTCAAAGTGCATATCTAGCAGAAACATGGAAGCTCAGTACAGGGAGAAAGTATATCTTGGAGCTGAACACAGCCAGACTCATCTTTGGAAGGCAAGGGAGGTAAGGCTGTCTTTCATCCCAGGGCTCAGCAAGCACTGTTTATCCTTGAGTCTCCAGATCTCCCCATTACCAGATTCAGGTAAGGCCATGAAACAGATCTGATGGGTGTTTTTGCATATGACATCAAATACGACAAACAGAACAATTTCAGGCAACCTTAGGCTCCAGATCTATGTTGCTTTATGAGCAAGGATCCTGGTTTTCTCTGATTAAAAAAAAGAAAAAAAATCAAACATTTTTAGTTTAAAAAAAGTAACCCCAAATCCACATTTTTCCATGTTTAAAATGAAACATCACTATAGATATATAGCTATAAATATAGGTATAGATAAAACCAGGATCCCTGTTTATGAAAAATACAGGAAAGCCAGCGTAGGCATCAGTGCCCCAAAAATCTGGTGTTATGCCTTGGTGAATTTGGGATTCTTGTGTTTCTTTTAAAACAGAAGATAGCAGATAAAAGATATTTACACTATCTTCTATATGAAATAGAAGATATGTAGGAAATAGCATATGCAAATAATAAGATTTTTTTTCTTGATGGCTGAACAAATAAATTGAAAGAACACTTTTTTTAGTCAAAGAGAGAGAATTTTTCTTCTAAAACTGAAAAGTATATCTTAGACTAAACTATATATTTTGTTTCACTTAAGGGTAATTTTTTGCATTGGGAATTTTTTATTAAAGCAAAAGAAATGTGGGAAAAAAAAGACATACAATGATACTTACATATCATTTACCAAATGGGACAAGGAAGTGGTGCCCTAGACAAGGCTGTGGAGTCATTCTTACTCCGTTTCCCTCTTACCTATTAAATAATTAATTACTTATGCAGAAGTAAATAGCTTCAACAGGATATCCCCCTTTGCAGGCTTATATCCTAATCATTGGACTACAGGGCTTTGGAAAGAAGTAAGCACTGGGTACATCTAGTTTCATAGTAGGTAGGGTCAGAAGGAACCTGAGCAGATCATCAAGTCCAACCCCCTGCCATGGACAGGAATGAATGTTCAGGTCAAACGACCCCGAGGTGATTATTTAGCCTCCTTTTGAAGACCCCCAGGTTAGGAGCAAGCACCACTTCCCTTGGAAGTTGGTTCCAGATCCTAGCCGCCTTGATTGTGAAGTTGTACTTCCTGATATCTAGCCTAAACCTACCCTCTATCAACTTGTGGCCATTATTCCTAGTTACTCTCCTGGTAGTGCTCAGGGGCACAGGCACTCTCCCGTTCCCCAATGGCCCCCCCTGGTAAGTTTATAGATAGCCACCAGATCCCTTCTCAGCTTTCTCTTGTGGAGGCTGAACAGGTTCAGGTCCCTTAGCCTCACCTCATAGGGCCTGCCTTGCTGCCCCCTTACCATGTGAGTGGCCCTCCTCTGAACCCTCTCAATGCTGTCCACATCCCTCCTGAAGTGCAGTGCACAGAACTTGATGCAGTACTCCAACTGCGGACTGACCAATGTCACACAAAGGGGGAGGATCACCTCCTTGGACCTGTTTGTGATACATCTGTGGAAGCATGACAAGGTGTGGTAAGCCTTACTGACTGCATTCTCACATTGGCAGCCCATGTTCATCTTGAAATCAATGATGACTCCAAGATCCTTTTCTGCCTCTGTGCTGATGAGAAGGGAGTTCCCCAGCCTATAGGTACGCTGGTTTTTTCTCCCTAGGAGCAGTACCTTGCACTTTTCAGTATTGAATTCCATCCTATTATCATCTGCCCACTCTGTAACCTGTCCAGATCTAGTTGTAGCCTTTCCCTCCCTTCTAGCATGCCCATCTCTCCCCACATCTTAGTGTGATCTGCAAATTTGAACAACATGCTTTTCACCGCCTTCTCCAAGTCACTGATGAAGATGTTAAACAGTGTGGTCCCAAGGACTAAGCCCTGGGGGACCCCACTGCCCACATCCCTCCAGGTTGAAAATGACCAGCCCACCACCACTCTCAGGGTGCAGCCCTCTAGCCAACTTGTGACCCAACTGACTGTAGGCATCAATGCCACAGTCACCTAATTTTTTTTAATGAGAATGGGGTGAGAGACAGCATTGAAACCGTTCCTAAAGTCCAGGAAGACTACATCCACTGTGACACCTGTGTCTAAGGAATTTGTGATCTGGTCATAGAAGACCACCAGATTGATCTGACAGGACCTGCCCCAATGAACCTATGTTGGTTGCCCCTAAGCATAATGTCCCCTGGTGGTTCCTTGCAATGTGCTCCTGGATAATTTTCTCAAAGAGCTTCCCATGGACTGAGGTAAGACTAATGGGCCTATAACTTTCCGGGTCCTCCTTCCTCTCCTTTGCCAGTCCTCTGGCATCTGACTAGAGCACTATGAGTGCTCCTAATGCCATGTCAGGGGTCCCACAATGACCTCTGCCAATTTCCTCAGGACCCTGGGGTGGAGATTATCTGGACTTGCTGATTTGAACACATCCAGCCCCACCAGAAGTTCCCTAACTATGTCCTTACTGATCCCAGGCCTGGCTGTGCCTCTCCTGAGTCCATCCAGAATCCCAGTGGGGAAGATGTCCCAGTCCCTGCTTAGAAAAATGGAGGCAAAGAATTTGTTAAAGAGGTCAGCTTTATCATCTGGTGCAACCACCAGATTGCAAAGCATGTTCTGCAGGGATCCCATGTTACTCGGTGCTTTCTTTTTACTCCCTATGTATTTAAAAAAGGACTTCTTGTTATCTTTGACCCTGGTTGCTAGTCCTAGTTCTATCTCCACCTTAGCCTTCCTAACAGTCCCCTACAATCTCCAGCAATAGAAGTATGACCCTCCTTGGTGATGGCCCCTCCCTTCCATTGAGTGTACACCTCTTTTTTAGCTTTTAGATGTTCCTGTGCACATCTACATGTGCACTTTACTATAGTGTTGACTAATTAGCTCCACAGTCAAGCATCGTTGGGTGCATCTACACATTCATTAATGTACATAAGTATGGTGCATTGAGTTTAGTACCAGTAATAATAGGTATTAACTTAATGTATTCTAAACAATACTAGTGCACAGTAGTGCCAGCACACGCTTTTTCAGTGATGCTAATGCACGGTAGATTAATTCTACTGAGCATTAGTGCATTAGCACAGTTTTTTTTCCTGCCATGCTAATACACAGTAGAATTAATCTACTGTGCAGTTAGTGTCTCATGTAGACATGCCCACTGTCTACATGAGTGCTGGCATTAGGGCACAGTAGATTAATTAATTCCACCATAAATTAGTACTGTTGGGGAAAATACTATCTTATGGTAGAGTCATTAACTATGTCAAAAAGCTCATGTAGATGGTGACTGGGGCTGACATTTCACAAAGGTTCAAATGGACTATTTATACTTTTCAGCCAGGTACAGACATTACACTTCTACTGTTATAAATGATCAGAAACTGGGCTATACCCATAACAGAATAGAAGTTCAGCACACAAACTGGCCTAAAAATGGTGGAACCCAGTGTAGGATTTGCACCCCCACTAACAAAGGGTGAATGTGTGTTCTATTTGCTACCAATATAAACTAGGCTGCTTACAGAAAATTGCATAACATATATTGATTCCACCTTTTCAAATGTCTGTACCTAGCCTAGTAAAATAAGGCTGGAAGGGACCTCAAGAGTCCATTAGTCCAAAACCCTGCCTATCTCAACGAAGTAATTGTCTAAACTGCTCTTAAAAACTTCCAAAGATGGAGAGAGCCTGAGATGGTCCCAAAAAAATTAACCATTCTTAGAGTAGGAAAGTTCTTCCTGATGTCCAAATTAATATTCTCTCATTGCAATTTAAAACCATTATTTCTTTTTCTGTCTCATAAAGCAAAAGAGAACGGTCTATCACAACCTTATTCTAAACAAGCCTTGTCTTTCTGGAAAACTTATCAAGTCCTCCTCAGTCTTCTCCATATTAAATAATCCCAGTTCTTCCAATTTTTTTCTCTTAAGCCATGATTTCTAAACCTCAAATATTTTTTGTTAGTATGCTAGCCTCTTGCTAATTTGCCTACATCTACCTTGAAGTTTGGTGCCCAGACTAATCAAGTATTACAGTGGAGGCTTCACTAGAGCTGAACAAAGTGGAACAATCATCACCTGCAAGCTGTAAGTGATATTTATGTAAATAGAACCCACCACGCTATTGTTTTTTTTTCTTTTTTTTCTCCATCCTCCCTTCCCCCATCAAGAGCACATTGGTAATTACTGTCCAGCTTGTGGTCCACTATAACTTTCACATATTATGCTGTAGTCTTATATTCATTCCTAGTAATATAACCAAGTTACTTTCTAAGAAACAAGAATGTAAGAAGTGCAATCCTGGGTTGGACCAATGGTCCATCTATCCCAGCATCCTGTCCTCAACAGTGGCTGTCCCCCAGCATGCAATCATGCATGCTAGGCAGGGAACATTGCACTGGACAGATCTAGTGTGATCTATCCCCTATTGATTAGCCTCCTTGGGATCCACCATTATTGGTTCAGTGATGCCAGAAGAAACATCTCCAACCATTCTGTTGTCTAGTCCCTTTTTGAATCTGGATATGCTATCTGCCTCTACCTCCTACTGTGGCAATGAAGTCATAGAGAAGTAGGGCCACCTCCAAAGGTCATCTAGCCCAACCCCCTGCCTGAGACAGTATCATCCCTATCCAAATCATCCCAGACAATCATTATCTAAACTCTACATAAGACTGCCCTCAACCTGGACACAACATAGACCTAACACCCAAATGTGCAACAGGTAAAGTACAGGAACCATGGAAGTAAATGTCCTGGTTTAGAAGAAAGCAAAAAGCTTCACCTACAGTCTACAGTCAAATCTTACCATGGGGTAAAATTCCTTCCTGATCCTAAATATGGCAAGACTCCCTGGCCAGGAACCTCTGGCTTTGCTGGTAGCAGAAGAATCAGCACACCACCGTTAACTGTAGCCAGCACCCAAAGACCCTGACATATAACAGTGAAAAGCCATCAGGTGGGGAAAAGGGGAGACAGAAGCCAATAGCAAAGCCCAGAAGCATGAGAAATACACATGGTAGAAAGTAGGCATAGCTATGCCTAGATTATCCACAACTAGTGTCTGTCCAACCTTTTCCTGAACATCTCCAGTGATGGAGGGTCCACAACTTCCCTAGGCTTTTCTATTCTCACAGTTAAGATTTTTTTCAGGTATCCAATCTAAACTTACTTTACTGCACCTTCAAGCCACTGGTCCATGTTCTCCTCTCTGCAAGAGACAAAAATGCTTTCCCTCTCCTTTACAGCAGCCCTTCAAGTATTTGAAGACTATTATCATGTCTTCTTAACTGCCATTTCTGCAAGCTCCTTCAACCTCTCCTTGTATGATTGCCTTCCAAGTCCTTCACCATGTTTGTTGCCTACATCTGGACCCTTTCTAGCTTCTCATTCTTTTTAAAATGTGGAGCCCAGAACTACACACAGTACTGAAGCTAGTGCCTAACCACTACTGAGTAGAGAGGTACCATCACCTCCCATGTCTTGCACCTAGTACTTCTATTGATGCAGCCCAAAACCACATTCACCTTTTGTGTGGGTGCCTCACACTACAGACTCATATTGAACTTATAATCTATGAAGATTTCCACGTCATTTTCCATAGAGCTTCCATCTGGCCAGGTGTTCCCCATTTTGTATCTGTGTTTTTGATTATTCCTTCTGAGATCTAGCACTTTGCATTTGTCCACACTTAACTTCACCCTGTTGCCTCTAGCCCAACTTTCTGTCAAGATCCTTCTGAATTGCATTCACATCCTCCAATGTGTTCACAGTCCTTTCCAGTTTTGTGTTGTCTACCAATGTGCTCAAGAACAGTTTCATGCCAGCATCCAAATTGCTAATATATATGTTGAACAGCACAAGACAGAACCCTGTGGGACTCCGCTCAAAACCTCCTGTCCCTGTCATTCTGATATGAACCCATGTCATAATTAATAATTACTCTTTGTTTATGACTATTGTGGCTATTGAGTCAGTTATCTATCCACCTTGTAGTAGTTTTTAATCCAGCCCAATTTGTTTATGAGAAAATTGTGTGCAGCCTTGGTAAAGCCTAGCTGAATTCTAGATACACTATACCCATAATATTCCCTTCATCCAACCAAGTTGTTTCTTTGTCAAAGAAAGAGATCAGGTTTGTTGACACAATTTGATTGTCATAAATTCATGCTGGCTGCTTTTGCCCAGCCTTTCCTCCTCCAGATAACTTGCAAATGGTCTTCCTTAGAATACTCTCCATAACTTACCAAATTTAAGGTGAGACTAGCTAGTCTGTAGTTCCCCACGTCCTCCTTCTTGCCTTTTTTTTAAAGAGGGGCACTATGTTGGCCTTTTTCCAGTCCTCTGATACATGGCCAATCTCCCGTGGCTTCATGGACAGCATTCTGAAAGTCATGCCAAGGGCTCCAAAATCCCTTCTGCCAGTTTCTCCAGGACCCTGGGATGATGCTTATTTAGCCCTGCTGACCGAAATTCATTCAGAACCCACAAAAGCTCTCTGACCATCTCTTTTGTTCGCCCCTTCCTCAGCCTGCCCTGTTTCTTATCCAGATAATCCCTATGAAGTGTCTGGCAGCATTGTTTCATTTGTGAAGACTATGCCAGAGTAGCACAAGTTAACTATGAATCATAAAAAAATACTTTCACTTTTGAAGATTCCTTTTAAGTTTCTTTTTTGAGAGTTTCCTTTAAGAGTCTTTTAAAATCCTTTTAAGGCTTCACCATTTAACCAAAGTGCTCCATCAGAAACAGGTCCTGTAATTTGGAAACTTTCAATTAGTTATTTTAAAGAAAAAGACTTTTCTTGCTGCTCTGATGGTTTAAGTTGGACATTAGGAAAAACTTTCTCACTAGGAGGGTAGTAAATCACTGGAACAGGTTACCTAGAGAGGTGGTAGAATCCTTGCAGGTTTCTAAGGCCTGGCTTGACATTCCTGGCTGGAATGATCTAGTTGGGGATGGTCCTGCTTTAAGCAGGGGATTGGATGCCTGAGGTCCCTTACAACCCTAATTATCTATGATTCTACGGTGGTCTATAGTAGATATTCACCATATTATCATCTAGCTCTTCTCTTTCACCTTGATCCACAGACTTAATAGGATCACCTCCCATTTTGGACTGAAACTTGCAACAAGAGTATGTCTTTTATATATAAAGCAACACCACTTCCTTTCCCCACCGTCTTTCTATTCTCAACCAAATATACCCATGCATGTAAGTATTCCAGTTATATAAGCTATCCCATTAAGTCTCAGTTATCCCCATTAGATCTGTGATCACACCAATTCTTCCTGTTTATTTCCCGTTTTTTTTGTCTTAGTGCAGGGATGTTAAACATGTAGACTGTGGGCCAGATCTGACTTGTGGAACTGTTTCATCTGACCTGATGAGCTACTAGAATTATTGGGGCATGGACTGGGAGGGGAAGGGCCTGCCAGAGATTTCAGGGACCTTGTGCTCTTCTGGGCATGGCCATTGGTAGCAGAAGAGCAAATGAGATCTGTTCTGCAATTTGCACCAGCCCAGCCTGTCTCTACTTGGCCTTTCTGCTGCTGTCAGGCCCCCGCTGGTTTGTCCCAGGAGTCGGGATGAGTTTGACACTCCTCCTTTAATGACTAAGCAACTGATCTCCTAGTTTCCTTTCTACAACCTCTTTGGCTAGGGACAGAAATTACACATAAACCAGGTTAACTGGTTTAAACTTGTAATGAAACATAAGTTCTGTGCACATAAACCAGTTTCAAAATGGTTGAACTAGTTTAAGACAAACCTGGTTGAATGTGGTATCAGACTTAACTGATTTGGGTAAACTGGTTTATGCAACTTCTGTCCAGACCCCTTCATCATTTAAGTTAAATCAGAGTTCCCCAGCATCCCAGCATGCTTTTCAGCCCTGGGCTGGGCTGTCTGCTCCAGAGAGCCAGGCTAGCCCCACCCATCTACTCCCTAGCCAGAGCTCAGGCTGGCTGAGAAGGAGGTGGAGACTGCAGCCTGGAGAGAGTAGCATCTGCCTGTCTGCCTCTCCTACAGCATGGACCCCAGTGGCACAGATCTCAACCGGCATCTGGTCACAGTCCCACCACCCTCATGCTAGCTAATGCTGAGAGTTGTGTGTGTCTTCCATTTCACTGGAATAAAGGCAGACAAAACAGTGTCCATTTAGGGCTTTCTGGAGCTAATCAACAGGTCATCTGGTAATCCATTCTTCCTTTAAAATGCTTTGCAAAAAGCTGTTTAAGAAGAGCTTGAACTAATGAGATAGAGGCTTTGTTTTCTTGATGGGCTGACTATGTGTTCTGATAAGCTCCCTGCTGGCTTGCTATCAGTGTTCAACAGAGAGGTATGAGAAATAACCTGGTTTGCAATGAACGCAGTGCCTGTCAGTTTGCTGCGGACAGTATGAAGAAGCAGGGGGAGGGAAATTGAAAAGCTCAGTATTATCAACAGATGCATGCACTGCACAGAAGCAGTCCCCCCCAATCCTTTTGTCTCAAAGTGCTAGCTAGGGATTGGGGACTGGGATCTAGCAACACTCCTACCCCTTCAGCAGCAAGTGGGGGGGAAAGCCTGGTAAGGTTTGCTTCTGCCTTCCCCCTCCAGGCATACTGGTTAGGGACTGTGCAGGCCAGGGTGCAGGTTTAAACCCCACCCCAATCAGAGCATTCTGCTGGAACCCAGCCATACCCCTCCAACCCCTCATCACTGTTGAAGGGAAAGAAGGGATCACTGTAACGCCCCCTGGCTTCTAGCCTGAGCCACTGAAGGCATGTGCCTGCATTCCTGAATTAAAAGTGAATGTCTATCCACTTGCAAATTGGCTCAATCTCTGCAGGTTAAACTAACCTGAAAAGACTGAATTAATTCAGGCTTGAGCTTTTTGAATATCTGTCCCTAGCCTTTAAAACTTTCCCTACTACTCCTTTTACTTTGCTGTTATCCAGTTAGGCAAGTTTGGCTGAAGTTCAATCACAATTTTATCTGCATGACAGTTGCATAGCTTGGCATGTAAATGAGAAACTAAAAAAGATTGCTTTAGAAAAATACAAGCTAACATAGGAACTTGCTCATAAATATGTATTGGAGGCAGGAATGGACTGATGGCTGATGGGGGACTTAGTTTAAGGGAACCAGGTACCAGGTCCTTGTGAAGTATTATTAAAGAGAAAAGAAAAGTTTCTACACCTTCATTTGACTGGGAAAAAATATCTGTCCAAAGGGGCTGGTTGTGGGATTTAATAAAACTGTGTTCTGTTATCAAATGACTTTGAACTGAAAATATGTGACTGTTTCATTTTTCCTCCACTGCCTGCAGAAAAGTACTACAAAACCAAGAACTAATATATTGCATATATAAAATGTAATTTTAACAGGAGAACATCATCAGTTCCAGCAAACTCTGGTAAGAAAGAGTTTACTTTAAATCATCAAAAGCACTTATAGTCTTTTCTTCTTAGATTATCGCAGTGGCACATTTAACCTCTACATATTTTTCCATATCACTGAACTACACACACACACACACACACACACACACACACACTTCCTGTTAAAAGCCCACATTGTAGAAGGAAAAAGGCCTCACTGTGAGACTTTTAAGAATTTGAATCTATGGTTCCTTTTGTGAGTTATTCATGTTGCATTGGCATATCTGAGCTTTCATGTACTAAGGTAAAAAGTGCATTTTCTTCTAATGCCTTCCCATTAATACATTATCTTTGTCAGAGGTAAATAGCAAAACACATTATTCAAGTCTATCTTTTTCCATCTTTGCTACTTTCATATATTTTGTATGATACTAAGAGGAGAACAGGCATCTTAAAATTCCTTTGTTTTGTGAAGATGCTTGAACCTAGAGCATGTGTAGTGTTAGACTGCACTAAAGAGTATCACTCTGAAAACATAGTCCCCCGTACTTATTCCCACTCATCAAAATGGATCTGATTACTGGAGTGCATTCACCACTACTCTGACTTTCAGTGTTGGGAGTATCTGGTAGAGCAGCACCAATCTCTGTTGTAATGGCTGTTACCTTGCAGTCATTCAGCACTTGTTCAGCACTTATGTATGTGGAGATACAGTGAGTGGGCAGGTTGCGGTTTTGTGGTAACACGTCCCAGTAAGAGTCAAACACAATACAGACATGCTCTACAGTCCAGTACAAATCACAAAGGTCCTTATATCCTGACCTGAAATTCTTTGTTAAGGTTATATTTTATTCCAGGAACACAGATTGCTAGTTTTCTTTCTTAATCGTTCTCCAAAATATCCAGTTTCATGAAGGGAACAGAGTTTTTTTTCCTAATTAGAGCACATGGACTAGCTCTCTTTTTAATATTACATTTAAACCTTTCAAAAGAGTTTCTTATCACTTCTGTTTTGACTGGTAAAAAAGAAAAGTCTGATATCTGCAGATTTTTGCTTTCAACCTGTTTTCCACAGTCACTTCAGTTACAACAGTTAACAGCTTGCCCACAGGAATTGATGGCCATTTTGTCTGAATTAATATAGGGAGAAAGAGCACAGATGACTAGAAAACTTTACTCTTAACAGATGTTTCCCCCAAAGAGTCAACTGTGGCCTACCAAAAATAAGCATTTGAAGGCCTATTACTGCTACCAGAATTTTAATTGAGTTTTCATTTTTCTTCTCCTGTACTGTCAAAATACTTAATGCCCCATAGCAGAAAACAAAACCTGCACTTTGGTAACATGCCTGCTAGGAACAATAAAAAATATACCCAAACCCACTGGGCTCTACCAGCTAAGAAAAAGATTACTTAATCTTTTTAGCAGTGGGGTCATGTCTTTAACACCTGTCATTCGCAAAGGTGAAATTAGTAGTAGAATCTATTCTTGATTTGCCTTCCCATTGAGAAATGACAGAAAGGACAAAAGGTGTAGATAAATTACATATAGAAAGCCCAATAAACACTTTTGCTTCCATTTATTCCTGTGTCCTTGTGTGTATGTATAATGTTATTAAATGACTGAACAAATAATTAACTGATCTCTAAATGAACCAAAAAGAAAGAAAATGGGGGTATAAGATGAGAAAAAATTAAAACTTGATTTTCATAGCATGACCTGTAACAAGGGGTATTCAAGTATTTCAAAGAACTGCACTGATAACCTTAAGATAATCCCAATATTCCAGCAAGTGTGTTGGAAAACCACTATAAATGTTTCACTACAACTTATTTTTTACTTTCAAACAAACTGCATCTCCAATTGCTTTCAGAAACAATAATAGTTTCTGCAACTGAAAGCAGCATAATCCATACAAATCCACAGCTAAAGTAACAACTACTAGCTAAGGGAGAAAGAAGTCAAGAAAGGAAACAGATGTTTTCAGTGCAGAAACGAAGTGCAATGGAGGGAGACGTTTAGTAAAGTAGAGAGATACATGGGCTGATCTGATGGACGAAGCTATGGAGAAGGTGGTTCATTTCAATGATGCAGAGACACATAGGCTAAGAACAGATATTATACATAATCTGGAATGCATGCTCAGAAATCAACCAAACCTGTAACTGTACAGAAGTTTGGGGCACATAAACTGGACTAAAAATGGCAGAACCTGGTTTAAGATAGTTCTGGATCAATATGAACTCAAACTTATGCAAAGTAGGTCAGTCCAGTGCATCAAATTTCTGTACCACATCACCTGTCTAATCAAGTTAGATTGCTGTCCGCTGTTGGCATCCCAGGCACCTACTAACCTCCTCTCACAGGGAAACATGCTGGAACTTGGCCCACACTCAACTGCTGTAGCTAAGCAACCAGCGGGCCCTATCACCAGGCTATTGAGCCAGCAAAGCCTCTGTCCCCATCTCTGTCTCCTGCCTGTGTCCAGCTGTCAGACCCAGGCAAGACAGAGGCAGGGGGTAAGGAACAGGGTTCACTTACACGTGAGTAAATATGACAATATTAAAACACCCTGTTCCCGCCTCCTCTTGATGGTACTCTCTTGCACTGCCTTCACCCGAGCCACTGACCTGGCCCACCAGGGACCTTTGTGTGAGCCTTGGAGTGTACCTCGGATGTCTTCAGGGTGACCCCAAATTTTTCTGCCACGACTTTGAGTGTTACTTCAGTGGAGGGGGTCCCCACTGAGGATGCTTCCAGTGCTGTCACGCATCTCAGTGAGCGTTCATGGGACTCCAAACTCTCCTACACGCTGGCCATGCACTAACCATAGAGATGGGCTTCCAATTCCTTTTGCAGCCACATACCTACCACTACCCCTTGCAGCTACCTCTGCTGATGTCTCCTGGGTTCCTGTTGCTCCTCCTGCTGACAAGCATCCTGGGCCCTGCCTGGACCTGGAAGGTCAGGGTATTGTCAGCCTTTGAGGCTTGTCTTCCTCGATGTCTTGGCTGCCTACGTACAAGGCCGTTGGCCTTTATGGGGTCCTCATACAAGTTTGTTCTTGCACTTAGACAAAGTCCCGTTTATCCTGACCTAGAGCTAAGGGCTCTGCTAGCCCACTCTCGCTAGGGGACAGAAAATGAACCCACCCTGAAAGGGAATATGATTAACACCCTCACTGCAAGCCTCTTACCCTACAGTGACCCAGCTTGAGACAAAATCAAGGAACCACTAACGCGCCTGCCAGGGCAACACAACAGAAAGTGAAAGAAAAAAACAAACAAAAAAAAGAGAAACACCCATGAGAGGGAGTCTCAACCCTCCTGGCCTCTAATGCCTCTGACATCCCTAGGTTCATGTGCCCTCCGGGTCTGAATTTAAGCCTAAACCCCAACTGGGGTCTCTTTCCCCTGCTCTCCACCATTCTCCTCTGCCCTGAAGCCGCAGCACCTGTTGTCTTTAACGTGTGCTCCCATGCTGGCTACCCTGCGAATACCACTGCCCTCCATGCCTGGTGGTCCCCCATCGGTCCTTCCTACCATGGGGACTCCTTGCAGCTCCTGCTACTCGGCCTCTGCCAGCCTCCCTGCTGGCTTTCCTGGTCCCTGCCAGACCTTTGAATCCAGCAGGGCTTTCTTCACAGCTGTAGCTGCTGCTTCTGCTGGGACTGCCGCTTCTGCCGCCGCCACTGCCGCTGCCACTTCTGCCACTGCCGGCAGTTGCCATGGCTGCACGTCACAGGCTCCCATGGCTACTCTGCTCCTCAGCTCCCTTCCTGTGCCTTTGGGGCTGCTTTTTATTTCTGCTGGGTGGCATCTCCTTATGACATCAGCTGGCCCCAGCTGAATATAGGTGCGGCTGACAAACCACATGGGTGGTTCCCCACCATGTGATTTCTCACTCGTCCTGGCCCCTGCAACGGGTATATGGCTGTTTTTTCTTCTTTTTCCTTGTGGTTTGCCCCTGAGTGGGGCTTTCCCTTTTTCTGGGCCTGTGCCCCTGGGGCACACCCCAATAAAGCCAGCCACTTAAAACCAGATTCTGATACCCTTATTCACACTGGTGTATCTATATGTGCAATTATGGCACCTGAATAAACTGTGAAGCTTAGTGCTCCAGAATTAATTGCTCCCAGGAGCACTGAATATGAACCAGGAGCAATTAACTTCAGAGAAATAAGCTCCACAGTTTATTCAGGTGCAGCACATATAGCCAGGGTGGAGCAGCCCAGGTTGGCAGGGAGTCCTGGGGCCAGCCTGCCATTTGGAGCTGTTTCACCCCATTCCCCCTGGATCGATATGCTGTAGAGGGACTGGTTAGATCATGATGGAAGTTCAAGTGTGGCTAGCCAGCAGGCAGCCTCTGCACGGAAACAACCTCATACCTCAGCCTGCTGGGCAACATCTACACATGCACGACTCTGGAGTAAATTAGTTTACTCTAGCCTAATAGGGGCATGACACTGAGACATTTACTGCACAGCTAATTAGTCAGCTGCACAGCAAATGTCTTGTGTAGATGTGCCCATTGAGTAGCAATTTATTCTGTTACTTACTTCATGGAGAGAAGTATTATGCAGTATACATGAAGGTCAGAGAATCTTCTTTTTAAGTTTGATGGCTAATAGTGTGCTTCACCTACAAATATAGAAGCATCAGTCTATGCTGCACCATCAACTAGTCTATGTTGCTTCATTCTAGGCAGCTCCAAAAAACAGAAACTGTGTAGCCACACCTATATAGCATCAGGGAGGGAGGGGACAGGGAGTAAAAATGAGTATGAGCAAATTGGTAATGTAGCTCAGCAAGGTTTAATTACCCTGCCCTAAGTAGTATTCATATTTGACGTCACTGCTTCCGTTTTAAAACGCAGCCTGAATGGAGATACATTACATGCTTATGGCCACTGCTGCTGGGAAAAGCATATTTACTGTGTAGGTATGGCCTAAATAAATTACTAACCAGTTCAATATAGGTCGTATATCATCTTCTTAACCTCATATGTGAAATATTAAAAGAAGAATTTATGAAGCATTGGTGATGTAATGCTAAAAAGTAACAGAAAAAGAGTGGTGAATTACTGATAGGAGGATAAGTACCCCTATTAACATTTTAAGTCCTTTTTTATAACCATTTTAATTAGGGCATAAAATCCTATGTAAATTCTTTGGCACAACAGCAATATCCATTAGCAGAGTTTTCTGTCCAAGCAATAAAACTACCTTGATTCCATTTACAATTTTGCCTGTGGTTTAATTTAATACAACCCGTTCTTTATGCCATCTCTGTGCTAATGGAAACAACAATATTTCCCTCATTTAATAATGACATGCTTGATGGAATTCAATGTCTTAACCAAATTCTTCTCATTAGGGCTTTGTTGTTTTCAGTTGTCTCAAAGTTAAACACCATCCAGCTATTAGGAGAGGGTTGTGTTTGCACTTAATACAATCGACTGTTTGGTTAGGAAGGAGTTTGATCTTTGGTTTTCTAAGGGGTTTATAAAACAGTAAAAGCACTGTAATCTTTGGTTTATGGGGGGGTTATTTTATTTTACCTTGTCAAAATACACTGATTTCTAGCAGCACTGTCAACACACTTAGAATATATCTATATTCCACCAGAGGGGTCACATCTACATTAGGTTGAAACTGGTATTCATTTCCTACCTACTCTTGTGACAGCAATAAGAACTTTAAAATCAGAAGTCCACTATGATTAGTATGTATATTTCAGAGTAAATAAATGTGATAAAAGCTTCGAGCAGTCTGTTGATCAAATATACAAAGGGAGGCTGATTTCCACTGACATATTACAATACATCTCTTGTAACAGTCCCTAATGCCATCCTGTAAATTACTTACATTTGGGATTACTTGACTAAGGCAGACAGAAATATTACTCACTTCTTAAGTGCTGCCCATTGGGAGAATGTGAGATGTGGTCTAATCTTAAAGTTGTTAAGCACGGCATTAAGAAATAATGGAGCCATGTTTATTTTACTAAATGACAATTGTGCTCAAACTATTTGAAGAAGGCAGTCTCAATTTCATAGTAGCCTAAGTGGTATTCTGATGACAAAGAGCTGTATAAAATCTACAGGGTAGGGGAATTACGAGTCAGAATCTCCAATCAGAGTCACTGATGCAGACTGGATTTTAAGAGAAATTTCAGAAGTTAAAGAAAGTATCTCTGTTAAACACGTAACATTCTGCAATATTACATGATCTAGGCCCAATCATATTGGCATGGGGTTCCTTAAGCACCTCTCAGGATCAAGGTGCACGGTTTTTAAGAAATAAGTGAAGACTGGGGAAGGGGCGGGGTGGAGTGAAAGGAAATATGCTGCCTTTTTTATTATTTTCCCAATAGGATAAACTTTTTTTTGTGGCAGTGGGTTAGAACAGATGGAGAATTTAGCCTCATTATTTCAGTGAACTTTTAACTAACTCGTATTCAAAAGAGGCTAGAAAAAAGATGAAGGGACCATTCATCAAAGGATGACTACTTGCAACTAAAAGGGCTGTTCTTTCCCATGATTTATAACTGATATGGGTTTATCCTAGAAGATGTATGCAGTAAATGTGAATCTGAAGATACTGATGTCAGTTTTAGAAGAAGCGAAATGTTCATCATCTGCCTACGTGTGGCTATCTGGAATATCTAGTGTCTAGTGTGTGCACATTTACACAAGACATTTATTGCACTGTAAGATAATTAACTGCATAGTAAATGTCTTGGTGTATATATGTGCACCCCTATTAGGTTGGAGTAAACTAATTTACTTCACAGCAGGATAGTACTTGTAAATACAAGTACTATTGCATGTGTAGACACTGCACAAAGGGGTACAAAGGGGCTTCACTGGGGACTACCTTCTGACTATCCCTATGCTGAAGTGCACTTGTGCCCCAGCCAGCCCCTCCACAGCATGTTGAGCTAGGACGGGGAAGGGAGCAGACCTGGGCTGGCAGACTAACCTCCTGGGCCCCGTGCCAGCTGAGGCTGCACCGATCTGGCTCAACCTGTTGTGCTCCTAGGCTCATGTTGAAACAGCAATGAACTCCAGGGTTTATTGCTCTGGAGTCATTGCTCCTGGGCACACATTTAAATGGCACACCCAGGTGCAATAAACTCCGCAGTTTATTGCTTACATAATTGCACATGTAGACACGCCCTCCATGTTGTGCATTCATTCCATACACACAACAAATACAAAATATACTAAGCAAGCTTGCAGCCCAAATCAGAGAATTTTGACCCTCTGAATTCTTATTATGAAGACTGGCAGAAATATGTTTTAACCCTACTCTCCTTAAAGGGCCTACATATTCAAACTCCCTGGCCAAAACTAATTTATTTTTGACCACTGGTCTAGGACAATTGATAGGAAGAGTTTACATTTCAGTGGTGTTCCTAGCTGTTGCAATATCCCACTCACCTCTTTGCTGACTCCACCGAGCCCCTGCCCCTTCATTTGCTCTCCAACTGTCATTTAGTTAATATTTATGCCGTTTTCATTCAGTCTTGACACCCATAGCCCTCTCACTAATCTATGCATTTGTATTCTTCTATCTAAAATGCTGTTTTAAAATGTATTTCTTTCTATGGGATGAAAAAAACCTTAGCCAATTCTCAGAAAGAAATATTAACATTAGACCAAAGAGGGGGAAAAACAGTCCTGCAAAATCTAAGAAAAAGGCTAAGAGAATTAATCAGGTAACAATCCTATTCTCCGAGTCCACTGCCCTCCTCTACCCCCCGCCCAAGATCCCTGGTCTCGGTACCCCTTCTCTTCCCTCTGTTCTCAGTAACAAGTCCCCTCTCCTTCCATTAATCCCCTTCTGTACCCAGCACTGCAACTGTCCCCCTCTCCTCATCTGACTATGGGGGAGGGGATGGGGGGGTAGAGCTGATCCTGTCCTGTTCCTGTTGGGCTCAGCATGGGACAATAACAGAGTCAGACGGCAGGATTCTCCTCCTTGCCCAATCCCCCTGGGTGTTATCTGCCAGTCCAGGAGCAAACAAAGCATGGGCACTATTGCTGTTCCTGGTTGGAGCAAGGCAGGGACATCTCTGGAACCCCTTCCCCAATAAGGTAGGGGCAGTGGAGCATGTGAGGGGGAGAAAGGTACTGCTGAGGAAGAGGTGGTGGGGAGGCATCAGGTGTCAAGAGTGAGAGGGATGGGAGCCTTACCCGATTTGAGGACTTAAAAAAAAAAGTCTTTGCTCATTCCCTCATTTTGCTGATTTAAAAAGGGGTGTGTGTCTGCTCCCCTGTACCCCCTCTGGATCCAGTCCTGTATGTATATACTGACAAAAAGACATGCAATACATTCTTACCTGCTTATATTGAAACAGAGCTGTAGCACAGTACCTTAATGTCAGTGGTTTACATGACATTGCCAAAATCTATATTAGATTGAAGAGACATAAGAATCAGAATAACAAATGTCAGGGTTTTTCATGAGGGCAAGAATACTGTACAGCATTTCACTGAAAGGGTGGGAATTCTGTTCTTCTCCAGCATTTGTTCATAGTCCAGGCAGGAAATATCATATTGAACAGGTTAAGGTCACTGTTTCTCTACAGGAATTATTGTTTATTTAAATCAGTAGTTTTCACACTGTATTCTGTGGAACTCTGGGGTTCCATGATAGGTCATCAGGGGTTTCCCAAAGACACTGTAGAGATGGTGGAGAGGGCCAGGAGGTGGTGTGCCATCACTGCAGGGTTAGGTTGCTTGGCTCTGTGTCCGCTCACAAGGACTGTGGAGCCAGAAGTAGGGGTTCTGAAGCAGAAGTAGTAATATTGAAAGGGTTTTCATGATTTTAGGGCATTTAAAAGTTACTGGTTTAAAACAACGCATAACCTTTAAAATGGTGCATTTTTCAATCCAGTAGTACAGTAACTGTGGTGTCATTTTGATTGCATGATTTCATCCCAAAGGATGAGAATGGTAGGGCTGTGCAAAGTCTCAGGTGCTGATTTGTTTTGGTGGCAATTCAGCCTGGTCCAGCAGCTAAATCTCTGAATCTGAATCAAATTGGGAGTCCAATAAAAATTGAATCTAATCAGGGCCTCCAAATCGATCTGTAAAAGATTTGGAGAAAGATTTGGAGATTCGTTGACTTGGGCAATCCCTGCTTACCATCACAAGGAGCTGGACCCAGGCTCTGTGCCAGTAAGTAGGGGGTGGGGAAGTGGGGCTGAAAGAGAGGGAAGGGGACCATGGGGAAGACCCCCACCTGGCTTTATCCTCTGCCTGCCCCCCAACCCTTGCCCACTCTCCTAGCCCTGTCAATGGCTGCCCTGCCCGGCCCCAGTATCCTGGCTCTTAAACAAACAAACGAACAAGCCCCACACTTACCAGCTGATGTAGGGGTCATCAAGGTTTCTGGGGACTTGTGGCAGAGCTCCCCATGTAGCGTGGGGCAGTGGGGAGCATCAGGGATTGCCCCCCCCCACCTGACAGGAGCCGGTGAGTGCATTTTTGTTTTGTTTTTAAGAGCCAGGATGCTGGGGCTGAGCAGGACAGCCACTGATGGAGCTCAGAGAGCAGGGGATGGGGCCTATATGATTCGGAGATTTGGTCAATTCGGCAGCAGCCAGATCTCTGAATCAGATTCATCTGAGTCAATTTCGGACAGTGATATGAACCACTCAAGTGAATCCCTGTCCCCCAAATTGGCTGAATCTGATGCAAATATTAGCTGCTTCACACAGGCCTAGAGAATGGTATAATCCCTAAAGCAAATGGAGATATAATTTTAAATCCATTATGGATGAGATAGCATGTTATCTCATTATCAAAGTTATCTAGATTGCTTGATCACATTCTACATTACTTCACTTTAAACTTTGTTTAAACCTTTTGCTGATTTTTTTAATGCCCAGGGATGAAAAGAAGCTGAGCACACTGTGGACACCCATGTTAATAGATGTCCAACTTCTTTTGCACCTGAATTTCTTTGACATTAGGCCAAATATTTGTAACTCTGCCCAGTCACATTATTAACAAGACTTTGCATCAGCTAATTGGTCATGGCAAAAGACTATTTGGAAATATGATAACAATGTGGTGAACTCATTACTGGTCACTGTAAATACCAAGAACCAGCTGCAAGAAAGAATGCTATTAAACAGGCAGCTATCTATTTTAAGTGACCCTGAGGTTTAATAAATAGATAAGGAAAAAAACCTCCAAACTTAATTGGCAAAAGTTGAAAAGTAGTTTTATTTTGCAATAGAAACACTGAGGAGATAGGTCAATCAATAAAAGGTCGTGGGGGACTTGGTCTTTTAAAGAATGATCGACTATATTCTCCTTGCATCATTTTTTCTTCTTGCTCCAGAAATAACCTACTGTCTCAAGTGTACAGGCCTACTGATTCATGTTTTAGAGGTAAGGCAAAGGAAATGATCATTAAAAACTTCTTGAGATCTATTTACACCAATTTCCTAAAATCTAAAAGGAGCTTTTAATGTTTTGGGGTTTTTCTAACCACTAAATTAATCAAAAGCAGCAGCATATAAATTGAGAATAGGATTGTGGTGGGATTTGTAGTCCTGAACTGGTCAAAACCAACCCAAGTTTAGTATTAAATAAACAGCCTGAAACTAGATTTCAGAGCTCAAGCTGCTCTATTCTAAGTTTTCTTATAATCATACACTACTGGAACGATCAGGATGCCAAGAGTACAACAGACTCCACAGTTGTTTTTCAGCCTACATTAATATAAACTACCAACCTAGCTGGCATTTACAGTCAAGCACTAGGAATTACATTTAAGGGAACAATTGTATGCTGGCATGAGAAAAACAGCTAAGTGACCTAATGGGTCATTTCATTCTCTAATTTCTATCCTTCTGCAAAGCACATTAGTTTATGGTTGAAAGAACAGGGTCATAGTAATTAATCTGAATATTTGATCCATGTTAGCTTATTCCAGATAACATCATATAAACCGTTACATATAACAAGTAGGCCAAGCCTCATCAAACTCCTTCAATGAAGTTTCCATTAAATCATGTTTATAGTTGCGAAGAATTAGGTTTTCAAAAAAGGAAAAAAAGAAAAAGGTTACTGTGTTGTATGGTATTAACAGTATTTTATGGTTTTAGGATTTTAGTAAGGTGGCTGGCATGGCAAAATATGTACATTATTTTCTTCAGATATGGTTGAATATATCAAGTGGGGCCAGATTGTTACACAATGATTTGCACACTGAAATCAATTAGATGATTTGAGGAATTAGCAAAGTATTACTTAAGGCCATCATGGATATCCAAATATGTCCCTTAAAGTATCTGCAACATGTAAAATACACTGGCATATAAACACAACAATTTCGGGGGAGGGGATCTTAAAGAAGAGCTATTCACAGAATTGAGATGCATCCCAATAAAACACTTGAGATGTCTAGTGTGCTCCATATGGCTTTGTAAAAATATACAAAATGGAGCCTGAAATCAACTATTCCTGAATTTTCAGAGTTAATACCAGCAAGAAATAAGCAGCTATGCATCAAAAACAAAATACCCTTCAAAAGAGTGACAAGAAAGACCCAGGACATAAAAGGGCCAATAATGACAACAGCACAAACATAATGAGCTCTGAGTATGTTTGATAAGTTGAACTGTTCTTTTAAATACAAAAATCAAACTTCATTTTCACTACGTTTAGGGAAAATTATTTCAGTGCTAACATTTTAATAGCAGTTTTTACACGTAAATTGTATAGGAACCCTTTATCCCCAGGACATCCCCACAAAAACAAGATGACTCATTTCAATAAGTTATGCCTCATAAAACATTTTAAATAAATTTGAAAATCAATTACAATGAAAGAGATATTGTGCGGGCAATGGCAATGCTAGAAAGAGCAAAGCCCTTTTACAGCATTACATTCTCATTAACAACTTTGATATAACAAGAATGTGAAATACTCCAAAGACAAGAAAAAAGGAAAGGGGGAAAAGCACTAGTTATGTGGGCAAGCTTCCTTCCTCTCCTTTCTTTGTGTTTGCAAACAGTATTAAATCATAGAATCACTTCCATGCTCTGCTCTTTGATTTATAGCATTCACTGCAGGAGAAAACTTCTAAATTCAGCAGCAACATTTATTGTGCATCAGTGCCTGTGGATCAAACCAACTGATCCAAGAAAGGTACTGGGCATGTTTGGAGTTTTTTTACCTAGAGGTAAGAGAAGTGAAAGAGGGATATATTTTTAGAAATGGCTTAATGATTTAAGGTTCCTAATTAATTATAATTAACAACAGTCTATTTTTTACTAAAATGATTCATTTGTGCTCCTATCATTCTGGTAAAGCAAACAGACTCAGCCCTGGTATCTGGACTTGGGCTTGCTTTTCCTTAAACACTGCTTTTTTCATAACATGAATTTTTAAAAAAAGCTATCACAATCTATTTTCACTAGTTGCTAGTGACCAAGATATATGCCTTTCTCAGTTTTGATATACCCCTGTAAAATTCTCACAGCATTAAAACCAGAGTTATAGCAAGAGGATGGTACCAGAGCCAAGCTATCAATTGTTTCATAAGGTATGTTTAATTATGGGGCTGCACAGAGCTTCGTCAGCACATAGAATCATTAGAACAAACTAAGCAAAAGAATACACGAGTCAATACTTCTGAAGGACTGTGCAACCGCTCCTGCCCCAACACCCTACCTCCGCAGATGTTCCTGCCTGTAGCCTCATACTGAGGGAAGAGACATATTGCCCCACAGAGAAGTTTCCTCCTCCCTGTCTTTGTATCCTCTTGTGCGCTCAAAGACTACACAAAATGGTAGCAGGATGCTAACTGGCCACACAGAGTATTTGTCTTAAAGAATGTCATAAGAAGTTGCTCTAAATCACGCTGCAGTGCGCTGTATCTAGAGAGGGGATCAAACCAAAACCCGGGATCTAACATTCCTGACAAGAACTTTTGGATACAGATCTAATTGTTTTATATTCAGTTAATTACTATATAATATGATTATTAAAATAATGATTTTTTTTTCATAGCATTTTCCATCTACAAGTACAAAAAAGTTATACAGATAGGATAAGGGAGGGACAGAGAGGGGAAATGATTTGCCTCCAAGGTCAGCCACTAGACCAGTGACAGAACAAGGAACAGAACCTGAGGGTACATCCAGATGAGCGCACACGTGCCTCTTGCAGAGTCTCAAACCCTTCTGCGATGCTGCAAGAGGCACACACGGGAACAAAAAAACATTCCCCGAGCTGCAAATTTGGATATCCAGTGGTCAAAAAATACCTGGGGGGAAAAAGGCCTGAGGCAACCGGAGGCTTGGTTCTCCGTAGAGACTCTGGTAGCCAGCCAGATCATCTCCATGCCTGGCCCTCACCTCGTTGCTGAAGCACAATGACTGTCCATGCAGGGCAAGCAGCAGTGCAAGCTGCAGTGACCTGGACCTAGCTTTGTGCCAGTTAAGTAGGGGGTTGGGCGCTAGAGGAGTGGAGGAAGGGACAATGCGGGGGACCCTAGCCCAGACCCCCATTCATTCTCCCAGCTCCCTATTCATTCCCTCCAACCCCTGCTTGCTCTCGCACCTGGCCCCAGCCCTGCCACACTCACTGGCAGTAGCAGCAGCAGTTGGGGTGCTTGGGGCTTCATAGCACAGCCCCCCTGTGTGGGGGCAGCAAGGCTCAGCCCCAGCTGCCTGGCACCCCTGCTGTCTCATCGTGTGGGTGTGGCCTGGCTCAGCAGGGTGCCCTGTGCGGTCTTAGAGCTCTGGGCCACTCAGGCTGAGCAGCACCAAGCCCCAAGTGACAACCACAGCACACCTGAGCTGCCAAACAGCGTGTGGCACCTGACCAAGTCAGGCCGCACCCACACAATGTGGCAGTTGCAGTGTGGGTGCCAGGGGGCCAGGGCCAGGCCCTGCTGCCTCCCGCTGCTCTGCACCATGTGGGGGGACTGTGCCATGAGGCCCTGAGTGGCCCCAACCAGCCCTGCTGCTGCTCGTAAGTTGAAGGCAGTGCAGGAGGCTGCAGTGGGGAGGAGGAGTATTTGGTGGGGTGCGCAGTTGCCAAGTGGGGGAGTGATCAGGAGCCTAGAGCCAATTGGGGGAATCCCTGAATCATCTCCAACCTCCTGATCACTCCCCCACTCATCTCCAGCCTCCAGAGGATTGGAGACAGAGCAGGTGAATGAACAGGGGGCTGGAGATAAGCTCCTGGAGATGACCTGGAGATGTTCCCCCACTTGTCTCCAGCCTTCTGCCTGTTTCCCTGCTCATTTCCAAGCCTGGAGATGAGCAGGAGGCTTGAGATGAGCAGAAGAATGGACAGGAGGCTTGGGACAGCAGGGGAACATCTCCAGCTCATTTCCAGGGGCTTGTCTCCAGCCTCCTGCTCAACTCCAGCCTCCTTGTCATTCTCCTACTCATCTCCAGCCTCTCGAGGCTGAGGACAAGCAGAAGAATGAGCAGGAGGCTGGACAAAATCCCCTGGAGATGAGCTGGAGACTTCGCCTGCTGTCTCCAGCCTCCAAGGGGGCTGGAGATGAATGAGCAGGACAATAAGCAGGGGGCTGGAGACCAGTGGGGGACTCATTAAAGTCAATCCAGTAGGGCCAAATTTCCAAGGCTTAGTTGCAGTTCAGTTCTGTAGTCACTGGAGCAGAGTTGTATCAATTTATAAATTCAGAGCAGCTATTTTAGTACCCAATCACTAGAAATCCACCTGATATCTATCAAAAACTCAACAGTGTAAACTCAGCAGCATGAACAATGTGCGCTATATGATGGGTTTTGGTCCTTTTGTTTGTTTGTATCCATTGAAGCAAAACAGAGGAAAAGAAAGTCTGGGAAAAGAAAATGATGGGACATTTGAATAGGTGGAAACCTTATACACCCCCATGGTATACTACTTAATATTCTGAATCCCTACTTCAGGGAGATGAAAACTCAGTTGGCATAGTCTGTATTGCACTGATGTCTGAAGGGGACAGTCTGTTATATATCTGGATGCTTGAATTGCTGATGGGGGGTGGAGGGGAGGAAGGGAGAGAGGAAGAGAGAAGGAATTGAAATGCATGTGTTATGTTGTGATTTCATACAACAGAACGTCTTGCTGCTAAACAAAAACACAAACAAATAAAAACTATGAGCGTTAGAAGTGGCCACAAACTGGCAAAGGTCTCTAGTTAATTAGTATTCAAGTTACCAGTGAACCATCCAGCTCATTTCCATCATTATGAATCATTACTGGAGAAACAGAAAAATATCAAAACTACTAATGATTAAGACTGTCATTATGTAGATTTGTATAGGCATCAGCTCCTTTTCAAGTTGCTGGAACCAAGCCAACATTCCAATCTCTGCCTGAAGTAAACTAGAGCTGAGGCTGAAAGGAGAGAAAGTTTAACGTCTCTATTGCAAACAGAAGTGTGCCATGTGTTGATAGCTCCAATTCAATTGGCTGAATATATAGTGGGGTAAATTCTCTCCTGCATTATCTAACTGGAGAATGCACAGGCACTTCCTGATTTATCTTCTATTTATCTTCTAAAAGATATTTGTTATATGTTCTTTATTTTTCCAAAGCTTTTGTGATTTTTCCATTCCGTTAATATGGAGCATCATTTGTCCTATAAAACATGACATAATTAGGATAGCTGTAATGGAAAGGTCAGCAAGTGCTTTGGTAGTGCCAAAGGAAATAATTCCTCACCACTCCATGCCATATGCAGAATATGTTATTTAGAGGGGTATTATATAGAGGGCCACATCTTCAGCTAGCATTAACAGGTATGGCTCTATTTTGCTGATTTACAGTAGCTGGAGATCTGGATCCCAGTAAGTAGAGGCAGATAAGCCTGATTAGAATTCCCATGTGAGCAGTTAAATTCTGCCATTTACATTGATTCTTCAGTCAGTGTGACAAACTATTGACTACAGAGACAGACCAAAAAAATTCAGTTCCTTATAGGTTTCATTGGATAAAAGAAAGAATCCCTTCTTTCAAAATTATTGTTCCAAGAGGGCTATCTCATTGGAACAGACTTATTTTCCGTGTTGATGATGGTCAAGATAATGACAATGGCAAGAGATTAGATGATCACATAAGATTTCCCATTTCAGTGATATGATATTTTGATATATTTTGAGATTTTGGAAACATTAAAGCAATTCCCATGAGCTGGAGATTAATATATTGCTGAAAACTTTGATTTTTTTTGGCCATTTCAAGTTGCATAATATAGATGTGAGCTATATTTAAGCCAGGAGGTTGGCTGCACTTTAATTGCGTTTTCTTCATGGGCACTGCAAATGGCTTTGTGAAAGGAGAGGACCATATTTATTCACAATATTCTAGACTAAATCTTTCTAGTTTCACATTGCTATAAACAGACTGGGACCTGGAAGTCAAGCTAGGTTCTTTCTGGTTCATGCATCATCATCAGTTTTAAAGATGCTGCAATGGTAAAATTAAGTAACAATTTTGCTGATGATGTGTGAACTGGAATAGAACACAGCTTAATTTCCTAACGTTCTATGAGACTAAGGGGAATGGAAAAAATGATGCAGATTTTTGCCACTAATGAAAAAAAGATACCACTCAATGTACAGAGCAAATGGGGAGATCAATTGAGCAAGATGGTGCCATTTTTTAACACACATTTTCTTCACGTAAATGTTGTTTAAAGTATTTAAAAAATGCCTAAAGGTAAGAAATCATATTCCTTGGTGAACATTTACCGGCCTTCTCATTGTCTCTATAAATAAAAATCAAGCTAACAACATTGTCCATTTTACTGGGCAATCAGAAAATTGCCTGGTATATGTAGAGTGAGTGGTTAACTCTTCTAGGCCTTCTCAACTGCTGTCAGTTCTGTGCTATTAGCAGCCCTGAAATTTTACTGCATCCTGTCAATTTTCCTGCTACTAGGGCAACGTGCTGTAAGTAAGAAGGTAACCGGTCTTAAAAAGGTGTGAACAGACAAGCAGAGGATGAGCACTGGCTCTGAGTAGATAACAAGGGTTAGTGGGGTTCCAAAAGCGGAGATCAGCCTGTTTCTGTGCAAAATAGCAGGCAAACAAGCTAGTTTAGACAGGGGTCTTTATACTGGTTTTAACACGGCATTAGCACACAATTTAAATGGCTGCTAACCTTACAGCATGTACACTGTACTTCAAAACACCTTTGTTCCTTTTTTGATAATCCTTTACACATATGTGCATGCTATGTACATAATAACAGGCCTTAATATATTGTATTGTCTTTTACTGATATATTACTTCAGTCTCCACAATTCTGAGTGATAAATTCAGACTTTTCATATGTAAATGCAAATCTATCAATTTTATCTTATGCCTGGGAGCTCAATATTACATCGTTCAGCAAATATCGTTTCACTGTTACATCTGCCTGCCTCCATGGGTGTTCCTATGGGAGTATGCCACTCTGCTAACTGAACAAGTTTAAGAATCACTGGACCTATAGCAACTGCATGCTCAGCTTTCTCTGGCATGGGGAAAAATATTATTTTTTTGTTGCTCTTCGTAGAGAATCTCATCATACAGGTTGGCTGACTGAGCTAGGTGCTAACACCCAACATTTATTCTTTAGAAAGGCCAAGCCATAATAACAGTTCTATCATGGCACATCTAATTTGAACTTCATCTTCTCTGCTCTCTGAGAATGGGACTTGCTGTGAACAGAAACTGTGTGGTACTATAGTTTTGCTACATGAACTTCCTAGAGATGTTCCTGAACCCGAAATGAAAGCAACTCAAATTTAACCTAGCTCTGCAGAGGGTTAACCACAATTACACCCTACTACAAAAAAACCCATCACTTAATTATTACCTTTTCCTCTTCTATAAAAATCACCTGTTAAAATGTGGACTTTTGGATGTTAGCTTTATTTATGTATGTATACATGTCTATATATATTTATTTTAAGATTCTTAATGGATTACCTGTTCATATAAATTAGCTAATATTTTTATGCCACTTTGAAACTAGATCTTTCTAGATGTACCAGGTACTGTGTTTTTATGATTGTTATTACTACACTTGTTATTGTGTAATAATAATAATATCAAATTGTCTGTCTTTGGCTTTTGTCAAATTGTAAGTTCTATCATTACTGGCAGTATGATGTTATATCACCTACATCATACTTCCACTTACTAACATTTTCTCATTCATCTCTTATCTAAGATACATTCTTATATAATAGAAAACACATTTACAGAGTTCTTTAAAACTGAATTTTCCACTGAACTCATGCAATATAGGGTCAGCAAAGACATGCTTAGTTTTTCCTTTACCTATTCAAGGGTCAATTATTTAGACCATTTACACAGTACAGTATTTTTCTTGAGTGAATTCCGCAGCAATATCTGATCAATATGGTAATATGTACCAATATTCCACAGAATAAGGGATCGTTGAGCCCTTGGCTCGGTTATATGAGCTCTCTTGGAGCTCTGGACAAGTGCCGGAGGACTGGAAGGTGGCCAATGTGGTTCCCATCTTTAAGAAGGGG
>JAGPOW010003316.1:15675041-15855916 GCA_030014935.1 Caiman crocodilus
TCCTGTGACCCCAGCACTTGTTCCTGCCATTGGCAGGGGGTCAGACTAGATGGCCTGCTCTAGGCCTCTTCTGACCCTAGTTACTATGAAACTATGAAATATGATTAAATGGAACTTTCACTTAATAAATGGCTAACAGTAAGGCTAACAGACAACTCTCTGACACCATCTTGAGGGTAACCCCACATCAGCATTCCCTCTTCACTTGGAAACTATTATCAATTGCTTTCCAAGGCCTGCCTCAGGAAAAACTGCTTGCACTAATTCCCTGCCCTCCTAGCACAGGGATATTTTATATGCTGCTGGTAACCTTAACAGGCCAACTATATCTAACTGCAGTGATGATGGGTGATCACTTGCAAACAAGTAAGATTGTCTTCCAAGGATCTTAATAGTAAGTCCACAGGTGGCTCCATAGCCCAATTTTAGATTCACATGTCTTGCTGCAGTGAGGCCAGGGATTTCCAGGAGGGACGGGCACTGTGTTGCCGCGTTGAATGTTCTGTTCTTTTTGCCTGTTCCCATTTTCCCCTTCTGCCTGTCAACAAGCTGTTTCAAGTGTTGAGGTCCCTCCCAAAGAGTCTTTCTCCATTTTGGTCAGTCCTGAGCAATGGTCTACCAAGTTTTGATGTTGATGTTATACCTTTTCATGTTTGCCTTCGGGGGAAGCACTTTCTTTGTCCTCAGCTACTTTGCTGACCTTCTTTCAGCTATGAAAAAAGATTCTCTTTGGAAGGCAGGAGTCAGGCAGGTGAACAATTACGTCCAGCAAAGTTGGTTTTGGATGATCATGATCTCAATGCTGTTGGAATTTGCTCCAGTCAAGATGCTGATGTTTGTGCATCTATTCTCCCAGGTAAATCAAAGGATCTTGCAAAGGCATCATTGGTAGTACTTTTCCAAGCTCTTGAGATGTCTTCTGTATGGGGTCCATATTTCTGAGCCATAAAGCAGAGCTGAAATGACAATGGCATGAGAAACCAAGAGCTTCATTTCAGCAAGGATGTCATGATTTAAGAAGACTCTCTTAGACGTCTAAAGGCTGTGCTTGCACATTTCAAGTAGTGTTGTATTTCTGTGTCAATGTCTGCCTTTGATGAAAGATGGCTTTCAAGATAGGTGAAGTGATCCATATTCTCCAGCAATTCTACATTGATTTGAATGGAACAGGGGATTTGTTTCTCCATTTGGAGCAGGTTGGTAAAGGACTTGCATTTTCCTGATGTTTAGAGTTAGGCCAATACTCTTCTATACTTCTGAGAATACATTAAAAGAATGGTTTGAAGGTCCATTTCAGATTGAGCAAAGACAGCATTGTCATTCACATACTGGAGCTCCCTTATGGATGTTGTCATGGTCTTCATTTTGGACTCGAGTCTCTTGAGGTTGAAGAGTCTTCTGTCCATCTGAGACACAATTTCAATTCCAGGTGGGAGCTTTCTGTTGATGAGATGCATTATGGTGGAGATAAAGATGGAAAACAAAGTTAGAGTGATGACACAACCGTTCTTCACTCCAAGTTTCACCTCAAATGGTTCTGTTTGATTCCCATTGCTGAGAACCCTTGCTGACATGTTGTCATGGAGAAGTCTCAGAACACTGATGAATTTGTTTGGGCAGCCAATTTTGGACAGGATTTCCATTGATTTGTAAACCACAAAGCCCTAAGGCTTTAGAGAGGTTGATGAAGGCTAAAGAGAGAGGTCAATTTTGCTCATGGAACTTCTGGATTTAACTTTCTGTAAAGATCATGTCTCCAGTTTTCAAGATGGTCTGAAGCCGCTTTGAGATTTTGGAAGAATTTCTTCCATAAGTGGGAGAAGGTGATTAGCGAAGATACAGGTGATGATGTTTCCAGCAGTGGCTAACAAGGAGATGCCTCAGTAGTTTCCACAAGCAGCTCTGTTCCCCTTCTTGAAGAAGATAGTAACAATTAAGACATGCCTTCGGGGCAGCTGGGATTTCTTCCTAGTTCCAGATTTTAATGATGAGGACATCAAGCTGACACATAAGTTGTTCTCCTCCTCCCCTGAAAACCTCTGCAGGTATTCTGTCAACACCGGCTGCCTTGTTATTCTTCATTTTCCTAATGGCACTCCCAACCTCTGCCAGGGTAGGCAGGAAACTGAGGTCTTCTCTGATTGCTTTCTGCAGGAAGTTGTTAATCTTATCTTCATCAACAGTTGAGTCATGATTCAGAAGGTCCTGAATATGTTCTTTCCAGTGAGCATTGATGGATTCTCTGTCTTTCAGGAGTGTTGTTCCATCCTTTGATCTGAAAGGATTAAGGCCTTGAGTGCTAGGGCTGTAGACAGCTTTGGTAGCAGTGAAGAAGCCATGAGCATCAAGGATGTCAGCAAAATATTGGATTTCTTTTGATTTCTGAATCTGCAGTACCCTTAGTGAAGAGTTGTCGCAACCCATAGAAACCATTGTGAAATCTCTTGGTATTCAAAGAACAAATTTCTACAGACAAAATAGACTTTCTCAATAAGATTTGGAACATTGATCACCTCCCCAAGAAGGTCATATGTGTGGCTATGGATCTCATCAGTCTGTACATTAAGGGTGTAATTTTACTAATAAGTTACACAAGGATTTGTATAGGTTGGTTTAGATAGGGATAGAGATGACGATGCCTTGGGCAGCAGGATGGACTGGATGACCTCCAGAGGTCCCTTCCAGCCCTACTTTTCTATGATTCTGCAAACACTTCTCACAGTATAGCCACTCCTTTTCTGACCTCATAATCCCATGCGAATGGGAAATCGACAAAACTGTCAGAAGAGAAGTCTAGGAATAAAAATTCATAACTGCTGGAAACCAAAAAGCAGGGAATAACCACAGACATTGACTTTATGGTTATTATAATCTACCTCTTAATCTCTCTACACTCCACAAGTAACAATTACTTTCTGCTTTCATGCATGGCCATCCTCTTCCAATTAAAACATAATTCTTCCTGCTGCATTTCTCTCATCTTTCAGCTAATCCTAATAATGTCTCTTGTTTGCTTTTTTTGCAGCTCTACTGCATTCCTTTTTATTTATGTATGGAGTATTATGCAGGATATTGTTCTATTTCCTACTTAAAGTTGCTGCTTTCTCAGACCTGAAGAAGGCGTTTTTGTGCATGAAAGTTAGTAAAAAAATCTCTTGGATATATGGTATAATGTATTTTGGATATAAAAAATTACCTCAAGAATCTAGCATGCTTGGGACCAAGCACCTACCAGAAATTTGAAAACTCCAGATTTTTGAAACTGGAGTGGTGGCCAGTTCCGGAGCAGGAGAGGGGGGCAGTGGCTGCACACAGAGCGGGCGTGCAGGGGTGGTGGATGGTGGTGGCAGCTGCCAGGTGCAAGTTTGCAACTCCGCTGCTCCAGGACCAGCCACTGCTACTATCCTATCTAGCATAGTTTTAAAAAGTGCCGGATTTTTGAGAATTCTGGATATTTGATATCCAGATTTATGAGGTTATACTGTATTATGAATCTATGGACTTAAGTCTAACTTGTTGCTTATGACTATCATTTTGTTAAAACTCCTAGAGTTTTAATGCAGCTTTAACATAACTTTATATTTCTCTGTGTCAAAATAAATGTTAGACCATTATCAGGCTTACATACAACCATCTGTAGATGAATTCCGTAATGTATACTTTTAAATATTTCTAAATCACATGACTAGTTCTAACATTGCTATTTCTTTCTGCTTCTAACCCTCCATTCCAAACTTCATCACTGAGTCATCTTTAGAGAATAAGAGACTGTAGCTAGTGATTTAGAGATCCAAAGCTTTACTAACATCAAAATATGTCTACACAAGATGCTACATTGCTGTAGTGACAAGCTACAGTGATGAAGCTCATTCTGTGGCGATGTAGTATTTGTGGACACTAACCATGATGCTGCTGCTACTGCCTAGTAACCATGGTTATTGTGTAGAAGGGTTGGAAATGACCCATGCGCTGCCAAGACTGTACAATTCTGGTGGGTAGTGTGCAATCAGGGGCATGTGTAGATGTGCCCTCATAGATTTATTTTCTAATTATATCAAGATCCACTTAGGCTATACTGCCTGAAAAAAATTCTCCAGTAGGCTTTGCTGTTTCACTTCTCCCTGCTAAACTTCACCTTGCTAAGCATGCTAAAAAGTATCTCTTCTAAGACTATGGCAAAGCACTGGGAATTCTGAATAGCCAATTTAGAATTTAAAAAAAAGAATGAATTAGTTTGTTGATGAAAAGTCGAGTGATTCAGATGAAGATCAGTAACTTGTTTTTATTTCACTAGAATCTGAATGAAATAATTTTTACTTAAATTTGCTTTATTAGTCAAAATGTGGTCTTGAATGTAGTATATTTGCATTTGCTTGCCAACACATCAATAGGGGCTTAATTTTGTCAGCTTTGTTGTTGAATAACCTGGTCTAATTCATCTGGAATATGACCAAAGTATGAGGCAGTTTCTACTTATTCTTCTTATGATCTTTTGTATTTAAATTTTATGATTCCAAGTGAATACATTTTGATTATTTTATATCCCACTGCAGCAAAGGCAGTTTGCTTTCTTTCAAGTTCTTATTGCATATTCTAATAAAAATAAAAGTAATTATGATTTAACACCCACTTTCTTCAATCAACCTGTGGCTAAAAGGCTGATACATTTAATTGACTCTTCACAGTGGTCAACCTGTTTTGGCAGCAGGCCTGAACGACTTGGCTCACGTCAAGGTGGGCTGGTACTAGAACCCAGCCACTCCTGCTGCCACCACTGTTGCTGTCACTTCTCTGTGCTGTCCTGCAGCAGCACAGGAATGTTTCCCCACTGTGCATTGATAGTGCAAGAGAAGCCTGCCAATGCACAGTGGGGAAATTTGCCTGCACCACTGCTAAAGCTTCCTGCTACTAAACACTGCTGAAAGCCCCTGGATCTGCAGGCCAGATCCAATGGGTCCACAGGATGAATCAGGCCTCAAGCTGTAGGGTGCTGAACCCTGATTTAGCAACTTTAAATTGGGAGCATTATTAATTTTGTGGAATTTTATTCCACTTTAGATAACTACTAGTTCTAAAGTAATTATAATATAGTTGATAGATGGCCCGGCCCTGCTTGACTAAATAACTTCATGACCTGTTTATGCTCTTCCTTATTCAGGAAAACTTTTAAGCATGTCTTTAAGTTTAAGCGTAACTTTTTTTATATTTTATAATATTTTATATTTTATAATATTTTATTTACACCTTTATAATATACCATTATATATAATTTATACCATTATAATATGCCATTTATAATATTTTCATTTATACCTAGTTATTAATTACTTAATATTTTGAAGAATTGGTGGTAAACTTATATTTATTTTGTATTACATTATCACCTTCAACAATATAAAATATTGCTGTCTGTCCTTTCAATGCTACTACTGATCTAAAACACTGGTGCCTAACTCATCTGGCCCTGCTGGCTGTATCCAGTATGTGGGGCCAGTTTGCAGATCAGATTCAGCACAAAGGGCCAGTCTGTGGACCTGATCAAGTGCACAGAGTTATATCATTTCACCCACAGGGATCCCCACAGGTCCAGAAACGTGGTGCTAGGATGAGTGGCAACAACATTAACTAATGTTGACACCTCTCCTTCACAGCCAAATGTCCAGATCCATGGGGAATACCATGAGCCAGATAACAAAGCAGTATGGGCTGGATTTGCCCTGAATCCTATTCCTTGGTCACCTCTGATCTAAAATCTCAAAATTGTGATGTTTTAAAAAGAGCATTCACTTGGCTATAACAAACACAAAATATTCTATTTTAAAAACTCACTCCAATGTTATGTGATGTGTTCCTCTCCAAGAAAGCATCCCTAAACCATGATATGAAATTAAAAAAAAATCTGTATAATGTAAAAACGATACTTTACTTACAAGAAATATAAAAATATCAAACAAAGTAACAACAAAGCCACCAACATATTCCAATAATCATATATATGGTGAGATATACATATATGTTAGAGGATAAAAAAACTGCTTTTGAATAGAAATTCTCTAGGTATCTGGCTGTAAGAAGAATATGGAGAGCAGAAAAGGGTATGAGGGTATTGCATGCAAATTAGCCTATTCAAAGGAAATAGATTAAAAGGTGCTCCATCTACATTGCAACATGTGGCTTCTCTCCATCTGTTCTGTCTTCCTGCAAATTTGTTGAAACTAGTTGACAAAACATAGATTCATAGATTGTCAGGGGCCGGAAGAGGCCTTATAGATCATCAGGTCCAGTCCCCCTGCACTAGGCAGGAAAAGACAAGTGACCCCAGCGAGGTGACTGTCCAATTTACTTTTGAGGATTTCCAGGGAAGGTGACCATGACACCATGGGAGGGAGTTTATTCCACAGTCTGGACACCCTGACTGTAAAGGACTTTTTCCTGGAAATGAGCCTGAAGCCACCTTCCAGGAGTTTGTATCAATTGCTTCTGGTCTTCCCCAGGGGTGCCTTGGTGAATAACTGTTCACTGAGTTCTTGATGTACTGCCCTGATATAGCGGTAAGCCGCTATCTAGTACCCTCTTAGCCTTCTCTTGTGTAGACTGAAGAGGCCCAAGTCCCTCATCCTCTCCTCGTATGGCTTGTCTTGCAAGTCCCAGATCATATGGTTGGCTCTTCTCTGTACCCTCTCAAGTTTTTCCATGTCCTTTTTGAAGTGCAGCACCCAGAACTGGACTCAGTACTCTAGCTGCAGTTTCACCAGTGTGGAGTACAGTGGGAGTATCGCTTCCTTAGTTTTGCATGAGATACAACAGTTAATGCATGCCAATGTGTTATTTGCCCTGCTGGCCACAACATCGCACTGCCAGCTTATGTTCATGCAATGGTTGATCACTACCTCTAGGTCCCTTTTGGCTGTGGTGCAAGTCAAATTGTCACCACTGAGTCCATAGATATGTTGGGGATTTTTTGCCCCCAGATAGAGCACCTTACACTTCTGAGTGTTGAACTTCATCTGGTTCCAGTCCACCCAACTCTTAAGCCTGTCCAGGTCTGCCTGTATCTGCAACCTATCTTCTGGCTTGGTCATGCTCCCCCATAACTTAGTGTCATCTGCAAACTTGGCTACTAAGATTTTCACCCCCACATCAAAATCATTGATAAAGATGTTGAAAAGCACTGGTTCAAGCACAGACCCCTGAGGGACACCACTGGCCACTTCTTGCCAGGGCAACACAGATTCGTTCATAAGAACTCTCTGGATCCTATCATGCAGCCAGTTTTCCACCTACTGAAATGTTGAGCAGTTAAGCCCACAATCTTCCATTTTTTTCACAAGGATATCATGATACTACAACAAAAGCAATTGGAAGTCTTGGTATGTAATGATGAAAGACCTGTTCGTTCAGAATCTTACACTCAATGAGTGTATCACACATAGATTCTTTAATGAGTTTTTCCAGGATTTTCCCTGGGATGGAGGTTAGGCTGATTGGCCTATAGTTGCCCCGGTCCTCCCTTCTCCCTTTCTTGAAGATGGGCACAATGTTGTCCCTCTTCGAATCCTCAGGGATCTCCCCTGTGTGCCGTGATTTTTTAAAGAGTTTTGCCAGGGGTTCCTCAATGACTTCTGCCAGCATTCTCAGGTGAAGTCCATCTGGTCCTGCTGACTTATTAATGTCTACCTTTTCTAGTTGGTTTTGTACATCCACGGTGAGAAGGCTATCATTCCCAGCATGCCCCCTGTGATCCTTATCTTGCTTGTCTTTCCCCTTGGTCCGGTGAAATACTAAAGCAAAGTGGGCATTCAGGAGTTCATTTTTTCCCCCCGAGGTGTTAAACAGGGGCCCTATGCTTCCATTTGTTTTCCTTCTTCTCTCTACATACCTAAAGAAAGACTTCTTAGTGTCCTTGACTCTCTTGGCTAACTTAAACTCAGCCACTGCCTTAGCTTTCCCAATCATTTTCCTACAAGTGTGGACCACTGTTGTATAGTCCTCCTTGAGGCCTGTCCCTAACTTCCCACTGTGTGTATGCCTCTTTTTCCTTTTGTTTTCAAGAAGACCACAATGTCCATATTGAGCCAGGAGGGCTTGCCAGCCCTTCAGATAACTTTTTTGTTCATAGAACCAATTTTCTTTTGTGCTTCGAGGATCGTGTCCTTGAGGAACGACCATTCTTTGTGCTCCCCATTTGCCTTCCATCCCTGGTTCCACATTGCCTTCCCTACTAATGCCCTGAGCCTTCTGAAGTTGGCATTTTTGAAGTCCAGGACGTCAGTCCTGCTAATTGATATGTCAACTTTGCATCAGAGAGTGAACCTGATAAGCTCATGGTCGCTGTCACCCAGGCTACCCTCAATGTTCAAGTCACACAAGTCACACACCAGATCATTTCCTTTGGCAAAGATCAAGTCTAGGAGAGCTGTACTTCTGGTTGGCCCTTGCACTTCCTGGGTCAGAAAGAGTTCGTCAATTACAGTTAAGAAGCTAGATGACTGATCCAACTGAGTGCTCCTCCCAATCTATGTCTGGGTAACTGAAGTCGCCCATGACAACCAAGTCCTTTGCCTGTGCGGCCTCTGTCAGTTCTTGAGAGAAGTCCAAATCAAGCTTCTTCCTTTGGCTTTGTGGTCTGTAGTAAACACCCAAAGTTAGGTTTCTCTCACCCACTCCCCTACACCCCAAAGCTTGAATCAAAGGGTCAAAACAGTTTTGATAACAACTTAACCTAGACAGTTTTGATACCAATGTAATGCTTATGAGATTGAAAATAAAGAACAAAGTGTACTGACCTGTCTTATACCCCTTGTACTTGGAAGTACACAAATAGAATAACTTGGTATTTTTAACAGGAAATGGGCAGAGCCCTGCATTCCAACCATACTGGAATGTGTGGAAAGACAAATCTCTTTCCAGAAACAGGGCTTTGATTGATCTTAGACAAAATCTACAATCGAATGAGAGCTGTTGTATTATGTTAGGTGTCCATGGCTGCTAATGAACTTTCCCTCATGGGTGTTATACAACCTCAGATACATATACCCCTTTGCTTCAGCTCCAGGCTATAAACATGGCTAGGAGGTAGGTGACTCAGGAGCTCTATGCCTGTACAGGAGAAATCCTCAAAGGGTTGGTTATGCTTGTGTTTTAGCTTGTACTAGGAGAATGAGGACAAAGATTTGTCCCTGTATTTTTAACTAGAATATTTTTATAGTTTTAGATAAGTAAATGACCTTCAGGATATGCACATGCTTATGCTATAAGCAGCTCGGTAAAATGACACTAATATGGGATATGTTATTTCCTTACTACCTGAAAGCGTATATGCATAAACTCTACTATGGGCAAAGAATCCCACACACAGAGACTTCTGGATGTCAAGAGAATTGAGCCTTCAATCTGGTAAAAATTGGACTGAAAAGTTTTGGTGAATTTTTATTCAGCACATGTGAATGCCACCAAATAAATAACTGGGGTGGGGGATGATGCATACTCTGCATATTTATATGCATTTTAACTTGCTTTTTTATTTCTAGGACATCACAATGTCATTGGTGACATGCAAGTGTTGACTGGCATCAGTGATACTCTAGTCAGTACCATCTGGTGCTACAACTATTCAGAGATGTGTTTTTTAAAAGCATGTAAATAAACAAAGGCCTGAATTTGTAGCCCCCTCACTCTTTCCACCTACCTAAGTCTATGTTTTGAAGGTATATAATATGGACATTTACCTTAACTCAAACTTAAATTTAAGTAAAGACAGTTGCTTTTATGAAATTGGATGCCTTGAAAATATATTGGTTCCACACTGCATTACTACTCTTATTTATTTATGGTAGCATTCACTATCTGCCAAATGCTTTCTAAACACACACACAATCTGCTTCCTGCTGTAAATTGCTCACAGTCTACGGAATAATCTACAATATGTGCTAATGGGTTATCTAATTATTAAAGTAAAAAAGTCAGCTGAAAATAAATATGTGGTTATGGCTACATAGCTGAATGTCACCTTGCCATATCTTGTACTTCAGTTTAGTATGTACTAAGGATCTGATTTTAATAAATGAAGGCCAGAGAACCAGCTTTGAAAATTACTAGAGACACCATTGACATCAGTTGGACTATATAGAGAACATCACATATGTGCTTTAATGAGCAGTAGCTTATTTTCCTGCACATTAAAGTGGCAGATAAAAACCTGTGTTATTATGCTAATGTGCAGTAAAATAGGCTACTGTGCATTAAGCGTCACCTAAAAACTGAGTGCTCATATTGGAGTTACTAAATTTAATGTGCATTAGGAAAAGCAAATTAACACACACGTAGATATGCCTACATGGTACTTAAGTTTAAGCAGCTATGTGAACCTTCACCATATCAAGCTTGTATCTGCAAACCTAGTTACAAACAGTTGCCTGGAAGAAAAGTTATTCACAAGATGGAGTCAGAGGAAGACATATGTCACACAACTACTATTAAAGACGCTGCGTATTCATGTTGCCAAACCAATGTAACTAATGCAAAGCTACAATATAAAAGAAATATGTCAAATTAATTCATTTTAAAGAATCTCTTAAATGCAATGATGTGACTGACATCAAGATGTATATAATTTATAAAATATAGTTAAACGGAGCAGTTTACAAAGGCTAGGGACAGAAATTACACCTAAACTAGTGTAAGAGATTGGAAACTGGTTAAAATCTGTAACACAACAGAAGTTCAGTGCACATAAACCACTTTCAAAGTGGCTGAAACCAGTTTAAGATAAACCTGGATGGTTGTAGTATCAGACAACTGATTTAGGTTAAATCACTTTATTGAACTTCTATCCTAGATCTCCTCCAGATTCCAGTTAAATCACAGTCCTCCAGCAACCCAGGATGCTTTGCACCGCCCTTTGCTGGGCTTGGGTCAAGCTGTCTGCTCCAGCCAAGCAAGGAGGCATGCTCTAGTGCCCCCCAGCTCCTGGCCTGGATCACTGTAGGCATGTGGCTGCATTTCTGGAATCAAAAGTGAAAGTCTGCTCCCTAGTTTATCAGTTCAATCTATGCAGCTTAGACTAACTTGAGAAGATTCAATTGATTCAGCCTTGGCTTTCTGACTGTTTGTACTTAGCCTATATGTTTTAAATTTTTAGATCTAATTTTTACTACTGGGAACAAAGTGAATTTTTTATCATGTTACCATAAGAAACAATGTTTGTACACTACTCTTTCATGTAGCTTACACTTCCAATGCTGCAGTGCTCTATGATTGGTTTACTATTTTGTTTTTGATTACTAAAAGAATGAGTATGGAATACACACAGTAGTAGTTAATGTTTGTGAAACTGTAAGGTTGAGTCCCAAACCCTGTACTCATTATCAAACAGTACAGTAGCAGCTGTTGCAGTTACACATACATAAGCTCTTTTTAACACTTGAGGTGAGGCAAATGGCATATCAGTAGGCAAGATTAAGATCTTAACAAGAAGTTGATGAACTGAAGCAATGTTTGCTAACCTCCCAGCTGTAGGTGTTATGGGTAACTGGAAACTGAAAAGAGAATTTAGAGATGTGGAGGCAATAAACTCCATACAAGGTTTTTACTATCAAGTGATGTAGACTTCAATTTGGTAAAAGTCAAAATAGAAAATACCGGAGGTTTTAGAAAGTGAAGGGAAAATAATAGTTTGCTTGAAATTCTGTTTCAGCATTCAGAAATAATCAGAAAGCACTTTAAATTTATTAACTGAAGAAAAGTTTTTTAATCATTTTCATTCTTAAAAAGGTATCTAATTAAAAATTAGATCTTGGCTAACCTTCAAGTTTATTAAAGTCCACTAGTGGAATCCTCAGATTGGATGCATATTCATTTTTAACATAGGCTTCCCTCATTTTATGTTGTACATGCATTCCTGGAAAATCATGAGTAACTTCAATTTGCATAAAGTTAATCCACTTGACAACATAACATACAGGGATACATTCCAAGACCTCGACTGTACTCATCCCCAGACCCATTTCTACCACTTTTACAAGACAATTTTGCTACTAACCAACAGCAGACAGTACATACAAGCACAGGGCACTATCATAATGTGAATGGCAAACTACAGAAACATGTCACAGACAATGGGCAAGGACCACAGATCCACACAGCGGTGGTGATTCTCCCATGCAGAGCCTGGCCAGCAGCTGCAGCATGGCTTTGGGTGGCCTGGCTCCACCTTTGAGTAGCACACACTGTCCCTGTGTGCATTGCTCCACGTATTTCCGTGGGTTATTTTTGATGCCTGAATATCCAGGGGTCAAAAAAATCCCATGGAAAAAAATGCCAAGCAGCGCACACATGGGCAGCACTCCCTTGCAGCATGGAGAACATCTGAATGTGCAGACATGTTTGTGGAGCTACATACCACATGGCTGCACGCATCTGAACATGGCCATTGGATGCATCTACATGTGCAGTTGATTTGAAGCAATAAACTCCAGAGCAGTTTGAGCCACAATAAACTACTCCCGGGTGCAGTGTCTACATGTATTTCTGGGACAGCAGCAATTTCAGTACTAGGGTGCTGAAAGTGTCAAGCTGTGTGGTTAAGCATCAGTCAGGAGTCTGCCCGTGCCCCCTCCTCCCACTAGCTGGGCTGAGTGGGTGCAATTTACATCTGTGGTCAACATCTACTTGCATGTTTAATTGCAGTTACCCTGCCATAAGATAGAACTGTCCCCAACACTACTATTTTATGGCAGTATTAAATAGCTTACTGCAGTCTAATAGTGTTACATGGGTACGTGGTGACACTTGATTCTGCAGCTAATTAGTCTATTCTGCATTTAAGTCAGGGGTGGGAAAAATATGGCCCATGGGCCAGATCTGGCCTCTTAGGCTATTTCATCTGGCCTGTGAGCCTACCAATTTACTGTATCCAGCCTAACCTTGGAGTGCCCCTGCTGTTCTCATATGTGGCTAAGCACTGCTCACCCCCATGGTGGCAGTGTGTGCTGTGCTCCGACCCTCACCCCCAGTATGTCCCCGACCCTGGCCCCACAGGTAGGGAAGCAGCGACAGTGAGCAGGGAGGTAGAAGAAGTGACAGCAGCTGCAGGGATGGAAGTGGCAGTGGTAGAAGCAGCAGTGAGTGGGAGCACAGGGCCAGCCCTGATGCAGTGGGGCTGGGACTGATGGAGTCTCAGGATAGGGCAGCACGAGTGCAGAGCCAGGGCCAGCAGGGGTGCAGAGTCTACCTTGCTCCATTGTACAGGGCTCTCTGGGGCTCACATGTAGTTCCCAGGTTCTCCACTTGACCTGCATGACTCCAGGGGGAGCCCCATGCTATGGAGCTGGCAGCATAGCCCAGCTAATTGCCATGTACAGGTCATAGGGAATGGTGGGGAGCTCTGTGCTATGGAGTGGAGCTGGCTCCACCACTCTCCCTGATGCCTTGCCTGAATCCCATGACTTACACTGCCAGCTTTATCATGCAGGGCTTTCCCCAGTGGTATGGGGCTTAGGCAGAGAACCCCACATACCCCACCCACTATACATATGCACACACACCCCTCTGCATACACCCCACAGCTCCCCACACAATCTCTTGCCACACACCCTACTCCTTCCACACACCCACAGGTCCCCCACAAACCCAATACCCAACCACACCTCTTACACAACCTCCCAGCCACATATTTTTCCCTCCACAACCACAACCCTCCACAAACCCCATACCTACCCATGCCCCCTACAGTCACTCACACCCTCTCCCACATCCCACATACACTCACAGCCCTCCATTTCCCTCCTTCCTTCCCATCTGCCCACTTGCTGCTGATTCCCTGCTGCCACTTCCCAGCTACCCACCACCGCCAATTCTGTCCTCCCCACCTGACTGCCTCACCCACACCTACCCACACCCCCAAAACCTCCCACCCACATCCACATACACATCCATAACAAACATGCACACACATGCAGTCCCACACAAACCCCATGTTTTGAAATAAAAATAAAATATAGTAGATGTTTGATTTTTAGAATATAATTTGTGGTTATTTTCTGGTTCCAAGATGGCAAACCCCTTGTCCAAAAGTAATACTTTCAGGGGCAAAGGTCAGGGGTTACAGGCAGGACTTCCAATCCCAAGATGGTAACTAGAGGGTGGGGCAGCTGTCATGGGGTGGGACTATGCTTGCAGGCCTCAACAGCTCACCAAAACTCTTTAAGTGGCCCTCCATCCAACCAAAATAATTGCTTACTCCTGATTTAAGTGCAAGTGTAGATGCAGCCATGAAAGTAAAAACAAGGGGAAAAAAAGAAAAGAGTACATGGATATTGTGCTTGAAGCTGAGTATATGCTTAAGTGCTCTCCTGAACTGGATCCTAAAACAAGAGTTTTTTTCCCCTCAGAATGCCTTAAAATAATTTAAAAATAAACAATTTCAGAGAGACTAGCACCAGAGGCATAAACAATAACAGGCAGGATATATTTTCCACAGGGAAAATTGTCTTTATGGTAGTGCTTCAATTACTATTAAGGACTCCTCTGTGGTTCAGTGGTAGACTCTTTGTCTATAACACATAGGAGACCTTGGTTTGATTCCCAAATACTTATACAACTACAGCCACGGAAGCACCAGAAATATGGACTCAGTCTGGTCTTTGCATTCTGTCTCAGTCACCTAAAGGGAGCATGGAAGGTCCAGGCAACCTCCACTCCTCCAAAAATTCTGCCCAGACATATGCATCAAAGGCTTGGGTGGCCTTCATGCATACACTATGATCCAGGAGTATTACCAGTTGCTACCACCACCAAATACTATTAAAATCTAAAAGGTTTGAATGCATTCTTAATATGGTTATATAAAGATAGACAGACAGGCAGACATACGGTTGGTGTATGTATACACATATTTATGCACCTCCCAGCCAAACCTATGTCTATACATGTATACTAATAAACACATATAATACACATACCCACACACTTTTGTAATGAACCATCATCTAGCCATAAGTCACAAAATGAAGGGAGATAGAAAGAGACCCACTAGTGTTTTGAGTTAAAAGTTTTTTCACGGACTCTAGCCTGGTGGAAGACAATTGCATTTAGGCACCTAATAGGTAAAACAGGATCTGAGCTATGTGTTTTAAGTCTGCAGAGTAAGCAACTTAAAAGGCCATGTTTCAAACGAGTTATCAACTGTATTTTTTACTTACTTGCATGTAGTTTTTTCATTATCTTTTAGTCTGTTTTAGCAACTAGAAGTATTAAGCATTTGCTACAAAAATAGGAAGACCAAATACCTGCCCTGAACTCTTAAAAAGTTCTTAATTTAACCAGGAAATAGAATATTACATGAACAGCAGAAGGTTTAGTATCTGAATATACAACCAATCTATTTTATTATTGCAATAGAAGGCAATTATACAATCACTACTGTGAATTACTATTCTATATAAACAAATATAATGGCTATAAATCCAGAAAATGGTCTAGAATTATACCTAAATCCAATTTATAAACTTGCTTATTAGAAGTCTAACATTATACTTAAAATAAAAGCAGAGAATGTTGTGGTATCCAAAGACAAGGGTAGAATCTCTGAATTTTTAGAGTGGATTCATTAAATTTAGCTGGGGAAGTCACAGAGGCAGTAGAAGTTAGAGAATCAGAGACCATTACCTTAATGTACCAGGAAGTAAGGATGTGTTCATTTCAGACTTACAAAACAATTAGAAAATTGTTTTTCTGTGACTCTGCTGCCAGCATTCCCAACAGCCATGCAGTAATGCAAAGGATTTGGATTTATTATATTACGAAGTGGTAAAAGACTTTGTAAGGACCCCCAGGAAGTATTTGGCACAATGTCATATGGTGGAGGAGAGGGAACCTAATTGTAATGAAAGATTCATTTCTTGGTAGCATTACTGATTCCAGAAATGCTGGAAAAAGATACTTCAAAGTCAGACTAGGTGCTGATTAAAGCAGCCTTAGAAAAATTAGTGGTCTCTTAAAAACATAAAGACTATGTACAGGTGTTACATTTCTTTTCTTCCAGGAAAAATTTCAAGCGTACAAGTATTCCTTCACTTTCTTTCAAGGGATAGCAACCTGGACAATCTCTCTTGTGAGAAACTCTCTTACAGGAGTGAATACTTTGATGCTCTCTTCCTGACTGGTCTGAGATGGGAGTAAAGAAGTAATGTACTACTCTCCTCATTTCCTCAGACTGGGGATTGCTTAGTTGGGTGAATGTGCAGGAGGCATTACCCCACTATTCCAGCACCCTTCATACTGGTCTGGGAGGGGAGCAGAGTAGCCGGACAACACCTCCTACCCACTCGCTCAATGAGGATCCCCAATCTGAGCAGCAGGAAGGAGGGTTTGCTGTGCTGCTCAGTCCCCTCGGATCCTGAGCACTTGCAGTGGGGTAATTGTCTCCCACCCATTCCCCAGACCAGAGTCTTTGCCCAGTGAAGGCATGAAAACACAGGGCAGAGGGAGTGGCTGCAGCATGCATACCTGGAAGACAAGATTCTTTGGGTAAATCTGATATCTTTTATTTGACCAACTAAATAGTTGGAAAAATGTTTTAGCAAGCTTTTAGGTTTAAAAACCCTTAGTCAAGCTGAGATAGCATCTGCATTTGGCATGTGCTCTTCCTGGATAGAATGAATAGTAAAGAAGCTAGAAGCTGGGCTGCATGCAAGAAAGCCAGTCAGTGAGGATGTAAATTGAGGAGTCAGCAGGCGAGAGACAGGCTGGGGGAGAGGGGGAGAAAGAGAAAGAATGTAGCTGGTACATAGTGAAGTGGTATCTACTCTGGACACTTTCAAGAAGCATTTGGACACTGATCTTGTTGGGGTTCTTTGACCCTAGCTCACTTTCTACCCCTTGGGCAGGGGGCTGGACCCAATGACCTTGTGAGGTCCCTTCCAGCCCTAATGTCTATGAATTTATGAATCTAAGAACTGAGAGATTGGAGAGAGAGTGGTTTCCTTCTGAGAAATGTGCCCCCACAGCTAATTGGGCATCCTTGTCTTGAATAGATGTCCCGAGTGTGTTCATTCTGGTGCACAGTTGTTGTTTACTACTATATACATTCCCCTTCCCTCTCCCTTCACACCCCGCAAACCTGCCTGTCTCTCACCCACTGACTCCTCAATTTACATCTTCACTAACTGCCTATTTTGCATGCAGCCCAACCTCTGGCTTCTTTACTATTCATTCCATCCAGGAAGAGCACACGCCAACTGCAGAAACTTCCTCAGCCTGACGAAGGGTTTTTAAACCTGAAAGCTTGGCAAAACATTTTTTTCCAACTATTTAGTCGGTCTAATAAAAGATATTAGATTTTCCCAAAGAAACTTGTCTGCCTATGTCCTTAGACCAACATGGCTATGACTTATACCACGTGTATACCTGTGTACGTCTCCCAGAAAGATTTCTCAGAAACGTTCACCAGTATGAAATGCCTAAATGTCTGTACCTAGACTAAATTAAGAGTTAATATGACTCTAGAAAGTACATAATTAATTTCAAAATTACATGAGGGTCCTATGTATTGGTCATAATGCAGTGCGGTGCAATAGCACCTTATCTAACTGAACTGTCTGGTACTAGATCTACGAAGTCAGATTTGATGATAATGCCCTAGTCAGAGAATCTGAAGCCATGCCTAAGAGCATGATTCAATCCAGTAACGATCCATTTGTATGTTTTGCATCTGGTTTAAAATAAAAGGTGAGGACTGACAGAGTATTCTGAATTCATTAACATAAGATGCTTCATTTTTATAGTTTTGAACATGATGCTTGACCTGACCTGTGTCCCGTGAAGATTAGTAACAACAGCAACAACAAAGTCTTATCAGTAAACAAACTGGTTTAATAAAAAAATCTTGTCAATCTGTTTTTCTGATGTTTCATGACATTGTCCTACAGAGACTTATATTCTGGCCTTTATTGTCCAGGAACCTTACCCTTTCAGCCAGAAAGAGAAATCGTATATTAAGGTAAATTGTAACTCTTGATATGGTTTTTTACTTGACAGGTAGTTTTCTATTACAGACTTACAAGAATTCAGACTGGAAAGAAACCTGAGCATCCTTGATTGAAAGGATTTGATTCATTCTTTTTGAATTCATACTATCTAAATCACAGCAGGATGACTTGTAATCAAAGTTTTTCAAAAAGAACATAAATTTAGGGAAAAGGAAAAGGCCATTGAGCCCATTGCAAGTCATCTTGGTTAACACAGTTCCTCCAGAATAGTATCTCGCTTCTTCTTTAATGACCCCAGTGCCTTCAATTCCAAACTTGGCTCAATAGGCTATTGAAAAATTGTATTTCTCTTTGAGTGAAAAGTACTTCCTTGTGTCAGTTCTGAATTTCATTTTTTCACTCACTTCCATTTATGCTTTCCTGTTCGGTCTTTTATGCTCAGCCAAACAGTGAGTCAAGTGTTATTGAATAAGGTTTTTCCACCTATATTTCTGAGAAGATGAGTTGGTAATTTTTTGCAGATGAAAAAAAAAAAAAAAAGAATTGGATTGTGATTAGCTATAGCCTTCCATGATACTGTACACTTCAAGCTAGATTTCCCTTTATGCTTCTATGTCTTTCTTCTAAATGCTGATAGAGGACATATTTTAAGCTTCCTGTATTAAATAATCTTTTTAAACATGAGGATTAAGTTTATTGCCTTTTTCCCCCTTTCTTATTGTTGGATCTGTTTTTTTAGATATGACAGGCATATTGCAGAATATTAGCCTTCAAAGATATTTGTTTTAGAGCTTAAAACCACTGAACCTATTGCATTAGTATCTCTACTTTTTAAAATTGTTTCAAATTAAATGAAGAGATTTTTAGACCAGTTTGCTGGCACACTTTACATTTGAATATGGTTTGGGAGTGTATATTCTATTGTCTGAAGAAAAACATGCTTTAATTGCTGTAAAAATCTCTTACAATCACTTAAAATCAGGTGTGCCATCAAATGCAGTTAGGGATCAATTGATATGCTTTAGATTTAAGATAATATAAGAAAGCTGCTTGTTTTAATTCCACATGTGATTATTAATATGACAGCTTAGACCCATCCTCAAAGTCAGTCTTAGCAGAATTTCCTTTTATTTTTACTTTTCTGGGAGGTTTTGCAGTTTCAAGTTTTAACAAGGTCACCTTTATCAAAAAACTTAGCATAATTAGCATCAATTTAGTGTTTCATGAAGCTCACATTAGAAGTTATTAACTGTGTTTCAAGTGGAGTGTCAGAAAAAGCAAGGGCAGACACAGTAATGTTTTCAGCTTCAAAGGCACAGCTGATGACTCTAACTCACTGGTTAGTGAAAAAGACATGTAAATTTTTTATTAAAAGGTCTTACTAATAAATATGAAGCCTATAAATCTTTTCTCTTTTCTTTTGTTGCTTCCTCCATTTTCCTTCCTCCTGTCTGTACATTTTCAGACATTAACACGTCACGTAACAATGTAAACATGTGATTACCTTAGTTGCCACATTTCTTAACTATAATGATCCTAAATTATATGGTTTGTCTTTCTGAATAATAATGGATTTCATCAGGATGTAAAAAGTTTGAAATAGGAAAGAACATGCCAAAAATCTACATTATATAGTAAATTTAGAAGTCATTTACAGGTTTTACAAGGTGCTACCTAAAAGTTCACAAAAATCTTTCCGGAACAGCAACAACAACAAAAAAATAGAAACATGTAAGCCACACAATTCGATGTATTAAGTAGAGCAACAATGCATAATACCTATTGTTCCCCTTAAAAGCCCACATTCAGACCAGGCTTGATAAGAATATGAGAGATGCCACACTAAGCCAGCCAATTCAGGGTCCATCTAGCCTACTGTCGGGTCCCTGCAAAGATCAGATGTTTTAAAGGAGGATTCCAAAATGGATATGAAGTCTTTGTATGTGACTTATGGCCCTCAAAGGTACTTTTTAATAGTAGCTTTTCTCAACAGAATCAGCTGAACAGCAAGACTGCAGTCATTGACAGCGCAACAGTAACTGACTGACAAACTTTAGTAGCAGACCTGTGGATCCACTGTTAAGGATAACTGAGGGACTTTGTGATAAGCTTAGTATATAGGCTCTCAGTTAATGAGAGCTTCCCCTTTGCATTACCATGTGCCAGATATTTTGGGAGATACTCAATTACATTCAAGAAACTTAAGCGGCATAATTCTCACTCAGGTTCAAGCAATGATGCTTGATTCTCCTTTTTGTAACTTTATGTATATAAGCCATCTAATGTCATCTTTATTGAACAAAAAGGTACTACATTACAGATTAATTCTGTTATGTGGCCCTCAACCATGACGTGGTATTTCCTGAGAAAAAAATAAGTGACCCCAGCTTTAAAGGATTAGAATACAACAAACAAGAACATGGAGAGAGTTCCATCTGCTGCCATATCCTCCTATGTACCAGAAGATGTAGATAAAAGAAATAAATCCAAACCAGAAACATAAGATGATCTTATTAAGATTCCAAAATTCATGGGTTAATTCCCATTAAATGAAATACAACTGATAATTTTTAGACAGATTATCATGCCTTTACTCACACAGACTATAAAGAAAAGAAAATACCAATTGCCAAATAGCATAGTGGAAAAAGGTATAGTGAAAAACAATGAAAAATAGGCCAATTAAAATGAGAAGCAAGAAACAGATTTTTAACACAGGAGATAATTGAACATTGGATCAAACTGCCAAGGAAAGTAGTGGATTCTCTGTCTCATTAAGTCTTCAGGTCAAGATTGGATACATTTCAGGAAGGCATGTTTTAGTCCAGCACGAATTATTGACACTTAACACTTGAGTGAAATTCCACGGCCTCAGTGGCATGGGAAGTTAGACTAGCTGACCTAATGATCCCTAATAAAATCATAGGTTTTAGTCTATGAATAGTACAGTAAAACATAGGTTGTGGATTTATATCTATGTATTAGGTACTACCCAAAATGAAAAAGAGCATCACAATATCTTCTCAATTATGAAGCGAATGTGAAATATATTGCATGACTCATTTATTCTTTACTATTAAAAATCTCTATATATGAATAACAGGTAGGAAACATTTTGATATGTCAGGTTGGATGAAAATGATCATTATAGATGATAGTATTGCCCTTATACACTCTTCAGTGGCTGCAGTTATCAGCAACTGGTGACTTCAATATTAAAACTGAAAAGACGCTGATGATACCAGCTCTTTCCATTCATACCTTAAATGATCTGTGTACATGCTATGCTTCTTTACCAATTTCACTTGACATCTAGCCAGAAAGAAATCTAATATATTGTTCTGCAACCTGTGGTAGGTGAGGTCAACTCTTGTGATAAGTTCTGTGAAGGTAATTTTCAAAGAACAATAATTTGTTTTTTGAAAATGTAGCATTGTCTTTTTAATTGACTTTCATTTCAGAAACTCTCCTAGTAACTGTTATGCACTTTCAAATTGATTAGGTCACAGCTTAGGCTAGGAATTTTTGAATTTCCTAAGGATTTAAATTGCAGATACCTTTCAGGAACCCAGCTATGTGAGGATTCAATGGAATATTTACTAGGTCATCAACATCAAATATTTTCTGATAGTTACCTAAGAATGCTGAAGTTTTAGCCCAATGGTATCCCTTCTGGCAGAAAATCAGGTCTTAAAACTTATGCTTCATTTTCTCAAAAATATGTGCAAAATCCCCTCACTCTGCAAATTCCATTTATCTTTTGTTGCAGATTATTTAATAGATGCTATTAAAGAGTTAATGACTCCTTTCAGATGAAGGCTTGCCTTTGAGTAATCAGTCCTTGGCATAGAGGTGTTGCAGACTTTATACTAGAAATAATTGATTATTTGATGCAGACAGCTGGATTAGTTTGCTCTTGCTGAAGTGTTTCTTCAAGACAAGCAAACTGCTTTCCTGATTGATGGTAATATTATTTTTCCTTTCCCTCATGTTGTCAGTGACCTTATGCTGTATTCTATGTCCCACTTATATCGACTTCGTTTCAAAGGTAAGCCCTTTGATGTTTGGAATGCACCTTCATTTGTGGTTAAACATTAACCACAATCATAGATTAATGATTACGGTGCAATCCCAAAATCATAGCCACTCATATTACCAGAACCAGACTCAAACCCTGCTCCCACCTCCTACAATGTCAACCCTGAAACATGGACAACAGTTTGAACACACTAGACACAACATTAATGAACTCTAACCCCACTTGTACAATGATGATCACGTCAAGGTAGAAGTGGGAGACAAACCTGTTGTGGCTTATATCTAGCACCCCAACCTCAAACTGCACCTCTCTATCAAGCAGACTACATAACTCCTATTCTCAGCAAGGCACTAAGCCTTGCAATAGACTCAGATGCTAGCTGTGCCCCTTCATTAACCCAGACCACACCATCACTGGACCAAATAACATGGATTATAACAAACAAGGTGTATTCATCTGCTCCTCTACCAATGGCATACCTTCTTACAGTGCTCCTCTGCTTTCCACATCAGAATGACAAAATGAATGGACACCAATCTGACATCAGTTCAGAAATGCAGAAATTCCTGTGGTAGAACACTAACCTCCCTGGACATTCCACTGATGACCTTAGAACAGTGTGCTTAAACAACAGGGTTTTACAAATGGACTTGAACATGAAACTGCAAAACAAGAAATTATCCACAGACTTGATTGTGTTAGACATGGTCTATACAGGGACCCTGGATTCTTATCCCATTACCCAGATCAACTTTTATGACCCTGATATGTCCTTGTGTTTTAATTGCTTTCTTCCCTTCCCTCTTTGCCTTTCTCAGCACTGCCCTTTCTCCTTCTTTCCTCTCCTACCTTCCCCTTATCCTGTCTTCTGTTTTCAGATCACTATTTGACAGCTTGCTCTCTGTCCCATCCATAGCATTTGACAAAGTAAGCGGTTGCTTTTAAAAGCTTACACATCTCTAGTCCAGCTGTCTATAAAGCACACTTTCACTTACTGTCTGACTTCAGAATAACACAGCTAACTACTAGGGGTGTGCAAAGTGGGCCATATTTGATTCAGATTCAGATTTGGCCTGAATCAGGGACAGTAATTTGATTAGCTGATTCAGATCACTGTCCCCGATTCAATTCAGCCAAATCTGAATCTGAAGATTCAATGCTGATTCAGACAATCAGTGATTCAAACATTGAAACATCTTTAAAAGTTTTTTTTTTACATACCTTGAGGTAGCAGGTGCAGCTTATGATCACTGCAATGGCGCATCGTGCTGGAGGGGGGGGGGGGCCTGGGGAAAACCCAGATGGGGACCGTATGTACTGCGGGCCCACTTCTGAGTTTGCTGGGGAGTGCACTGGGGAGTCCTTCTTGCCCCCCGGCTCAGCGATCAACTTCAGGGGGGCCCCAGGTGCCCCCCTGACCCAGGAGGCACCAGTCACTGATCCACGGAGATGCAGGGGAGGCCCTCAGCATGCTCCCCAGTGGACCCAGAAGTGGACTATAAGTGCTTCTAGTCTGCTTCCAGTCTGCTATCAAGCACTCTGGGGAGCCCCCCCATGCTTCTGTGGGACACTCCAGGCACCCCAGCATTGCAGAACCAATGAGCTCTGTCTCTTGCCTGCTACCTAGAGGTATGAAGAATAAACATTTAAATCTATCTCTATGTCTGAATCTCTGAATCTTTCTGAATATCTCCAAATTGATTCAGAGGGTTCTGATTCGATTCAGAGAGATTAAAAGGTCCTCTGATTTGAGTTGGAGATTGAGCCGCTGAATCAGGCCGAATCTCTGCTGAATCAAATCAGGGACCAAAGCTTTGCAAAGCCCTACTAACTACCTCTCTCAGATCTTTTTGAGTTTGAAAGATGCTACTTTTCTATCTGCTGGTCTTAACAGTGTCAGCTTGGAGAACTTGAAAAGTTAATTCTACTACTAAGAGTTACTTCTGGGATGACACCCTAATTAAATGTTGCTGAGGAATGAATAATCTATTTCCCTTAGATGGGCCCTAAGGACTCATAACCATTTGGAAAACTTCTAGAGGTATTTGGTAACGTGAAATTTTACTGAAAACCTGTGGAGCCACTGAAGGCAAAGACAAATAAGGATGTGCAGCTATGATGAGATGAAAAAATTCCCTTGAGATGCAGTACAGATTTTAGCATATTCATTATAGATCTCAATACAGGAGAAGGATCTGTGATGTTTAGTCTTTTCCTTCCCTGTGTCTCTAGAAATGGGCAACAGATGCAAGGTAACTCTTCTGCTGAGGGAAACAGAAGAGTACTGTAAGCATCTTTGAGGAGTCAGGGAAAACATGCAGATATCTGTGGAAAAAGAGGCAGAGCTGTAAATGATTCTACTTCCTTTTTATGTTACGGTACAATTATTTAGCAACTTCTGTATAAGAGTTTGATGTCTCCTGCTGCTGCCAGAAGGGCAACTTAGTCTTTTATTTTAGCCTTGGATCTCAATTCCCCAACGTTCTATACATATTGGACCTTTTGTGGATTGAGCCGCACTACTAATATTGTGTTTTGCCATATAAAAGTTAGATCTTACAGATATATTAACTACTTATATCTGTGGCTGTAATATAAAAAAGCTAATGAGTATCTGCATTCACACAGACAAGACAATTATGATTCTTATGTTGTTCAGACATATTTTTTTTCCAATTTTAATAAGCATCTAGTGATTTACCAACCTTGCCATTTTCCAGGAGACCTAGACATATTCATTCTAAATCCAGAATATGGATAGATCTTCAAGCTGTGACGTTTTTCCCCACATAATGTGTATAATGTCTTTACTATGATACTACAACCATGGATTAATAGCATCGTCATAATAATAATAATTTAATATTGCCTCATTTTTACCCCAGGGTCTTATGCTTTGTTGGAAGGATGCATTGAGAATCTAGATATGTCAGATGTGGTCTTTGGGTACAAACAAGCATTACAATTAGATTGACCTAATCAAGGTTAGATAGATCTAAATGCTTAGTCATGCAGACATTCACAAGGTCTAGACACCTGAAAAATGACCTGCTCAATCTAAGGGGTTATTTTTAGCATCCCCCACCCCAACCATGACAGGAAGCTCCTCTCCCTCCTCCCAACTCTCCAACCCCTATACTGGATCTGCCAGTCCCGGATCTGCCAGTCCCTTCCTCCACCCCAAGTAGCTTATAAAATAGTATATAAAACAACTCACTGCATAGTAAGTTGTACAGCAAAACTTGTTTTAACATGAGACAATGATTGCTCTATTCATTATTAGCAGTGGGTGTGAGCAAACATACAGAAGCTATCTTTCAGATATAAGCCTTTCCTTATCTCAGGCACTGTTTAACAATGCTAGTCTCCTTTCTTCTTGTATGTGCTATGACTCTCATTGCTTTGTGGTTTATTTCTCTGTCGATATCTCAAAGTGCTGAGGTACATTAATCAGATCACGAGGAAGAAAAATGAAGGCACAAGCAAAGAACTGGTAATACTGAATACCATTCTGATATCAAAAGAGTTGGGAAATGGAAGCACTGCCCAGGTAATTCTTACAGTTTAACTTGCTTTAATGAAACAGGTGCTTTAGTCAATTTTTATTCTCATACAAACAGCAAGATAAAAAAGAAGGGGGAGAAAGAAAATGAAAGTAATATAATTTTCCAGCTCCAATTGTTGAAATTTTCTATGATAAAATAAAAATATTCACATTTAATTTAAACTAAACCAAAATGATCAAACCCTCAATAACTTTCTTAATCTATTGTAAACCATTTTTAAATTTAGTTCAACAGATCTCATTTAAGCAACCTTCCTCTTTATACCAGAGCCTAAAAACAAAATAAGTGAATTGCAGCAAAGCATGGAGGTGCAGTGAAATTTTTAAAATGTTCATTGACTTTTTAGGCACCTTGAATATTAAACAAACTCTTGAACTTCCTGGTGCAGCTGCCTAAAAGCAGCACAGTATCCTCTGTTATGTGCAATGATTTTTGGAGATGTTTTTAGGCATTGCTATATAAAGCTTTGAACATTTTGGCAGGATCATTTCACAAGTGAGTCAGTCGAGACTGAATCACCCAGATAGAAGCAATAAAATTGAATATATTAAATAACAGATTTCTCTCTTTCACTGTCTGGAAGTTCACAGAATATTAATTTTTCCCTGTTTTTTCTTTTGTTTATTTCTTTTCAAATCTTTAACAGTTTAAGCCAAATTTACAAAGGTTCTCAAGATCTATGTATTGCCTTGCCAGGTCAGAAAAATATTTAGCTATAGCAAAAAAAAAAAATATTAAAAGTATGTGTGCTGGCAGCAGGGGGGAGAGAGGGGAAGAGAGGGGAGGGGGGCAATTATTGGTGAAATACACAATCAACCATAGGCTGATTTTAGTGCATCCATTTATAAAACCATTGAGAAACAGATTTCCTCTCCTTCCCTCCCCACAACAAAGAATAACTCTGTGGTGCTCTTACTTGCGTTGGCTTCTAATGCCATGCAGCAGTCATTAAGGTTAGGGACAGAAGCTGCATGTAAACCAGTTTAAATGATCAGAAACTGCTTTAAACCTGTAACAGAATAGAAGTTCAGTGCACATAAACCAGTTTCAAAATGGATGAAATTGGTTTCAGATAAAATTGGTTGAATACAATTTTAGACTTAACTGATTTAGGTCAAATTGGTTTATGAAACTTCTGTCCCAGACCCTTACTGATTCAAGTTAAATCACAGTCCCCCAGCATCCCAACATTTTGCAACATTTTGGGCTGGACTGAGCTGTGCTGCAGCAGTCAAGGCTGGCTCACTGGCTTCATATGCTGGCTCAGTTGCCTCCCCAGGCAAACCCCTGCTGGGGTATGGGGCCAGGGTAGAGGGTTAAACTGCCCTTTCCCTGACTACAGAGCTGCACTGCCCTGTCCTGCTAACTTAGTACTGGCTATGACTGGATTATAAATCTCAGAGGCACCTGGAAGAAGGAAGAGAAAGTGATGAGCAAAATTGCAGAGTCCTGCTGCTGTAAGTATGGACTGCAAATCCCAGAGACCTTGGGGGCAGCAGGAAGAAGCAGTGAACACACAGCCCATGCTGGCTACATGCCAGGGTGCCATGCTTGAGGGCCAACCCCTCCCCCGTCTTCTGACTTGAGCCACTGTAGGCATGTGGCTGCATTTCCTGAATCAAAAGTGAATGTTTGTTCATTAGCTTATAGGTTCAATCTTTGCAGCTTAGGCTATAACAGTGGCCTTCCAAGAGAAGTGGTGATGGCTCCTACCCTGGAGGTCTTTAAAAGGAGGCTTGACATCTACCTGGCTGGGGTCATTTAAGCCCGGTTTTCTCTCCTGCTCTGGGCAGGGGGTTGGACTTGATGATCTACAAGGTCCCTTCTATCCCTGCTTCTATGAGTGAAGAATGCCAGAATGCAAGAAAGTCAAGATCTCTCTCTATCTTCATCCCTCCAGCCACACTTTCCCCCATAACTGTGAATAGTTGATAAAGTCCCTGCTATTCCAGTCTTTTTCATATATATAGGATTCGTCATACATCTGCCTGGACTGCAGCTGCCTCAGGTTTAGGTCCTTACAAATAATATTAATTTAATTTCTAAAAACATACTATACATGCACTGTGTACTTCTCTCTTTTTCAGTTCTCCAGGTCTGTGGTTTCCAAATTTAGTTCATGTACCACGTCTCATCTATGAAATCAGTGTCTCATCTGTGAAATCTGTATCCCACCAATTTGCTCATGGTTATGTAATTTTTTCCACTTAAAACTTTAATGATAAGAGTGTATGATGGCCTGGGAGACATTTTGAAAGCTGGCATGGGTACAAAACTATAAAATGTTTGAAAACCATTGGCTGTATTTCTTTATATTGAACATTTGGGTCACACTGGGTGCATCTACACATGCAATTAACGTGAAGCAAAAAACTCTGGAGCAATTTGGACCAGAGTCAACTACTCCTGGATGCAGTATCTACATGTGAACCTGGGACAGCTGCAATTTGAGCTGGGGTGGAGCAGACCTGGAGTGGCAGGAGGTATGTGGGGTCACCCCAGACTCCAGGTGGCAGTGTTGAGTGGCAAAGGCGCTTGCTAAGGCACAAGGGTACTGAAAGTGTGGAGTTGTGGAGCTAAGTAGCTGGCGAGAGTCTGGCCCCCAGGTGGCTGGGCTGACCAGGTGCAATTTATACCTGTGGTTATCATCTACATGTATGGTTAAGCATAGTAAATGACCCCAGTATAAGATAGTACTGCCCCCAGCAATACTATCTTGCCGCAGTGTTACTTAATCTATTGCAACCTACTAACACTGCATGTGCAAACAATGACACTTTACTCTACACCTAATTAGTCTACTCTGCAGTTAAGTGCATGTGTAGATGTGGCCATTGTGTAATTTATACCTGAACATAGTCGATAGGCTTTAAGACTTCCTGGGCAAATTTATAATGAAGACTTCTCTTTCCCAACATCAGATTTGCTCTTCCAACCTAGGTGTAATGAATAAGCAATAGAACCTCATTAACTCACACAGGATTCATCATAAAGGCAAATATATATGGATATGCATGTCTAAGTGAATGAAATGTGCTTAGGCAGGGACTACATTCAATATAATGTTAATGATCCAAATAGATTTAGTAATCTTATTTTCATATTGCTTTCTGTTCTGTAGATAAATAAAGATGACCTAAAATCACAACACTTTGATGTCAATGGTTTTTCTTTTTTTTTTACTAATTAAAGAATCCATGAAGTATGACAGGGCTTTCCAATTTCAGCATGACTGGAGACACACATGGCATTAGTATGCTGCACGTCACAGAGGCTACACACTGTAGGGGGCCTCCTAGGATTCTCCTCATTGTGTGGACTGTGCAAGTGACATGTAGTGACCACTCCCTGCTGTGGCCGTTACATGTGTCAAGAGGCTCTGTCAGGGTGCCAACAGGCCACATACTGGCCCTTCAGAGGCTGCTAACAGTTCACAGGCTGCCAGTTGGACATATTTCTAGGTTCAACACTACTTCAATGACCTATGCATTTTATGCCCCAACATATTTGGATTCTTACTGGATAAGAAGGAGGCATGCCATGGAAAAGCTGAGTTACGTGGTATCCCTTGCATGGCTAGAAATAACAAATTACAGAAAATCTTGCAAAAAGGTAATACAGGTCCAAAAGGTTGAATAGATTTGATGAGGTTCAGAAAAGTATTTGTAATTTGTAGAGTCTTGTGCACAGTGACTAACTTGTCCATCAAACCTTTAGAGGTGTGCTCCATACAGGGCACGTCTACACATGCATTTGATGTGAGATCAGTTTTCTTGTGAGTAAACTATACATAAGTAAACATTCCCAGGCAGGTGTCTACACATTCAGGGATATGGAAATCAATTTGCTGCTCCTAGCAGGAAAATGCACCCACTTTCTGTGGCTCTGTCTGGGGAATTTGTTCCCCATTCAGCTCCACAACTCTGGAGCTGAGTGGGGAACAGGCTGGAACTCAGCTCTGCAATCACAGAGCTGGGCAGGAAACAGGTTTCCCAGCCCACACCAACAGTAAACTCCCAGTGCCAGCTTTGGAGCATCTCTAAGCACCAGCTGCATGACAGCAGGGCCACTGCTGGGAGATTCTTATCTGTCAGCCCAAGCCCTGCAGTTGTGGAGATTGAGTTGGGAGATAAGGATCTCCCAACCCCAGCACCATGACCATAGAGCTGGCACTGGGAGATAAAGATCTCTCAGACCTGCCCTCTGCTCCCTGATTGCAATGGCAAACTGGGGGCAGGGAGATAATGATCTCCCAGGTCCTGCTCCCTGATCGTGATCTTGTAACAGGGAGCTTGGAGCTCCCTGCTGCCTGTGCAGGGTCACATAGTCTCCACCTGGGCTCTGATGGAAAAGCACATCCTGGCAGCAGGTGCTCTCTGCCCCCAGAAGCTAATCTCCCACCCCCTGGTGCCTGGATGACCATAGAGGAAAGTGGATACTGCACAGTAAACTATGCTACTTCACTGTAAAGTATCTCATGTAGACACGCCCAGTGTTTCAGATGTGCTAAAACCAGATTACTGCAGGCAGGAGGTTCAAGAGGTTTTCTTAACTATTCCTCTGCACAGAGGTAAGATCAAATATACCACCTTCTCTAGATAGCTTGTTTCAGTGCTTTAGCACCTAAACGGTTATAAAGTTTTTAATATCTAACCTCATTTTTCTTTGCTGCAAATTAAATTAATTCTTTCTTTCTTCTGGCAGAACATGGAGAACAGTTGATAACTGTCCAACTCATATGAACATTTTACATATTTCAAAACTTTCATCTTGTTGATTTCATGCTATTTTTAAATTATTAAGATAATTCTGAATTCTTATACTGTCTTCCAATATGCTTTTAACCTCTCCCATCTTAATGTTATCTACAGATATTATACATGTTCTCTCTACTCCATCATCATACTCATTAATGAAATAGAGAAAAGAACGGGACCCAGAACACACTGAAATGCCCTCTTAGTTTTACAAGAAAGTATTAATAAGCATCCTTTAGGTGCCATGTTTCAACCAGCTTGTACCTAACTTTTTAATTCATCTTGACTATAAATCCCTATTTGCTTATGAGACTAGCATGTGAGGCAGTGTCTAAAGTTCTACTGAAGTCACGTATCTATGGCTCATGCTTTTTCCACTAAGTTAGTTAGGTAATCATTCATCATCATTGTAAAAGTATTAACCACCATTGTAAACATTAATCATCATTGTAAAAGCAGAGTTAGATTAGCTTGACCGGATTTTGTTTTGGAAAAATCCATGCTGGCTGTATTTTTATCACTTTCTTTTCCTCCAGGTGTTAAAGTTGAACTGACTAGACTATAAATTTCTAGGTCTTCCCTTCAGTTTATTTTAAAGATAGGCAAAGCCAGTGCCTTTTTCCAGTCCTCAGAAACATCACCAGTCCTCTGAGTTCTTAAAGACAATTGTGAATGGTCCAGAGATTCTTTTCACTAGTTTCATAAATACTCTAGGATGAGTTTCTTTGGGCAACTTCAATACATTTAACTTAGCTAAATATTTTTAACCTGGTTTTTCCCCCTTTTTCTCTGGCATCCCAAGCCTATACATTTTTTTGTGTGTGTTAAAAATTTAATCACAGTCACCCTTTTTGTAAAGACTAAAGAAAGAAACTAATATTTCAGACTTTATTTCATCTTCTAAATTAATTAACTAATGGAGCTACATTTTCTTCCTCAAATTTCTAATGTATTTACAAAGATTTTACTTAGTGTCTTTTATACTTCTTGCTGGTTGTAATTCACTCTGAATCTTACTTTTCTGATTGCATCCCTACATGATTCTGCTATCTCTATATACTCTTACTCACTCTTAGTCATTGTGCACTTTTTCCCACATCGTGTATGATTTATTTTTAATTTCTCAAGCCCACAAAGAGATAGATACTGATGCAACCACACTGGCCTCTTATTAAACTTCCTGTCTTTTCCCTACATGAAGATAGTTTGCTATTGTCTCAGTAAACATCAGCTTTCCTGTGCTTCTTTTTTTCCTCTTTAGAATTGCCTTCCAAGAAAGCCTTTCTATCAGTCTCTTGAATTTGCTTTTCTGAAGACCACTGTTCTTATTCTGCTTTTCTCCTTCCAACATTTTCTAAGAATAATGAACTCTATCATTTTGTGATCACTTTCATCCAAATTACCTCTCACCTTTAGATTTTCAGCTAGTTTCTCTCTGCCCTTCTAACATCAGATTTAATAATCTATTATACACTAGAACTGAAGCTTAGAAGAATGTTTTCTCCTGACTTCATTCCATTACAAGATGCACTTGAACAATCAAAATTAGCACTTCAAGAAGCCAGAGAGAGAGTGAGCTTCTACAGTACAATATCTTAAAAGGTAACAGTATGTCTATGTAACAATTGTAAATATACAGTTTCTAAACTCTATCTCCGTTATTACATCTGCAGAATAACAAGAGCATAAAGCGTACTTTTACACGTGCTCTGATACATTCTGATTAGATTCCCGAGTCTGCTGGAGTGATCTAATCAAAACCCTCCAGCATGCTGCAGCGTCTTTTATTCAGCATTCCCACATTTCAAAATGGCAGAGGGGTCGGTTTAACTAAAGCTTGTTGAATACTGAATACACAAGATGCTGAAGGATCTGGAGAGTCACTAATTAATGCACTCCCCCCCACAACCCCAGAGCATGTGTACAGGTACTCAAAGCGATTTCCAAACATCATAAGCTAACCTTAAAAATAAAAATACCTCGGCCCTCAAAAAGATAGGATGACTAGTCACATTCCCTAAAATACATTTCTTTATACTGAACATGTTGATGATCACTACCATGGTGCAGAATGTTCCTTCTATAGGAAACTTCTAATATTTCACATTTCAAACTAGTAGATGGTCATCTAGCACTTTGCTGCTGCTGTTGTTTGCATCTCCCTTCGTTTCAGTTGGTAAGCATTCTTGTAGTGTTTTCTCCTAGCTCTTCTCATTAAGAAGGTGACATATTTTCACACTACTTAGCACTGTTTAATAAATAAAACAATATTTTAAGATTTTAGGCTGGTTTAATTTCATGCAGAGGTCATAGTACTAAAATATGAATTTACTCTTAATGAAATCACTACTGATACCATTGTCTGGTATTTCTAAACTTTATACAACAGACACGTTCAGGAAAATATCCTATTCTTCCAAGACAGACAGTTCTTCATGTATTTATCATGACAAGGCTTCTAGAGGGAAAGGTTACTAAAACTTTGTCCTAGCTTTTCTGAGAGGTTTATAACTTATTATAGGGTTATGTCCTTGGAGTATTTAAATGTATTTCCTTCTCTTTTAGTCATCAGTGCCTCCTTCCACTTTTGACTTGGAGGTTGCCTCCGTTTTTAAAAAACACATGAAGACTGCTCTTTAGCAAGAGAGGATATTAATTTGTTAAATATGACATATATTATGATATATACATATAGAGTATCCACAGCATATGGGACCAAGTGAATCAAAATCAGCCTTGGAACTACCCAGAAGCGGACAGAACAGTACCAGAACAATTTTCTTAAAATACAGTTTTAGGAAGATTAAGACAAAATTAGATTAACAAGAGTGAAATAGCATGATCTCCATTTTATATCAAGTGGGATTACTTCTACAGCAATTGCAAACCTAAGATATTTGCCTTCATTAACACCAAAATTAATTAATAAACTATGTTTATTTTAAAATACTATAGTTTTAACATGAAGTTATCAAATTTAAAACATTAAAAAGGACAAATGTATACAAGGCACCCTGCCAAAGTTTACATACATATCACTAGAACAAGAATGGTCAGTACTTTAGTAAACCTTTTTTTCACCACATTAACTACTGTCATGTGGATTAATTTTACTTCATACAAGCACGTCATGAGTCAAAATGTTCAAATATTATCTTTAGCATTTCTATTCCCTTTAAAGAGTTTTAAAACCTAGAATATGCTATTTGTAATGTGTTTCTCAGGCCATAACAAAGAAGTATACTGTACCTCTGGTGCTGATGGCTGTTGCCGATGGGGCTGTGCTGGTTGTTAAGGCTACAGTGGTTGTGACTGTTGCAGTGGTAAGGGAGGGGATGACAGTGATGGGAAGCAAAATGGTGGAAACATCTGGTGAGTGGAAAAAAATATAAAATAAAATCATATCATGTTAACAAAGGAGAAGCATAACAATGGTTCAAATTGTAAATACAAGTATGTAGAAAAAATGTATAAATTAAAACATGATTAACACAGATTATTACAGGGACAACACTGTACCTGTACTTGAAATTCTTGACATTATATCACTCTCTGTTTTTATAATCAAACTTCCAGGGGTCAGAATGTAAAACATTGTTAAAATGATAAGTTTCCAAGGATCAGGAGAGTGAATATTTAAGTGACAAGAATCCATTTCTTCACTGAGCCATTTTAAATGTCTCATATAATAGAAACCGAATATAGATGAAACATGCTGTGTCAGAGTGGGAGATGAAAAAACAACGCTAAAATAAACAGACACATGTTAACGAGAAATGGCTGTATGTTAAACACACCCACTTTCAGACAGACTCAATGGAAGGAAAAAGGGGAAAATTGTTACTAACTCTAAAAGCTGCTTTTTTCAGTTTGCTTGTCTTCTTCCCACACATTTAAGACAGTTGTCTGCTGTGATTCAGAGCAGAATACATTTCAAAAGCCTTACCTTAATCAGCTGGCAAAGATGTATTTTTTAATCATCATTCATATCCATAAGTATCTAATAACGCCTACTATATTTTATTTGGAACCCAACATTTGGGAAATTCATTAATTTTAATTCTAGGTGGGTGTGGAGAAGTCAGAAGGGGTGCAAAATAAGCTTACAAAATCCCTGTCTCTATGTAAATAACTCTAAATGCCACTCTATAGTACCAATGCAATATCAACCCATAACCAAAATTCTTTGAAGGGAAAGTTTTAAATAAATGGAAGGCAATAAATGGATATAGCAAAAGTATTTGCATCTGCACTGCCTAATCAATAAAGATCAGGGTTCTTGGTCTAGGAACAGACTGTAAATAAGAAAGGAGGAAGAAAAAGTGAGAGAAACACTTTAATAAGGAACTTAAAAGCATCTGGCACAGATCACCTACACCACACTTTGGATGCCCTTATGGTGAACAATATCCATGTTCCATACACTTGACTGAGTTCACTGGGGTCACTTTTGAAGCAGGATGTAACCCAGTATAATTAAGAGATCAGAAACTGGCCTGCAGTCTATCTTGTCATGCTGCTGAAAGAGATTTAACTGATGATAATTTTCACTGAGCATCATCACTTCCTAGTAAAGTCATTGGGAACTGAGGCAGCTCAACTTTTCATAGCTTTGGGCCCTAAGGGAGAGACAGTTCAAGAACAGGTTTCTTAAGTTCACCATTGATTAATTATCCTTAGTTTTGATTTAATGTACTTGCATTGTTTTCAGGCTGGATGACAGATTGTTTTGCCATTTAAAAATGTTTCCCTGTCATTCTGTCAGTTAACACCTATGAGTCACCCAAAATTTTCTCTGTTCATCTGCCTACGATGTAGAGCACCATTATTTTTTGCAGAATCTATACTTGCAGAATTTTCCACTTCGGAAGCTATCAGATAACTGCATGAGATCACCCTTTCATCTTTTGTGCACTGATGTTTACACCTGTTCTCCAGTAGGAAATATTCCCGAGCTAGCAAAATTAAGACAGGCTTTTCAAAAAGACAGTGTAGTCACATTAGTCATTAAGAAAAAAATTGTAATACTGCCTGGAGTGTGACTGTCATGATAATTAAACAGAACCCATTTTAACAAGCATTATAAATGAATGAACATGCTAAAAAAATACATGCTTTGATTAATACAATTATTTCCCCCCAAAAGAAACTTCTTTATAGAAAAGCATTTTGGGAAAAAAAATCATATCAAATAGGATAAAAAAATGCATAATGTATAGAGTTAGTGCAAAGAATGATATATTGAAAAAATGAAGCATTTCTACCTTATACATAGAAGTTACAAAACTTACACTTGCTGGCATATCATATCTATATACTACAGAATGTAGTAAATGGCAATAGCTAACTTGTGTCAATTGCATTTATACTTTTCTAACAAACTTGTTCACAATGTTCCCATGTTGCTCTATTGAGATTACCATGTTCTATTTGTTACCCATGGATTCAGGAGTCCTTCATATGTTAGTTCCTCCTACAGTCTGAAAATGTCCTGTCAATCTTTCAGATTTAAAAAGTACATCCTTCTTATATCCTAACTATATAACTAATGCTTGTTACTTAACACTAGGACACTTCAACGTTACAATATTGACAGAATAAAGTTAATAAAAAAATATTATCTATAAGGTTAATAGCTGCTGATCCCACAGAGAAAACCCTAAACTTGAGACTATTAAAAAATTAGTGTCCAGAACAAGAATATCCAGGCTGTAAGACACCAAATATTAGACTGGCAGATTAACAGACTAAAAACTCAAATTAATGTATCAATTCATAAAGTAAAAATAAATACACAGTGTTGACTTATTCTTGCTTTTTCTTATAACAAAATAAATCAACAGTTGATAAGTTTTGCCCATTCTTTGCAGTTACTGGAAGAATGCAACTCAAATGCTGAATTAGTGACCAGGAATGAGACTGGATGAAGAGAAGATATGTTATTTATTTACAGAAATACTCAGGTACTTCTCAATCTTCTCAAGATTCTAGAAACAGCTAGATCTTGCTAATGATGTTCACCAGCTTTGCATGGTATTCTCACTTATTTAGTACATCAGAGCTCATATTGCGCAGTGAGGATATATCTAAAATATCTGAGGACCTCACTAGGGGGTGACCTGAGAGAGCTTTGCACTTTACATCCATCTTACGGTGTATGGAGTGGATGGGGTGTGTTTCACTATATTCAACGAGCATGGTTCTCTGACATGATATACATGTTTTCAGTTTCATATTAGAAACTAAATATCTATTTTTATAGAAATTGAAAATGACTCATTTCAAAATTCTGTAGGCTGCATTTTGTCCTCAAATCACAGCATAGCTGTGATAAAGAATAACATTTTCAGAAGTATCTCAGTCCTAAATTCAGTTTATTTCTCAAGTAAGGAAAATAAATGCTCCTGGACCTGTATCTACACAAGCAGGGATGCAGAAGCATATTTGCTGGTCCTAGAGGCAGACTGCTCCCGCTCCCTATGGCCATGCTACTGGCTCTTGCAGCAGCCAGGGGGAGCTCTAGGCTCTCCCTGACTGCTAGCCCAGGGACCAGGAGACAGCTGCCTCCTGGCAGGGGCTGGGACATCACCCCCTCCCTGAGAAGCTGCCTGTTGCCAGGCATGCTCTGCCACCAGAGCCTGCATGGAGACAATGTCCTTCTGCCCCAGCAGCAAGGAGCTCCCAGTCCCAACACGCATCACAGGGATGCAAGATCCTTATCTACCAGCCTGAGCCCGGTGATCACAGGACTCAGGCTAGGAAATCCTTATCTCCCAGCACCAGCTCTATGGTCACCGAGCCAGTGCAGGGAGATCCTTATCTCCCACCACTATCCCTGAGACTGCAGAGCTAGCTGTGACCACAGGCAAGGATCACATAGCTCATCCTAGCAGCAAACAGCTCCTGGGACAGGGAGCAATCTCCTGCCTGCTGCTGCCCAGGGGCACATTTCCTCCCAGTCAGACATCTACACGTGCACTGCTGCAGTTACAAATCATGAGTAAATTTAATACTTGCATTTGCAGGTAGCAAATTTACTCATGATTACAGGCAACTACTGTGCAATAAGTGTTTGTACATGTAGATGAGGACGCTTACTCTGCAGTAATTAGCTCTACTGCTCAGTAAAGTGTTTCATGTAGACATGCTCAGTGTGTTTTTAACTTGATACATTGAAGTCTATTGCTTTACATGTAGGCAACAGGAACAGCATTTTATAGTTTCTGGTTCTGGAGGACTAACGTGATTTTTTTTTTAATTTTAGGACACAAATATGTTACTTAATTTCTCATAACATTAAAAACTATCTATTTACATCTATGTAGAGACATTAAATCTTAGAGTTCCACTACAAAAGGGATTAGATAGCACTGTCCTATTCTTTTGCAAGCAAATATCTTAATAGAATAGATTTGTGTCTCTCTCTTGAGCAAAAGAGTGTTTGAGTTAGACGTTCCTGAACTTCTTGATCCTGAATTTTCTAGCAAGAGGTACAGAAGGTCTTCCTGTTCAACCAATAATATGATTTTGTTGTCATTGTTATAAATCTCAAACTGGGGTCATTATGACCATCTCAGGTTACAGAGTTTGGGAACAATTTTTAACCAAGAATCATGTCTGAAGGCCAGGGTGGTAGAGTGATTAAGATGCCTTGCTACAGCTCCAGAAGTTTGAGTTTGAACCTCATTCTGTTCCTATACAATCCGGGTATAAAGAAGTCATTCAAGCTGGGAGTCACAGGCCATATGCAGATATATGTGATTTATGACACCACATACCTCTTTTGTGGTGTCACAAATTGTATGCATTGCATGTTAAACCACGTATGGCACTGCTAATTTGTAGCATGAGGACAAAATTTGCTCCCAGAATTTCCCAGTAGCAAGAAAGAACCCTGGGGAAAAAAACAGCACGTAGCACATGAAAATAGTGTGCACCAGGACAAACACAGAGACAGGGGAGCAGGTAGCCCAGGAAGTGGCTTTCTGGAACACAGTGTACCTCAAGACAAGGAGCAGGAAACCCTGGGATGGCTGCTCCCCTGTTTCAGTGGGCTGCTCCCTGGTTGGCTAGAGTGCAGGGTCTGGCTGGGCTATAGCTGGATGGGCCATAGCACATGGAGCCTGGCTGAGAGTCAGGAAGAACTGGACATAGGCAGTTTGTCCACCACAGGACAATATGTCCCATAAAACGGGCATGTGTAGGGGTGTGTGCTGAAGCACAAGGTAGCAGGACAAATTTGTGCCGCTACTATTTGTGCCACTTCAAGCTCGCACCCCTGCTCATCTGGATACAGCCACAGATGGCTAAACATAAATGTTAGTTATGCCATTGCCAGGAGTACTGCTGACTACAGAAGCTTTGAGCACATTAGCGTGATGGACCTTCTAGTCTCAGGCAGTCATGACTGATCCAAACTCAATCAAAACTATATATGACTATAGTAAATATCATGTAATAAACATCCATGACTATGTTACTAAAATTTGATTCCTCCCTCTACTACCACTGAGTTGCAATAAGTTCTATTACTTCATTTATTCAATCTATACTTGGATAGTTGGTTAACTAATATTTTATTGATTAATGCAGATACGTATGCAGCCCTATACTGCACTTTTTAAAATAAAATATTCCTTTTGTAAAAATGAACACACTGAGCTCTAACAGTGTCATAGTTCTGCATAATTTACCTGTGTTTTTCAAAGATACAATGCAAAAAAAGAGAACAAAGATTCCTTGTCATTAATTGGAATGATGTACTTATTTTAGAACTTCCTTCATCACCTACTGTAATACCCTTGCTACTGCTAAAATACAGCAAACTTAAAGAGCTTGTAAAGAACTAAATTGTTAAAGATTTATGTGCAAAAACTGTGCCATTTGTCACATACTGGCAGGCTGCTACTTATAGTTCTGTGGGGGCCAACCTTTTTTGGCTGGCGTGCCACACGTTAGCTCTGTACTCTCCTGAGTGCTACTTCAATCCCATCCCCTGCCTGATCTCCTGCTTGGCTTTCCACTTCATGCACTGTCTGCTGCCTGCCCCTCCCTGATCTACTATGTGCTATACACAGAGGCTGCCCATGCCATTTGTGGCACTTGTGCTGAAGGTTGGCCACCCATACTCTAGTCTCTGTTTAGAGGAAATATATTCCTATGAATTGTATAATACAGTAGAACCTGCCTACTTTGTAGAGTTAGGTTCCCTACCTGCCTGCAAATGTGAGGGCTTGTGAACCACCAGAGCTGCAGCAACCAGGTGCATGGTGTGCTGAGGAGCTTCAGCTGCTTGCTCGAAGAAGGGCCACTTCACTGAAAAGCTATTTTGGACTGCTAATGAACTGGAGAGATAGCACCATTTGAAGTAAAAGCTGCAATGAACAGCTGAATAGCTTGTACTTAATTCAGCTATCCACTGTGAATTAAGTGGTGTGAAAATCAACCAGTTTCAAACAGTAGAACCTGGATAGGTTCTACCATACCATTTAAAATGAATTGGTTATATCAGGGGTTTTCAACCTTTTTGGATCAGTGTACCCCCAGCAGCCAGACCCCCAGAGCCAGCCAGGTAGACGGTACCTATCTGGCAGAGTGGGATGGTGCGTGATGGTGCTCTGTCCCTGCCCACCCATGTGTAACCCCTTAGGGCCTTCTCAAGTACCCCCAGGGGTACATGTACCCTTCTGGTCAGTTGACAACCCCAGGGTCATATTATCAAACCAAGTAATGGTCCTTTGTATCTCTTGGGAGCTACAGAGGTGCCACAACCTAACTGCAAATGTCCAGAAGAGAATTCCTTTATTGGTGGGGGAACTCCCTTTTGTTGCATTACTGTCATTGTTAGGTGGCTGTAGTACAGACAAACGAAGTGGACCTTCTTCCATTCACTGCTTTAAGGAGCTCCTCAACATGTACAGATAAAGGTGCGATGGAATCTAATGTATGATCCACATAGCTGCACCCCCTGCTATGCCACACATATCTAGTAGGAGGTGCTATGTGTGGATCACACATTAGATCCCATTGTGCCTTGTTGCTGATCTGGGGCTCCCCCTGCACCAGCAAGAAGCAAGGTTCTTCAGTTGGGAAACCAGGTCAGCTAATGGGGCTCCTTGCTGTAGGGGTTCACCATATTCCCATGGCTGGATGCTCCAACAGCTAACCCAGGATCCTAGCTATAGGAGTTGCTATGGTGCCCCAGCCATGGAGCACCCCATGCTCCCCTGCAGCTGGGAGACTGCAGCAGCTGTGGTCTCCCAGCTGTAGGTATGCATGGAGTGCCCCCATGGCTTAGAGATCCCAGCTACTTCAATCTCCCAGCAAAAGGGGTGTGAGGGGCCCTCCCTGGCTAGGAGACTGCAATTCTTGTGGTGTCTCAGGTGTCGGGGTACATGGAGCCCTGGCAGCTGAAAATCGTTGTCAGCTAGAAGGTCCCAGGCTCAAGGGTTCACATGAGCCCTCCCAGGTGAGAGCTCAAATCAGCTGAAGGGGCTTCCAACTACAGGAGTGCCTAGGCACACATTCAATTAGTGGCACGATAGGAAGTAGTTTCAAAGTTATTACACATATTTGGTGGAATAACTTTGTAGTTTATTCCTCTTTTTATCATGGCATTAATTTAATTAGACCTATGCCTGGGTGACCACTTAAGGTCTGGTTAATCATGCCTTGAGCGTAATGTGTAGAGGGAGCCAAGGATTATCCATTAAGACTTTGTGTCAGAATATACAGCTGTGTAGCAGCAGCTGTAAGCATGGGTGGAGACAGCCTGATCCTGAAAATCAGGAAGCAAAAATAAAGGTCCCTGGTACCTTCCATTTCCTGTACTGAGCAGAGTTCTGCTCAATAAAACAGAATTCATTCATTAATTCACTTCAGTCACTGAGGCTATGCCCATTTACATCCATTGAGGCTCTGGCTGTCTATTTGTCCTTCAGTTTCAATGAAATGTGAGATGTTTCTGCTATGTTGGTTAAACAGGTTACATATAAGATAGATCTGATCGACTGAAAAATATTAGACTTATTTAGTAAAATACAACTTGTACTTTAAAAAGATTGAGCAAGATTCAGACAACAATGGCAATAATGGATTTAAAACGAAAGCCCATAAAGACTTTTGTTTCAAGTTTGACAAAGGCTGACAGAAAAATTAAATACAAAGTGATAATGATGGATGGACCCTGCGGTACTCTTGAGCGAGAATGAAAGAGACTTTAAGCGTTAAGCTGAACTGAGTGATGACCTATATGGAAAACAATTTCACTACTCTGTGCAAAATTTAATCAGAGACTGTAATATATAGTACTGAATTATTTAGCAAGATTTCAAATCCAAAGGGAGCTGTATTTAGTGTTATTCCTAGAAACTGGCAGTGAACAAAGGCATCATGTGGTTTGAATGTCATGTGACAACAGCTCCTTAGCTGAAAAACTGAATGATCATAAAGCCTTATGGATGTGAGGCCACCCAATTTTTATTTTTACTAATTGATTCAGATTTATGAAACTTTGAAATGGCAATTATATTCTTGACATTTTTGCTTATGGACAGAAAGTCATTATAAAAAAAATGTACACCTGATATGGGCTAGCTCCTTAGTTAAACAATAAAAATGGAGACTAACTTCTGATTAGTTCATAATGCAAGACATACATCTTAGCTAAAAAGAGTTTAGAAGGAGAATAAACTACGTCCATGATTCCAAGAAGTTTCATGTGTCTCTAGACAGTACTAACTGTAGGAAGACACTTTAATGATAAGATGTGGGAGCTCATTATGGTTTTATTAAACAATGTTTGGTAGTGTGAGGGACAGAGGAAAAAGTTAAGGGTTTGACATGTAAGAATCCTGAATTCTACTGTTTCCTCCAAGGAAGCTACAAATTAGGAATTATATTTCCCTTTTCTTTAGCTGAAAGCTTTATAGGTCTTTTCTAATCTTAAAAGCACTAGATTTCAGTAGCAGATGAAAGAAGATACATTATCATAAAAACTAAAAGAAATAAAATGCTTCTCTCCTATTTTAGAAGAGATAAAAGAGGGCACAACACAACAACACATACACATGGCAGCACTTCTGCTCTACATTATACATGTTATTTGAACTCAGAGGGAACAGAATTAGGTTTGCATATTAAGATGCTAATATTTATTGTTTACATTGTTGTAACATCAAAATTATTTGGGATTAGAAGGGTCTCTTTGCAAATGCAACCCTTATCCAGAAGATCTCACATTCAGTTTTGAAACATGATCTAATTTTTTAATATGACGAAGAAAAGCAGGTGAGGACCATGAGGACAACACAGTAGTTTTTGATGATGCCATACAATTAGACAATTTACTATACAAAGAAAAAAAAAGTCAGCTGTTCCTGTTGGTTTACAACTTTGCCATAATCTGATGGTTGATTTCTTTTAAGAGTCCAACAGAAGTGCATATTATGAAGAGTTTGTGGAAGGAGTGGGGATGCGGAATGAAGAATGGATCCAAAGGATGAAATCAGCAGAAGTTTATAGGAAAAATGGAGAAACAGACATTCAAAGCTGTCATTACTATTACTGATAAAGCAATGGGAATAGGGTGGGTTGATAAGGTAAGAACTGAGCCATTGCAGGCATGTACCTGCATGTCTGGGATGTCTGTGCAGTTACAAACCAATTCAGCCTAGCTAGGTTAGACTAACCAGCAAAGATTGAATCAAGTCAGGCTCCAGCCTTTTGAATGTCTGCTCCTAGCTGAAGAGGTGAACGAGAATTTTGAGTTAGATAAGCAAAATGGTAGCCCGTAGAGTAGTACAGCTTTGGCAAAAGACTTGGTAAGCAATCCTTGCATTTTCTTATCCTCAAGAATGGTTGTGGGAAACTCAACTAACAGCAGTAATGAAAAAGATATTATCCATCTGCATTTAGCTAGAATATCACAACCTTTTTCTTTTTAGTTCAGTTCTTGATACTACTACAGCTGTTTCCTTGAGACTGGGTTGCATTTTACATATGGTTATAGGGAGTTGCACATTTGACAACCGAATCAATTGCAGTGCATAGCTCTCTTCTTGTTGAGCAGCATGTTTCATGGGAAAACATATACCATCAAATTCCAAGAGCTACACTAGTGCCCACTAAGTTTCTGGGGAGAATTCCAAAATACTGGATTAGACCAACAAAGCTCTTACTGCTTACATAAGGGACTATATTTTTCTCTGTGCAATTCCGTCATATTTGAGATTAACAAAAGTACTATACAGCTCAAACTCTCTTCATATGAACAAGTGAGATATGGGCAGCAAAGGTCCCTGGAACACACTTCCTTCTTTGTCTACCAGAGTTCATGCCATACTAGCATTCCTGGCATTCTGCAAAACTCATGTTTTCATATTGTTATTTGACACTGGGGCACAAGGGGTTGGATGTCAGTCTGTATACAGGCTGCGTATTAAAGAATGATTTGGGTGGGATTTTATGATAAGGCCAGCAATGGGGTTTTATGTTTTTGTTGGATGAATAATCATTCAAAATTATGTTCTTAGAAAAAAAATGAAGTATTCTACCCAAGTGTTTTAATTTTTAATTGTGTTCTAACGTTGTCAAGATGCCACAAATGAACTGACTTATTAAATAGTTGGGTTTTTTTTAATGACGAAGAACCCATATCCAAGAGCTCAATCTAGTTTGACTTTATCATTGGTCAACAACATAAAATGTACCACCAATGTCAACTTAAGACTGAGATAATATTCCAAAAAAACAAAACAAAAGAGAAAAAGAGTTCTTTTTCTTGAGTCAGGATTCTTGCAGTATTTAATTTTAAATTAATTTCAAATTACTACAAATGTGTGTTCTGAGACAGCAGAGGTGAGTGAAAACTATTCTTTTTCTAGCTCCACTTTTTTACTATGTCTATGCATTACATTTTTGAATGAATTTATTTTATGGTGAGTAAAACTGCAGGTCCATATCTTGACATATATCAAGTATATATTTGAGATATATCAAGACATGGACCTGCAGTTTTATTCATACATACATATAGCTATATATATAGATAAAGATACAGATATATCTACACACACACACACACATGCGCCAATTTCCCATCAAGAATGACAGGGAGGGGAGCAGGTGAGGACGGAGCCCTGCCCACCCCCATCCTGGCCCACTCCCCCTTCTTGGGGGCTAGGTCCACTGCCTCATTGGGCTCAGGCCCTTTCCCCCACCCCCACATTACCTACAGGGAGCAAGGCAGCAGGGGAGCAAGGCCAGCTATGCTGGACTTGCCCCCCTCCTTCTCCATCCCCTATGTCCCCACCATCATGGCAGCAAGCTATCTTCTGTCAGAATACTTCTTTGCTTTCTGATTGGCTGTTTGTCAGCCAATCAGAGTGTGAATAAAATGCTACAGACAGACAGACATAGGCTTTTATTATATAACAGGTATCACTGTACATTGTCATAGAAACTTAATAAAGTATGTAAATTGTGTCAAGATGAAATTAGGTAAAACTTCCATAGTAAGAAAAGATTTTTTTTTTAATCAAAGTTTCAACTTTAAGGAATTGCATGATTATCTGTACAGGAACTATTCAGTAATTGCAGACAACATTACATCAATTCATATTTGGGGTTACTCACAATTAGACCTATAGTATTTCATTTAGACCTCTATAATATGAATTACAGGAATGAGAAGAGGACTTTGTTTAGCACTCCACTGGCAGTAGATAAACTAAGAACTAAGAACTGACAAATAAAATAAAAAACTCAGAGCAAGAGAGAGGAAAAAAGTAGTACTACACCCAGTTTACAGAAAGAGAACTGAAACACGGAATAAATTAACAATTTGTCTTAAATCAGTGGTTTCCAGTGGTCAATGAAACAATGGTAAGTAGTCAAGAGTGGGTCCATAGATCACAAGGAGTTTTACATGTCTGTATAAGTTGAAATTATAAACAATTGAAAGTTTAGTAAAAAAGGTGTAAAAATAGTTCAAAAGAAAGTTTGAAGTCACTAGTTCAAAAAGTCTTGAATCCCTACCTAAGTATTTTTCTAAGCTAAAAATTTAGCCCAGTTTTCCTGAGTCCCAATTCAAGGCCTCATTCAACACTATATATAATGTATACAGTACTATGTTAAAGAGGAAAGTAATAGAATTAGCTTAAAGCTGCAGATTCTAACTTAGAAAATAACTGGTAATGCATGTGGCCCAACTATTTTGAAGTATGAATAAGGCTGATAGGACTTGTCTCTGGAAGTATATTATTCCATAATACTTAGGTATTCTAGGTTTTTGACTAATGTTATATCATCATAAAATAGTGATTTTAATATTTTTTTCAAGATAACCACAGTTAAAACAAATAATTCATCCTTTCAAGTGTCTTCAAAATACATTCAAATTAAAATGTCAAAAAAGATCAATATCAGCAGGTGACCTTTGAGAACATATTCAGAAAAATGACAATGGATGGTACAAATCAGACACTAAACCACCTTGAACCTAAATGACAGTCCTTTTCAGAATTACCTATGGCTCCTTCTGTGCAGAAAATTCAGAAAAGTCTTAGTCAGACTTGTACCTGGAGGGACAGAGAGACCAGAAGGAGAAGAGACCAGAGACATTCTTTTCTATATTTTTTCTCTCTTACTGAGACAAGTTAAGGCTAAATGGATACAACAGACAGATGATTTCTCTTTTTGTGGCCATTACTTCTATCTTCCATGAGAAACATAAGGTAGCAGAATGCATACACATCCTGTAATTTACTATAATGATACGCTGTAATTATAGAATTATGATGTCACTGAGATAACAGAGATGTGATGAGGTAGTTCATAAGAATGGAGTTCTGTTAAGAATCAATATAAATTGCTCAGGAAGGATAGGCAGGAGAAAAAGGAGGGGGTGTTGTCATACATATAAAGGACATGTAGAAGTGTTTTGAGGTGCAGCATAAAGGGAGAAGATAGGCCTGTTGAAAGCTTCTGTGTAAATGTCAGAGAGGAGAACAATGGGGGAATGTCACTATGGGCCTCTGCTATAAGCTACCAAAAACAATGAGAAAGAGGTAGACAAAGAAGTTTCCAAATCACAGGGCATAGGTCTCACGGGGACTTCAATTACCATGGAATGTTTCAGGAGGGAAACACTTGGGTGCACAGGAAGTCCACCAAGTTCTTGGAGTTGATTGGTATAATTTTGGTATAAATGGTGGAAAGGCTAATTATAGGGGAAACCCTTCCCAACTTGCTGCTCACAAACAGGAAGGGACTGGTTGAAAATATGAAGATAACTCAGGTGACAACAAACCATTAAATGACAGACTTCAAGATCCTAAGGAAAGGAAGGAAGGAGAGCAGCGGAAAGAAAAACCTGGACTTCAGGAAAGCAGAGTTTAACAAACTCAGGCAACTGGGCACAGAATTTCTGCAAAGCAAGTCTGAAAAGAAAAGTAATCCAGGAGTGATCGCTGTACTTTAAGGAGGCTGTATTAAGGGTGCAGGAACAAACTATCCTAAAGTGATGAAAGAATGGGAAATACAACAGAAAACTGGCTAAACATTGGTCCAGCAGTAGAAACTCAAGAAGAAATCTTACAAAAAGAGATAAATTGGTGATAATCCTAGGGAAAAAGTATAAGATTACCACACTGCCTTGCAAGGAGAAAAATTAGGAAGGCCACAGCATGATTTGAGATGCAACTGTCAGGGAGTATTAAAGACAATAATAAGGGATTCTAGATGTATGTCAAAAGTAGAAAGACCAACAAAAGTGCAAGTCCCTTACTGAATGCACAAGCAAACTGGTTACAGAGGATGCAGAGAAGGCTGAAGTATTTAATGCCATTTTTACATCAACCTTCCCACTAAAGTTAGCTTCCAGATGACATATGAAGTTGATAGCAAAGCTAAGAAAGAAGGCAAAATACCTAGAGTAGTGGAATAACTGTTTCAGAATATTTAGAGAAACTAGAGAATTTCTATTTAAAAGGTAGGATGGGATATCTGTTAAGTACTGAAGGAATTGGGTATGGTAGTTTCATCTTTGAGAACTCATACAGGTCAGGTAAGGTCCTGGAGGACTGGAAAACATAATTCCTATCTCTAAGAAAAGGAATAAGTAGGACCCAGGGAGTTATGGACCCAGTCAGTCCAACCTTGATATCTAGAATGATTATGGACCAGGTCGGGAAGCATGCATTTATCAAGGGCAAGTCATGCCTAACGTACTTGATGTATTTTTATGATAAGGTGACAGAGTCTATGGATGGGGGGATAGCAGTGGATGTGATATGACTTGTCTTTAACACAACCTTCTCATTAATAAGGTGAGGAAATATAGACTAGATGAAAGTAGTCCATAGCTGACTAGTGCCTCCTGAGTCAGGGGGGGCACTTGCCCCTCCAGTGGCCAGTCATCGACTGGGTTTAGCTAGGTCCCCCATGGCCGATCCAAGTGACCCACAAGTGGCAGCAGCATGTCATTGGCACTTCTGGGCATGCTGCTAACACTTCCAGGAGAGTGCTGGCACTTCTGGGAGACCCCCCACTGTCTGGACGGTGCTCTCAGGGGGACACCAGCGCTCTCACCTGCCCCCCTGCCCAGGAACACTGCTGTCAGGAGGTGCACCTCCATGCACCCCCTACGCCCTGCCACTGAAGTAATCTAAAGTGGATACATAATTGTTGCATTATCATAGTCAGCAGGTAGTTTTTAATAGTTTCAATGGTTTCAATGTCTAGTTGGGAAGAGGTATCAAGTGGGATTCTCCTGGGGTACAGTAATGTTTAGCCACTCATTCTCCAATCTGTATTGGTACATGTAGTTTTACTATCCCAAAGGGACTATACACTTGTTCTTGTTGATTTTCATGTGGATTAAATGTGGACCTTTCTCTAATCTCTCCAGATCATTCTGGATTCTAGACCTAATTTCCAGAGTTTTTGCAACTTCACCCAACTTGATGTCATCCACAAAATCACTTTAGTGTGCATTTAATCTCATTTTCCAAATGATTAATTAAAATTCTAGGGCATTTGTAGATGAAATGAGGACTGCAATACTGCAGGGTAAGATTTGAGAATTAAATTGAAACCTAAACCTCAACAGCATGTTCTTGTTGCAAAAAAGAGGAGTTTTAGTTTGCTGCACCCCAAGTCATTTAAGGCACTTTACACTGCTGAATTTGCTACAGCAGCTGGAATTACCGTGCAATACACCACCAACGTGTGCAAACACCATAAAAGCAGTGCAAAAACATTTAACCCACTTCAAAGTGTCGTGCACATGTGCCCCTCATTTTGTCTACACACAGCCCTAGGGACAGACTTTTCTCTGTGGCTGAAGGGGTGCAGACTAGGAACAATGGTTTCAAACTGCAGGAGAAGAAATTTAGATGGGAGACTAAGTAGAACTGTCTGATTATAGGGTGGTTAAACATTGGAACAGGCTACCTAGAAAGCTCATGGAATCTCAGGAAATTTTAACAGTAGGTTAGACAGACACTTGACTGGAATAGGTTAGTCAGGAATAATCTTTCCTTGAACAGGGGGTTCAACTAGACAGCCTCCTGGGCCACATCTAGATGAGTGTGGCCATGCAGTATGTGGTGCTGAAACCTGTCTGCAGCCACACATTGAGACATTTCCTGAACTGCTACTTTGTAGTGTTGGGTGGAGGTTTTAACCCCAGAAAATCTTGGGGTCAAAAAACCTGCATGAAAAAACGTGGAGTGGCACATGTGGTTGCACCGCATGCTGCCCAGAATTGGAGCCTGGTCCACTAGAGCCATGCTGACATGGGCCTTCCCTGGGGACAAGTAGCAGTGGCACACTTTGTGCCACTGCTCTTGTCCTCAGGGAACCAAATATCCATGCTCATCTGAATGTGGCCATGAAATCCTTTCCAGCCCTATGATCCTACAATTAATTAGGAACAACTGGGGCTTTTTTTTTTTTTTTTTTTTTAAAGTAAGACATGAGGGAGAACAAGAGTGAACTGGAGCAATTCAGCAGAACGAATTGCTGAAGATGCTGCATTTCTATTGCTGAAGACTCTGTTATAGATTTATTTTACCTTCCCTTAGAGTTTTATTTGTGCAGATGAGTACATGTTACAAAATTTACTCTGGTGGACTATTTCATGATTGCTCTTTTTACCATTCAGATTATGTACAAAATCTGTTATATATGATGGGTTCAAAACATGACACAAAGCTAGGTTAGAGTTCAAAATAAAGGCCACAATTTTATTAAAAGGAACCAGCACTTTAGATTGACTTTAGATTTCTTCACTAGCAAACTAATTACATAACATGGTTTGATGACAGAATTCTGCAGTTCCTGTAAGAAGAGAAATTTGACTCTATCTGATAATTTTTCTACACAAAGTAATATATCAGGCAACCTTCTAAAAAGAAATTGTAGTTCCTGCCAGTGATAGATGAAAGCAGTATACAGCTGTCAATCAAGCTTTCTTCTCAGCTAAGTTTCAGATATTTTCCCTACTCCCCTGTGAATTGTTGTGAATGTTGCCAGCTTAAGGAAGGTAAAGGGAAAAAATAGATAAGAATATGAAGCAGGGAAAAGAAAAGAGCAAAAGAAGATAAATTCTCTCATGCCATAAGCCTTCCAATGAGAAGACACATCCCTACTAGCCTAGAACAGTAAGCAGCACCCTTGTTACAAATGATATGGTATGTGATCAGTCTGGTCAGGATTGGCATGGTTATTAAAACTAGTCCACATATTTGTCTTGCACATTTTCTTAGACTGGTTTTCAAAAGATGTATGGTTACTATCTTCTTAACCATACAGCTTTTAAAATGGGTTTGGATGTAGTCAGAAGCATAGCTGGGAGGATTTGTGCTCTGGGCAGCAGGGGTACACAGGGCATCAACAGCGGCCAAAGTTTTGGTGGCAATGGGCTGAGAGTGGCAAAGGCTACCGGCAGTGGCAAAGTCAGAGCACTGTGAAATACCACACAACAATACAAATGAGCTCCTAATTCACAACGGCTATCACAGGTAATACTATTAAAAAGTGACTTTACCAGTAATTAGAGAAGGAGTTGAATTTTGAGTGATTCAAGGGTTTAATCATTAATACTTAGAGGAACATTGTATGATTACAGATTGGGATTCATACTTTTTCATAGCTGCGAGGTGCACTGCTGTATGGGTTCAGTCCTGAATACCACTGTGAGCCTGCACTGGGGAGTAACATGATGAAAACACAATGAAAGCAGGTGAAAATACTTCACCTTTTTTTCCCCCAACAACCTTTCTTTGGTCTCTTTTCCTTTAAATGGCTTTTCATTTAAAAATGTCATTTAATTTTATTTAAAAAATATAAAAAATCATAAAAATGATCAAATTCAAAATAGTCAAAATGAAATACAATATGTCATTTATCCAGCAACATTTTTAACTTTCTGGTTTGCAGATTAAAAGAACCAATGTTCTCAATTTGACCCAAAGCAAAAATGTTTTGAATTGTTTCATTAGTAGTGAACCAAAAAAAATGCTGTTTTCCCTGTAGTAGCTAAGTACCCATTTTTAATCAGCAGGGGCTGCCTACTGTGTATCCATCTAATCAGAGCTTGTATGAGAATAGAAGAGCTGAGGGTATAGTACTTTCTGGAGGGTCCCTTGTGGGAGTAGACAGACTCTTTGAGTAAATCTTGCACCAATAGCAAAAGGGCTTACACAAATTACTGTGCCCTGCAGAACACAGAAGAAACTGTTTCTGAATCACAGTCTAGTCACAATCTTGCTTCTGAGGCAGTGAAATTCAGTCATGAGTTGGGTTGGACTAACTTTACTATCCAGCCGTTGGCAAGAATGGAAATATGATTCAGTGCACATCACATTTTTAGGGACCACATTGATACTTTTACTGAGCTACTGAGAATAACATTTTCATCAACCTGAATGAACTCCAGAAACTTATTTCCAATCAAAGACTATATGCTTGAATTTGATCCATATTGTCCCATACATTTGGATATACAGTCCTTTCTAGAGGATAAGATAGTGGACACTTTCTCTGAGTACACAAATTGGGTCATTTTCAGAATCAAGCAGTAGTGTAAGGATGGGTGAGTACACAGGCCATAAGCCCCATGCACTTTTTAAGGGGGATGGTGCTAGAAGGAAGCCAAGGGGACAGGTGCCTCACCCTCCCATCCTCCCTCAACCCCTGTCCCTTGCATCTTGTGTTTTCCTGCAGCAGAGAGAGCAGTGCAGCTGCAGCAGTAGCTCAGCAATGTGAGTGAGGGCTGAGTTAGAAAATGTAGTTTCTGCTTCTGGAGGAGATGTCACCTCCTTTTTCTGCTGCTGAAAACCATTTTCTGTTTGGGTGCTTGACATGCATATTAGCAGGAAAAAAAAAAGGAGATGACATCTCAGCAACAGAAAACTTCTGGTTGCTTCTCTAGCCCTCTGTTCTTCTACTGCTGCTGCACCATCCAGCTGCCAGTGCCACAGTTTTGCACTGTCCAGGGGACAGCACTAGCCAGTACACCTCTGGATTTAATTTTAAAAGATGTTCTGTACAAGGGCCTGGTTTCAATTTAAGTCTTCAAGTACTCATTTTCTTGCCTATTCCTCGCACAAGTATTGCTTTCAGGCTGTTAAAGCTTTTACCCCATACCGAAACTCTGTTCTGGGTACATATTCAAAAAATTAAAACTTAAACTTAGAACAATAAGCAACACAACGAGAACTCCACTTCAGATAAATCATCAGGAAGTACAATAAAGTGGTTGTACTCCTATATTTGAAAAAATGGATTACCCACAGAGGAGTAGCTGCAATGCATTCACTTCAAAATGCACTTAACTGCATAATCATTTCCGATATACACACATGCCCCAAATTCCAGCTGTATACATTCAGTAACACTAGAAATGAAGAAGGCACTTTCATATTCAAAACCAGCATGTGTTCTGCTCCTCCTTAAAGAATTACACATACCCCAAAGAAGAGCTGCTACATACTGTATTCTTAATTGACAAATTACACATCTGTGCAATAAATTAAATATTTTCAAATGTCATATGCTATTAAAAACATAAGCAAAACTCTAGATTTACATGAATTAATATACAACTAATTTATGTATGCAGTTGGATATGGGTTATATTTGCAAGTTATATCTTAGAATTTGTAGATATCTACATATGAAAATGAAAGCCGTGTAAAGGTTTTCATCATTTTTTTGCCTTCCAAAAAGTACTGTTTCATCAAAAAAGTACTGTTCAGTTGGCAAAAATATTTAATAAATGTACATAATGAGGAATTTACATCTACACATCACCGTATGGTGACATAGTGACGTGTTACATCACCGTACAGCATGTTACAGTGATGTAGCGATCACATAGCTGGTGATCATGTTTAGACCTATGTCACTGGATATAGTACACTGGTTTGGCAAAATAATGGGGAAATCTAAGTGTGCACCATCCACATAGTGCAGTAATTTCCCATACTGTTCCATGCTTTAGCACTTCCTTTGCAAGTGCTAAAGCATGGCAATCTGCAGACATATATATGTGTGTGTGTGTGTGTATATATATATACACACACACACACACACACACACACACACACACAAACACTTGTCTTTTTGAGGCTGTCTTTAACTATAGAAAAGTTACTAATATTTCATAATGCTAGTTTTCAGTTTAATTCTAGCTTTCTTTTCAGAGAACTTTTCAGAAGCTCAAGCATGTGCTCAGTCAAAAGGGTAAGATTTTCCCAGAGGCAATGAAGCTCTCTTCACTTAGTCATGTCCATAAATGAGATGTTTTATCTCAGTAACTGTAAAAGTAGGCAGCTTTAGAATTTGCCCAGCTAGCTTAACGTCGGGAAACTCTCACTGAGAGACAAGAACACCAATCAAGGGCAACAACATTACTGTGGAGCCATGGTTCCCTATGGCTGTCTCTCTTTTCTCTTTACTTTGCAGTGAATATTTTGTCTATTTACCTTTTTGAAAGATGTTCACAGAGAAAAGATGCTCAAAAGCCATCCACAAGATTAATTAGAGGGCAGAGTGAAAGGAATAGGGGAAGCAGAGTAGGTCTATTTCCCTTTGATAAAGCCAGTTATCAAAGAAGGAAAAAATATATTATTGACCCTATTTTAAATGACTGTTAAAATCATGATTAAGTTTCCAGCACAGTATGTATGCACAGTATTGTTACAGAAGCTTGAAAATGCAGAAGCTCTCCTACAAGGGCTTCACAACTCAAATTAAATATGATAACATGAGGAATGGCCACAGGCACAACAACAGACAAGGGAAAAGGAGAGTACATTAAATGAAGATAATGTTGTTTGCTTGGTTCTGCATGTATCTGGCAGGTTCAGAATTTTTACTAACTCAAAAAGATAAAACTAGGTATAAGAGAAAGTGTGGAGTGTTCTGGAGCAGAGACCAGCAGCAGCAGATGGAATAAAATAAATTACTAGTAGTTTTTAGGAACTTGAAAAGTGAAGGTCCTTAATGCGCTTAAATAATGAGGCCGTTCCATATAGAGTGTATAATAATGGCTGAGAATCTCAAGTGAATCACTGGGGTAGAAAAGAAAACAAGGGGTATGTACAAACATCCACCATACCCCATCAAGGTTAGGCAGCTCGCTTTAAACTGCCTAAACCTAGAATGAGGTAGCATGCACAATTGTTCGCCACTGCCAGGAGAGATGCAAGCAGCCCAGGGTAGGTAACTGAAGGTGAGTGGTAGGGTCCACAAGGGGGGATTGGCAAATTTGGGAGGAGGTGGTGGGTCTCCCTGGGTGGGGGTTAGTGGTCCTTTGGGAGGGATTGTCTGGTTGGTAGGGGAAGGCGGAAAGCGGCCCAAACAGTGTCAGGGGGTAAGAACAGCATAGCCCTGGGGGCAATGCAAGTGGGTGGGCTTTCCCAGCCCTGAGGCTTTGCTGCAAACATGTACAGGAGTTTGCTAAATCAGCTGAAACCTTTCTTGCCCTAAATTATTTCACCTCCTGAGGTGAAATGGCTTACATTGGGTGTGCCAATTTTTGACTGACTTAAGCCCTGCAAATGCCAGCACAAGCAGGCATTTAGATCAAGCTAACCTCGGGTAGGTTGATTTATATGTAAGATTTGTACATACACAAGGTGAGAAAAGAGGAGAAAGGCCTGAAAGAAGAGCAGGAGGGTACAGGTGCAGAATTGTGAAATGTCTTAAAGGTGAGGATGAGAATTTTGGACCTGATATGCAAACTCATGAAAGAATCTGAGGTAAGGCTAAATTTGTTTGGAACAGCATGACAATAACTGAAGTTTAACTAGAGAGGGCAGAGGAGAAGGGCTTATGATAATACAAAATGAAAAAAAAATAACCATGGGATAAACCAAGATCTTATCAAAGGAAAGCAGGAGCAGAATTTACAAACATTAGAGCAGGAAGTATGATGGGCTTTGGTATATAACTGAATCAGTGGCAAATATTATGCTGAGGAAAGAAAGGCAGGCATCAAAATGCAGATTTGCACAGAAAGAAGGATAATGGAATTGTCAAGGATGTGGCAAAAAACAGTGAAGGGAGACTGCTTAAGCTGCAAAGTTAAAAAGATATATTTTTACATGTTAATGAAAGGTCTTGGGTTATACACTTATGTGATTGCTAGGATCAAATAGTCTGCCCCAGAAAAATGTACAAGGTCCTGAGGAGTGATGTGAATCAAAAGAATATGTTCATCAAATGAAAGCTCTCAAATGACTGGGACAAGCTCTTCTACTACTTCTACTATCAATGATACCTGACACAGTCATTGTTTCAGTGAATTTAATGTATGGCTTTAGCATGTCATCTGATATTCCATCTGATCAGTTATTTTAAGAAAGCACTTTAAAAAGTGATCTTTGTCCAAATTTTGTTGCTCTGCATTAGAGAGGTGCTCTCTTATTAACTTGAACTTCTGTCACTCACTGAACTTAAGAACAAACTGAATGTGCAGTAATGGTGCCGTTGCAGCAAGAAGTGATGAACTGATTTTTCCATATGTGACAGCCGTGTCGTCAGCTTGATTAGGACAGAACAATCCATTTTTCAACTTCATATAAATCAATGAATCTTTACTTTAGGTTCCCAAGTAGAACATAAGTTTTTGACAATTTGTTCTGCACACTGATGACTAATGGCTGGTGTTTGGACATATGTGAACAAAAAATGTTAATAAAGGACAGAGAAAACACAAATTGTTCTGCCCGGGAGCCCATCACCAAGATTTATAATAATACATCTAACCAGAATGTGCATCAAGGCAGCCAGTTAAACTACAGAAATGACAGCTACAGATATTGGAATTTGTACCTTCATTACTGTATAAGATCCATGTATGCATGGACAGAATAACTTCTCTTTGTACTGCTATCCAGAAATACTTTTACAATATAACTTCTCTTTGTACTGCTATCTACAAATACTTCTACAAAATACTGATTTGGTGCACACTTTCCTGGTACACTTCTTTCTTGATGTTTATTATTCATAATAAAAGCTAAGAAATATAAAATATCAGCTGTATTGATTCAGCAAATTACCATGGACACATTTAATAGTAGATTCCTTTAACTTAAAATAAATACATGATTTTTGTTAAAAGTCAACTTCCTTTAATTCCACTGAAAACATAGACTTCTTTATGTTATTAGACAGATTGCCATTTATTTGGTTATAGCTATATTTATTTCCACTATCATCCGCTAACATCAACACTTTATTACTTTATCTTGATTTACAGTGGGAACAAATTATCACTTTTCTATAAAATTTTATGTCTAGGTTGGCCCAATTAAAAGCATCACATGCTCCTTGCTTTGTTTGTACAATTAATATGTATAAATACTTTGCTTACCCTTAATCTCCAATTATGATAAACTACACATTTTCATTTTAGGCAAGCTTTCCCCGTGCTAAAGCTGCCTAAATCTCCTCTGAGTTATGAAGATAACTTTGGAAATAGAGGGAATTAGTAGATAGAGTTCCTCTGAGAGGGGAGTTCACAGAAAAAAGAATACAAAGAGGATGAGTGACTCTTAGGGGCTTGATAATAGAACAGAGAGACAAGAAATTGCATTAAAAGAAAAAAAAAGGATGAATAAAGAGAATAATAATCCAGTATGGATAAAAATTAAAATGAATTATAAAATATTATGAGCTAAATCATGCTCCCCATGCCCCACTTCTTTGGGCAGAGGAGATCTGCTATTAATGTAAAGGGCCTCAGGTGACTGAATGGCACCATTTGACCATCTTGCCTTAGTGGAATCCTTCTCCTATCAAACAGACTCATGCTGAGGGTAGGTATATAGACTAGAAGAATCAGAAGGGTGGAAAGGTTGATAGATATGATGAACAGCCCTACAAAGCTTACCTAGAAAAGATAATACATAGATTTAATAGTTGTACTACCTTTTATTGATGAGCAACACAATCCTCCCAACCTCCTGTGATTCTAGAGGTTCTTGGCAAAATTAATGGTAGGTTGGCTCCTGTACAGTCACACTGACAGGAACTGGAGTGGGGAGTGATTGTGGAGCCAGAATCTCCACTTCACTCTTTGTGATTTTCCAAAGTTAAGTTTACTCTTTCTTTACATCCTTGACCAGACAATATGATATAGGAAAATATCCATGAGAATTTCCTAATGGAGATTCTCCACCTCACCCCAAAACTCTTCCTCAGTGTGCCTTTGGTTGTTCTCATGTTAAACCTGTGCACGTAAGGAATAAAAGAGAGAGGCTAGAACGTTTGGTTATATCATGTTAAGTCCAATGAAACTGAAGTAAGGATGGTGGTGGAAAAAGAGGAAGAGAAGAAGGGAGGGAGGAATGATTACCTCCACCCCGTTATCACATGAACCACCAGAGTAGATGAGAAGGGACAGCAGAGAGTGCTACAAATATATTTATGAAAATAAAAATAAATCCTTTACTGAGGGAGGGAACCTGACTATAAAATAATCTGACTATATTTCAACATTTTTCAGACTGAAAAGTTCTTCATGAACTAGTGAATGCTATGCAATGATCGAAAAGAGTGACAGGAAGTTGCCCAAGTTGATCTGCATGAACTATTATACTCCACCCGATTTACCTTTCTTACACAGTGCACCCTTTATGAATCCAGTATGCAAACACATATGTACTGAGCAATACTATAAGGCCTATCATTTAACTTGCCATGTTATTTAAATATAAGGAGCATGTGTCAGATGTCTGTAGTTCTAATTCTAGATGTGTAGGAATACACTGTAGGGAGGGGAGGCTCCCACATTTGTAACATAAAATGTTGGTAGTATTGAAATTAAACTAAATAACATGCCTAATATGCTGCCACACAGATTTCCGAGATTGCTATCAAGTTGTTTCAAGGTAATCAGATCAATAGGGTTCAACTGACTGAAAGTGAAAGACACAAGGCAGCTTATGAAACATTCTCTGATATAAGTATATTGTACAGTTATGGCTAACATAAAAGCCATCATGATAACAGAGATAAAAAGGGTCACGCTATCACAAATTATCACAAAAAACCTCTGACAAAATACACAAGCCACTTACATTTCAGCATTTGCTATTAGTGGGAACACTTACTCCATCAAAGGGAGACATCAGTGATTCGTCAATGCAGTGAGCATCTAATAAAACATTGCCTCTAGCTTTTAAAGGGGAAATAGTTTTGGTGCATATGAGAGAGTCCACATTGAGTAGGAGAGTGTTCCAAAGAGCCCATCATTACTTGTGTCACTAATCTTAAATAAAGTAATGATGAACTTCAGCAGCATGAACAGTATTAATCTAAATGGAGCTTTTGACAAATTGCAGTTCAACAACAGAGCCAAAACTGACTAATCACAAAAGGCTGAGAGAAGTATTTATTAAAAACACATTAAACTGCCACCCAAAGGTAACTTGAATCCTTAGTGAACGATGCTGTTGGCTATCTTGCAAACACCAGAGAAACTCATCCATTGTTTCTATGTGAATTACTTAAGAAAATGGGCCAGTTATTTTTCATTTCAGTGACTATAGGACCCACACTGGCATTTTTATTTTATGTTTGGTAGTTCTGAAAAATCTGTAATATTTTAAGAGCAAGGTAAAAAGATATTGTAGTAGGTGATGCAACATAGCTAATGTACTCATTCTTCTCTCTGAAGACCTGTTTTCAGTTCTAAGCTGAAGAAATCACCCACCCCTCTCTAGCAGGTGAGCATCTACTGTACTTTTGTTGCATCAAGCTATTCAAGGTTCATCACAAGTGCCTTATTCTTCAAACAATGCATCAAAACAGATTAGTCAAAACAATCCTAAATCAGTGAGAATTTTTCCATTTTATAACTAAAAGTATTTTGAAATAAGGATACTAGACATAATTTTAATGTAAGGCTTGATTCCCCGGCATCTCTCCAATCACCTTGCATAAATAACTGAGAATATTTATTATTAGGCTTTAAACTGTGGCAAGAAAAATATACCATCTTGAATAAAATGGACAGAACAGAAATAGAAATAAATAGCATTACTGTCTTGGATGTTTAAATTTTGCTTAATATATAACTTATAACTGTTTACAGAAGGATTGTATCTGAACAGAGTGCTTTTGAAGCAATTATGTGCAAACCAGTTCCAAGTATAGTGTGAAATACATTTCTTTTTCCAGTTGCTTACTTAACAAGGTGTTCTCCACACATTTAGATACATTTTTTTACTGAACTTATTAACACAGAAACCATCTCATAAAAGAAAGGAGACCTGATTCCTACAACTAAATATGTAGATAGATGATGCTGGTTAAAGCATACTTATGCTTTAATTTGCTTCTTGTCATTTGTTTTGAAACAGTTGCAATTAGTTGGTTGAAACAATAGGAATACTTTATTTCAACAAGGTATTTCCTCATTTACAATATTTAAAGGGATGTACTCACCATGTACAATCAGGACATACTCTGTGCTGTTTTGGCCAATAGGGTTTGTTGCTTCACATCGATATGTACCATTGTCCGTTTTGTTTAGGAAACTAATGCTTAGATCCCTACCATTGACAACCATTCGTTCTGGATCTGGTAGTTCTCCTCCATCCTTTGTCCACAATACTGGTTCTGGCCTGTTGGATCAAAACAAACAGAATATGTCAGACAGAAAAATTGGGATCAGTGTATAGCTAGAAAGAAACATTATTGCGTAGAGCGATTTTTTTCCCCTGAAGCCTGCATATTAGTATTTAATTAGCATGTTTTATAAAGAATTTCAGTGTTTTGTTATGTTGTTTTTGTTTCTTTTTTAAAGAAGTTCTATAATTGTATATGCTATGCTAACAAACAGAAACAACCCACAATCGTGGACTTTCCTTTGACACGAAATAAATGTCCTTTTCTTAAAAATAGGAGGTTAAAAATAAAATATCAAAAATACTTATTTCCTTAATGTTTCATCATGAAAATATAGCAGGTTAAGGGATTATCCTGACAATGAGGATAAGAAACCTAAATAGATTAAATTTATTTTACCCTGTCTGAATTTCAAATTAAGCACTATCAGGAAGTTGAGAAGGCATGCAAAATTCTGACTTCGGTTTATGAAACCAACACCAAAGAGAACAGCAGAGTGCAAATGGGCATAAAAGACTTCTATACTAGTAGTACATGACTAGCACCTGAATACAGACTTAGACCAGAGGTGGGAAGTCAAGTAGAACACTAATACAGTGACTTTTGGCATATGTTTGGGAACTCTCTCTCCACCTTCCCACCCACTTCACATTTATGATCAATATACCTGTTGATTAAAAAGAGCAAAACTGCTTAAAAGGAAATTTCAAATGGCTTATTTAGTAAACTGTATCTAAAATGAGAAATGATTTATTCAGTATAATACCTTAGAGGAGGATATCTACAAATAATCTTAAATACATAGATTGAAAATTTTCACTAAAATTGTTTTTCCAAGAAATTCTCTTTTCCTGACAAAATTGGTTCATGTTTAAAAAGTGTATCCCATTTAAAGAAATCATCTTTTGTCTATAAATGCTAATATAAAATGTGGATCTGAAATACCACCAAGGTGATTCATGTTCCCATTCTGCTCTATGGGCTGGTCTCTTCACTTGAATTTTAACTTTCATAAAGCAATATGGGAAACAATGCCAATATTAGAGAAATATTTTAAGGACCTAGTTTCCTTTAAGCAGATGCTCAAACCCTATTTACTTTTTGCTCATATTCTTAAATTTCATTAAACACTTTCTTGAATATTGCTGGACCAGGGTACATGCTTAAGTATTTGGCTGAATTTTGTTTCAGGTGTTGCATATTCAAATATTCCATGAATTATAATGACAACATCCTCTTTTAAGTCCACATTGTAACTGGAGATGATGTGATCTTTTCTGTAATGCAGCACAAGTAATTTGCTTTAAATTACTTATTCCATAAGATCTCCCAAATGTTACTACAATTTTATTATCATAAAGGGTACAAGTAATTTGTACACATTTATCATAGCCGTCATACTTGTGCTATTTTGTTCAAGTCTTGTTTCACCAGAGTTGGAGTTATTATCTAGGTCAACAGCTCTTCAGAACTCAAGAAAACATTTAAATTCATATTCAAATTCATTCAGTTTTAGGAAAACCCTCTGTAAGTTGTGCTTACTGTTAAGTACACACTTAAATACCATAACTAATAAACCTTAAGTGCTTCTTTAAGCATACGTTCTTGAATCAAAGCTGAAATATACATATAGAAAAATCCCAGGCCCTCATGTTAACACAAATAATTTGTATAATGGCATATACAGCTAAATAAAATAGCTACTTCAGAATGTACTAAGGAAGTGCACATACAGCTTAGACCACTGAGACCTGATTTACTTCAATTTACTAACAAAGGTGGAGCAGTCCAATTTTCTATCAAAGTTGTCATTGCTCCCCACTTACTAATTTTCTGAGAGCTGGTGTTCCCAAGAGTAAGAACTCTGAAGTGTTTCAACCAGAATGTACATTATTACTTTAATAAATGCATTTTAAAGCATCCTTCTTACACTGATGACTTATATAAGTAGAAATCTTCACTGAAACTAGGAGGAAAGCCCCGAGGATAACAAATAACCACCAAATGTATGCTTGGCCATAATTCACTCAAATGATTTTGTTAGGTCTAATAAATGGTAATTATACAATTCATTGGAGACCCAAGAATAAAGAATTAGAATTCTGTATTGACTAGGTGGCTATAATTTAACTGGTATAATGCTCTGATAGAAAGAAAAACCTTCTCTTTCCAGCTTAAGATTGAGAGAAGATGATGTCTATTTCCAGGGCTTGTATGTTTGATATTCTACGGTATCAGTTACACAGTATTTGTAACACATGACTACATTCACAAAACGTTACAGGGTACAACCCCAAAATTCAGCTTGATTGAACAGGGTGGCAAAAAACTGAGTAAGTCTTAGCGCTGACCAGAATGAAGAGTCTATAATACTGTGCCAATTATTTATGATTACTTATAGCAGGGATATCAAAGATATGGCCTGTGGGTTGAATCAAGCCTGTGGAACATGGGACACAACATGCTCCGAGGGCAGCCAGGCACCCCCTGATTGCTACCTTAGTTCTGCCCTGCAGTTACTGCAGCCACTCAGGGTCCCACTCTCATACCTCACCTTGCCATACCTTGGTAATATTAATAAAGACAGGAGGCTGCCCCTAGAGGCTGGTGAGCTCTGGATACTCTTTCCAGTTTTCCCACTCCTTTGTGGGCTTGACTTGGCCCAAATGACTTGGGGCTTTGACTCAGTGTTTCTTTATAGCTCAGACCCCTCTGGTCCTAATTGGCCTAAGGGCTACATTCATGGCTTCTGTCCTCCTCAGTAGCCATGCCCATGCTGCACAGATGGTATTTGATCACTTTGGAGGGGCTCCCTGGCCCCACCATAACATTTGGTCTCTTGGGCCTCAAACCTTTTCTGGGGCTTCATCTTTCCCACTTCTGACTCATTCTCTGACTGTTACTCCTCCGCCTAAGTCCGCTGCCTCTGACCTTGGTCAGGGGCTCTGGTGTTGCCCTTCCTGGGCTCTTCAGCCCACTAGGATCCCAATCTGAGGGACAATTGTTCTTTTGCTGCTCACACTGCAAGAGGCACATACCAATCCAATCCCATGCAAAGGGCCCAGGATGTGTACTACACAGTGCCCACTCTGGCCTACCTGAGGCCTGCACTATACCTGCCCTGTCCAGCCTAGGACATGCATTGCATGATGTTCCTCTTGAGCCAGTCCAGGACACATACCACTTGTGATGCCTGTTCTGGGCAGTCTGGGACCCATTCTGTATGCAGCCCCCTCAGCTGCTCTGAGGAAGATGCTACATGGAGCACAGGACCCAGACTGGCCCCACATGGCTGCCCCATGTGCCATAGCCCACTTGGCTGGAGCAAGTACCACATGCACTGGCTCTTGAATTGAGGGGGTGGGTGGGAAGACAAGGGTCAGGTCTATGAGCCTAATTCAGCATGCAGGGCACTCACCAGTCATCTGGTCTGTGGGATGACACCCTGGCTTATAGTACAATGACAATTAATGATATGTAATTCACCTGGTCCCCAAAATTATCTTTCTTGGCACAAATAAATTATAAAAATAGGAGGAAGACTCATCCCAGTCACATCAACTATGCGTTACCCGCTCAAATACAGACAACTCCGTGAATGAGTCTAAAGGAATCTTATAATTCTGGAATTTTGACACTGTTCAGGTTTCTCTGATATAGTTTTTTATAATATTTGAAGAACGACTCATGAATCAGTTTGTATTTATCATTTGACTACTATTTCATAAATGAGTTTCAGTAAAAATACAATGTTAGTCATGCATTCAGAAGACATTAAAGAATTATAGCTTTTTTCAGAAAAGTATTTTATTGTAAGAGAAAAGCCAGGAATAGCTGCAAAAAGATAGCTACAATATGAGACAATATCAGAATAAGAATTATGATATTCTTTTAGTGCTAATTGTGCTTAGCATGCAAACCTCCAAAGTGATACTCTTAGAATTGTAGTAACAGAGAGACGTTGGGGATACTAATCACAAGTAAATTAAAAATAGCCCACATGCAACCAATTAGTACCTAAAAAGGCCTGAACTCTAATTTCTCTAAAGAACTGCTAAGTGGACTTAGACTTTGATGTAATTTATGTTTAGTCCTAATAAGGAAGGCCCTTAGGCCTTCATTTACTGACACCTGAGAAGGATCTAAATTCTTGGTGTAAATGAAAGACAGTATTCACTTCAAGTCAGCATAAAAAGTTAATATAAAAATCAAGAGATACTGCAGTTCCTTCATAGATATATTTAAATGGAACATCAAGATTTAAGTGATGTTCTACAGAGAGTATGGAAGTTGAAAAAGGATTTTCTCAGTAATTAATTTCCAAAATAAGGATAAAATGTATTCAAAATAATAATTTAAAATGACCCTGGGTGTAGACCCTGACAAAATATTAGTCTACAGGCAGTTATATAGCTTGATAAAAGCATTCAGATGCAGGCTTAACTTTCCACATTTTTTTAGGCTCCATGACCATCAAAATAATGCTGAGCCGGGGACTGTTTCTTCCCTTCTTCATCCAGTAGAACTTACCTTCAAGTTACTGGATTTACAGTGCTTTTTTGTTCTTATTTTAGTCATTTTTTTGTAACTTTAAATTACTGGTACATGCATTCTCGGCCATGTGAGCATATTCTTTGGTAATACTGTATACACTGATCAAAATAATACAGTCGACTATAAGTGTATAATATGATATAGATTTATTGCATTGTTCAGAACAGATTATCATGTTAAATCCTTCTCATCTGCAAGTGCTTATTTGTTTCTATTAAAGTTTGTTGCTCTTTTTTGGGCTTCTGCATAAAGGAGAGTCGCATACAAGCTGGGCTTTGTTATATCTTAGTATACTGCTCTCAAATAGATGCTACTATGTAGGGTTCTTTTCATACTAATAACAAATGTTTGGTAATACATGTTTGCAGGATCCACCCTCAAAAGGCTAATATGGATAAGAATAAGGAGGATATAAAATGAAATTCTGCAATGTTAACAAGCAAGTAAATTAGTTTCTAATATTTTGTCATTTCTTCTGTGGAATAATGACTATAAACCATTCAAATAGCCCTGCACTTGCATTCTATGAAGTCTCTACTGAGAAGTCTCCAGTGAACAAAGAAAAGAGCCTTTCAATGTCTTCCTCACCATATATGTCTTGGTTGAAATTCCAATACAGGTTTTACAATTACCTCAGTGGAATGGTTACTTCTATTCTTCATTAACTTTACCTTTGTCAACCACATCCTGAGTCAGGCTTTTTCATTCTTCAATTAACCACTAACATCAAAGTTTAAAGTAGAAGAGAAGCTCTTGTTTGCAGATATTCTCGACAGTTTAATGAGCTGTGGTGCCAGTTTGGGGGCATTTAATCAAAAAATGTTGAGAACCATATGCTCAATCCTTCTGTAAAAAACTGGGTGAATGGTTCTTATTTTGTGAGAAAAATATTGTGCATTTTTTTGCCCAGAAATAATTTGGGAGCTCAAAAACCCTCTGGAATCTATACCCCTCTGTGAAATATATACCTCTTAAAATAGTAAGTACCTAATTTCTTTCTTTTAAAAAAATACAAATCAGTTCTATTAATATTCAAAACTTGCAACTCTCTCAAAAGACATAAGGCATGTTGAAAAGATTTATCACATCATATCCAAAGGTTTTCAGAACGTATAAGAATTAAATTGCCAACATATGTTAAAATGAGGTAGCAACAAAACATAGACTTCTATGCTTTGTGTCATAAAAACCTGACAGAATCCTACAGCAAATAGGCAATCTGTACAGCAAAAAAAACTGCTGCAGGTAAAGTAAATTACAATGATTTATGTCCTTGAAGAATTACTTAAACAGGGACAGTAAACAGATGACAATAATCTCATAACAATATTTCAATAAGTGTAGTCACTTTCCCTCCACTCTGCAACAAAGATAAAACTGAGATAACAAAAGGAACCCAAACAAATGTACTCATCATGCAGAAAAGAGAGAGTATGCTAGGATGAACAATTTATCCTTGACATGGTTACAGGGCAAATTACAACTTAAATCCCTTTTGTCCCTCTCGAATGCAACCTTGGGTGACTAGTGCCTTGTACCTTTCTATGCAGTATAGCTACTCTCAGGCTGAATCTCCGGTCTGAAGTCCCCCTATTTCCCAAGCACATGAACATAAGAGGCCCAAATAAATCTGGCAGCTGTCCACCCTCTTCCTCCAGGAGTTTGAGACAGCCCTGCTTAAAGTGACTCAGAAATAGCATCTTCAGATCAACGAATTATTTATTCTTTCACCTAAAGGTACAAAGTAAAACAGGCAAAGAGGATTAAACAAAAAAAGTTCTATATGCATATTTTTCCTTAACTACATGTTAATCTTACCTTGCAAAAATTGGTTATTTCTCTTTAGCCAAGCCAGTGCTCATTTCTGGCATGAGATGCAGATTGTTGTGCTCCTGGCATATTTTGTCTTCCTTGTCAGCCAGCTTGCAACCTCCCTCACAACACATTCAGCATCTTGAAGGTTTATATCACCTTTAGTCCTACATTTACAGCCTTGGAAACACAGGTAGCTAATTTTGCTGATTTCAGGTAGGTAGTATATTCTCATTTGATGGCCAAACAGAGAAGTGGATAGCAATGGTAGTTAGAAGGCAGGGCAGGGCAGCACTTTATAGACTACCCCATTTGGAAAGGCATGAGCTTTCATAGACTACAGCCTACTTCCTGACTTCCTGATATTATAAATAGAGTTGGAGATAGTAGAGGTACTAAACAGAAAGGAATAACGTTAGTTAAATGCAAAGGGGGGTGAAGGGAGAGATCAGAAGTGATAAACAAAGTGGCTAACCCCCTGAGGGACATCGGAGTTATAAAAATTAGTCCAGGTAAGTAATAATGAGATAAGAAATCCATCACTGTTGAGACCATACTCAGCAATCTGGTCTGTGGATGATTTCTTGTTCTGCAATCTTATGTTCAAGTTGGTTTCTAAAGTTTTGCTGTTTAAGAACAACTACTCTGAGGTCAGTGATAAAACGTCCAGAAGAATCCTGGTCTCCGCAAGTCCATTCATAGCATCTATAAAGTAGGCTGTAGCCTATGAAAGTTCATGCCTCTTCAAATGAGTTAATCTATAAGAAATCACCCTACCCTGCCTTCTGTGAAGCCATTTAATTAACCTGGTTTCTTTTTGCTGCTTATTTCCAATTTGTTTTCCCTTACTTGAACCCTGTCAGGAAAGCAGGATAATATTAAACAGATAATCATAAAGATGCGGATACATACACATGTCCACACACATGTACGCTGTATAAAAGGCGCTCCCCATAGTTCTATCATTCTTCACAATTCTATTTATATATTTATAAATGTATATGTAAAAAGAATAAACAATTGCCATGCGACATTTTGTTTAGCTTTTTAATACCATAAAATGGAAAGCAGAACACCAGATGTCATGTGATATCTGCTTTTTTTTTCTTTTGGTTCTACTTAAAATGCTAGACTCCTGGTCTGAAAAAAATGAAGACAGATGGTAGGATCAAGGGACCCAGTATACATATGTCTAACGGGGCATAGGTGGGGAGAAGGAGGGAGAGCCATATTCATAGATCATGTATAGACATCACTTTTCTCCTTCAATTGTTGCTGCTCTCCAAGAGAAACCATGTGTACAGATAGTCAGGATTTTTTTCCAGAGCAAAAATAGCTACTCCAGGAGAAAATTAACATGGGAACAACCAGGATTAAATAAGTCCCAGAAGAGTTTCTCCTGGGAGAGAGACTGCTTGTACACATTACGTTCTAAGCCCACGTGTAGATGAAACAAGGGACACGTGTGCATGACACTTTAAAGTGGGCTAACCGCTTTTGCACCGCTTAAATGGTGTCAGGGATATATGTTGTATTGCATGTTAATTCTAGCCTCTGTAGCAAATTCAGTGGCATAATGTACGTTAATAGATTTGGGGCATCTGAGGAGTTTTAATTTGCTGCCCTTACAGCCACGGAGCAAAGCACCAGGCTCTGTGCAAGCCAGGAGCTCTACAGGAAGTTCTGCAGGCAGCATGGCAGCAGCCCAGGAAGACAGGAGTGAGAAGCCTGATTTCTGCCTCCCTGCTCCTTCAACCTGGAGCCTGCCTGCATGCCTGATCTGCATGGGGATCTAGTGCTTTCCTCCACAGCTGTGGTGCCCCCACAAAGCCACCTGAGCCAGGTGGCTGTAGGCAGGTGCCACCATTGCTGCAGAGGGAAGCACCAGCCCCAGTGCAGCCCAGGGATTGCTCTGCCTGCTGGCAGCTCACCCTCCCTTCCCTACTGCTGGAGAGGCAGGTAAGTCAGCGGGGTATGTGAATGACACCGGGGTTTAAAGGGTCCTAAATTGAAGTGGTGTTTTTAAAAACCCACTGCTTCAATTCAGGGCCCCAGTTTCATCTACACATGCTAAGAAGAGAAACCACAGCACAGCACTCCAGCATACTCTGCTTCTCGTCCTGCCCCCTTCCCTTAGTAAGAGTCACTGGACCTGGACTCTTCTGCTCAAGACAATCAGGGAGTAGAAATGTCCCCTTCACAAGCCTTGCATTGTGCTGCAGGGAGACACATCCTGAAAGACATTCTCTTGATCAATCCATCAGGGTAGCCCTGTGCATTGCTGCCAGCTCTCAACAGGCAGACTGACTGAGCCTGCAGAGCTTGCTAATGTATGTGCAAAAAGACCCCCTAGTTGTGCAGTGTCATCATTGCAAGCTCTCTGCTCTTCAAGGGCTCAATATTAAAATGTCTGCTCATGTGTCTCTAGGCACATCTACACATGCATTAATGCATTGTAATTACTGTGCATCAAGTTTAGTACCTGTAATAATAGGTACTAATTCAATGCACAGTAACTGGTACTACTAAGTAGTAGTGCTGGCACACACCTTTCTAGTGATGCTAATGCACAGTAGACTTAATTCTACTGCACATTAGCCCAATAGCACAGCTTTTGCCATGATGTGCTAATGTACAGTAGAATTAGTCAACTGGGCATTTAGTATCTCATGTAGACATGCCCTCTGGATACATTTTTCAATTGGAAAAACAAACCTGGGAGTGTTCTCCCAGATCATTTGAACATGTATACACAGCCATATATAAGAGGCAGCCATCACCATAGCACTTGAAAAATATTTAAAATTATTTAATATATTTATTATGCACCTATTACCACAGGATGTGAATAAGTAATACATTGAATGTGGCAAAACATGAAATCGAACTGTGAACATCTGGCTGCCGGTCTCTTTTTATCATCCCAGTATCCCGTAAATAACTGACCAATAGTCCCTATTCTAGTAAATATTTGACTAAAAAGCATTTTTCTCAAACACATTAGATTTTTTCCAAATAAAACATTTTTATCAGTCAAGTTAGATGTTTTATTTTACCATATTCCAAATAATTTTCCTCTAATTTCATTTGTTACTTTAAGTAATTTTACATGAGGGTACAGAAAAAACAAACAAATTATACCAAATTAAAAGAGGGCGGGACATTTACATTGCCAGCTGATCCACTAAAATACTTCTGCATGCCTACCTCATTCCCAAGTAAGTAGAAGCTCAATAGAAACAATTTGCCTTTTAACAAAATTACTAAATTACTATTGTTTAGCTTCTATTAAATGTGGGATAAGAATAAAAAATTACCAAAGATCAAAACCAATGAATAGTAATTATCCTTTATATTGTTATATTTTGTTATACAGCATATTGTATAGTATATTATACATACATGTATGTGCATATATCTGTGCTATATTATATGTGTGTATGTATGTGTGTGTATACACACATATATATGTTATATATGTTTTGTTCATTTGTCTAAACTCTGAGTCTCTTAGTTACTGTTCATTATTTTGCAACTCTAAAAGATATTTCTTTATATATATTTTTTTTTCTCATTCATGTCACAGATATTAAATTTACCATTGTCACCATAAAAATAATATGCTAGATGCCAGAAGACCTTTTAGTCATACAAGTTGCTTTCCTTCTCTTTTTCCTCTGCTTTTTACTAATGTATCTGAAGGAGATTTCTATTGACAGCACATCTAAGAGGTATATCAAACTAGAATACAAGTTTATTCTCAGCCAGAATGCCATCTAATCTGAGAAAAAAAGGCAATCTTTGTTCTATTTCTTAATTTGATCCATTATCTATTCCTCAATTTAAAAACGCATAATATGAAATGAGGCTCAATCACAAAATGAAAAAAAAATCTTTCCTTTATAGAAGGTTCATTCGGTATATATTACTTTGGAATTTGTTTGATAATCAAACAAGCAGAAGATGGCAGAAATGGAACCTAATCTTTCTTTACACATTGACGTACAACTTAAACTTGTTTCAATAATCCAACAATTTACAAGAACTTTCAAAACATTTTTTTCCCTAGATTAAGATTCATAAAATGTATCCTACCTGTGACTAATTTAATAGCTAGTAAAATGAAAGCCTTCTTAAAAGTCAGGATAGGTCTCCTCTAAATTAACAAATTTTAGATTTGGGTTTTTTTGGGGGGTTCCCAATTACATTTAGAGGTACATTTTAATGTTAACAGTTCTCTCTTATAATGATAATGTAAACTATTCCTCTAGTGTACATTTCAGTATTTAATGTAAATTGTTTCTAAATCAAATAATCATTTTCCTTATCATTAATATACTGTAAGCCACCTTTTCTTTACATTCTATTGCTTTCCATTTTTTGTCTATAGTTTTTACATGTGGAGATACTGAAGGATGATTACACTGCAAAAATGAATTGAGAAAATTTGCATCACGGTTCTCCACAATTATTGGATTTCAGTGGATTTGTCCATATGTGCAAATGTTGCAGGGTGGATTTACTCTACAGGAAAATACATTGGAGAGACCAAACAACAACTGCTCACCAAAATGAATGCACACCAGAAATCTATTAAAGACAAGAATAACCAATTACACATGGGGCACATTTCTCACAAGAAAACCTCTCTCTTTCCAGTCTCTCAGTTCTAATCCTCAAAGGGAATTTACAAAACACTTCCCAGAAACGAGCCTATGAACTTCACTTTATCAACTTCCTGGATACAAAAAATCATGGACTAAATATAGCCATTGGATTTATGACACATTATAACCTGCTGGACATCTGACTCCCCAGTACCTCTCCATTATTCAACTGCTACATTCATCCCTATTTTCTCTCTCCCACCCCCTAGCCTGCCTTTCACCTACTGACTCCTCAATTTACATCTTCACTCACTTGTTTTCTTGCATGCATACCAGCCTCTGGCCTCTTTACTATTCATTCCATCCAGGAAGAGCACATACCAACTGCAGAGGCTTCCTCAGCCTGGCAAAGGGTGTTTAAACTCCAAAGCTTGCTAATTTTTTTCCCAACATTTTAAGTTGGTCTAATAAAAGATATCAAATTCACCTAAAGAACCTTGTCTACCCTGGACAGGCATCTACATATGCGGGGACACAGGACTAGAGCTATTGCTCCTGGCAGCAATATACTTCTGCCTCCTCCAGCCCTGCACCAACCCTCTGCAGTAACCAGGAGAACCTATATGCTCCCCCTGGGTGCTAGTCCAGAGGCTGGCTGGGACCATGGGATCAGGAGGGTGTTCAGATCCTGTCTCCTGGCAGCGAGAGGGGCTGGGAGATTGTGCCCTGGCCTCAGGGTGGGGGCTGCCTGCTGCTGAGGCAGACTCCATCACTAAAGCCCAGGCAGGGATAATGTCCTCCTGCCCTGGCAGCAAGGAGCTTCTGTTCCTGGCTCCCAAATTTGAGACAGAAGACTTGAAAAGAGCTGCAGGGAAGGGTCAGGTCCCAGCTCCCTGCCCCAATCTGCCAGTGAGGCAGCTAGCAGTGCGCACCTATCTGGGTAGGCATTCTGTGCATAGCCAGGGCCTCGCTGCTAGCGGTCCGACTGGCAGATTGGGGCAGGGGGCTGGGACCTGACCCTCCCCTGCAGCTCTTTCCAAACCCTGTGCCTCAATTACCTGATCTGGGCATGGGGCTGAGATCTGCCCAGCCCCCCCCCCCAGTCCCCACTCTGTGATGCCAGTTGGGAAGCATGGGCTCAGAGCTCCCTGTTGCTGGGGTGCATGGACATTGTTCCCACCCAGGCTCTGGTGGACTAGCAGCAGGTAGCTCCAGGGACAGGGAGCAATCTCCCGTCCCCTGCTGCCTGGCTGACCAGGAGTAATTTTGCTCTATTGGCTGTGTACACGTGCCACACAGCACAGTAAGTAATCATGAAGAAATTTGCTATTTGCATTTACAGGTAGCAAATTTACATGTGATTAGAGCAAATTATTGCACACTAAGCTTCTACATGTGTAGATGATGATGCTTACTGCACAGTTATTTGCTCTAATCTTGAGTAAAGCATCTCATGTAGATGGATCCAGAAACATCTAAGTCACAACAGCTCAGACCACTTTAAAAAAAAAATCTAGTTTCAAGCCTTGTATGTAGCAAAGGATCTGTTCTTTCCAGCTTACACACAACCAGAAAGTTTATCCATCAGAATCTAATTAACAGTTCTGCTGAGGTGTGACCCAGAATTGAATATATAGCAGGATCCCAGCGTTGTAATGGCTCTGCAGGACTTACTCAAGAAAGTTAACAAATATGACTGAATACACAAAAGCAGCAGTTTTTGAATGAGAAGGTACCATTTTCACTCAATATATTTTTCAGAGTAGAAGTGTATTTTTGTAACCACTTCATTCTTTATGACTTTCTAGCTCTTAAAACATTTTAAAAAACTGTGATACTTTCTCCCAGTTAAAATCTAACAGCACAAAATATATTGAACACTTATGTTAATAAGTTTTATAGATGCAAACATACATTATTTAGTTATATTTTATGGAGTAATACCAGGAAACCTTTTATTTTATACCATAACCTCTCCTCTGCAACTAGCATCTACATACTCTTGGTAACATCTCTGTAATTCATACTAATACCAAGCCAAACTCATACATATTTTATATTAATAAGACATATTCAAGGCAAAGTTAATAAAATATTCAAAAGAGCAGATCCTTTCATTTTCCCCCTCCATTAGTAAAAATCCAGTTGGACAGACATCTGTTTCAAAATGAGTTAAAAATAATTCATTCAAGCTGCTATGAAGCTGAATAATCTATTTGAAGGCTTAAAAAATGTAAAGGATATCCTATCCCATACTGTATTCCTAGTCTTACTCATTTTGATATAATGAAATCTAAGAATGATTGCAGTCTTGATTCCAGTGCATTTGGGCTTAAATAAAAAAAATGGAATCTGAATTTTTGGAGATGGTGGGGGTGCAAAAAATGCAGGTTTTTTTATTTGCTCATTTGGGGTTTTGTTTCTTGGAAGATTATTTTCTTTCTTAATAACTCCTTAAAAATGTAACAATATTCTTAAGGCTCAGATACTATCATAAGACTCTAGAGGTCCTTCATATCGTGGTTTCAGTTTCTATTTCTGATCTTTTTAATCTTGTCTGTACTACTTCTTAATACTTCTCATTCCTCTTATTCCCTCTAGCACTCCTGTGAGCCTGTATCTGCTTTCTAACTGCAATTCTTCATTTTTCTCCAAAACAGATTTTACTACTCTTTTTTAGATGTTCAATCTTCTAATCTTCCAGATAACTTGCCTAATACTCCACAGTTCTTAAATGATTTTATTTATATCTAATTATTAAACTGTTCAATGGAATTTCTTACATCTCCTGTCAGATTAAATATCAGATCACTGTCTTAATTTATTTCAGAGAAAATATAACAAGTGTCTCCAATAGCAGATAAGCTTGCTTTTTTTTTTCAGAATTATGATTGCTCTATTCTGTCAAAGTGCCAATATCCTCCTATTGTTATGTGGTCCCAACAATATTTTGAGATGATTCCAGCTGTGAGTTGGGTTTGAAAAATTAAAATCAATTCCTTAGATTTAAGAGATTAAAATGATCTGGATTCTATTTTTAACCGCTTATGATAAAATTTTGTTCAAGATGGGAGATGAGCACCGGAGATCTGTGCATTGGGTTGAAAATAACTCATTCACAATCTATGCTACTCTCTCTTGTAAATTCTCCCCTGGATGCACCCTCATCTATCCTGAGATGGTTCTTGATTGAGATTTCCAAAGAAACTGCAGCTTTGTATGTTGGTTCTGTAATACAGGAGTCTGCTGAGACTATCTTACACAACATTTCTATATCATGCCTACATTGAACAAACAAATAGGAATAGCTGGATAATATATGATCCCATTATCAGACTATGACCTCCAGCTGCTCCAAACAGCTGCTGATCTTTATTATCTGATTCTTTCCCTCACAGTTGTCACCCCACCTCCTGCTCCCACCACCTCATTGCACTACTGCTGTTTGCTATCTAGAAAGTTGTTGAATCTCCACCCTTTGTTTTGGCCACAGCTTGTACTAGTCAGAAATCAGAAATACTATGAATATTGTTGGAGCTGCCAAGGATAATTAAAATAAAATACAATAAAATAAAAAAAGAGTTTCTTTGTAGAATGATCTGTGTATATCTTAAACTTTTTAACTGAAAAGGAAATAGCAAAGCCCATTTTTTGGTTATTCAAACCAAAAAATACCTTTAACACCTGTTAGAATACATGGTTATAAGTTCTTCCATAGTTTCTATCCTAGTTTGGCCTTTATTTATAGCTCCATTCCAAGTAATAAACAGCACCCCCAACCTTAATTTTTGGAAGTCCTTCACCAGGGTCAGTTTCTCAGTTTCTTTCCTTACACTGCTCCATTCACACTGGTATGCCCCATACAGCCGGAGTTACCCACCACTGATTGTTTGATGATATGCTCCACTAATTCATTGGATGTTAAAGTTAGACTTACCAGACTTCTGATTCCTGAACACCTCCTTGTCCCCAACATTATACCTGACCTTTTATAATTTTCTAGAACCTTGGCAGACTCCAGGAGTTCCCAAAGATAATGGCTGGTGTCTCCCTAACCACTTCAGACAACTTTTGATTATTCTAAGGCAAACCTCTCCTGTTTTGAAAGTATATAGATTATTTTAGTAATCTTTAACCTGCTCTTTCCTTGCTTTGGTATGGTGCAAGGCAAACCATGATTTGAACTATAAATCTAAAAATAAGAGTGCTGTGATCTTTAGCATCCCTTAAGCATAAACAAGACATGAACATTATTTCACAAGTCCAGTTGTGTAAATAAAGCTTTCATGAAAGCACATCTATCCACAGCACATCTAAATGCTATCTATATTATGTATTATGTTATAGTTTTTTGCTAAGCTGTACATCTCCACACCTACATATCAACCTTTCCCTAGAATCCGGATTCAGAAAGTAACTTCCACTAGAAAAAAGAGCTTTTGGGTCATTGTATATACATTTTAAACCTATTTACTCTGCTTTCTAAGAGTAATGAAAAGGGGGAACTTATTCCTAGCTCCTCATCCTTATCTCCTCCTGCCTATTATCCTCATTGGATTCAGTTTGCTCCATAAACCCTGCCAAGCCAGAGATATGTTTTCATTGAAAGGAGTGTAAAATGAGAAAGGGAGAGAAAAAAAATGCATACAGGAAGGAGACCTAGAACAACAGAAAGGAAATAGTGGGCATGTCTGCACGTTCATTAATATGCTTTAGCTACCATGCTTTTAGTTTACTACTTCCTTAATAAAGGACCAGCTAAATATGCAGTACCTAAAGTTACTGTGCATTATCACCGGTGCACAGTTAATTAGTGACACTTACTGGGCATTAGCCTAATAATACTGAATAGCAGGATATTAGGATGGGTTGTGCTGTGATGCTCTACTGCACAGTGTTCTTAAGTCAATGTGCAATAAGTATCTCATGTAGACATGCCCACTAAAGCTCAGTCACAGGAGATACAACTTTCCTAGGGCTGTCCTAAGACTGGAACAAACTCCAATGTAAGCCAAGGACCCTGCCACATGCCGTTTTAACTGCAAGAGACATTTCTCTTGGATTACCTTCTTGAACTTATAAGAAAATCATAAGCCTGCACATCATAAGAAATAAAATGCTCCCTTACATTCACTCCTGTGTGTGAAAAGAAAACAAGAACACACACTGATACAGAAATAAAAGAGAGCATTAAATACGAAAGAGAAGATAGGAAAAAGTAGGTGAGGACAATATCTGGACAAAGGATGGGAAGTGATAGATAATGATATAGAACAACAAATCCATATAAAAATACTTGCATAAGAAGACAACAGAGAAATACTGTCAAAACACATTTGAATAGAAGTCAGTTAGAATAAACCACGTTGGTAAAATTTTGTTGCTGTTGTTAAATCAATATTTTCAGGGGTGTAAGGAGGATGCCTTCCCTTCCCCCAAATTGTCCACTTCAAATTTTACTTGCCTCTACTGCACAGATTAGTGATATATTGTTCATTTGTGTATTCAGAAAGACTCAGTCTCACAAACTGACATAGATATATGAAACCAAGGGAGTGTTATCTTCATCTGTTTTATGAAGCTTTGTCAATAGAAGTATTAGTTCCACATTTGTTTTTAAATGCATAACTAAGGTGTGCAGATCCTATCATTATGCTTTACCACTGCTTCTCTATCCCCAGCAGCACTTCATTAGCATTAGGAACATAGTCCTCGATTAATCCCTGTAATTTTTCAACAGTCATTCTGATGCATCCACTTGAGCACCATATTATCTTGATAATGCTGACATTTGCATGTCTTTGAAATACATCTTTTTAGGTTTATTGTCCATTTAATACACTGCATTTTTATTACCCTTTTTTATATTCATTCTTTAGGATTTTTTTCTCTCAACAACTAATTTTTCAATAACTCTTAAAGGTTAAAAGAAATCAGTAAGATGGAAGCAGCAGTACAAAGATAGTTTATATAAATATAGTTATCTGAATATATACTAAATAATAGAATGAAACATATAGGACAGTTATTATAATGATACTACAGAATTAAGATTTTTACATTTAATCAAAAGTTTTGCATCTGAATTACTTTCTAGCCTGCATTTTCTAATTATAACCATTGTACATTGTTAAAAAAAGAATAAAAACAGAAACAAAACATGTAACCAAAAAGTCTTTCACCATTTATATTCATTTGCTTGTATGCTTCTTCATCCATTTTGTTTATCAGTGGGTGCACCTACATGAGACGCTAAATATGCAGTAGAGTAATTTTACTGTGCATTAGCATATCGTGGCAAAAAGCCATGCTATTGCGCAGTACAACTCTTCTGCTGTGCATCTGCATCACTAAAAAGGCATGCAGTGGCGCTACTGAGCAGTAGTGTCAGTTACTGTGCATTCAGTTAGTACCTGTTATTACAGGTATTAACTTCATGTGTGGTACCTACGGTACATTAATGCATGCGTAAACATGACCAGTTGAATGCATCTTAAATCCTAGGACCTTAGAGGTTGGGGCTGTTTCTTATTTATGTTTTTGTTCTACTCAGAAAAATGTAGCACAATCCTAGTTGGCTCTTCCACCAGTTTTAAAGTCAACTAGATGAGTTTAATGGAAGCTCTTTCTAGTTGTTCAACCTTCAGAGGGATTATGATTCAAAGATTCATCTTTATTTTCCTGGTTGCCCTTTTCAGCAAAGAAAAGTATGTTATTGAAGTCCTTTGTGGGATAAATCATACTTCTTTCATCACACAGACTTGCGTCGCTATTAATATGAATCTCAGGCTTTCCCCATTGTCTGTACAACTGCAAGGATAGGAGAGGTAAATTTTAACCTCCACCCCCTCTTGTGGCTGCAGTGGAAAGCCAGTAAGACTGAATGGATGAGGGGGAATTTGTAAGTGTGTATTCCCCTACAGAATCTCCTAATTGCAAGATTGTCTTCGCCCTTAATTATTGTTCTGTTGTTATGGATATTTTATCCATCAGTTGTGAGGATTGTTACACAGCTTCATAGCAGGTAATAAATTGTACATAATGAGTTATTTATTTGGAAGCAATCTGTCCATATTAGGGCTTGAAAGTACATGTTTTGATACAAAAGCAGGACCTGTGCCACTTCAGAGAAATTGGAAAGCACCTTAGCTAATCTGTCCTCTACCTTTTGGTGAACATAGGCTTCTTCCCTGCAGAATACTTCCTCACATTTTGTCCTTGAGCTAATGTCAATTAGCTGACAGTGGCAGTAATACCTAGCTACTTCTTCAAGGCTGCCATCCTCTAGAGGGTTAGGCAGGATTTAAAACTTTGTTTAAAGGATTTATAACTGCATATGATTTTTAATGTGCTGGGGTTTTTTCTTTGCCTTATTATTGTGATGGCTTAGGTTTCTACAGATGCCTTTTTAGCCTCAGGAATCTTTTGGAAAGAGATGTTATACCTCCTCTATGGGTGATTTTTTCCTAGTTTAAATTTTAAAACAAAAATAAATTATTTATAAACTGGCAAGATGAATGAAACAATGTAATCATACGTAACATAGGCATTATTTTCTTTGTACAAGATGAACAGAAGGAAATATGAGAAACCTTAGCAAAACCATAAGAGGGATATTAGTGGGCCACTCTATTACTTATATTAGATGCATTCATACTACTGTAAGAAGTTTGGGGAATAAAAAAAAAAAACTGGAAGTCCTTGTGCATGCACGCACACACGCTCATGCAGTTAGGAACCACCTGGCTTAACTGATACTTTGTGGGAAAGTTCACACAACTGCAATACTAACATTGGATGGGCAATATCTTGTTCAGGAAATACACGCACGGAAAAAATGAGATGTGATGGTGCCTCCTATAAGTTATATAAACTTGTTTTGAGACCTGAATTAGGGTGGGAGGTAGATATCTTAAAAGTCAGTAACTTAAAACTGGAAAAGAGTAAAGGCAATGTCATAGTAGGTATCAGCTAGAGACTACTAGGGCACATCCTCACAAGCAAGCACGTGCATTTCCTTGTCACTGCTAGTTGTCCCCAGAGAATGCCCCTCTATGTGCTTTGTAGCACACAGAGAATTGCCCTGGATGGGGTAGGGGAGGCTGGGGCCAGCACCAGGCCTGGCCTCAGTACCTTTACCTGGGATTCTGGGGGCTTCTGAGAGCTGCAGCAGTGGCAATTCAGGCGTGGAGAGACAGGCGAGCAGCCAAAGCATGTCTCTGTCTGATCAGGCTCTGCTTTTGGGTGGCAAATACTGCAGTTATATGCACCGCCCTGCATTTTTGTCACATTTTTTTAAGATTTGGGGATTTCCTGGTAGCTAATTTTGGCTTCGCACTGCAATTTTGCAGTGCAGCAGTGTGCAGAACCTTTTCACATGCATGGTGTGCATGTTATGGTACCTTAAAAACTTCTGAGGTGCTGGAAAGTATATGCTCCTTTTCATCTGATGCACCATCATAATTATGCCTGTGCTTTCACAGAGGCTTTATTCCCGCAACTGGAATTGTGAACTAATGTTTATGTCTTGTTTAATGTTCATGCTTAAGGGATGTTAAGGTTTTACAGCACTTTTATATGTAGATTTAGCGCTCAAATCATGCTTTGCCTTGTACCACACACCCTAATAAAGATGGCTTCTGTTCTGAAGAGCTTAGAGAGACCAGTAATTCAAGAAAGCGCTAAAGCTTTAAACCTGTCAGCAAAGGAAACATCATGTAGGTATCAGCTGCCTACTATGAAACCAGGGAAAGAACAGGTTACAGATTACTGACATAATCTAGATATTTTCAAAACAGAAGAAATTTGCCTTAGAATAATCAAAAGTTGGCTGAATTGGTTATGAAGGCTTTGGCCATTTGACAGGATGAGACTTGCTGGCAGGAGCTGTGGCTGCAGGGGCAGCTGTCCCCACATCCTGGTTAGTGAAGGGGTCAGGGGGAGCTCTAACTGCTCTATGATAAGAAAACCAAAGGCAAACAGCAAAACATATAGGTATTTAGAATTCATTTTATTATGATGATAGAGACACTGGAAGGCATCCAAATTGCTTTAACATTGTAGATATATCAATAAAACATTGCCCAACTGATCTCTGTCTCTTTCTCACTCTCTATATAGTGGTCTTCTGTCTTAATTCTGGAGGAACATGGATTTGTGGGTATTTTATAGAGTGACTTTGGGATTTTTTTTATTAAGGATTTTTAAGTTTTGAAATAGGGAACTCCAGAATTCCTGCTAGGGAGGCAAGTGTCAAGACCCAGGCAGAGAAGCCTGCTCAGTAGTGGTGGATTTATGGTTAGTGGGCCCCAATGATCCAAGCAGGGTGCAGGGCCTCACCTCCTGTGCTGAGGGGGAATTAACTACAGGGAAGGGGCAGTGGCCAGAATCTCTCTGGAATGGCTGAAGAAGACTACAAACTTCAGGGTGGAAGGGAGGGGCACAAAAAAAACATGGGAGGATCGCTGGCAGCAGTATTGGCAGAGGGGGCCCCTGTCATTGGGGGTCCCATGCCTCTGCACAGTTTGTTTGACAGTAAATCTGCCACTGCTGCTCAGAGCTAGCACCCTGGACCCAGCTGGAGGTGGATAACCTCTTGTCCAAGCGGGGCCAGGAGGGCAGGCATTGACAATTCAAAGCAGGCCACCACACATGGAACATCTTCCAGGTGATAGTTGCCCAGATGGCCAGGCAGGAGGCACGCATGGCAGTAGTGCTGCACAAAGGCCAACTCTGCAGTTACAGCCCACTGGCAACTGGCCAAGAGGAGCAGATGCCTCTACTGGCTATGCAGTCTCCATCTGGGTCTGGCAGGTGCACAACAGGTCACAGCCAGGCAGCAGTCCCCACTGCCAGACCCCTGCAGTGGGTAGAGAGTGCAGGGAACTCTTAGGACTGCTGCAGCAGTCCAGTTGGCACAAGGGGTAGTGTCCCCAGGTACCAATCGGCTGGGCAGCAGAAGCTCCTGAGAGCAAATAGCCACAAGCTACTTGACAGGGCAGTTTTTTGTACTAATGGGGCCAGCACAGGTGCTTGTCGTAGGTTCTAGCTCTCCCTGGCTGTAGATCTAGGAGGAGCCAAGCGAAGTTATTTTGCCCCAAGTGGCACAATTTGCCCCACTCTGAAGTACATGTTCGGGCATGTGAGCTGAGCCAAAAAGCCTCAGCTCACATTTGCACCACCTCAATTTGAGCTCCTGCAAGCACATGTGTTCGCATGTGTGGATGTGCCCAGGAGGATTTGAAGTACTTTCAAAAGGGGAATGTTTCAAAAAGGCAGCATCTGGTATGTTGTAATTGTTACATAACTCCAACATTCCTTCATTCAGTGTTAAAGCAGGAGTGGGTTTGTAACATTTGAATTCTTCTCAGCTCATTCACATGTAACAATACTAGTATATCTGATTCAAACATTTGAATACTATTGGATTTTGAAACTGGTTGGCTATTGATGTCAAGAGCCTCATCAAAACAAAAGATCTTCCTCATTCAAGGTGTACTAGTGGCTAAGGAGAGTTGTTGAAAGTATCAGAACTGTAACTTGAAGGACCCATTCTTCAGTATGTACTTTCCATGATTTTAAGAGCATGCTTTATCATGAAATTTGGATATTGTAGAAACAAATATGATCCTCTTTCATTAGATAACAGCACTTTAATGACTGTATTATGACACTGAGGCATTTAAATTGAGTTATAAAAGCAAGTATTAGTTGTTTTTTATAATGGTGATAATAGCATAGAGAAACTAGAGAAACATAATAAAATATGCTGTACTAAAATGATACCAGTTTTTTTTCCAGTGGCAATGACCTTTTCTATACATCAAAGATGATGTACTTAAAGCACAAAAACAACAGATTGGGAGATTGTACTTATTTCTATTTCAGTGCTGTTTGCTACCCTAAATATGTAATCTAATATTCATCTATGAAGAAACCAAAATTAAGAAAGAAAATTCATCGACTTATACCAGCTTCACCTCACTTTGTTCCCTTCTCCCACAAGTATCTCTTTCCTAGACAAAAGGGAGTGCTCTAACGCACAGGAGTCTCTCTAGACCCTTACAGTTAATGTCTCATTAGAACCTTTCACAATAACAATGTCAACATTGCAAGGGATATATTCCCAGTTTCCCATTGGGACTGCACTTACTCTTAGCCCTTGAAATACCAAAAATGTTATACTTCAAAACTGTGATTTTTTTGTATGAATAGGCTTTTGTACGTCTAATTTTAGAAGGGCTTTATATTTATTAATATATCATTCTCCTCCACACAGAGCCCAGAAGATTTGGATTACTGAGGAAAGAAAATGCTATAAAAGCCTCTTTGTGGGTTTGCATCACCCTTCTCCATTTACAAATGTCCTTCCTCTCATACTGGCCTTTCCAGATTTCCTAGGGGAAAAAAATTCCAGGAAGAGCAGGTACAAATACATCAATCAGGTGCATTACCAAGGGCAGTGAGGGAGGCAAATGGGGCACAAAAATAGCAAAATTGGCTCGTCTGGATGCCATATTGCAGCCCAGCTGCAGTCATTGCCTGATACAATAATTGTTTGTTGTCAATGGTGGTGTCCCTGACAATACTTCCAAGGACAATGAGGGCTGCAGGAAGCCAAAGAACATCTGGCCAGATGCAAGATCTACAGCTGATATCTTTGTCATGATGGGCAGTCTCATGAACTTGTAGGAGAAATTCAGAGCATATTTTGTGAGGGGCCCTTTGTACATAATGAATGAATTTCCACACATTCTGTATACACATACATTATGAAGTTAACTTTCATATAACTATGAAAGTTATAATCATACTGAACATGCATTTGAGTGTGTGGTTCACACTATAAACATCTCCCTCTATCCTGGTCCTCAGCATTGTTTGTATGTGGACTATACACCAATTTCAGTCCTACACTTGGTAATGTGCAGGCTATACCTGTCTGGGGTCCCATGGACTTCAGAGATACTTTGTTACAGCAAAAGTCTATGTGCATGCTATGCACTACAGAAATAAAGGCCCTAGAATTCTATGGATATATAAGCAGACATGTCCAAAAAAGTAACTTGGAGGAATCAAAAAGATAAAGAATGGTACAAAATAAGTTTTATTTGACTTCCAAATAAAGGCAAAAAATTAAAAAAGTAACATATATTTGGTGTGGAGGCTATAAAGCAGAGCTCCTCAAAATACTCTCCTTGGGATTAATAAAATAAAGAGTAATAAATCCAGAAAAATATGCAAGTTTATATTATAAAGAAAATATTTTCTAAATAGCAGGTTATAGATATAAATGACAGGGAACTGGCTTGAGTTCAGCAGGAATAAAGAAGTGCTTTAAATCAGGGGTGCAAAGCATATGGGGCTCAAGCTGGATCTGGCCCATACAGCTGCTGTATCTGGCTTGCCAGGCTACCAATGGGCCATTAGAAGTTGTTATCTGGCTAGTGGGAAGTAGCCTGCTAGGGCCTTGGACTCCTGTGGGCATGGAAACTGGTAACAGGAAGGTGAGCGAGGGACGACACATCCCAAGTCACCCTCCAGCTGCTTTGCCCATTGCCACTGCTGTGGTCCATTTCTTGGCTGCTGGCTCTCTGCCCTGTGCTGGAACCTGAGTCAGAGTTGGAGCCATCATTGTGCTGGAGCTGAAGCTGCTGCCCCAGCACAAAATGCAGCAGTTGCAGTTGCTCCAGCTCCAATTCTATCATGAGCATGACAGCAGCTGGAGCCATCATTAGAGTGGTGACTGAACTGGATCTGACTGGAAAGAGCCCCACAGTCTGGATCTGGCCAGGGGCAGGAGGTAAGTTTGACACACTTGCTTTAAACAAAATATACTTGCTTAAAAATCAGAACCTTATTCTAATAGTTTGTCCTTTTATGCTCATATTTTCCTTTTTGGTGCACAGAAATCTATCAGTTAAGTGGCTTAGACCAATTCCACTCTACAGCAGGTTAACCTCAAGCCTCTAATGTATAATGTGGCAAACTCTAGAAACTCAAAGCTGCAGGCTATTCTGCCAAAGATGGAATCTTCACTGATATATATGAACAGATGTATGCTTAGATTGTACTGTTAAATATTTAAGACAGTTCTAATTGTACCTGAATTTGAAATATTCAATGCATAAGATCTCAGAGATACAGTGTTTCCTGCTTAGTACTGATAATTCTTTCTCTTTCATGTACTTTATCATTCAGTGTGTCTACATGAGACACTTTACTGCATAGTAGACTAATCTACTGCACAGTAAATTGTCACCATCTACGCATGCATAGCATTTACTGTGCAGTAAATTACCCTAGATGGGCCTATTGTGAAACAAAATTAGTCTATTGTCTGGCTGGCTATTACCTGCAAATACAGGTAGTATTTGCAGTAGATTTACTGTGCAGTAACTACTGTGCAGTATTACATGTGTAGACAGCATTGCTCCCGGTCAGTGCAGACAGCAGGGGGTACAGTTGGCTGCTTCCCAGCCCCAACTCTGATAAGCCAATTGGAGTGGGAGTTGGGCACCAGGCAGCTACCCAGGGCAGGCAACTGTGTCCCAGCCTCCACTCTGATCTTGGAGCATGGGGTTGGGCAGGAGGCAGCTGCCCAGAGCAGGGGTGTAGAGCTTGGAGACAGATGGCTCAGAAGTGGGACAGCTCTCCTTACCTGCTGCAGGGGAGCAGAGCAGGGCAGAAGTAGCACTGCACTGAACTGCTCCTTTCAGGAGCAAATTTGCTCTTGACAGGCACATGTGTATATATGCTCCCATGGATAGATTACTGTGCGGTATTTTACTGCACAGTAAACTTATAGCATATTAACAGCAAATGTAGGTGCACCCCATGTAGCCTAAAGTTAGAGATGCTTTCAATACTCCACATTTTTTTGTTATAATATTGTGGTCTATGGATGTTTTTAGCTTAGAATTTGTTTTAAACTCTACACAGCTCTTTGTCAGCTGCTTTTTGCTAGACATACCTCTCAGGAGCACAGAAGAGAATTATTTCAAAGGCAAACACATGCAAAAGAAATCTAATGAGCACTAAAAATGCTGCACATCGTTGTTTTTTACACTGTACTTTCTGCAGCATTTTATGAGTAAATACTGCAGAAACTATATTTAAAAGGGAGGACAACTCTTTCTTGAACTGAGCCCATTATGCAATGTGATCATTTTACAGAACAGTAAAGGGAAAGTTCTTAAGCACCACAGTAGGTTTTATTGTCAAGTATAATTTTTAAATGGGCATAATGCTCCCACCTGTTTCATTTTGTGTGATGTGTCAAGTTTTTTATGACACTAATTTTCTTACTCAATGGGGGAAAAATGGTTTTCAAATTGCAAAGTAAAGATTCAGGTTCACAGACAACCAAGCTATTGACTATATTTAGAGATTTAAAATATTCAAATACATATATTTGCAGCATTTATATATTTATATTTTAATGTGCAGTATAATCCCACATCTCAAGGTTAGTGAAATATTAAGTTTACAAAAAGAATATCTGCATAGTCCTTCAAAATAATTGTTTTGTTGGGTTTTTTTACAAACAAAAATTACCTTTCTGGAAATCTTCTTCAAGAATATTTCCTTTATGTATTTATAATCTTGGTTCTGTAAAGCTAGATTAGATCACTGGACAACTTTGAACATTTAACTAAATATGACTGAATGTGTCATACTCCAAACACCTGCTGGAAACAATGAAAGTACAGATGCATCTCCTTGAAAAAATAATAATAATTTTAAAATGTTTTCTATATCCAAGGAAACTACTTAGTGCATGTTTCTATTATTAAACAAAATAATTTTATGATTGTCATCGCTACAACAGTGAGTTGGTGCACTGAGTAGTATGATAGCATTTGTTGCATGTGGCTCATTCTCTATTAACTTTTCACAAGAGAATTACAATATAGTGCTTAACAGTGATAAATACACACACAAACACACACATATACACTACTTTATATATTGTTCAAGAATCTAAATGTGACTGAAATCAAATGTGAAGTCATGGCCATTTAGGGTATCTATATACAATTTATGACTTCTGACTGAAGTTATGAAATTAGTAACTCCAGCAGCCTCAGCATCTCATGTATTCAGCACCCTCATGCTTCAAAATGGTGAACAAGCTTGAGTTGAATATACGAGATGCTTAAGGCACTTTAACTAGAGTAGCTCTTGAGATCATGTGTAAAGACACCCGAAGTCCCTTGTTGCTGCTGGCACAAAGCCGTCTGTCTGCTCAGTTCTGACTTTTGCTGCTGCACAGATTCTTGCACCTGGCTGTTGCAGTGTAAACTCCCCAGGAAGCCATAATTCAAGCTCCCCCTCTAGGTGAGTATCTGGAGTTAAAGCCCTGCTCACTCACTCCAAGTTGCACTACTGTCTGGAGAATCTCAAAGACTCTGGCTGCTGTTGCCACAGTGCAGATATCCAGATCCATAGCTACTGCACCAGCTTCCTATACAGACTGCTGCTGTGCTATACTGGTACAAGTCAGCAACCAGGGATAATGCCCTATTCACCTCATCTTAATTACACTAGGCCTATATATTGTTGTCTTAGTATCACTTATTACAGAACTTAAATAAGGTTTGTTCAGCTCCTTACTGAGGTTAGTCCAAAGCTCAAAATAAGCCTGGAAATCCAAATTTACCTCCTCCTTCCTTTCTTACCCTCCTCCTTTCTTTAATTGAGATTTTTCTTCCAATTTCAGGTGGCTTCTTTCCAGGAGAACTGGGAAATATTCTGTTGTTATTTAGAATTTCCCATGAGAAAGCTACCAATAAAGCTGAGGGGAGGGGACGAAGGGGAGAATGTTTCAATACCATATTTTACTGAAAAAAAAATCATTCTGGATATAAATTCATTTTCCACATCATTCTTATTTACTGTTATTAAAACGATACCCACAAGGTCCAATATAAATTGTTGGCTGATAAACTATTTTAGGTGATTTACAGAAACACAGGCTGCATCTACATTAGATGCCAACTGAGCAGTAGCATCACGTGGCAGGAAGTGTGATGCAATACTATTGTGCAGTAGTCACGAGATACTCTGCAGTCAGCATCATGAAAGAACCATTCCTCAGCATGACAGCACAGTAACTCTGGTTACTGTGCAGTCATTTAACACTTGTTTATACAAGTACTGAATGACTGTGTAGTAACAACTGTTCAGACAGCGTCTTATGTAGACCTGGCCACAGAGACTGAGATACTGTACTAAGTATATTATGACCGTATCTGTTATAGGAGAACATGGTAATAAAACAGTGTTTAGCTGAAGTTGGCCAACCTATAGTGCTCAGAGACTGGTGTAAAATAGGGCTGTTGTTTATCGACCCTTTTCTCAATGTTTGGGAGGGGTATCATACATGATACAGGAAATTGCAGCAAAAGAAGGGACAGTTATTTTGTTAAGGTAACTGAATTAAAGCTATAACAGAACAGATGTTCACGACACTTAAAGCACTTTAAAAATGGCAGATCCTGCTCTAAGATAACCATTGATGGAATAAACTAGACTTAAGCACTTTAGATTAGAGAGCTTTTTGAACATCTGTACTATTTCCATTGTGCTGCACCATAGGTTGCATTCTGGGAGAAAAGGGAGCCCCCTGCTGCACAGATCCAGCTCAGCCCACCCTGAGACCCTAGCCAGCAAGCTGGGGGGAGGAGGGCATTACTTTCCCCCTCTGGCCCCAGTTCCTGGTGCAGCAAAAAGCCTGGTCAGGCAGCCCTGGACTGCAGCTCCTAGCTGCAGCTGTCAAGAGGCTGGGGCAGAAGGAGGAAGGGGCTGCCATGCCACATGGACTCAGCCCACCCTTTCCAGAGACCCAAGCCAGCAAGCTGTGGGGGGGCTAGTGGTGGGTGGGCTCTATTCCTCCCCTTCCCTTCCCACCAGCTGCTGACAAGCTGGTGGGGAGGCGTGTGGAGGCTGGGGACAGAGGTGGCTCCAGCAGATTCCTAGGAGGCATGCAGGAAGGCCCACCACCTGCTGGCCTTGGCCACTATAGGAAGGCACTGAGACCCCCAACTGAACAACAAATGTCTGCTTGGTTCATTCCTATCGTAACTTATAGCACTTTCAGTAAAGTGCAATAGTTAGAGCACTTCCACCAGGGGCTTTTTGAACATCTGTACTTAGCCAGCAGCTACCTGTGATCCTGAGCAAGTTGCTTAATCCAAAATGTAAGCAGTTGGCCACATATTGGGTGTTTTTCATTTTATATGTTAGTGTTTTGAGACACTTGGAGTTTGATGTACTGGATTGATGGGAACTCAAAATTGCAAGTGAAGGTCATGCACTTCAAATATAATTTTTAAGTTAGTAAATAATGTTAAATATACTGGGGGGGAAAAAGGATCTAAAATTAGTGGGAATTTTCCATGATTTTGGTTTTCTCTTTGCCTCAGTTCTCAGCTGTATAGTAATGCTAATATCACCACCTACTCTCACAGCAGCATGATGAAAATAATGTTATTAATGTTTTTGAAAGACTTAGAGATTCTTTGGTGATAACAGTGCACAAATATCCAAAAGAGGTTAATCATTTTACACTTAATGCAGGGTTTGGATAGTCTGCCTTAAATGACAGCTGAGCCATACGTTGATTGTGGAGGACAAATAGAAGTGGTCATTCACCAGCTGAGGCAGTTACTAATCAAAAGCTTAATTCTGACTTGAAGCTTGAATAATCATCTAACCTTCTCAGGGCACAAGACAGGTGCCTCTCTGATATGTGCTTCAGTATAGCAGAAAGTGAATAAACTAGAGTGTGAAAATCCAAATGTTCCCTTTTTCAGTAGCTTGTCAGATATTTGCTGCAAAGCTCTGAATTTCTTCAAAGTCTGAAGAAAGCAATAACAGCACTGAGAAAGGGAGACTTGTGACGTCAGTCCTGAAAACCAGGACAAAGAAATGTAGTTAGCTGTATTAGCCCAAAGAGTTAGTATCAGATGAAGTGAGGTCCAGCTCACAAAAGCATGTGTTATATGTTTATCTCTAGTTGAGTTAGTCTCTAAGGAGAAAATCTATCCTGCCTTCTACCGAAGGACAAAGACAATTTGGGAAACAAACATTACCAGAGTCATTTACCTGTTTATCTGACAAATCCATTTCCTTTTCTCTACCTTGAAGAAGTTTGTCTATGTTCAACTTTCTACAGGAGAGTTAGGATCTTTCTTCAGGAGCTATGCTAAAGTTAAACCCAGCGTTCAATATATTCCTCTCTTCCAAACAGAGGGATAAAAAGGCACAAGGGGTCAAGAAGACAAAGCATTTGGACATCTCTGACTTTAAGATCTCTCTTACTCCTTCATTCTACACAAAGGTAGTTAGCCATGTTAGCCAAAAACAGGCAGAAGGCAAGAGAGCAAGGTGAATCTTACACCCCTCTGAACAAGTTAATCTTTAAAGTACTAGCCTACCTTTCCTTCTGTCTCCTTTCCACAGAAAGGAAAGATCAGAAACCTGAAATTGCATCTTAAAGGCTGAAGCCAAACAACTATTTACAGTGCTGCCTCTCTTCATAAGGGCAATGAACTACTTACTGTGCAGTAGTTTGTTGGTACCAGGCAGTAGTGGCAGCGTTACAGTTCATGCCTGCTGACACTGTCACCATAGGTCATCACTACGGCGATGTAGCGTCTCATGTAGATGCACCTTGTATTCAGTAAAATACAGTCTACAATTGCAATCAGAGCTCATCTTACCTGTACCACTTGACTACATCACACCCTTTTTTAAAAAGAAAAGATTTCTTTCTACAGTCCAATCACTTCCAGCAGCTCCCTTGCTGTTTCTTATATGCACTCTAGACTGGGTTGTTTGCAAGCTAATGAGCCCCAGCTGACTCTTAGCTGTGTTCATTAACTTTTCTTTTCCCAGCATAGAACTCAGGCAGTATCTGTTGCAGGCCAAACACCCACCTATCACTGGCCAATGTGGGATAGCAAATCCTGCCCAAACCCTACTGTGATAAACCCTATTGGTTTTTTTGCACCAGCTATTTCAGTGTTTGTTGCATTTAAGCATGATCTGCCCAAATAAATATTAGAGGGGAAAGATATTACCTCCATTTTCTGTTTTGATCTAAAAGTCACCTCAGTTCATACAACACAGCTTAAACCACTTTCTTCAACACTCTAAAGCAGCGGTTCCCAACCTTGGGTCACAACCCAAATGAAGGTCACAAGGGCAATGCCAGGGGCACCGCGCCCAAAGGACAAGCCATGCCTTGTGCCAGGAGCTCCCCCATCTCTGTCCTCAGACCATCACCACACTCCACTCCCAGCAGTGGGTCACGGGAAAAAAAAGGTGGGAGCCACTGCTCCAGAGTAATCTATTTGATTGTCTAGTTTCCCCATTTATTAAGATCATCACATTTTTTATCCTCACTTGTGAAGTTAACCAAATACAGGGTATTTACAATAACATTTTATATCACTGATTAAACATTTCTCCCCACCAGGTGAGAAAAGGTGACTTGATAAATTATGTTACGCTGTACTGTTGCATATACAACACTTCTCCTGATATCAAGACACTCAGTAGCTTTTCAGGATTCCGTCATCCATCAAAAACGTGATTCTTACCTAGTTGTCTTTTAATTTCCATCTAGGAAGAAAGCCTTCTTTCAACATGCATTGATGTAAGGGTTAAGAGCCAAACTCTTCCCTGGCTTGTACAGCAACAGCCAGTGCCTGGTGATCTCTACTATACTATCCATTCAGCTACTGCAGAATTCTTCACAAGCTGTGCAGCATACTTTCCTGTGCCTTGTAGACTGAACAGAGTACTCCCAACTGCTGCCTGGTAATCCAGCTACCCACTAAGAGCCCATACATTGGCTGATAAAGAATGATGGCTAAATGTGTCCTGAATGGTTCTTTTGAGGCCTTAAGGTAGGACTTCATTGCATCCAAGATTTTATGTCACATTATTCAACCAGATATTCTTGTGCTCTCTTGAGCTCTGTGGAAAGATTCACCCCTACTGCTTGGGTGAAACTCCTAGTTAGTAGTGTAACTGAGGGAGGGCAACCGGAGTAAAAACTCCAAGCATCAACCAGAGGTAGGAGGATAGAGGCATGTGAAAAATAGTTGTTGCGACAGCTGTCCTACTATGTTTCTGCTCCTACATCTCTTCTTGCACCAGTGGACAGATTTATCCTAAAAAACAAATACTAAATTAGAATTAACATACTGGAACTTGGGATACCTTTCACATCTACATTTTCTTTCCTAATTGAAAAATACATTTTTTTTGCATGTCTCAGTGGAAGTGCTACTTAGGAATATAAAATATTGAGCCTTTTGCCTTTGAATGAATTTTATTCCCAAAGTTTTGATATGCAGTAGTGTACAATTTTTAGTTTAGTTCTGTGTCAGCCATGGGACTCAATAGTTCTGATAAAAAAATTAAAAAGGTGACTAAAAGTTGTAACTTGTGGTAATGAGAAAAAAAATTGTTTCTTTAATCTTCTGACAATACAGACAATAGCATTTATCACCATTCTATTTTTCTAAGGTTTTCTCTTTGCCAGAAAAAATGGGATATCACTATGAGTGCATCTACAGATTGTCCTATGGCAACATTGTTACTGTGCTGTGCTGCAAAGACAGACACTGTAACCTATCTGTGTATAATCTGACAAAGATACCACTCTAGAGTTTGCCTTAAAAAAAGGCTATATTTGATCTGCCAAATAGGCATCAGTCAAGCTAGATGACACTGCTGAAAAAGACATGCACAGCAAACTATAACTCTATTCTGACACTTGTCAAACACAAGCTACAGCTGGCCCTAATATTTGTGTTTACTGATCAGGGAAGGGGATGGGGGAAGAGGGGAGAGAAAACCACACACATTCATATTAGCAAATAAGAAAAAAAAAACGCTTTGATATATGTACGTGGTAAACTGATTCCTCGCTCCATCAAAATGATAAAGAACTCCTGTACCACAATAATGTTTATGAAATGAATGTTATTTTCTAGTCATCTTTTGTCAGCACATAGGTGAATGGGTTTGCAATATCATTGGATTATCACGGAGTGTTCTTCATTTAAAGTTGAAAGATAGTTGCAGTTTATTGGACAAACTTGATTTTGCACATTGTCAATTATAGTAATATATTCTGTTTTGCTGCAGTCCAGCTCAATTCTAGAGCCAATGAAAATTAAAGAAGACTATGCCTCAACATCTCCAGATACAGTAAAAATACCCATTCTGGGAAATGCAATTCTGCTCTCATCTTTGCACAACCCCACCAGAAAAATTCAAAATATGCATTGACTTGGAGTAAAAAACATGCCTACAACATTTTCAGGTACACTATTTTATCCCTGGAGTAAAGGAATATTTCTGACATGGTCATGTTGGTGATGGCAGAATTTGGCCCTTTGGAATAATACTAAAATACTTACTGAAACACATGCTGGCGTAGATTGCTTAGGAATATATGTATATTTTTCCATATGTATAATATATTATGACTTCTAGAATTCTCATACTTCAAATAAAACGCAAATTTAAAAATGATGCAACTTTTTTTTCTTCTAGGGGACCTTCCCCCACCCTGCAGTGAATGCTTTAGTGTCTTCCAGTCTTCCCACTCTCCCTTCATCTCTCCTCCTGAAGCAACAGACATTGGCCACAGCCAAAGGAGCTGTGACTGAGGTACCTTTGAGCTACTTCTAGTGCTTAGAAGACAAAGTCCTTCTCAAGGTCAAACTGATCACTAAATGGGGTCTATTGTAAATGTTCTCTCTAATATTGTGCCATTTTGACAAACATTGTCCTCTCCTTAGAATCATCTGAGGATATATATTAATTGTTTACTTAACCCATTGTGTCTTCTGTTCTTTACCCATGGCATGTAAAACACTGATTTTCGTTATGTTTTCATAAGGTGCTTTGTGACTGCGGTGCATGAAGGATCAAACTAGACAATTTTTTGGACTCTTGGGATAAATGATGGCCTTCAGATGTGAGAGACTGGACTCAATGGTCCAGGAAGACCCTTCCAGTCTTAGGTTCCTATTCTGAATTGCAGATTAGAATGAAAAATATAGGGTTACAGGTCTTAACTATTTTCAGAAGTGACCAGTATTTTAGAAAATGAAATATACATTTCTTACGGAGTTAAATTTACTATATGGTTTCTTTATTAATCAGCCTCTGACAAACTACAGAGATGCTTTTCCATTCCTTTCCTGCCCAACAGTGGAAGAATTAAAATTAAATGCTCATACAATATATACACATACCATTTAAGACATCAGATCTAACCTTCTCTTTTAAACTGCAGTCTATTCCCCTGCCCATACACAGATACATGCTGCTGCTGTAGCATCCAAATGTTCCAGTCCTAGTACCCAGAAAACAATCTAAATCCAAAGCTTTGTTTAATTTATTTTATTGTTAAAATGAAGATCCACATTATGGTTTTAAGCCACATAGAACAGTGATCAGCAATCTATGGCCCAGAGGCTGGACCTGCCCTGCAAAGCCATTATATCCAGCTGTGGGACACAGAGGCTTGTTTGGCATTGGAGGTGCAGGCAGAGAGGCTTCACCCATACTACACTGCAGTTGGGTGGCTTCCTTAGGGCTAACTGACTTCCATAGGTTTTTCATCTCTTTGGGGTATCTGACTCACAAACGTTGATCAGGGAGGCGGTGCATTAGGACGGGTGTACCTAACCCCATTCTCACCTTCACTTGCCTAACCTTGGCATGATAGCTATCCCATCTCACTGCCCTTGGTTGAACACTGCTCCGGCTCTAATAACACTCATGACTCTAGGCAGCTATGCATGTGTTTGCATGACCAACTCTATGATAGAAAAGTATACTCTCTCTTTATGGAGTCTAACCACCACACAAGTTGGTGGCATACCGAGGAAGATAAAATACAGCATACAAATCCTGTAGTGGTTCTGTGTATTTTCTGTGCTTACACAGGGTCTAAGAGTTTATTTCTCCTTCCTGTACTTCTACTATTTAACTGCATACAAACCCTGGAACATCAATATACTTGGGCTCTACAGACTACTCCTAACAGACTGCTCCTATTCTCTTTCCCTCTTGAGCCTAAAGGTAGCCACAATAATGGGAGCTTTCAGCATGACAGTACTGTTAACATACCAAGCAGCCACAAACTGCTCCCCAGTGCCTGGCTGTTTATCACTGGCTGCTGCATGTGAAATGGCTGACTTAATGAGGCAATACAGAGTAGCTGATGTTGGCAGCTCCCTTGGTATGGACAATTAGAGGTGCAATTATTGGCACAAATCATTTGTGCCCCAGAGGCCATTTGCATGCTGGTGCCCTGCTTTGATGAGTTGATGGCATAGACCTTTCCACAGCTATCTCATCAAACAACTTGAAAATTTTAAATTTGGATGTGCCAAGGTCCATTTTGTGTCTTTTTTTTACACTGCACCATGAATGTAAAGTCTACTCATACAAATATCCCGAGTTTGGACTCATTCTTTTAAATGTAGCCCATACTATTTAAATATTATAATTTATACTATTTTTCCTAAAAGTGGCTTTTCACTGAAGTCTGCTGAAGATTCTTGGTGACACAGAAAAAAATTAAATGAAAATCTTTTCTATATAAAGATAAAATATGTCATTTTTCAGTTTTTGTTATTGCCATCACAAAATGTCATTTATAAATGACATAGTAATTGCAAAATCATGATCTGGAAGAAAATCTCCTGTTAAACCAAGGGAATTATTTGCTTCCTTCAGTAGAACATTCTTAGGTCTTTGGCATGTGAAAAAAAAAAAGATTCATATACTCAACAAAGATTTCTAATGTATTGTCATACATTGAATTTCAAATCTCCTCACGAATGAAGAGCATTGTCTTTTCCACATCTTTTAAAATTCAAGGGCAGATAATATCATTAAAAGAGCAGAAAATCTATTTTGTACAAATGGGATGCATGTCATAAAACAAAATAAAAATCTCTTTGTAAAGGAATTATGTGATGCAGGCACTGACGGTCAAAGGACATGACGACATTCAACTTTTAGGTGCCTGGCCTAGGAGTGGAATCCAGAACCCTGTGATTGGGAGCTTATACAGTCAAAGGTAGAATGTAGGTATCTCAAAATTTGATTCAAAACAAACAGAAAGCTGAGCACACTGCCATCTAAACACAGAATATTTTAAATGCAAGAGTTACACAAATAGGAAATGCTCAGGAAAGGTGGCGATTTTTCATTTCACATTTCAGATACTTTACTCAGGGCTTCACAGAAGTCCCTGTCCGAATAGAGTAGAACTACAGTTCTGAACCCTCTATCCTGAGGGTAATCAGCTGTGCTATGCTATGAGTGGGACTCATACTGCAGTCAAAGAAGTCACAGTTGGATAAAATACAGCACTGGTCTCAGAAACCACACCTGGAATGCAGGATTATCTCCTCAGGTGAGTACCCTAACCACTTGGCTATATGCTCCTTCTTGTGCAGTCTTTCTGGTCCCATGAATTTGCATTCTTTTTTGCACAGTGATGCAGCTTAAACAGAGAGGGTTGGAAAATGCTTCCAGACAGAATAATTGATGGCCTGGTGCTTGAAACACTCTCCAGAGAAGTAGCAACAGAACCTGGGTGTTCCAACTCTCGAGCAAATGCTCTTAACAACTATATCATTATATAAAGGGGGACAATAACTTCCTCCTTCTAAAAGAAAGTGGATGTTGTAACTGCACTTTGTGGGAAGTCTAGCCGTGAAAGTGTGTGTTATGTATGCTTGCAGAATACCTCCCAGATCAAGCCACTTAGGGGAGTAGGCACAGGAACATCTAGGACAGAATCCTAGTTCCCTGTATGTGCTCATATGGCACTTGACAGGTATACAGCTTGTTAATTTTAGCATTTACATATAGCTTGCAATCCTTTTTCACATGGCTATGGGCTGTAAGCTGTACTTTGGCAGGGCGGGTAAGGTACATAGCCCTATACGTGTGTACCCAAGCAAAAGTCCTAAAACTGAAGCTGGGCAAAAAACATAGGAAAAGGAGGAGGTGCCCCTTGTGTTTCAGCTGAGTAATAAACTAATGGCTACACCTAGGTAGTGTGAAAGCATGTTTCTTTGCCCCATCTCACCAAGCAAAGGTGTGTATCTCTCCAATTTTCCAGCATAATGCTTTACTGGGTTATAGGTTAGATGTTATCCAGTCCCCTCTTTTTTGCATACATCTTACATATGAATATAATCAAAGTATGTTTTCACCAATATTTCACTTAAGTGACTACTGTAATTCTGCATATTATTGTTCTATATAATGTGAAATTAATCTCCTTGACAGTTTATGTTTTAAGCTCATAGATAGTTTATATTCAGGCATCTCATTTCAGGGCTGTTTCTTCTTCTGTAAATTCAAAACACAATTCAATTGGGAATTTAGTGTTTTAAATAGTGATAAAGCCTAGAAGGTTTATCATAATTGGAAAGAAAGCATTTTAGGATTGTTTTTCTCCAGTAATGGACTCTGTATAGATTCAATGCTTACAAATTTAACATAAAATATTATTGCATATAGTTGACCATTTCCAAAATGTGACTGAAATACTGTACCTATAATTTATTTCTTAAGGTATCATTTTTAATTGTGATAGAACTGAGCCCATTTGCATATATCATTACATTTCAAGTTTTCATGCACATGTTAGCCAAATGGGCAGAAAGTTCAGTACATTTTCTGAGAGGCTTGTTGACATGAGAAGTTTTTCATGAGATGTTCTGCCTCAACTATCATCAGTTCAATGATGTAAACAGAGACTGATTAAGCCTGCACTCCTTTCAGGTTGAAATGACTTACTGAAAAAAATCTCACAGCTGGAATTCTTCCCCAAAACTAAAATAGATGACAAAGTAAGAGACCAATCTTCCATAGATACTTAATGAAGACAGGCTTCAAGGGTTATTCTGTACCAGAGATAACTTCACACCCCAGGACAAGACAAAAACAGCAGATTTTTGCAGTCAGAGACTGCAATCACAGCAGAATAAAGAAAATAACAAAAACATATTGTTTGTTAAATCACTTACACTGGTTTTCCTTTGGATTCACAAGTCAAAATTATAGTTTGTCCTTCTTCAGGCCATGAATTGGAAGATATGATTTTAACAGAAGGTGTATCTAGAAAAAAAATGAGATCAATTTGTTGAAAGTACACTAAAATGCTTTATTATCAAAGTGTATGTTCTGTTCTATTTACAAAACATCACACCAGATTCAATTTACAGTTGAAGGTGCATTTATTTGAAGCCTTGAGCTGTTTTCAGTATCCCTAAAATGCCACTGAAATCACCCATGGAACTTGAATAGTAAATTTTAATATGCCTAGAAAACACACATATTGCAACAAAAAATAACCAGGTTTGCTGTGTTGAACACAGATACACTGTATTAATGATCCAAGTGCTGATATGTAAGCATGGGATAAAAAATAAAGTATCATGGCAGAATAGCAAGTAATTTAAAACAATGGCTTCTCATATTTATAAATATATACGACCACACCTATTAGAAGATTGACTGCATTAATGTACATTTAAAAAAGAGCACTTCAATTGTTGCAGGAGCCTCAAACCCATAATAAGAAACTTACAATTATCCAGTATGTTTATGAAATGCAATAATATGGCCTCTAAAACAGAATCTTGATTTTCAGAAAATTTAGTAAACCATCCTGTTTGAAACATCTGGATAAATTACTACATAAAAATCTATAAATCTGTCTGAAAAAACCCCAAATGCTGTTCTGTATATTTAATAACATTCTCATTATTGTTGCAATGAGGTATCTAACATAAAAATGGGCATTTGGATAGAATATGACATTTGATAAAGGATCATTCAGTTTTAAAAAATTTAAACATATTTAAATGTAATTAAAAGATTCCCAGCTAATTTAAAAGCAACACAGAGAGAGAGAGAGAGAGAGAGAGAGAGAGAGAGAGAGAGAGAGAATACTTCTTTTCAGGATGAATTCTTTTTATATAGTAAGGAAAATTCTTTTTACACTGAGGAAAATTTTCAGACCTAATAAGCAAATACAATCTGTGTTATCTTTAATATATTTTTCTTGTTACAAGGTACATTTGCTAGTCATAAAAATGCTTATCCTCATACTAGAGTGTGCTCGGGACCCCTGCATGACTGGCAGTAAAATGACAATGTGAAAAGCGACATCACAGTTATGATGGTGATAACAAAATATGAAATACAGAACATTGCAAAATCAAATGCAAAATGTGCTGGGACGATCACACCTCCCAGTGCAAATAGCAAAGAGATGTAAATATCGTGTTTTCTTGCAAACAAGATGCCCATAAATAAAACAGAACCTTGCTTTTAGAAGGCAGACTATAGAAAAAAGATTTTTTTCCAGAGTCACACTGACTGTGTGATGAAACAAGTTCTCCTGGGAAGACAGAGTATTCAGAAAGTGTAGTACCAGGAAGTTCCTGGGCCAAGACCTTTGCAAGGGCAGTAGTATAACCATTAGTTCTTAACTCTAGGTGGTTCTTTATATAAGTTCCTATAGAAAAAGTGCTATTGCCACATCACAAGCCTCATAATGTACTAGCAACATCTTGCTGCTTCAGGAATAAGCTACAGTGTTCAGCCAATAGCTCTGGTTGTGAGAAGGTTAATACAGGACTTCGCAACCTTGGCAGCCACATTAATACCTGCATGACATTTAGTGCATCTTTGCTTGTTTCTTTTTCAGGAAAGAAAACAACTTCCTACTAAAAGTACACAGAAACATTTTTTGGGGGGGGGTGCTGATTTTGAGGAGGTACGTGTATGTTGTATGTGAAAAAATATGGTAGTTATATGCCTGAATAAATTTGTTTCTTTAGGACATCATTCTGTTGCAAATTTGATCTTGATTACTAATAAAGCATTTAAGCACTTGTTTAGTTGTTAGCTTATGCTTAAGTAGTACTGATTTCAATGAGACTTAAGCACAAGCTTAAGTACCCTGCTAAACTAGGTCCCTTGGGTACTTCTGTGAATTCAATGGTACTATGCAGATGCATAAGTATCACTCATCCAAATATGGATTAGGTCAGAGAGATAGATAAATATCAGAAAAGAATAAATAGGGAGACTGAAAGCATTGGAACAATTTGGATTTTGTTTTTGCAGCTCAAATAGTGTGGTGCTAGCTTTATTTTTAAATCACTTAATGTTTATGGGCCTGGCAGAAGACCTGGGTAATCAGAAGGAATTTGACAGAGAGAGATGAAAACTAGTTTAATGGGACTAACATGTCATTCTGAATGGAATCTTTGAAGGAGGAGTCGGAAAAAAAAAATTACAGTTTGGTATCACTGCTTTTATAAGAAGTTGCTGCAAATGACCCAAATAAAGAGGGTAGAGGGCTTTCACCTATATTATTTTGTCCTTGCATAGAGCAATAGTCCTTCCATTGATCCAATTTTGATGCAATTCCTAGTTTTGAGAGGGGGGGTTGCTCCCAATGCTACATGTATAGCCAAACACAGCAGCTGACTAATAAAAATTATTAATGGAGGTAAGGTCAGTTACCTCTGAACATCATACTTCAAAGTTTTCAACACAACTAAGGGTGTGCAAACAGGTCCTATTTGATTCAGATTTGGAGTATGCCTGAATCAGGGACAGTGATTCGATTTGTTGATTCGGATCACAGTCCTTGGCCTAATCTGAAGATTCAATGATGATTTGGAGAATCAGTGATTTGGACATATACACAGCTTTAAAAGTTTTTCCTACATGCTTTGAGGTAGCAGGCATGGCTTGTGATCGCTGCGATGCTGGGGTGCATAGAGCATCCCACAGGAGTGGGGGGGGGGGTCCTCCACATGCTCAGCAGTTAACCAGTACTTCTGGTCCACTTCTGGGTCTTCCAGGGAGCACACGAGGGGCTCTCTGCTCCCCCAGGTCAGCGATCAGCTGCAGGGGGACCCCAGGTGACCCCCGACCCAGCAGTCACCAGTCACCGAGCTAGGGAGGGGAGTCACTCAATGCACCCCAGGATCACAGCAGCCACGAGCCCCTGCTACTTAGAAGTATGCAGAAGAAAATATTTAAAGCTGTCTCTATGTCTGAATCTCTGAATCTTTCCGAATCTCTCTGAATCAATTTGGAGAGTTCTGATTTGATTCAGAGAGATTAAAGGGTTCTCTGATTCAATTCAGATTTGGAGAGTCAGCCACCAAATAGGGCCAAATCTCTGCTGAACTGAATCAGACACCGAAGCTTAGCACAACCCTAATATTTACTGGATATATATCAATCATATATAAAATAAATCTGATAATGGAAGAATAAAAATACATAATTAATTCTTCAAGTTTGCTTCAATATAGAATGCAGTTACCAGCTGCATACATGCTAACGAAGACAATACTGACAACTGATGAAACATTAGCAACTCGTACACACTGAAGAGGGAAAAACAGGCCGGTTGTCAATATGTCCTTCATCGTCTTTCTCTGAGTATTTTGGTAATGGGTTAATAAGGTTGCAAGTAAATCTAAGATATATTATCCTCCTCAAAGACTGAAACATCACTGCAGTTGAAAACCAGGGAAAATAGATAATAGGAAGTTAAAGCACTCTTTTAAAGTTTGACATGATTTTGTTCCTTGTGTAACTACACTTGATCTCTGAAAAGCAAAGGAAGAAAGTTGAATCTTAGAAAACATTAATAAATATATTTTTTCACACTTGGAACAGTTGTACTGTTTGAAATTTAGGCTCTAACAGGTATCAGTTATAAGCTTATAAAAGCCATACAGATTAATGTTAGAAAATTTAGCTAGCCATTTTCTTTAGTGTGGCATAAAAATCTGAGAATTAAGTTCACAGAACTTGTAAAGCATTAGATTTGGATTTCATTGCAGTTTGAACTGTGACAGATGTAAGTTTAAAGCCTTATGTTGATTGCATTCCCCACTTCATCTTTTTCAGTACAAGCACTAGGTTTAAATCTAGCTTTCAGGAAGCGAGGAATACAAGTCTATTTTATATAGGAAATCTATTTAGAATCAAACTATGAATTTTCAATATATCAGGAAACACAGTGCTTGAAGACTTAATCTCCCCACCCCCCAACAGTGCTTTTAATTAAACTCTCATGCTGAGCCCCATGCATGCCCAGGAGAGGCAGAGCGTTACTTCAACCTGGCTTGCTCAATGTCTGTAAAGACAGGGTGCTTTAGTGGGACTTTTTTGGTGCTTTTTATCTAATAGCTGAATTAGCTTTAGCTAAAAGTGCCAAAAAACCCTGCTGAAGCACCCAATCTTTACAGGTGCTGCAGAGCTGGGTTGAAGTAACGTGCTGCTTCTTTTAGTAAAGCATAGATTTTTTTGCTTGTTTTTAAACATCTGCAAGCAGCTACATATCTTTTTTTTAATCCGGAGTTTTACGCTGCTAAAGGAAAAGAGAAAAAAACAAAATCAGGACTCATGTCTCTTAATATCTCTAAAACTTTTTTGTTCCTTGATGGCATCTGTGGAAAGTTTACTGAATGCATTGTTTACTATCTGTCATGGTAATACAATAAATAGGCTGATGATGATCAATGACATGAATCTACTTAAATTAAGAATGGCCACAACATTAAACTGACATTCTTCTCCTTCAAGAATAGGTTATGTACAGGTGTTACATTTAGATTGACTAGAGTTAGCTTGGTCTAAATGCTCAATTAGGAAGGCATTCAGAAGCCTTAAATACTCCTCAGAATGGTTTACCTGATCTAAATTAGCGTACCTTAGGAACTCTTTCCTACATTTCCCTGATGTAAGAAAGAATTCAACTGATCTTGTGATCCCCTGAATGCATTTACAGCACAGCCCCAGGGGTAGCAAGGCCCAGCTACTTGCCCCAGATCTGGGGCTGTGCTATTCCCACCCCCAACCTTGACTAGGGTTTTTTTGGCCCCCTCCCCACCATTAGATAGACCTCTCCCATGAACTCACCAGAACCCTCCACAAACCTATCAGTCACCACCCCCACCCCTGCCCAACAGCCCCTCCTCCAGCCCGAGTTACTTACACTGGGCTCCCCAGGCTGCTCCCAGCAGCAGCAAATGAGCTCTATATGCCACTCCTGGTATTTGCACATGTTGGCGGCATGTTATGCAGTAATTCCAACCTCTGTAGCAAATTTGGCGGCATAATGCACCTTAAATGACTTGCGGCACAGCAAACTAATAGTCCTCCAAAGAGTTTTAATTTGCTGCACTACAGCTACAGAGCAAAGCACTGGGCTCTGTGTGGCTCAAGAGCTCTTCAGGAAGCCTTTGCAGGCAACCTGGCAGCAGCCCAGGAAGGCAGGATCTGCCGAAGAAAAAAGAAAGCAGTAAGCCTGATCTTTTTTCCCCACCTGGAGCTTGCCTGTGTGCCTGAGCTACATGGGGGCATGGTGCTTCCCTCTGTGGCTACAGTGCCCCCTGGGACCACCCAACGTGGGTGTCTGCAGGTGGGTGCCACTGTGAGGGTGGGGGAGGAGCGCCATGGAGGAAAGCATCAGCCCCCAGCCCCTCCCTGCAGCCCACTACTCCACCCACCAGCAACTTGTCCTCCTCTCACTACTACCAGAGAAGCAGGTATGTTCAGGTGTGTGCATGACACAGGGGTTTAAAAGGCCCTAAATTGAGGCCCTGTTTTTAAAAACTCATTGCTTCAATTTAGGGCCCCCATTTCATCTACACACACCCTAAAATACTGTCGAAAATACCTTAAAATACCTTGCCGTTTTGCCTTCTAATTTATTTATGCAATATTCATGTAGCTCCTTTATGACACCATTTATTAATTTAGAAAGTATTGACTTTTACTGAGGCATATAGAAAAGTTTATAATTTTCATTTATTAATAACAGTCCCTGAGATAAATTGTCATAGTTTCAATTCTATTCTTGGTGCTTTATCATCAATGTTACTCCTTCCCTTCATTTCTAAGATGTCCTGGTTTGGTCTTCATAATTAAAATAAGCACTTATAATACAAAGATATTTTAAGACCTGTTGTTCACTTGTACATTTTCATCAATATTTAAAATACAAAGTATAAGAACAATTTTGTTAAAATCAGCTCTAGAAGGTTGGATTAAAAAAATACAAAACAATGGATTAACTAGTAGCATTTATTCTGGGAAATAAAATGCTATCAGTTATACAACATTACCTTTTGTTGGAACTGTTCAATATAAATTTCTAGCAAGTATACATATACTGTTTGATCACAATGGGCTTAATTCTGGACCACACAAAAAAGTTAATCCCAGTTACTTGACTATCACATAATCCTCAATTAAACAAAAGCAAAACAGTAGCTGCAATAACAAAATTATTTATTTTCCCTGGTCCAGAAGCTTGGTTTAAACTTGCTCCCCAGTTACTATATAAATGTACATGAATCTAAACTCTTTCTCCTTTCACAAAGCCACATGGAAAAAGATTAGTTTAAAATATTTTATTAGTGGCTCAAATCCAAAGCTGATCCACCTTTGAAGCCAAGTGAGGATGTGGTCCAGTAATTCCCTAGTGACAAAACAGTGTAACTAACAGCCTTGAAGATCAAAGTCTTTTATCAGCAAAACAGTTATAAGCAATGGAGGTTTAAGCTCTTCCATAGTACCTGGCAATACACATTAACCTTTAGAGACAGCCTCTCTCTGATTTACAGAGACCATCTCTAGGGGGCAAGAAAGTGCTCTGAAAAGATTAGCATCAGGAGAATACACAGATTTGCTGCTTATACTAGCTCAACAGCGGTTTCAAATGATGAACTTTGTTTTGCTTTTCACAGTTTCCTTACTGTTTGAGCATAACAAAGCAGAAATCATCATTGAAAAATTCTATTTCATCAGTCATTCTCAGAGCTGGACACAACTCACTGCACTAGAACAGAGATGCTATTTCCAAGCCATGGGAAGATTTATATAATTTTAATCAGGCTAATTTTTTTGTAATTTCACCTGTATTAGAATGGTAAATAATATTACATTTGCTCAGCCACATATAAAATCAGTGAACACTACTGGAAAAAAACCTTTTCAATTTACACTAGTAATGAATGCTATCTGATTTATGAAGAAGTTAGGTAATTTAGCACAGCATCTTTCTTGTGCTCAACCATAAGTTAGTGGTGACTTTTATTTCTTAGGGAGCCATTGGTAATTAACTTTGTGTTTTTATTTAGAAATAGTTATCAAAAGGACACTGCCACTTTCAAGGCTTTATGAGCACAAATATATCATATCCTAAATGTTTCTCCTCTTACTTAGATTTAGCCTACTATTCTTAGTTATTTGTATAAGGAACACTTAATGATTATTTGTACTAAGATCCAACAATGAGATCGGAACCTCAATGTGCTTGATATTATAAAGGCGTAACATAAAAGAAACTCCAAAAGGGCGTGTTTACATGAGACACTAAATGCCCAGTAGACTAATTCTACTGCGTATTAGTGCATCACAGCAAAGGCTGTGCTAATAGACTAATGCACAGTAGAATTAATTTACTACAGATTAGAGTCACCTAAAAGGCATGTGTCAGCGCTACTGCACAGTAGCATCAATTACTGCATATTTATTTAGCACCTGTTATTACAGGTACTAAATGCACATTAACTATGGCACATTAATGAATATGTAGATGTGATTACAAAGAGATTACAAAATAAAGCTCTGCTCCTGCAAAAATTTGAATTAGAGCTTAATTTTGTGCATAACAAGTAATCCCATTGAAATCAATGGAACTGGTCCCAATGAATAAGTAAAATTAAACATATTTTAAGTTGTTGTAGGGTAAGAAGGTAAACACAACATAGAAACCAAAATAATATAGTTGGTAACATAAAGCAGGTGACTAGAAATAGAACAGAACTATATTATTTTGGTTTCTATGTTGTGTTTACCCTCCTATCATACATGTGCTTCTTGCAGCATCTCAAAGCCCTTTGAGAAACTGCAAGAGGCACATGCAGAAATGAGAAAATGTGACCTCTAGATATCCAGGGGTCAAAAAAACCCTGCAGATAAAAAAAGAAAAAGCAGGTCAGGGAGTGATCCTGGGCTCTGCCAGGAGGCCCTGGAGTGATTAGAGGCTTTTTTTTTTTTTTTTTTTTAAGTGCCAGAGGCTGATGTTGGGGGTGGGAGGGCAGCCACTGGGGGGTCTGCAGGAGTCGGCGAGGGATGGGGGCAGGTGGGACAGTAATCCAAGAGATTCGGGGAGCAAGCAGGAGGGGAGCACATGGGCCTTGTGGGGGGATACAGCCCCTGAAGGGGCCCTGCAGGTCCTGTTGGAATGCCATGGCTGTTTTTGGGGGCTGGAGCCCCTGAGGGAGGGCTGTAGCTCCTGTGGGGTGTTGTAACCCCTGAGGGGGGCCATAGCCCCTGTTGCGGGGGCTGTGGCTCCTGAGGGGAGGCTGTAACCCCTGAGGGAGGGCAGTAGCCCCTGTTGGGGGGCAGTAAAACATATATTTATGTATTCATTAATTCATGAAACATGTATTTAAAATTCACTTTATTATTATGATAGAGACACTGGTAGGCTTCCAAATTGTGTTAACACTTTAGATATATCAATAAAACATTGTCCAACTGACTGCATAGTCTCTCTCTCTCATGGTCTTTTGTTTAATTGTGGAGGAACATGGATTTTGGGGTATTTTACAGAGTGACTTTGAGATTTTTTTATCAGGGATTTTTTAGTTTTCAGACAGGGAACCCCAGAAGTCCTGCTAAGGAGGCCAGTGGCGGGACCCAGGCGGAGGAGCCTGCTCAGAGCTGGCACCTTGGACTGAGCTGGGGCCAATTGGGGCCAGGAGGTCATGCTTTGACAGTTCAAAGATGGTCACCACACGCAGAACACCTTCCAGGTGATAGCTGCCCAGCTGGTTGGGCAGGGGCACACATGGCAGCAGTACCACACAAAGGCCAACTCTGCAGCCACAGCCCATTGGCAGATGCCTCAGAGGGGCAGATGCCTCATTCAGGTCTAGCAGGTGAGCAGCAGGTCACAGCCAGGCAGCAGCCCCCACTGCCAGACTGCTGTAGTGGGTAGAGGTGGCAGGGAACTCTTAGGGCTGCTTTAGCAGTCCAGCTGGCACAAGGAGTAGTGTCCCCAGGTACCAATTGGCTAGGCCCCAGAAGCTCCTGAGAGTGAGTAGTCCTGAGCTGGAATATACTTGCTTCCCCTTCCCTTCCCCACTACCAAGTTATTTTGTAGGTCCAGCAAGTTCCAGGTTAACTGTGTTCTTTGTTCTGATGGCATGACTCAGCCCTTAGTTTATATGTTGCACTACTGGTTAAGTAATGAAAGATATAGGTTTTGTGACCCATAGAATGTTAACCAGTAAAAAAGGATCTGCAACCAGGAAGAGTTTAGAAGGAACAAACATTTTATGAGGGGACAAGATAAGGGTAAACTAAAAGATACAGAAGAGATTGGGACAGAAATAAAAGGAAACAACAGTAAAAATCAAGGGGATCATATACAACAAAACTGATTAACTGGGATAAAATATTTAATAATTCCTTCCTCAAATAATCATATGCCATCTAATGCAATCAGAGTCCCACAACAGAACATAAGAGTACAGGGAGTAAATTTGTAGTTTTTACATACAAAACTCAGCCATTCTATGTTGGAGTTCTTTAGAAATGACAAAAGGAAAGTTAACCTGAAGTACAATTTTAGACAAATTTTGGAGTCCTAGCACTGCCTTGAAACTATGGTGTTGGTTTTGATGTCACATCTGTTTGACTACATGTGAGAGTCATTCCATTTTGAAACTTTTTACTTCGTGGTACTTGTTGACAGTGTCTTATACAAAGGTAGGAAAATGACTCCCTGGAAGCAGGCTGTTCCTTTGGTGGCTTGAATTTAGATTTTCTTTGGACTATATGAGAGTGGGCAGAAAAAATAGTTTTTATGGTTGCTTTAAAGCTTACAGAGTAATATTATGCAAGCATTGGGAATCGAGCCCATAGCTGCTGTTTTGTTTGCTAAATAGTAATCTAATGATAATTTTAACTCAGCCTCCTAAGGATCTCCTATTAGGGTTCCACTCCCAATCAAGTTTTTATAAACAAAGCTGTGCAGAAATGCTACCAGCTCTCAAGCTCTCTTGCTAGAGATGCTCCTCTAGTAAAAATAAATGAGTATTCACTGGATCAGGATGGTGAACTTTGTTTTTCCACACTCCAAGTGAATGCTGTAATTATTAGACCTTAGAATTGGCTTTTCTCTCTCCCTCCACCTGTCTCAATCTTTCCTGTTGTTGTTGCTCCTCTTTACAAAAATTAGAACTCACTGGGTTAAGAAGATCATGACTGATTGTACTCCAAAGGTCAGGGCACATACTTGGGATGTGAAAAACAGTTGTTGTCAGAATTAATATTTAATGATATTTATAAAAAGGGGAACAGCTACAAAAGAAAAGATGGATGTACGCTCCCTGCAAAATGGCCCTATGGTTAGACTACCTACCTAAAATATGGGACACAACAATTCGAGTCACTTGGTCGGAATTAGGCAGTGCGCAGGTTAGAACCTTGGTGTGTTCCAGGACAGGTGTGTGCTCTAATGTTCAGCCCCAAGTCTCATGCTCTATTCTTTCACAAACCTAAGTATCAGATTTTGATTTTACTGAAATGTTCTTATATCTCTTTTTATATCTGAAATATTTGACAGTATGTTGTGTCCTCTTTACTTACCAAGTAAGATTTTCTGTATTTAACAGGTATAAGCAACTTGAAAATTTGCTAAAGACAATTGCAATGTCACTAATCAGATATTAGATATTTTATCAGCTTACTTAAAGCCCACATTGTATCATAGGCAACCATAGATTCTTTAGTGTACATGCAAGAGGTCCATGCAACAGTCCATACAACTGTCACACAAACATCTTCAGCACATACACCTATGCAAAAGTAGAGAGGAGTGGAGGCTTCACTAAACCTACCAACCCCTCTTTGTCCAAAGGCCAGACTGAGACCGGACATTCAGTGCCTTGGTGGTTGTAGCTTCTGCCAGAGAGCAACGGATTAGAGTTGCTGCTGACTGCCTACTGCCTCAGCCTTTTTGTCAGAGTAATGTCCTTTACTCCAGCCAAAGAGTACCCACAAGGCAGTGGGGGTAAGGTTCTGAGGCATCATATACTTGTCTTACTCTGAAGACTGCAACATTGTGATATTTTATAGAAGCTATCCTGTCATGTGTAGCCCTACCTCATTGCCACCAAGCCCTCCAGTTGAATGCAGTTTACAGCCATACTCAGGACCCTCAAGTTCTATAACCTATAAATCATAAGCTTTCCTCCAAATATGACTGGTCAAGGATATCTATTTATATCTTACCTGGTTTCAACAAACATACCTAGTAGAAGTTTTTATGCCTTTTCTAAACTGTTTTTGTTCAAACCCTTATTAATTTTGATAGAAATAAGCAAATAAATGATTTACTTATGCTAATTACTCCTTGATACAAAACTCCTCTTTGACTGTTAGGAGAGGCATCTCTTTAGTATCACACTAAATTCAAAGGAAGGCTGAAATTCTAAACAATCCTACCATAAATAAAAAGCATTCTGTGACTATAGTTCACTCAGCTTAAACACACGTATTACAAAAGCATTAGGCAATAGCTAAAAAATGACTCTCTTAAGCAGGTTGATGTCATAGCTGAAAGGAGATCACCAGGCTCCTATCTCCCAGTACAGTATCGTAGGCAGTGGACAATACTGCCACTTTAAGATATTGATGAACCTAGGTATGAAGACTTATTGCCTAGGGACAGACATTACATATAAAAAGGTTTAAGTGATCAGAAAATGGTTTAAACCTGTAACAGAAGAGATGTTAAGAGCACATAAACCAGTTTGAAAATGGCTGAAACCAGTTTGAGATAAACCTGTTTGAATGTAGTATCAGACTTCACTGATTTGGGTCAAACCAGTTTATGCACTGTTCCTGACCCCTTGCTGGTTTAAGATAGACCAGACTCCCCCAGCATCCTGGCATGCTCTCTGGGCTGGGCGGGAATCTCTGCTTCACAGCAGGGCTGGACCCTCCCCTCTGCTCCCTGGCTGTAACTCCAGCAGGGATGGCAGGCTGCTCACTACCCTCCCCCTCACCACTCCCTGCTAAGCAGAAATTCCCCTCTCCCCTCTACCTTGTGGAGTGGAGTCTGTGTATTAGCTAGCAGACCACATGCTGGCTCTGGTCCATGTTGTAACAAAGGCAGAATCAACAGGTAGCTGGTAATGTCTCTCTGTTGTTTTCCTAATGGGATGATAAACGCTGTTATCAATTCCCTGCTGGGCTAATCAGAGTGTCCTGCCAGGCCCGACCATGCCCCTCCTCAGGTCACTACTGTACAAGGGAAGGGAGGGCTGCTTTAGCACCCCCTGACTTCTAGTCTGAGCCATTGTAGGCATGTACCTACAATTCTGGGATGTCTATGCACTTACAACGTGATTTAGCCTAGCCTGGTTACACTAACTTACAAAGACTGAATCAATTTAGGCCAGGCTTTTTTTAATGTCTGTCCCTAGCCCTTATGTCTCATGGGACTTTCAATAAAATATGAAGTTTGATGAAACAAAATTGAGAGAAAAAAACCACTTCTTTCTGTTTATGATTCCTTGAGGCCGTAAACAGGAAAACCCATTAGTAGCTAGCTTCTTTTATTAAGGATGCATGTTAATGTGTTATCTACTGCCTATATCCAGAAGATTTTTTCACATGGGCTTTTCTGAGCTTGTTATATTTTTAAGGGTGATTTTATGTACATGGAAAATAAGAAAAATAGCCAGTACATAGTAGATGTGTAAGAATGAAAGTTGTTGCAAACTGAAAACACATTGGAAACTAACCTGAACTTTCAGTAAAGGAAAAAAAATCATAGAAACAAACACAAACCAAACTTCTAATATGTGGCTATTGCCATTTAAAGCCTGATGCACTTAATTGCAGTATAAGATGATAGTATACATAAAATCTCTGAGACTCATCTCTTCTACTCAGAGAAGACCTGATTTTTCAAGCTAGGGCACACAAAATATTTCCCTTTTCACACCTCATATAATTTACAACTATCTAGTAAAGTCATTTAACCCCTGGTTGGCATACTTCAATTTTGAATGCCTTTGTTATGTCTCTGAGTCTGTGCCAACAAAGTATATTATCTTGAAGATGTCTGCAACTGTGATAAGAGTTTGAATTCAACCTGAACAGGGCTCTAATCCTTGCTGGACTCAATATTTGTATGTAAATTCCATTAACACTAATGGGAATTACACAAACACAGAAGGAAGAACAAGTCAAATATTGAATGTATTGAAATCTGAGGAATGCATAGCAAATCAGGATTGGGCACTAAAGGAAATTCCCTTGGAATACATTGTCTTTTTATTGTCTTCAACTTATGTTTTTCAAGATCACTTCTGGTATGATATATTTGAAGTGATGGTTCCATTTACCTTTTGTTGGTTCCATTTACCTTTTGTAACTGGTACAGCTCTTTTCTCCCTTATGTAATGATTCATACTGCTTAATAGTATCACCACAAAAGTAAACTGGATAACTTGAGTAGCAAAAAAAATAAATAAATAAATTTGCAGCTGACTCCAGGTGGGCTGACACTTGCATTTCTAAAATAGGATGTAAATCAGGCTCCAGATGGAAGAAAAGGTCTACCCACACAGATCTAACAGCAAGATTAGAATTGTTAATTTCACCCAATTTAAGGATGTCTGCAATCGCAGCTTCAGGACTAAATTAAAATAGCTGTAGGTGCAAAGCGCAGCACATCGTGGCTGTATTTAGATGAATGAGCACCTGTTGCGGCATCTCAAAGCAGTTTGAGATGCCACAGGAGGCATACCAGGAACAAAAAAACATTCCTTGCACCGCATATTTTCCATGTAGACTCTAAGTTCCATACTGGGAAAACCTGGTGTAAAAAAACCAACAAAACCCCCACGCTGGATAAAAGCACTGCAGGGTGGATCAAGCAACTGGAGGGTGGGTCCTCCAAAGAGACGCTATAGCACTCAGACAGATAGTCAGTATGCCTGCCTCATGTCTCTGCTGCTAGAGAAGGCTGCCTCAGTGTGCTGGAGCATATAGAAGTGGGCAAGGCTAGCAGCAGTGGCCTGAACCCAGGCTCCATCCCAGTAAACTGAGATGTGGAGGCAGGGGGAACTGTGTGGGTGGGGGGTGGGTATTGTGTCACAGGGATGTACACATGGCACCTAGCAAGTGCTTCCCCCACTGGCAGCAGCCAGCAACAGGCCCTTGAGGCATCTGTGGCCCATTGCTGGCAGAGCCCTGCAATGGCATGTGGCACTGCCTGAGACCTGGGAGCTATGCATGGTACAAAGAGCCAGCCCAGCCCACTGGCATGATCCTCTGGACAGGACAGGGCTGGTTCTTGCCCTGACCCAGAGCTCCTGGCACTGGATGCAGGAGCCATGCACCATCGGTCTGGCTTGACTTCTGCTTCTGTATGGTCCACACGTCATTGGGCTGGGCCAGCTCCTGCCTCTATGTGCCTTGTGTGCCATTTAGGCTCCTCCTTCCATGCAGCTGGCCCCACCCAATGGCACATGGGAAGGAGGCGGCAGAAGCTGGCCCGAACAGATGGTATGCAGGCCATGAGGAGTCAGGAGCCAGCCCAGCCCAATGGTGCACGGCTCCTGTGTGTAGTTCCAGGAGCCCCAAATCATGGTAGAAAGTGGTCCTGTACTGCCTGAAAGCACACTCCAGCAGGCTGGAACAGCTCCATGCGCCGTGTGTAGCCCCAGAGTTTCAGGCAGTGCTATGTACTGCCACGGTACTCTGCCAGCAGTGTATCGTAAGTGCCCCAAGGGCCCACTGCTGGCTGCTGTTGCATACCATGGGTGGTAGGGGGTGGATGGGTGAGGGGTGCCCCCCCATAACCCTCCTCACCAATGCTCCCACAATCTCCCCATCCCCCCACATACCCCACACCCACAAACATCCTCACAATCCACCAACAGACCCCACAGCACCACCCACAAACCTGCCACCCATGAACTTCCCACCCACAGATCCCACACCTACAAATCCCCTGACAATCCACCCACAAATCCCCCACCTACACAAGCTCCACACCCATCCACAACCCCCCCAAACACACCCACAAACCCTAATACCCTCCCACTCCCCTTTCCCCCCAACCTCCCCCCCAATCTCACACCCTGTATGCCCAGCCACCAGAGGGGACAAGACCTACTCATGGGAGCTACAGTTCCAGGGGCAACTGTCATACTGCAGCTCTGCCCCATGCCCACACCACTGCTGAGACCTGGCCCTGGTCTGGGGAGGCTCCTGGTCCCTTCCGAGCAATAGCTGCACAGATGACAAAGAGGAGGCACCAAAAGACATGACAGCAGTGCTGCATGAAAGCCAATTGTATAGCCAAAGCCTACCGGCAGCTGCCCAAGAGGTGCAGGAAGTTCTGCTGCGGTGTCACACCATAGCCAAGTCAGCTATGAGGTCCCCATCTGGATCTGGCAGGTGTGCAGACATAGGGCTGCAGATACAAGGGTGTGGATGCATCACAGGTGGCAGCAAGTCACAGCCAGGCAGCATCCCCCACTGCCACTGCTGCAGTGGGTATAAGGTGCAGGGGCCACTCTAGGTCAGAGCTGCTACAGGAGCTAGTGTCCTCAGATACCAATTGGCTGAGCCTCAGAAGCTCCTGAGGGCAAGTAGCTCCGAGCTGCTTTTCAGGGCAGTTTTTTATATTGCTGAGGCCAGCACCTGTGCTGGCCCCAGCCTCTAGATGCTCATGGCTGAACATCCAGGAGAAGCTGTGCCCCACACCAAAGTGCATATTCAGGCACATGTGCTAAAGCACAACTCTCAGGCACAAATTTGTGCTGCTGCTATTTAAGCTGCTGCAGGCATGAACAATGTGTGCCACTGGTGGATGGGGGGCATGGTGACTGCCTGCAGGTGGTGGCAGCAGTGGTGGCGGCAGTGGAGGCATGGTGGCGGCAAGCAGTTGCAGTGATATTGGCAGTGAGGACAGCCTGATCAGGGGCCACCCACAGGCGGCTGCGGCAGTGTCGGTGGTGGGGGGAGGGTGGCAAGCAGTGGGCAGTGAGTGGGGACCACCCGCAGCTGCTGTTCATATTATTGGTGGTGGCAAGCAGGGACTACTGCCAGCTGTCAAGTGCTGTGTTGGTGATGGATGGGGGTGGGGACACAACTGCCCACAGAAGCCGGTGGTGGCTTCAGCGGCAGCCAATATCGGGGGGGCATGTGCTCCCCCGGTCCTCCCCCTATGCATCACCTATGGCTGCAAGCACACATGCCTGCTTGTGTGGACATACCCCATGGCAGTGTTCAGACAAGTGCAGCCGTGCAGTATGTGGCACCACAGATACATCTGCAGTGCCACATACTGCACATTCTGTTGTTGCTACAAGGGATTAATGCAGAGGGGTTTTTTGACCCCTGAACATCCAGGATGATTTGAGTAATAAAAGCAGAATGGAGGACTGCCTGAAGCCAGAGCCTGACTAGCTAGATCTGCACTCCACTGCCAGCCAAGCTGCGCTTGGCAAGATCACTACTGCTGTAGCCCTGGGAGCCCTCAAGAAACTCAGGTGAGCCTCTGCTAGTTGTCCCCAGGGAACCAAACATCCACGCATGTTTACATGGAAATGGTCCATGTAGTCCTTGTAGTGACCATTCTTCTGCACAAACAGGTGTATGTTGTAGAATCTCCATCACTGTAAATTTTTTCAAGAGTTACCAGTGGCAGATTTACCATGAAACATGCTGCGTGGTGGCATGGGGCTCCCAGTGACAGGGGGCCCCACTGCCACCACCACAGAGCCTCCAGCATTTTGTTTGTGGCCTTCCCTCCTGCCCAGCAGGTTGTGGGCTTCTTCAGCAGTTCTGGCCAGAAAATCCAGCCACCACCCCTCCCCTGTGGCCAGTGTGCCATGCTAATTTCTCTGCAGACATGCTGTGGTGTGGAAGGTGGGGCCCCACTAACCTTAAATCCACCACTGATGGTTACTTAGAAAGACACTTGACTGGGATGATTTTAGTCAGGAATAATCAATCCTGCCTTGAGTTCAGAAGGTCCTTTCTAGCCCTACTTTCTATGATCCTATGATCTTTTAATCATTTGAAGAGACATTCATGGGGGTTTTCTTCCCTTGCTACATGGAATGTGGTATTGGGATACCTTCTTTCCCCAAGAGTCCCACTCTGTTGCAACATGTTTGGGGCTTCCTGGTCCCTGGCTGATTGAATGCATCTGAATCACCTCCTTTTGCCACACCCTGTTGCAGCAGTGTTAACTAGGGACATGAACTCTGTACATCTTGGTAATAATACCCCATAGAAATGAATGGAACAAACTCCACTCAATTCAAATGATTACTTTCAGGCTTATTGCAGACTCAGGCAGATGGCACTGCACCAGTTGCATGTTCAAGTTTTTCTTTTTAATCCTGAGGGACAGATGCTTATTTTTTTAAAAAATGACAATGGATTGGCATTATTATGTGAATTCAAGATATCAGAACCTACATATGGTCCTATAATGTCCATGTCTTGATCTGGTTCTGTTCAGTAAAATATCTATTTCATTTACATGCTTTTTTTTTGTTTGTTCAGTATAACAATAGTTGTTCTCTTTCTATCAAAGTATAAATTAGAATGACATAATATACAATATTATTTTCCTTTTTTCAAGTTTATGTATATTATGAACTACAAAATCAAGGTCTTCATTTGATAACTTTAAACATTTATATAAAACATTGTGAATATTGAAAAGCTTTAATACATTTTTCCATTTTTTTAATGTGTTAGTGAATAAGAACAACATTGATGCTATCTTTGTTAAAAGGTTGTAAAAGAGGCTAATAGTTAAATAATGAAAGATTATTGCTACCTGGCAATAAATAGCTAAGATTATAACATTTTTTAAGTACTTCTTCAGATGCTGGTTGGTTTCTTTTCTACATGATTTTTGCCTACATTCTCAATAAATCTAATTTGTGAAATCTATTTATCTTAATCTGCTCCTTTGTTCAAGGTGGTGATTTCTGCTTTTCAGTTGGATTCTTCCCAGGTATTTCCAAGTAGGAAGATAAAATAAGCAAATATCTTTGAACATGATGATGCATCTATTTTATTGATTAATTAGAATCATAGTAAGCCTAGGATTATCTTAAAAGATCTTTTTCAGAGACCAAACCTAGATTACCATCTTCATGTCTTGATGGCCTCTCCTGTATCAATTCATAAAACTCTGTACAAACTCTGCTGTTTTATACAGTCTTAGGCATATTTTTGAAAAATTACTTTGAGAAGAAAGGATTTGTCAAGTAAACTTCAAGGACAAACTACTCTGTGTACAAATACAACTGGATATCCCAATCAAAATTTGGAGAGAGGGAAGGTACTTCAGGCAGCTTTGTGAAAGTATTCACCATTTTTAATAGCATTTACACTTACCAGTTGTCTGTATATTACAGCTGTGAATCAACAATCCCCTGAATTGAGCTTCTTTTGTAAATGACAAGTAGTTCTCCTTCTGCCTATGCCCTATTGCATTCAATTGGCACTTGCAAAGCAATTTTGCATTGGTAAACTTCTTCAAAATTACCCTGGGAGATGCAATAAGTCTGATGCCCTTAGAACATATTGAATGACTCACTGCTTTAGTAGAAGAGATAAAAATTCAGTATTTTGTTTTCAAGAATTACTGGTATTTTATCATTAATTTCTGTAAGGGAGGCAATCTAGACCAAATATCTGTATTACGGCAATAGCATTTTACGTTACCTTTTCATACACTAGGGAGAAAGATGACTTTTAAAATTAATCTTAAAAGCCAACTTTTAAAGAATATTTTGATTAAAAATTTGTACTTAACAGCATTTTTAAACTTCTTGTACCTCTCTTTTACTTGTAAGATTATTTTAATAGATATCTAGGACCAGAAGCAGCCCGCAGGTCCTTCTTGTCAAGAGTTGTTAGGCAATAATGTTGTAATCTTTATATGACATTTTAGTTATTTCAAGACAGTACAAAAGAGAATAAAAGTGTGTTTATTACCCCCCTACACCCAAAGCAGTGTTGATTTCATGACAGGTGGCCATGGCAGTGAGATCCCAGGGTGCCTACCCAAAGTTATGGTAGCATATTTGACATACAAATACCTCTCTAAGGAGAGGCTTATTGAATTTTGCCAGGAGAGAGGTCTAACCTTCAGGAAGGCTAAGAAAGCACAGCTAATCACACTTCTAGAACAGAGCAATCAAGCTCAGAATCCTGAACTGGTTCCAGAGCCAATAACAGAACTATTGCCCAATTTACCAGTACACAAGGGCAATGTTAGTGATGGTCATCACAACACCTGGGATGGCAGATGGGAGTCACCTTGACCTTCTCAACTAACAGTAGCCTGGAGCAACAGCAGTTGATCTTGGAAAAAAACAAGTTGGGTGCAGCAGCTTTGGCTCAATATGGAGTACAACAAATCCTCAGTGCCAGAGAAAATTTGAATTGAGGCTAAGGACTTCTCATATGGGCCCAAAGTTGTGGATTTTGGGGTATCAGTGGCACTCTGGGTTACCCTGGCCAGCTAGAATTTAGGGATCTACTTGGCCTTAATGGAACTAATGAGACAAAGGATGAAGCAGGGAAAGCCATTCCTCTGCCTAACCCTCCATTCTTTATATTGTAATTCCTTGAAAACTGAGTAGCTAATCTTAGGGACACAGGTTTTACTGCCCATGTGTTAAATGCTCCATACTGTGCCATCAAACATTAGACCCTTTTACTCATCTAGAGAAACACAACCATTGTGTTTGAGAGTGTGCCTTTTCATGGAATCCTTTACTTTAACCTTCTGGCCATTTCAGAAATTTCAGAGCTAAATTTATGCTCAGATTTTTAACAACATATGATAGATTACATATGATAGTATTAAATTTCAGGATTAGACCTGAAAGACCATACTTCTTTTCTGCCCCACCTCTTCTCATTTTCTTCCATATCTCTGTACAATTTGCAACAGAACTTCTCAGGCTCATCTACACAAAATATACTTTAAATGCCTAATTGACTCACTCTGCTTTTTTCTCAAATCACATCCCAGACATGTACTGCCTAAGACTGTGCCCATGACAAAACCCACTCTTCTAAAAGCAATGAAAACTAAGTCCTGAGCCTCCTAATTTTAATATTTTCAATTACTCTTGCAACACTTGTTGAAGTATCTTATTTGACTCTGTTCCAGGTACACATGACACCTCTATAGAATACTATGTCCATAAATATTATTTAAATTTCTATGCAGACTATAATCTTTGAGTCATTTTGTGTCATTTGTATGAAAAAAAGTCTGCAGAGAAAAATAAATGATATTGGATTACATTCCAAATGTGAACCATATTTGAACATAAGCCTCCAGATGGGAAAGGTTAGGATTGTACATTAACCCTTTGAACTAGAGAGCCTCTTTGAAAGATTAAAGTTTGGCAGCAAATGAACCCACAAGTTTTTGAATTATTTTGTATTTAAATCATGGATTTCTTATTTTCATCCATCATTAACCTAATTGATCTCATTTAAACATGCAAATTGTGGCACTGACTTCAGTGTTCACAGATAGTATTCTTTACTACTTTATGTATCTTCCTATGTTTCATTTGTTTCAAGCATTCATTAATCTTAAAATTTAAAACAAAATATTTTTTCTTATTAACTCAGTGTTTACATACTATTTGAGCAAAATAATTAGACTATTTTTTTCATTCAGAATCCAATATGAATAGGTGATTTTATATACACACACATATGGGTATACACCCATCTTTGAACTCAAAAATCACCTCTTTACCCTTTAAAAAGATAGTTTATTTAGAAAAATGTGAAAATGTCTCTTTCAAAAGGTAAAATTAAATGCATCAGTCTCTGAACTACAAAAAAACCCCCAAACCCATGACTGAAGTAGTAACACCAAATAGCCAGCTAACATTTTTAAAGTTTATTCCATATATTCCTATAAAGTTTCAATTGCCTAATTGTGCATTCAGGTAAGACACAGTCCCTCTTGGCCATGTATGCATGTGTACACACTTACTATGTTTTATATCGATGTACAGGTTCATTACATATGATTTTCCTTTTTTTTTTTTTTTTTTTTACAATTTATACAGGTTTTTTTCTGATTCAAAACTAGTACAATCTACTATTGTAGAACCCTAAGTGGGGCCTTGAAACTGACTGCCAAATCATTTAGTAATAATTAGGAATAACAAAACAACCTATTACACATATTAATGGGGGGAAAATCTAAAGGGAATTTAGCTGTAAACTTATCAGTCTGATACCACATTGAAGATGAATTGTCTGCCATTTAAAAAAAAAGAAATGGTCTCCCAATTAAAAAAACAACAACAACAGGACATAAAATTGCATCCACAGACAGTTCTTTACTTACTACTTATTTAGCATAACAGTGCTGGTGTTTGAGAAATGTGATCATCCTATAAACTTTAGTGCAGAAACCTTTATTCTCAGCTGAACTATTGATCACATCACAGCTGCTGTTTTGAAATGATTACAATTAGACCTGAAGTTTGAATAGTTTTGATTTAATAAAGCCTCTAGGAATTTCTCTCTGTCTAGATGGGCTTTCCCATAGAGCACATGCAGAGCTTTGCATATTTGTTATATAGTATAGTACATTACTGCAATATCAAACAAACTTTTTATAATGGCAGTACTTTAACCATGATCATTTAATAAGAGACCAGAAGAAGTTTTTTAAAAGTTGAAAAAAATAGTAAACAATAAAATGAAATATTTATCACTTATAAGAAGTTACCTAATAGTCACTGGCAGATGGTCTGACAGCAACCTTCCGAGCAATGCTATAGCAGCTATTAGTATTCTATTCTAGGCTTATTACTGACAGTAAGGGTCAGTAGAAAAATACCAGTGTCATGCCACAACTAACTCCCCACTGGACAAGCCTGAATTAAAAACATGGCCAAACCCTTTAGCAAGACAGCAAAACATTAGGACAGCCCTGCACTGTACATACAAATGGAGAGACGAAACTCAAGTGAGAAGAAATATAATCTAGGGATGGATAAGTCTATGAAGATTGGAGGGTTTGGTTGATCAGTTCGACCAAAATGTTGGATGTTCATCCAACCATTACATATATTAGAATGATTTAAAAACTGGCATATAAAAACTGGCACATTTTCTCCCTCAGGATCTGAGTGCTGATCATATTCTCACTCAAGACATTCTACTTCTGTTCAGGTTATAAATAATACAGGGAATCCTATTTCTAAATGTGCAGATCTAGACCTGGCCATAAAAAAACCCCAAAATAAAAAAAAGGACTATAATATTATTAGTAATATTAAAGGGGGGGAAAAGGGAGATCCTTAGGTTTTAGCTCTGCATTGCTTCAAGTATTAAGTAATGATTAAGGTTTGTTTGATTTTATGTAAACTGGTCTGCCTCATTCCATGATAAATTAAATGGATCAGGGAGAAATTAAAATATAACCTAAATTGGTGACTATGTTCCTATACTTAATACTGTTTTTTAGTTTTAGCAAACTATTATCTAAAGCTAGTGAATAAAGTGTGAAAGATCTTTCTATACATCTTCCTGTGGGCTCATTAACAATGCCTGTCCAATATAGCTTCATCATAATGGTCAGATTTAATCTGTCTCTATCATTCACTAGGTCTCAGTACGATCCTGTCATTTCAATTGTTCACACAACTTCTTTTTCACTGTTCTCTGTCTTGATGAAGTCACATCCATTTAGTTACTCTGAAGGGAAACTAGCTTGAAACAAAGTATAAATCTTAAACATAATTATAGACCAGAAAAATCATAAAAGAATAGAGTAATAACCAAAATAACAAGCTGGAAATCCATGCAGACTTGATCCAGCCTGCAAAGAGATTTTATTTAGCCCTTAAGCAAGTTCATGTGAGAATACACCATCTAATGGCCACCTTTATCAACTGCCACTTTTAACCCACCACCTCTGTCAAGTGTTGTCTCCAGCCCTAGAAGGAGAGAGGTCATGTACAGACATTATGTTTCTCTTGGGAGAATTGCTATTCTGCTGGTAGAAGCTATGAACATACAAGTGTTCATTCAATTTTTCCTGGGAGAAACATATTCCTTCTGGGAGAAAGATCCATTTCTGCATGAGTGAACACTTGTATACTTTCCTTATGACCTGGATAGGGGAGAGTGAAGCAAAGGGATATTGCTCCCTGCACTTCCAAAGACTAGTGACTGCTAGTCTAGGAGGCAACTTGGGCAATCAGTCTGATGTATGAGCAGGGCAGCTTTGTCCCACTGCTCCTGTCTCTGCCTAGACCAGGAGCTGCTGCTCTTCACCTCTTCCTCAAACTGGAGACTGCCTGGCTGAGTGAATGGACTTGGGACTTTGCCTTGCTACTCCCTCTGCTCTGCTCCCAGTCTCCTGAGCTGTGCACACTGTACCCTGAAACTGATGTAACATTGCCAACTTAACCCAGGAAACCAAAGACCCCACTGTCCCAAGTGTGCTTATCAGTACACCTGTTGAAGGAGCTACATCTCATCTATTTTGGAATTGAGTGCAAATGGAGTGGGCATGCCAGTCTCCATTGTAACACTCTCTTATGTTGTTCTTTGATGTTGTAAAAAGATCCTAAAAGTCTTTTCTATTTGCTGTTGACATTATGAATGCTTTAGAAAGCAGCATTAGTAGAGCACGAAAGTCACTGATAAAATTTTTTGTATTAAGGGTGCTTTTACAGGTTGCCTTTTAAATAGTTTAAATGCCTGGAAATGTTATGACATCACAAAGTTAGAACAGTTTCAGAGCAGTCATGTGTTAAGTCTTAATGCCATCTCAGACCTACACAACTGTAACCTGCCACTGGAGGGCATGGCAAACAGGGGCATGGATAAGACTTTATGGCCCTTCTGGGGTGGGAGAAGAGTGGGGAGGGTGGTATGTAGCTCAGAGGCAGAGAAATGACCATGGGAGTTGTGGCTTCCCACAGTCCTTAGCCAGCAGGATCCAACTGGAGTTCCAGGTTCGTGAGCAGGAAGTCTTTGGGGAAAAAAAAATGTTTGAAGACAAAAACAGATCCAGCTGTTTAAAACTGAAAGGGCAGGGGAGAGGAGTGAAGAGAAAGGAGTGAAAAAAGAATTAAAAAAAATAAAAATAAAGGACCAACATTTTGCACATTCCACTGAATTTGGATTGGGTTGCAGGGGTAGTTGGGTTAATATCCATACCAGGACAGAGCTGAGATCCAGAAAACTCACTGTGCAGAGTTGAGACCGAATACATTTGCTAAATGCATGCTACACTGGAGCAGATCTGAGACCCAGAGGCCTCACTGCATACATGATAAAGAAATGAAATTAGTGTATTTATCTCAGACTAATAAAAAACATGGGATGACATGGGTAAAACAAAGCAAAGACAATCCTCACTTAAAGTGGCATAACTTTAAAATGTTTACAGGGTACTGAGCATGGGTTAACACCTTTTAATCAGGTGAATGCTCCTCCTTTAAATACCTTTATGATAGTTTTGCATCAGACAAACTGTGGTTGTATGTAGTAGCTACTGTTTTGGATGATAATATTGTAGAAATGAGGCTATTAGTGAGTACTATTAGGGTGGTGTTACAGGTTACATGTAAAACAATCTCAAAGAACCACTGAATCTATTTAAAAGTACAAATACTAGTCCTCTCTCTCCTCCTCTGCTAAACAAACTAACTGTCCAGTCTGCTAGTCTTAACTTTAAAAAAAAACCTCCCATTGATTTTCTTGATAACTTTCCTTTATTGAGATTGCAAACCTGGGATATAGAAAAAGGGCTATATATTTCTAACTCTTTAAATGACTCATTTGTTCCTCTGCCTGTTAACTGCCCTATGCAGAAGTTCACTTTTTTCTGTGAATGAGTGAGAGTAGATATATATATGTAGATATAGTACTTACAATGTATTTCTAGAACCTGCATTGCTATCTGAGGTGTAGAGTTCAAGGACTCGTGGTCTACTCTGCAACTTACAACTGCACCATCATCATTGCGATCTACTCGGAAATCCAGTGTGCTGCTAACAGTGAATGTCTTACGATTAGCATCCTCTTCTTTTAAATATTTTGCATCTGCAAAAAAACAAATAATTTCAGATCCCTTGTTTTGAGGAAACACAATACAGTATTTAATACAATAGATACCAAGCCAGTTTTTAAAACTTACCAGTAGTTTAGCTGCTTAAAAACAAAATAAATTATATAGCTAGATATACTACCATTATTCATCTGATCAAAGAACCAACACTTCTGTTTCTAGAGGTATGTGCATATGTAAAGCAAGGAGAAGCAATTTAAAAAAAATAAATAAACTAAAAGATAAACTCTCAAGAGGAAATTCCTTTCCTCATTATCTCGAATATATCTAGCTCTTCATCTGATAAAAAGCTTCCTCTGCAGTCTGTTAGTAGACTATAATCCTTCTTTTCTTAAATTACCTTAAATATTAGAAATGTCACTCAAAGTAAAACTTTATAAATCCATGCATATAATTTTCCACAGATATGCAATACATTAAAGCCATGCTATTCTGTATTCATTAATAATCCGGTCAGATTAGGATGGCAACTACTTTATTTAGATTCTGTACTATAGTTTAGACTGGATTAATTTAATCTATGAATTTAACTAAGGTATAAATTGAGATGTTAATACCACTGGCCTGATTTCAAAGAAATGCGCTATACTAATTTGCAGATAAACCACATGCATTTTTTTTTTTTAATTATATATGTTTCAGACTGTTTTCCTCTGCAAAACTAGTTTCTTGCTTTCTAGTACCTCCTGTCTAGTGGGGACCTATTCTCTGAGATACAGGGGACTTTCCGTTTCACAGGGATCTATTCTCAGGAGATGCTCACTTTTAGGCAGGGCTGGGCTTTTCATTAGAAAAGCCTTCTTATATGATGTATATTTAAGACAACTAGAATCAACAAATGAAGTGGGGGGGGGCAGGTTTCTGTACAGAAGTTAATGGAATAACCCATTAAAGTTCTCTTCAATTAGTTTTATTTTACACTCAACTATTAACACTGCTTGTTGCTTTCTTGCTTATTTTAGCAAAACAGGAGCTTGGAGAACAAACCATATTGATTTGTTATAATGAAGGCCTTAAAATTACTTTTTTTTTTTTTAGAAAGGAATAAACTACTGAGATTGCATGTGTCCTCTGTGTCCTAATAAAGAGAAGGAAAATGCAAGAGGTTTCACTTTTACAAATTATACTAAAACCCATTAGGGAAGGGAAGATGACCTAAATAAAATTTCCATAAAAAGTCGATTTTAAAAAGCAAATCTAAAATGGCTTAAGCTACTTCTTTTTTTATTAGAAGTATTTGTGAAATCAGAAAGAGGTCTATTTTACCTGATTCTAGATAACATGGGAATCCAAGTAGTTAAGAAATGCTAAATATTTTATTGTCTCTCCACCTCAAAACAGTAAAATAGGCTGTTGGTTACTAAGCATTAAATACATTTCAGTTTTTGCTGAACTGACTATCCAGATTTAAGGATTAAAAAGCTGAGGGAAATATTAACCATGGCTAAACCAAGGTTATTTTATTCATAAAGGAACGGAACATCATGGACAATATAACCTATATCCCTCCCCCTCCCCCAAATCATCCATAATTAAACCAAAAGGCTGTGCGTCTACAGTTGGGCCTCTAAGTTTAATGCTAAAGGTTATATACATATATAACATTATCTAAATCTACTTTGATATTATATATATGGTTTGTTTTCAAAGGTATTGATTACCCAGTAGATCCTAATAACATCAGACAGGACAAAAAACATCTGGACATTAAAAGCCTTGTTATACGGTAAGTTTATGCAGCTTCTGGAGCTCTTAACCCTTGGGCTGGCTGCATATTGAGACCTTCTAAGAGGTTTAAAATGCTAGTTATTCATCTTAAAGTTATACCACTCCAGGGCAGGATTATCTCGAAAGGGGAGCTGTTGGGGAAAAAGAATCATGCTCCTTTTAGTTCAAGTGGTGCCCGGCCAGCTGGCTGGTGCCTGGCCAGTCAGTGGGGTGCAAGGTGGCAGGTTGATTGGGATTGGGCTGCTCAGAGCAAGCAAGCTCCAGGGCTATAGCCCTAGTACTCTCTGGTCTCACTGAAAATGACACAATGACTCTGCACTGAGAATGGGGCTGCTAGGTGAAGTCAGTTTCAGCTCAACAAGACCAGAAAGCTCCAGGCAAGAATCTTGGTATTGTAGATCTGTGGCAGCTCTGCACTGGGAGCAGAGCTACCAGGGCTTAAACATGACATCTCTGTTCTCATTGTAGAGCTGCTGTGACAATTTTAGCAAGACCAGAATTGTAATTGACACAGTGATGGGCCTTCTCTCTGCCCAGCAAAAGCAGCAAGGAAGTCCTGCTCCAAGTTGTATCCATGGTCACCCAATCTCTAATGGCAAGTCACAGCTGAGCGGTCAGAGCAGGTTTTTTGCCTTACTGTGTAACTGCTCCACTAAGCCAAATAACACTAAGCTGATTAACATTTGTTCGGCTTATAGCATAAGGTCTAACAAGACCCAAAGTTAAATCTACTTGACCTAATTCTACAAATGTTAGGTCCAGAATAAAGCAGTAAAAGCATCTTAGTGTGTTGGTGTGGCCAGGCTACTTAGTTCTGCTGCAAAGCAGTTTCACAAATAGCATGTAAGAGCTCACTTAGCTGCCTTGCACCATTGTAGACAATGATTTCAATGCAAAGAGGGCCTTTGGAAAATTAAACTGTCAATACAGAACAGCTAAAGACATGCCTCGGCACAGCTGTGTTAAGCCCATAGCAAGCATGGGTGCAGGGATTTCCCCTGTAACACGGGAAAAAGTCTCGGCGCAAGATCAGAGCCCGCCAAAACCTTACAGCTACACCACCGAGTACATGCTCATGACTGGCTCACAGTAAATTATGTACATGTGTCGGTCGGCAATTGGCTCGCTGACCAAATAAGAGGCTTGGGCGATGCCCACCCAAATCAGAGGAGTGCTCAGATGCACATGAGGAGAGATCTCCATGTGCGTCTCCAAGCCATGAAGGAGGCCTGATCAACCGATGATGACTCCCCGCCGGAATCATCTGACGCCCCATACCCTGTGTGAGTGTGAACATCAGTGTGCCTGTTTAAGTTTTGTAACTCCACAAGACGTGCCTACAGTGTATACAGACTGCAAGTAAAGTTTTTTTTTGTTGCAACCGCTGTGTCTCCAGCACCTCAATTCCACTCCATTAGCGGCCCCATTCTGCCAGCGTTTCTCGGCCCCTACATAAACCACTTTTTTCATGTTCTTAAAATAGATTTAGGATCTTTATTTTAGACCTCCAGCTTTTTTAAAAACCTTGAGCCTTAATGTTCATGAAAAACTAAGGCAATTAATGCATTATTACAAAAATAAGGCAGGGTATATATGTACCTTTCCTCCTTTCTGCATGAGTTCAGACTAACACAACTAACTACTTATGGGCCATTAGGTAAGCCCTGTATATTTGTATCATCAGAAATTTCCCCCAAAAGGCCATATTTTCCTTCTATGTTATGTATATAAAGTGAAGTAAATGTGTGACTATAATGAATTAGCATAGTTGCACTAATGCATATAGGGGAACAGAATAAAATATGGATAAAAATATCAGTGAAGATATTATTGTAGCACATCTCATATTACGTACTAGTAATAAGAGAGATACCAAGGGTCCCTATAGAGCTTGAACTCTGGCTGCTTAGCACATTTTTGATGCTGCTGTATTTCTTTCTCTTTTTGTTGTTTCTTTTTATTTCCCTTACCTCTATCCATGTCCTCTACCCCCCACCACACCCCCCACACATTGGCTGAGTCTACCCAAGATGCTAACTATATAGTCATTACTGTGCAATCATTTAGTACTTGTATAAACACTGTATAAGTAAGTACTTGTATAAACAAATAATAAATGACTGCACAGTAAATGGAGTTATTTCACAGTATCATCACTGAATAACCTTTAGGTGATGCTGACTGCACAGCAGCTCATTACTACTACACAGTAACACTGTGTCATGCTTTGTGCCATATGATGCTACTGCGCAGTAGTAATGAGCTACCATGCAGTCAGCATCTCATATAGATGCAGTCACACACAGGACACACACAAGGATTTTTCAACCCTTTGAAAAATCATAATTATTTGATGAAGTGAAGTAGAAAGTCCAGAGAAAGTCCTCTGTTGAGACTAATAATTTTCCTGGAACTTGCCACAAGCAATCTGTATACCTGTTCTGACTGGTTAACACTTTGTATATCTCATGACTGTGGACCTCAGAGGAGGGAAACAACAGAAACTTGTTGAGCTGTCATTTTTTGTTTTCAGCACTTTATAACAGTGTATTGTTCTCACACACTTAAGTTATTTCTTCCTACTTGTAATAAGCAAAGTTTGTATTGTTGGCATCCACATATTTTTCATAAAATTTTACTATAACCTTGCATTGCAATCTGAATACGTATTATCCTTTCAGTTAGAGTTTTGTTAAGACAAATAGATTCTGAACTCCACACATAATAACTTAAAAAAATTAAAAACAACAAAAACCCAACAAGCTACATTAGCATTTTTATTTTCACTGCCCAAGTTCACTAGAAAAACAGTAGGAAGACATTTCTGAAAGGTAAAAATATGCACTCAAAATTATATTTTCAAGAGCATAACAAGCCACATAAAAAAGTCAGATTATTTTTATTAAAATGCATTATATATTTACTTATGTCCGATTCCTTCAGGGTAGCGTAATGTAATGCTCCTTGGTAATGTAATCAATTGTCAGTTAAAATCAGCTTAACTTTGATGCTGAATGAAGTAAGGATAAAGTTGGAGAAGTTTTGCCACGTTTATGGCACTACTAGTGTGGTATAAGTGCATTGAGTATGATACTATTGCACTGTAACAACTTATATTAGTATTCTTTGATCTTGCTATACCTGTCTATATCCTTAGTAAACTCAGCTTAGAAATGCTCTGGTATTATCATGAAGTAGGTGGGAATAAAAAAGGACCAGAAAGTCTAGTTTCACAAAACTATGCAGATTTGATGCATATGTCAGAGCCAGAACACTGAGATGTGAAGCAGAGAATGTAATGATTCATAGTCTTTTCCATTATTAAGATTTAGTCTGTTAAATGGTTGTCTCTTACCAGATGAAGTTTTATTTTATTTTATCTTTGCCAATATAAATGCAACCACAATTCAAAGAGCCTTTTTTCCTTTAGTGCTACTCTCAACTCATCATTTGTATTCTTTTGCACCATGTATAATATACTGTAACACAGTTAGATTTACTGGTGCTAGACAGGTGAACTCCTAACCTTTAATGTCAGCTGCATTAACATATAATTTCATCTCTATTTTCTCAGATTTATCATCTCACCTTTTCCAGAGCATAAAAGCTAATGTAACTTCTGCTGATGTCATTGCAAACGGGTTAGGTTATTTTATTTCTAACCTTTATGAAAATGGCAATGTGCTCTTCAAAAGACCTAGAAAACTAAACCAAATCTAGGATTTTTCTTCAGTTGTGTCTCCCTCATCTACTAGTTTTCCTCATTTGCAAGTTTCCTCATCCATCTATTGGATTTTCTTCATTATGTCCAACCTTTAGGAAACTGTCCAGAAAATGGACAAATTCTCCACGCTCTCTGCTTTTCTGTTTCTACACTGCAGCTAAAACAGTAAGGCAGAATCACCACAAAAAAAATCTTATAAAATATGATGTTTAAAGAGCCATCTGGTGAGACATGTGGCCCTTGCTGTTATGCCTGCTTAAACCAGTTGCTCATTTAGGATACTGATGCTACCTACAGTTATTTTTCATCTTTAGATAGCTTGCATACACTCAATTTGTCATCTCTTTTGGATGACAGCTTTGCTGGAATAATCTACCATGTATGTTATTTACACTGTTAAATTTTGTCTTTTAATTATATTTGACAAGGTGCTACTTTTTACTTGGCATCCTCAAACACCCTGCAAATTGAAAGGCCCCGTTTTTTGTCTCTCTGCTTTCCATGGAAGGCCAAAGAAACTCAGGTATATTTCAACTGATTTGAGCTGAAAGTCCCTATCTCTTTCCAGTATACCTTTGTGATTTGGAATTCGAAAGCTCTCAAGACAGGTATATTAAAAATAGATTTCTGTATCAACTAGTCTTTTTAACTTATTAATTTTGTATCACAGTCTTTGTTTTATTATACATTATTCAATAGGATTCTATAGAAAGGTGAATGTTTTCTCTTATTGTTAACAGTAACTCTCAACTTCCCCCTTTCTGGAGCTGGGGTCACTGCACCCCGACTGCTGCGCCCTCACTGGCGCTGGGGTCCCCACACTGCTTTCAACCCCTCCCAAACGACCGGTGACAAACAGCAACACAAACATAAGCCCTTTGGCTATAACTTAAACTGAAGCCGGCTGGCTATAACCATGTTCAAGCCTACCGGAGATTCTCCATCTTGCAGCAGTGTCAGATGCTGCTCCTGCATCAGGCTTCTCCTCTCTTCCACGACAGAGCTCCTTCCTCCTCAGCTACTGGCAGGGAACTACTTCTGGCCTCAGCCCCTAGGATTTATAAGGGAGCCAGGCTCTGCCCCTTTCAGTCAGCTGACCACTAGCAGATGCAATCTCTTGCTAGCTCCAGTTGCCCTGGCAACCAACAGTTAGGCTCCTTATTCACTGCTAGGGCTCTTTCCCTAGTAGTTTCCCCTCTTTAGAAGCAGGGTACCTCACTGCTCTGCGACACTCCTACTTTTCAATTTCCTGTTGTTGTCATGAAGTTTCAAGGTACTGAGATCCCTGCAGCAGACTCTTCCTCCATTTGGGGAGCTCCTGGATGATAGTTTCCCGTAAATTGGCATTGATGTTTCATTTTTTCAAACTGGCCTTGAGGACATCCCTGAAGAGCTTCCAGATGACATAGCTGGCCCAATGAAGTTGATGTCAGATGATCACCGCCTCAATACTCATGATGTTTGTTCGCAGAGGGGATGCTAATGTTGACGCATCTGTCCTCCCACTGGATAGGGAAGACCTTCTACAGGCAGTGTTGATAGTAATGCTTCTATAACTTTAGATGCCTCCTGTATGCTATCCATGTCTCAGCTCCATTTACAGAAAAGTGGGGATGACTGATAAATCAGGAGCCTGGTTTTGTATTTGATGTCATGATCTTCAAACACATACTTCGTCCAGTATCTGAAAACTGCACTTGCAAATTTTGTGGCAAAGTTAGATTTCTTTGCTGTCAGCTTTCTGAAAGGAATGGCTTCCAAGGTATGGGAAATACTCAATGTTCTCCAGTCTCACTGGAATTTAGTCTTCTCAATGTTCAGTGGACGTTCCATTTCCTTGTATGCCTCAGTAAAGAGGTTAATGATTGCCTGAAGGTCTGCTTCCAAGTTAGAACATACCACAGTATCATCAGAGAACTGGAGCTCCGTGACAGAGGTCATGATGGTATTAGTTTTGGCTTGGAGCTGGCTGAGGTTAAACAGTGCACCATTCATTCAGTAATGTAGTTCCACTCCAGCTGGAAGCTTATTAGTGGTCTGATGTGGCATTGTGGCAAGGAATACTGAGAAGAGTGTTGGAGCAATGACACAGCCTTGCTTAGCTCCTGTTCTAAACTCAAAGGGATCTGTGATAGATCCATTACTGAGAGCCACTTCTTGCATACCATCCTGCACACAGAGGATGGTGACAAATTTAGTAGGCATCCATACCCCAGAAGGATCCTCCACAACACTTCTCGGCTGACAGAGTTGAAAGCTTTCATGAGGTCAAAGAAGACCATGCATAGAGGTTTATGTTGTTCCCAGCATTTTGCCTGCTGCTAGCGAGCTGTGAAGATTGTGTCAGTTGTGCCTCTGATATCCTATACCCACAGTGAAATTCTAGAAGGAGCTCTTTAGCAACTGGAAGGAGATAGTTCAGGAGAGTTCTCACCATGATCTTTCCTGGGGTGGACAGCAAGGTGATCCCTCTGTAATTTCCAGTTGGTCTGGTCTTCTTTCTTGGAGATTGTCATAATCATGGAGTCCCTGAGGTCATCTAGGATTTCCTCATCATTCCAGATCATTAAGATGAGGGCAAGGAGCTCTGTTGGTGAGCTCTTCTCTCACTGCTTAAAATTTTCCATGGGGATTCTACCCACTCCAGATACCTTGTGATTCTTCATCTGATTGATGGCTTTCCTCACTTCATCTAGTTTGGAGAGATTCTGATATCATCTCTGACTGGATGTTGTGGTATGGATTTGAGAACACTTTCATCAGTAACAGTGTTGATTGAGAATGTCTTCAAAATTCTCCTTCCAATATGAATTGATGACTCCCCCTTCCTTGATCAGGTCTCTTCCATCCTTACATATTAAGGGGATTGGTCCCTGAGTGCTAGGACCATATATGGCTTTGGTGGCACTGAAGAAACTGCAGATATTGTGAATGTTAGTGAGATGTTGAATCTCCATAGCCTTCTCTTCCCACCATTTGTTCTTCATATCATAACAGGGTGTTGCTGATGGTAAGTCCATGTTTCATGCATTTGCTCAAGAGGAGGATGTCACTAAAGTTGACCTTTCCTACTTCTTTTTGACTATTGCTCTGTTCCAGAAGTTAGAGTCCCTTCTGACTCTGGCATTGAAATTACCAAGAATTAATCTGTTTCTCTTCAGAAAATCAAAAAGGACTTATTCAAGGCTGGTACAGAATTCCCCCTTATTTTTAATGATGGTGTCCAGAGTTGGGGCATAGGTGCTGATGCTAGTGGCACATTGGCTCCCTGCCAGTTTAAGATGGAGGGTTGTAAAGTGCTCATTAATTCCAACAGGGAACTCACTGGGTTGTGTTATGAATTCATTCTTAATGGCAAAACTAACTCTGTGAAGTTGGCATTCTCCTTCCTGTTTACCCTTCCAGGAGAAGGTATAGCCACATCCATGCTCTTCGAGCTTCCCATCTGCCGCTTGCCAGGTCTCCCTCAGTGCATCTACATTGATTTTGTGTCACCTGAGATCTTGGACCACAGTTGCAGTGCAGCACTCTGGGAATTCACTATTAGGGTTGTCCATGAGTGTCCTGATGTTCTAGGTTCTGAAAATTATGGTTTGTCTTTACTGGTATTTTTTACCACAATAAAGGTGGTCCCACCAGATGCAGTTATCCAGTTAGGAAGAAGGTAGACAGGCTAAGTTTAGAGAACCTTTTCTATCCCTCACTCCATGTGGGGTGAGCACAGCAGATCCTGAAGAGGGCTGCTCTGCTCACAGTATTACGTATAAACTGCCACAAGTCCATTTTAATTAAAAATGATAATGTATAACATTTTGGGGAAAAGCCACAACTAAAATTATTTTAATCAGTTCTTCCAGGTTTAACTGATTTTTGAACACTCAGAGAAAGACCACCTTCTTAAAGAAATTAAAGAAAAATACAATTTCGCACAATTCTGTACCCCACTAAATGCCCGTTTCAATAATGTTAAGACCTAATTATAAGAAAATTCTTTTCAATACCTTTAACTTCTTTATCATTCTTAAACCATCTAATATCAGCTGCTGGTTTACTGCCAGATGTCTTGCAGGTTAACTGCATCCTCTCTCCTTCCATAACTGGTGAAGCAAATCCAGTAATTTGTGGCTTCTCAGGAACACCTAATAAACATACAAGCAAAAGAGACAACATGTATCACTATAGGCATTTGTCCAGAATTCTCAGTGAAATCTCTGCCAATTTCCAAAAGAATTTAAGCACTACAGGTACACTACAGTCATTAACAACTTCTTTTATTCACTTTATTGTTATACTTCTCAATGAGGGTCATTGATTCTATTTTTCTAGTTTAGCTATATCATACTAGATTATGAGAGAAGGAAAAATATTGTGTATTTCAACTTAAAATTAACTTGGTTCACTTTATACTTTATGTTCCAATTCAGAGTGACTTCCTGTAGCTAGATCTAAACTGGTTTCAGTGTATTAGAATAAGTTTGGGTGGACAGCCAAGTTTGATAGGCCATGTAACGGAACATGTTGTTAGAGTATATCAAAGCCAAGACCAGCAGCCAAAGTCATCCAACTTCTGGAAGGATATTTACAATACAAACTTAGAGAGCACTAATTAAAAAAATCTGAATAAAGAAAGGAGAAAAAGAAAAGGACTTCTTTTTCTCAGAGATTACACCATACTTAGTTGAGTCTAAGACAAGTTTTCTTCCCCCAAACAATACAGGGAAAATAAAACCTTGTCTTAGATTTGAGTACTGGCCCACAGCTGACAACATCTTAGCTTTGATTTTGGCCCCACTGCTTTGGCTTTTGCCACTACTGCTTGTGCCTGGCAGGGCAGAGTGGGTCAGGCTGGAGCTGGGCCACCACTGCTCCAGAGCCAGTGCAGAAGTGCAGCAGAAAGTCAGTGGCAAGGGAGTGGTGTGGGGAGGAGGGTAGGCAGACATAGGGGTCATGCACAGGCTGAGGGGTTAAGGAGAAACAAAGTGAATGGGTCAACCCCTTTCCCACCACTGTATTCCATGCTACATCAGTGGGGAGACAAATCTAAGACGAATCCCCACCCCCAATAATTAGTATCTATACATAGAAAATTTTAACAAATTTATAATATTAAATTCTAGGCCATCTTGGATTTGGCTAAATATGGTAATAACAATAACAAAAACAAAAATAAGCCACATCCAAAGTCTACTGAATGTATGAGTAATATTCCCTTTTAGCACTGAAGTATGGATCAGGTCCTAGGACAAAAGATATTAAATACTATTCAATATGGCAAGGATTTTTGAAGCATAGACATAACTTTTAAACAAATAAAGTGTTTCAGTTCAAATACAGATAGTTCACAGATAGTTTTGCTGGATAAAGGGCTCAGTTATAACAATTCAGATTACAGCTGCATCTTCCAGTTTGGCTCCTTTAATTCTCCAGTGGTAACTGACAAAGAATTTGTAGCCAACAACAGCAGCAGCAACACAAAATCCTTAAGGAGACGCAATAGAATCTATTAGACTGAAATGTCTGAAATAAACGTATTCCTTTTCAGGGTCATGAGATGGCATCTAATAATAATACCTCTGACCTAAAATCTTCTAATCCAAATCAGACCAGTGAATGAAAAGATGAATAATATACAGACATATTCTCTACATGAATAAGAAAGATGCCACAAATTACAGCTTTAGTCTCATATTGGAACATTTTTAGAGAAATGATATAAAACTACAGAGACTGATGCTTCTTAAGCATTAGTTTTCCTTCTGTTTAAAGGAGAACAGATTGTTTGTCACCCTAATTAGCAGCTATTGGAGTAAGTATTACTTGAACGTCAATTTATCTTTTCCTTTTTCTTTTCCTTTTTTTTTTTACATTTGGATCTTTGGAACATTTTGTATCTATGCCTTGCTGCCATATAATAAGTTGAATTTTGCTAGTCATCTATTTTTTAGATTATAAGATAGCTCTCTATGGACAAAAAAAATAACCGTAGTCAGTTGTTATCCTCAAATACTCTATTTTGAGTGGATATTTTTGTCCTTAACAGCAAACTTGTGAAGATTTTTGTAAAGTAGTCTCAGTGGGACTACTGTGAGACATAATTCATATCCTATGCATAAAGCCAATTCACTGGCTGGATTAATGTTAATATTACCAGCACCGAGAAATCATTGCATTAGTCCTTTTAAATTCAACTGCCTGCCTTTCTAAATGTAAAAAACAAAACAAGAGAGAGAGAGAAAAAAATGAGCCAAGTTCAGGGACAAAAAAAAATCAATCTCTAAAATCATATAACCTGTTAGGTACGCAGGTGTGTTTCAATGAACTATAGCAATTTCAGCTGATTGGGCTACTGACATTCATAGAATCACATAAAGCTTAGAGCTGAAACTTTATTTCCTGGGCATCTCTATGAATCTATTGCTTTTCTGTGTGTCTCTCTAACCTTTGGGGAAAACAGCAGAGCATTTAGAGGATGAAGCATAAAAGAAGCCTACAGAAATACACACTTTGTAGAGGAAAAAAGGAGAGTGGAATGAGTCCAGAAAATGCATAGGTAAGGAAAAACTATAAGGCTCTAAAGCCCTTTTTGATTTCACGCTCTCTGGGTTTGTTCCCTTTGCCCTATACAGTATATTGTTCAGAGATGAACACATGAATCCTGTTAACCCCTTTGCTGCTTGGGATGTACAGGTCATGCACATCTTAGCCCTCATAGGCTAAGTACAGACATTCAAAAAGTCCAAGGTGGAATTGAGCCAGTCTGCGCAGCCTTCTCTAAGCTGTGTAAACTGGATTGGAAGTGGAGGGAATTCACATTCACTCTTTAGCTGGGGGAGGCAGAGAGATGCCTGTAGTGGCCAAGGCCAGAAAGCTGGGCATGCTATCAGCATGCCAGAGATTCTTGAGGACAGACAAATGTAGCCGAATGGCTGCACCTTCCCTGACTGGCTGTCAGGCACATGCTTTCCCCTGCTGTCCTCTCATCTGTTGGGCAGCTGGCAGCTGCAGGTACCCAGTGGAGGGAAGCATGCTTGTCCTGTTTGGTGGCATGATAGTCCCTGGGCTTTGTTCAGGGTGGGGTCACTGGGGTCAACCTCATACAGGACAGAGGTGTGAGGGGAGGAGCAGGACTCTTGAGCTGCTCAAGGCGGGGGGACGCTAGTGGTGTACCCCACATTCCTAGCAGGTTGGTGGGGCACAGAGTGTTTCTGCTCTATCCCAAGACCCAGGACCATGCCCCGAAGGACTCACAGGATCCTGCACCCCCTTTCTCCACCCCCAACTCCCCTCACCGAATCAACACTGAATTCCTTGCTGAAGCCACTTCTCCTCAGACACAAGCTCTGGTCCCTGAAGGTGGAAGGGGGGTGGGGTGAAGACCTAGGAGGCAGACATGTACTTGCAGTTGCAGAGAAGTGGCTTAACTCAGGAAGTTGGTGCTGGCTCTGGAGATGGAAAATGCCCAGCTAACCCAGCTGGGAATGTGAGGTGTACTGTTGGCACTGCTTTCCCTCATCACTTTGTGAGCCCCACTCCCTGCCCCCTGCCTCTACCTTGCCTGCAGCTGAAAAACAGAGCTTGTGGGTCGGGCTGACTAGCTGCTCAGCTAGTTGCCGCAGTTCCCTGTCAGAGGTGATTAGTAGGGACCCTGCACAGGCAACTGAGATACTGGTGGAGGGTGACTTACCTTGATTCACGAGCAGACCTGGAATGGAGGTTCAATAGAACCATCTAACCTAAAGCAAATAAGGCTGATACTATATTTACCTGGGTCTATCTTAGACAGGGATTTGCTATTTTTCAAATGGTCTATTTGCCCCAAACTTCTGTTTGTTACAGGTATAAACCAGTTTCCAATCACCTAAACCAGAAAAAGTCTCATGTCTGCATCTGGTCATAAGGCGGTTTTTTGTGTGTTCTGTACTTCATGATCTTACCATATCACAGCTAATAAGGGACTTGCTACCTTCAGGCATGGCTTTAGGCAAACCATCTTCAAAAAAAAGCATTAGTAGATGTTTAACATGCATTGTCTGAAAAGTTTTCTGAAAATTTCCCCTTAAAAGTATTTATTGAAGCTAAAGAAATCTTAGTCCTCATCTCTTCAATAGTTTCCACTTTGGTATTCAAAGCTAGCTAGACTTACCCAAAACAGTAAGAAAAGCCTTGGAAGTTTTGACAGGCATTGTAAATAAAGAACAGGTGTACTGCCCTTCGTCCGACAAAGACACATCACTGACGCTGATGCTCAGTTCATGCCATGAAGCTCTAACCAGCTCAATTCTGTTGTCCCTCAGGGCTGAAAAACAAAATGTACATGTTAAAGATATAACATATTATGTTAGCATGATATGGTACATTACACAATAGGTTGTATTTAGCAATCCAACAAACTTCTAAAAATTATAAATCTACTATATAAGGGTGCAAGCCAGGTTTCAGGATATACTCAAATCAGTTGAAAATGATAAATAATGAAGATGATGTAAAGTTTTACCAATTTAACAAGCCAATTAGGTGACACAGACAACCTCATTTGCCTTTTGGTCTTTGAAATAAATAACTGTATTTTACCAAATCATAATAATGATATTTTGTGTTTTATCATCTGAACCAGAACACGCATATGTTACATCATGGTGGATGAATGTAGGCAGCCACCAATTTTGTTTTTTTTCTGCCAGAAGCAGAAATTCCCATGCTAGTCCTTTGCAATTGTTTGATGCATTCTAGCCTTATAATAGCCTTACCCTTCCTTTCTTCCCCAAAATATTTTGTTTTGAATTTACATGTTTGGATTCCATTTTAAACTTCTATTCTCTTTTAAGAAACCCAATTTCTCCTAAAGCTTTTTGGTTATATACTGCTTTCTTGAAAATGGTTTTTTACTGTATTTACTCAGCTATAAGACAAGGATTTTCCCCCAGTCAGCATTAGGGGGAAAAAAGCTCCTTGTCTCCATTGCCTACAAATGAACCTCATCAAATATTTTGTCTATCATTAAACCATTGCCAAAAGTAGCATGTGCTCAGTAATGAAATCAACTATGAAGTTGTTAAAAAATGCAGCCAACACTGAGCATGACTATAAAACACATGACCCATAATGGGCAAACATACTGATAGGAATCTACTACAAAGATACATTAGAGCAGCCCATCTAGATATGTAGTAATGTCCACTGAGCACAGACTCCCTCAGTGCAGACTCTTTTTCAAGTCATGGAGAGCTATTACATTTAATACATTTCAAGTTCCTCTTCACACCCACAGCTGATTTATGCTTTCCTTTCCAATTTCCAATGATTCATGTTTCTTCACCAGCCCTAAATGCCTGGCAAACATCACCAAATGGGGTTCCAAACAGTTCACTGAGCATCCCTCTACGGCCCCCTCTCTCAGCCTGTTACATATGATGACTGTGGCCCCACTCTGCAGGAGGTGTAACTGGACCAGGTTGCCCTGCATCTTATCTGTATATACATTTCTGGAAGACCCCAGGACTTGTGATAAAAATACCTGGTTCCAGTCATAAGTTCAGGGCTAATTAGTACATGAATCCTTTGCAGGGGTAGTATCCAGAATACACACATATACTGAAATATGCCAAGCTGTGGGGTCACCATGGCTTGAAATGCTGTTGACTCTGCTGGGACCCAGTGTCATGAACTAGATGATAAATCATGAGCCTTTTGGCTTTGGACTAACAACATGAATAGTTTGTATTTGATATATGAAAGTATAAAAGTGCTGCTTAAAAGTATGTTTGTGTAATACCTGTGCTAAAGATTGTATCAGTTTTTAAAAAAAAGATAGATGCATCAATTCATATATCTGTATTTTCAGATTTGTTCCTTTTCTATATTCTCAGGGAGAGCAGGTCTGATAGCAGAGGGGGGAAGGGGCTGCAGGGAGAAAAAGTTGAGGGGGGCAGGCCACATAACCCCTCCCCCCACCTGATTTATTTTTCCTGCTGTAGCGGGGAAAAGGGACAAATTCAAGGTAAACCTCCAATAATTAGATTCTATTCCTGGGAAATGATGTCAAATTTATAACTGTTCCATATATATAATCTAATTACTGGGGGGGGGTCTTCTAATAATCAGCATCATCTTATATCCAAGTAAGATATGTTATATCCATTAATAATCATGCTGGCTTGGAATGTCATCTTTCCCAAGCATTTTAAGAGTATTTGCTCTCATAGATTTCATAGACATTAGGGCTAGAAGGGACCTCGGAAGATCATCGAGTCCAGCCCCCTGCCCGAGGGACAGGAAGTCGGCTAGAGTCATAGGATCCCAGCAAGATAAGCATCCAAATTTCTCTTGAAAGCATTCAATGTGGGTGATTGAACCACCTCCAATGGCAGGCTACTCCAGGCCTTGGGGGCTCGGACAGTAAAGAAATTCTTCCTATGTCCAGCCTGAAATGGTCTTGCTTGAGATTATAACCATTCAACCTTGTCATCCCTTGGGGTGTTCTGGTGAACCAATGTTCCCCTAGATCCTGGTGAATACCCCTGATAAACTTATAGGTGGCCACCAGATCACCCCTGAGCCTGTGCTTTTCCAGGCTAAAGAGCCCCATAGCTCTCAGCCTGTCATCATAAGGTCTGTTTTCCTGACCTCTGTTCATCTACATGGCTCTTCTCTGGACTCTCTCAAGCTTCTCCACATCCTTTTTGAATTGTGGAGCCCAAAACTACATGCAGTACTCCAGCTGCGGCCTCACCAAGGCTGAGTACAACTGGAGAATGACATCCTGGGATTTACTTGAGAAGCATCTATGGATGCAAGCCAGCGTTTTGCTCGCTTTACTAGCTGCAGCATCTCATTGAAGACTCATGTTCATCTTGTGGTCATGACACCCAAGTCCTTTTCATCTGTAGTGTTAGTCAGCATATCAAAAGGATGTTATAGGGAATTTGTAGATGACACTTTAAAGTGGGTTTAAAATGGGTTAAATGCATTTTGAACTGCTTTAATGGAATTGCTGTTTGCATGTTCGGCAGTGTATCATGCGTTAATTCTGGCTGCTGTAGCACATTTGGCCATGTAATACACCTTAAATGACTTTGGGATGCAGCAAATGACTTTGGGGTGCTGCAAAGTAAAACACCTCCAAGGAGTTTCAGTTTCCTACCCTATAGCTGTGGAGAGAAGCACCGGGCGCCATGCAGAGGCTGTGCCATCAGACCATGCAGGCAGCCAAGCAGCAGCCCAGGAGGGCAGGCTCCACAGAAGGAAAAAAAAAACCTGGTGACCCTGATCTTCCCCTCCGCAACCCCATAGTCTGCTTACCTGCCTGAACTTCACGAGAACCTGGTGCTTCCCTCCGCAGCTCCAGTGTCCCTCAGGACCCCTGAGCCAGGTGCCTGTGGACAGGTGTTGCCTGGGGGTAGGGTTACTGCTGCCACAGAGGGAAGCATCATCCCCCACCGTGCAGCTCAGTGACTGCTCTGCCCACCAGCAGCTTGCTCTCCCCTCTCTGCTGCTGGAGAGGCAGGTAAGGATCAGGCTCTGACATGGATGTACGCAACATAGGGGTTTACTTCACCCTAAATTGAAGCGATGTTCTTAAAAAACCACTGCTTTAATTTAGGGAGAATTAAACTACCGTGTCGTGTACAAATGCCCATAAGCTCTATTTATTCATTCTTCACTTATAAAATACTAATTCTGCTTCCACCAATTGTTTACCTTTTTACTTTACTGAGGTCATACAAAGTCTTTGAAAGTCAAAGCACACATTAAAATAATAATTTGGGCATTTTTTGATTACTGGACATAATCAGGGAATGCAAGCATTGCCTTGGACGTTAAACTCTTTTTTTTGGAAGGGGCCTGTAACTCCATTGTGATACCTAAGTTAGAATTTAATTATAATGAATTAAAACCAATGATAAAAATGAAAATTTCTTGTAGCCTTTAGGTTGCTACACTTGGATGTTCTAAAATGCTTGCAAAACTATCAACATGCTGCTGTGGGAGCCTAAGACAGGTCTGCATCAAACTGGGCAGCTCCAACAGATACTCTTCTTGCAGGCAAACTGCCACTAGAATCTCCTTGCCTTCCAGGGATATCTCTCTGAGCTTCTTTGCACTGGCTAGAAGCTGGATTTATGGGTAGTTTCAGGGTAGGTCAGCTAAAGATTGATACAGTCTCCTGAAGGCTTAAAGGTGATAGCTTCAAGTGGACCTCATAGTCACATGTGCCATTAGCTGCCTCAAGGCATAGTAAATAATGATTGTAACTGTGCATGACATACATCTTCCAGTCTCATTTGAAACTATTTTAAACTGCTGGTCAGCTTCTGATATTCTACAATAGTAAATACAGATGATCTTGCTGGATGACAAAGGGCAAATATAAGTAACATAAAAAGAAATATGATTAAAGCCAAATAAGATAAAGAGCAAAAAAACCCCACAGGTACACTGACATACTATAGTTGTCACACAAGTCCCTCTCATATCAGCAGACAAAAAAGAAATGCGATGATTATAGGTCAACATTTCTTATAGCAGTAAAGCTTATACTACTGTTTAAGAAGATAGTTTAGTGGCTAAGAAATGATCTTTGGAGTTTCTAATTCTAGTCACATGCTTACAGTGCAGACTTAATAGTGGAACTCTATTATACGTTACTGACCTCCAGAGAAAAAGATTATTTACCAAATGAACCACTGTCTCTAAATGGTTTAACTACTACACAGTAACATAATTTGGATGAATGCCCTATGTAATAAAATATTTAAAGATTACCTGGAAAATGTCATCATGTTTTGCTCTCTTTTAACCAGAATTATTTGAATATTTAATACAGTATAGTAAATCATACAGTAAATTGATATAATTTGAAAATGCCTCATTACTCCCTAATGTATCATGATTGTGGGGCAAAATGTGCCTCCAATAGAGCTTTATGTATCTGCTACAGTATTTCCCTATAGACACATCAATGTTCAAGAAGAATTTTACACACTTGAAACAACTCTTATGTATTGAAGCACAAAAGGTTTATGAAAGATGCCTGTAGCAAAGCAGTTCTATTATTCAAGAAGGTAAAAAACCCCAGCTTTTGAAATAGTAACCACTACCATCACCACCCATAACCCCCTCTTCCTTTGGTTTATTTTCTTTTTAAACAGCCATACAACATAAAAACACCTAAATCAATTTTCCAGAAAATTGGTAAAAACAAGTACTATTCAGGAATCAAGATCTGATGCACCAAGCTCCAGGCTAGAGTGAATTTTTACTGAAACCATGGAGAATAGATCTTTATAATGGAAACACTAGCAGATCCATAGAAACAGTATTAAAATGGCACCCATTTAATGGGCATTTGAAAGAAGTTTGTTAGTGCCTATTGTCCGAAGTGCTAAAAATCTAAACTATAATTATACCATTGTTCTCTTTCCTATTGAAATAACTCCTAACAATACCTTGCTTCTTCTTTTCTTTATAATGGGATTAGTCTGCAACCAGGCCCAACCTTAGGGAAAATTGTGCCCTGGGTGCACTCACATTTTGATGCCTCCTCCCAGAACTCCCCACTAATGCTCCTTTCCCCACCAGCACCTCTCCCTTGGAGCCCCGCTGGCAAAGAGCAGCAGTCCCAAGTAGAAGGTGCTGGCAGCAGTGGCCAGACAGAATGAATGGCTTCCCTTCAGCTCAGAGCCCAGCAAGAAGTATCTGAGGCCCATGGAGGTGGTTCTGAGGAGAGCAGGAAACAGCTGGAAAGCATGGTTCCCCAATTCCCCCACTTCATCCTCCACCATTTCCCTGCCTCTGCTGACCACTCCCTGTCAGCCTTGCCTCTGCCACCCTCCACTGCCAGCCCATCCTCATCCTTCCATGTCCTTCCCAGAGAGGTAGCCACTGTGTGCTACCCAGGCATAGGGGTGAAGGTGCCAGGGAAGTGCCTCTACTCTTCAGGCAGCTGCCAGCTGCAAAGAGCCAGGCCAGGCCAGGCCAGGCTGGGTACTGCACCATATATGCTCCCCACTTCTGCCGTGTCTGCTATGGCTACCTCCTCTTCTCCACCCACCTGTCCTTTTTGCCACAGCTCCTCGCCACTGCGGCTGGATGGCAACCACCCTGCTGCTGATGGAGACAGAGGGACAAGAGAAAGCCACATGGCTCTGGTGGGAGGGAGGCTCACAGTTGCCAGAGATGGGAGGAAGGGAGCAAGAGGGGAGGACCCCCCGCCCAGTCCACCACCCAGTGCCCTATCCTCAGGGTCTCCTAGCCAGTTTGGCAGCAGGGCTGCCTTGGGAAAGGGGTAGCAGAGTGACAGTGAGAATGAGTGTGTGTGTGGTGGCAGCCCACGGACCATAGCACCCTGGGTGGTCACCCACATTGCCCACTCCTAAGGCTGGTTCTGTCTATGGTACAGTTATTGTTACTATGTAAATAAGATTCCACCTAAATGTCAGTCTTGTCAAGACCTTGTTTTGGAATGTATTCCTTCATTGCTTTGGGATAATACTAATCATTCTGAACATATACTTAAAAGAAATCAATCAATCTTGAAGCTTCTTTTTTATGGAAGGATATGCCGATCATGGAATGTATATACTGTTCTCTCCTCTAATGAAGAACTGAAATTCACAGCAGATAAAATATGGGCTTACTGGAATTTTGCATGCATGTGAAACCTGGCATGATATAAGGGACTGGCTTTATTTGAACTCAGACATCTTTTTGAATGATATTTGTATTGAATTTTCAATTCAATTTTCAATATACTCCTACAGCAATAAAATAGTCCAGGATCTCTTCAGGCATTAACAAGAGTCACTAACCTAGTGTCTAAAGCATCTGTTTTAAACTGCAAAGATATAGCAGTTTGTTGTCATCTAGGGCAGCAATTTTTCCCTCTAGATTATTTTTAAAAGTGTCATATTAATAGCTGAATCAGTATGTTCTAGGTAATTTATAACCATTATTAGTTACTATTTGTATTGTGGCCATGCTGAAGTGGTCCAGCCCCAGTGTGTTTTTATGCTGAGGTACAAACAAAAGAAAAATATGCTCTCTACCCTGCAGAGTTCACAAAATCCATGCAAAAAACAAACAAAAAATTAACCCCCTCAATTTTCATGATACCATTTCTCTTTCTTCTTCTCTGTTTCCGATGTTTTTTCAACATCTCATCTAGTACCTCCTCATTTCTACCTCACGTCCACATTAAAAGCCAAAGGGCCCCCTCGTTAGTAGCTGCTTCCTTTTTCTCGTTCTACACTATTTTCCTAGGTAAGCTCATCTATAGATGCAGGGAGAGCTGTCAGCTTTACACTGCATGAGGATATGTTTATATGACATATTGAATTTATAAAAAAGAGAGAATTAATTAGAGTACTATTAATATCACCACAGTCAAATCAATAGCATTCTTAGTTTTTCTGTACTAGGATCTTCAGTTGTGAACATGGACTGAAGTGTACGTTTCAGTAAGAAATAACAAATATAGAAAACATTCCATTGTTTATTATAATTCTCAGGAGCTATGAAATATAACTAATTCGTGGATATATTAAATAATTACACATAAAATAGCTTCCGAATGTATGTAGATTATTTGGCCTGTTCTTCCTTTTTTTTTCTCCTTTTTTTTACCCCAAAGGTTTTTCTTTCAGAATGTTTCTCAAGCTAGAAGGATATCCCTTAAAGGCAACTGTCTTAATCTGCACAGCCTGGTTATACTGGAAGTAGAGGATTCAACTGTATTTGTTAGCAATCATTATTGGCTGGCAACCATTTTCAATAAACTCTTTACACACAATCACATTAATCCATGTTTGGCACAAAATAGTAACACTACTATGTGCAGTTATATAGTGAAGCTCCATGACTGTATTTATATAAAAAAGAAAGGAAGATTAGACATCCACACTATCATGGAAACAGCATTCACACTCCATACTGGGACAAAAAGGCATCTGGTCTTGTTAGATATAGTAGCCGGCAACCAGCAACTGTAATCTTGTTTTATAGGAACTACATCCTGTAATCGTTTGGAGTTAAATATTGGAAGTACATGTGGAGAAAAAAAACCCCTCTGAATAATTCACAAATATTTTAACAATATAAACTCATCATCCCCTGAGACCTTGGAATTCACTGTTCTCTTGGTCATTGGGTCAATGCAAGATCTTGCTGGAATATGAATTAATTCAAATACTCTACAAATCGTGCTAGACCCCAAACAAATTTAATCCTGTGCAAGAAAAAAAATCCTTTGATTTTCAGATTCTAGCTATGAACACAGCATGGCTACCAAATCTTAACTAAATTTCAAAAGTTTCATAGTCTGCTTTTAAACCACAAACAAGTTCACATGATTCAGTATACTGAGTTCAGTAAGTCCATAACAAAAGTAAAGGACATGGGATGCAGATGACATATATATAAGAGAATACAAGGAAGTAAACAAGATGATGGAAGAAACTAAGATTTCTGTATTTCCTCATGTTCTTCCTCCATTATTTCTTCTAACAATTTTACATTATATTTCATCTACGAATGTCAATCTCTCTTTAGATCTTCTATATTTATTGAACACATGGATCTAATTGCTCACCCCAAGTGTTGGTAATCTTTTGCTACCATAGGCCACACCCTTCCCCAGGATGCAAGCGGCCTGCATTTACCCTCTTTATATATGCCCAGCCCCTCTAGAGGGAAAGGAAATCTAGGCATGAGAGAGTGGCAGGTGGGGCTGTGGAAGGGGATACAGGGCATCTGCATTTGCATCCTATACATGAGTTGGATTCAGCCCGGGGTACTGCGTTGCAGAGCCTGACCTACCCAGTTATTCAGATATCTTTTATCTACTGGTAATAATTTCTATAGCATTTATTGCCACAGCATTTTAAAATCTTTAAAAGCAGAAAAAGCAAAATCACTATCGCCCTCCTTCTACCCACCTAAAAAAGGAATAACTTGATTAGTTTTATGTTTTTTATGAGAGCAGTGGGGAAGAATATGTAGAAAGTACTGAAGGAAAGCTAATTTGAAGAGATGTCTTTTGTTTCGGTTTTGTTTGGTTGGGTTTTTTTTTTCTGTTAGATTTTTGTTTTGTCTTTTGTGATGAGGTCCATGATCTCTATTCTCTCTTGCGGAAATGAGCTCTGTAATTTAGATCTTGCTTCTGTGAAAGTTCTGTCATCTTTGCTTGTATCATCCATTGATCATTTCATGACCTCATTGGAACCTCAGTTATTATGGGAGATCAGGGATGAAGTGATATTTGAGGTGTCTATGGCCACGTTCATGACAGGCTTCAATATTAGTACAAAAGCTTTGAAATTGTCTCTGTCTTAAATGGGAAGCCAGTGCAAAAGGCAAATCATTATGGTGGTGAGTCCATAGCCACTTGTGCTGCCATGTACCAGTTGGAGTGACAATTCTTATATAAAATTACTTGAAAGAACCAAAATGGAGATCACAAATGTATGCTTATTGTAGAGAAATGTTTGTGTAACAGGATGGGGCACAATATTTTGTTAGATCTTAGACTATGAGAGTTGGTTTTTGTTGCCATGCCATATTTAAGTGATTAATGTCACTAAACAGTTGCAGAATAAAGACAAGTAATTATATAGATCTCATTGCAAAAAGACAAATAACTTAAACAGTTCCAAATATACTATTATAAAAAATAAAATATTTTAAACTGTGCATATAAAATGCCATGTTCATCAGGGTAAAGTATTGTGTTTCATGGTCTAATCATCTGGTCCCTTCTGCAGTGGGGAATTGCAGGATATCCTTTTATAGTGATGCAACTGGATGAATGCTACAGTATAACAACCTAGGAAATCTTTAAAAATCGTGCTTTTTCAAATATACAGCTGCAAAAATTAAAACTGCAGAATGATTTGGCAATTAGAAATGGTTAGAATTAAATTAGATGAGATTCAATAGATAAAATTTAGTGGAAAGAAATAATAATCATATAAAATGGGAGACTGCTATCTAGTAAATAGTAATGCAGGAAAAAAGGGGCGCTAGAAAGGAAACAATTTAGCTCTATGCACACAGGTAACACTACTGCAAAATAATAAATCCTGTTTTGGGATGCAATTTTAGTAATAGCTCTGATAAGAGAATGACAACAACACTATTCCTACACTTTGATATAACTGCACATATTATAATGTGTACAATATTTGATCCATCTTTAATTTAAACTTATAAACAAGCTGGACAAACTTCTAACTTAAAATGACAATAAAGCAGAGAATGGTACATAGAGTGTGAAAAATTATTTAGGGAGCAGATCTCATCTGAGGTAGATTGTTGAAAGTCTGTACACAAAATGTTATTGAATAACAAATAGTTATGGTAGCCTGACCAAAATATAGTAGCATGTGTTAAGAAAGGGGATTTTTCCTGTAACCAAGTAGGGTAAAATGAAAAGTATTGTTTGACAACAAATTTTAGGTGAGATCAGAATTATTTTGAAACAAGAAGTCCTGGACAAAAAACAGCTGTCTGGTAAAATACAAAGGGAGTTTGCAAACCCACACTGTCAACCAGCAGCCCTGTAAATAGGTTTTCAATCTGTCTGTTCTTTGAAGAGTAAACATAGCTGCTTCTGCTTGTGGTCCTGGGAATCATATCAGCAGTTATATGTAAATGAAAAAAAAGGGGATTGTAGAGACAGCCAAACCAGTTGTAAACTACCTAACCCTGGTACCAGTGGTAGCCTGGTGAAGAGCCATAATCTAATTTATGCAACAAAGCACAAAGTAAATATGGTACATCACATGTATTGTAACAGCCAGGATCACAATAGTCTCCCATTTCCAGTATCTTTGGACACAATTCCTAAAAGCACAACTTATCAGTGAAATCTGAGAAAACCAGGATCCCTGCTTATAAGGCAGTGGGCAAAGTGAGTGCTGTGATTGGTATGCTAGGCAAACCAAGTTCAACAGAAAAGAAAACAAAACCAAAAACTGAGTAGAATGGAACCTGAGCATTGGACAATTTGGGATGAGAAAGTTACAAAAGTAATGAACAAATAAAGGAAAGGGAATTGTCTGTGCTGTAAGGCTATGGAGATAGGGGCAGACATGGACTTTCTGCTCACATAGTGGGAAAGCCAGAAACAAACATCCCAGACACCCAGAGGAGGACCCAAGGCCTGGTACCCCCAAAGGTCACTGCTGTAAGATCTAAAGGATCCACTTGCCAAGTCATATTAGAGGGGGAAAAGCTGTAATAGTGATTAGGGGTTACTCATAAAGTTCACTTGATACCAAAACAGGCTAGGGGCCATGTCAATCTTTGCGGGGGGGCGCTGGCAAAAATAATCCTATTGGTAACAACTCCCACATGCACTATTTTAATCTAATTTTTAATGGATTAAAAATTGCCTTTGAGAAGAAACAATTTGTTTATATATTGCGTGGTAATGAACACAGTTAATTAGGAGTGACTTTAAATTTCTTCTTCTCAGGCTGAGACAAGGCTCAAGCAAAGGAGGCTTCTGGCCTGCAGCAGAGTAGGCTCTGCCTGCAATATATTTACTTTTAAATCCCTCAATAGACAGTCTGTCAAAAGACATTAATTGCAGCTTCAGAGTTTACTATATGCATGGGGCATCACAAGGATCAAAGAGTGCTTCAGCTTTCTAAAACTCCATCTGAAACAGTGAGCCTAGAAAGATTTTTGTCTCTAAGTTACAGCATTCAATCTGTGATCCTCAAATACACATTCCTCCCAAACCTCCCATTCAGATTCCACAGTGGATTCTCTGAACAAATCTCTCTCTTCCACTCGCAACTCCTTTTCTCCAATGTGAGACTTAGATTTTCAAATGTTTAACTGCTTTTAAAAATCTGGCTGCAACCCTCTGCATCACTGCTCTGCTTCATACTTAACACTCTCTTCCACCCCTTAGTCTCTGGGGGTGCTCAGTAACCCTGGAAAAATTCCAGAGAATATATCAAGTTCTTCTAATTCTTTTATCTTTCAGCACTGCCATGAGCCTCTTAAACAGTTTCAGTCTCCACCTACGTAAAGTCCAATGCTTGTGGTCATCTTTTACCACAAGACTTCCTCTTCTGGCCCTGTCCCTCTCCTTTCTCCAATCAAGCAGAAAGGAGAGGGGAAGGAGAGAACTTCAGGGAGAGAACTCACAATCTCATGTTACCTCCAGCAGCCTCCCAAACTTATTTTCAATTGTCAACACTTCCCCTTGACCCTCCCTCTCCATGCCTTCTAAATGCTTTCTTCTCTTACCCTAAATCTAACTTTCACTCTTTCCTTGGAGCCATTTGGGCTGCATAGAAACATTTGCTAGTATACCCCATACTTTAAAATACATCTTTGATTAAATCTGTATTTCCAATTATCATTCTATCTCCCTCCTCCTTTTTCCTTTTAAACACACTCTTTAAGTTGTCTGCAACACCTCTACATACACTTACCTTATTCTTAAGGAAAATAATTCTGCCCCCTCAATATGGAGGAGGATTTCAATTTTGCAGTGAGATAGCTAAAAGAAAGTAGCTAATTAAAATTGATTTATCCACTTCAGTGTAAAGAGTATGGCATGAATACTGCTGAAAACTCTGTACAATGGAATAGGAGATTATTTAGAACAAACAAAAATACTTCTTTTTCTTAACTTTTGACATTGAATTCATTAGTATTTCTAGAACAGAGCTGAAAATATACAACAAAGATATACGTAAATTGCAAATTATTATAATGAATTGCACCCACTGCCATTGAACCTTTCAAAATGAAAAGGTAGTTAATCTCTCCTCTCCTTTCTTCAAACTGTTTCTTTAAAATGATCAGGTGCTAGTAGCTGATTTCTATAATAGTTGTGTTAAATGTTCATGGGCTAATTCTTTGAGGACATTAACAAATGAAAAGAAAGCTTGCAGTATATATTTAAGGTGCTAAGAGTAAGTGTAGTGGAGAACCTCACTGCCCTGCTCCTAGAGGGGGGGGGGGGGAAACTGCTGGGGAAAAGCCCTAGCAGTGATTAGGCAGCACAGCTGTGGGTTGCCAGGGCAACTAATGAGAGTCAGCTGATTGGAAGGGGCAAGGCCTGGCTCTTATAAAGCCTAGAGCCTGAGCCAGGCTGGTGGTCCCTTGCTAGCAGCTGGAGGGGTAGAAGCTCTGGGAGATAGGATGTGAGTGCAGCTCATGAGAGCTCCAGAAGCTAAAGCAATGAGGCAAAGTTATAGCCAGGTGGTTTGTGTTGTTATGGCCAGGTGCCTTACGTTCAAGTTATAGCCAGAGGCTTGTGTTTGTTTTGTTAGTGTTTGTATACCGGTGGTTTGGGTGAGGCTATCAGGGGTTGGAGGAGGGCTCACAGGGCTGTGGGACCCTAGCACCTGGAAGGGTGTGATTCAGCACCAGAGAGGGTGCAGTAGCATGGGGTGCATAGACCCCTGGCCCCAGGAAGGGGGCAACTGTGAGAAGCCCAGAGAGGGGCATTAGAAGGGCCCAGGAATGGGCATGATGAGCCCCAGACAGGAGGCAGTATTTTAAGGAGCACAGGAGGGGCAATATTGAGAGGCCCAGGATGGGCATGATGAGCCTGGTTATAGGCTAGCCCTGCAGAAAAAACCCCAAGAGAAGGGCAGGGTACTGTGGTGGCCCCCAAGAAGGGGGTTAGCAGCCTGGTGCACCCAAGAGAGGGATAGGGTGCTGCGGTGGACCCCAAGAAAAGGGGTTAGCAGGACAGCATCCTGGGAGAAGGACAAGGTGCTGCAGTGCTCCCGCCCCAAAAGGGGATAGCAGTACAGTGTCCAGCAAAGGGGAGGCAGCGCGGTGGGCCTAAAAGACAGGTAGCTCAATAGGAATTCCCAGAGCGGGCAAGGGCCCCAGGGAGGGATGACATTTTTAGAAAAGGCCCAGAAAGGGCACCAAGATCCCAGAGAGGAGTGACGCTTTGGACAAGGCCCAGAGCGGGCAGCAAGAGTCCCAAGGAAGGGGCAGTATATTAGAGAGAGCTCGGAGTGGGCATGGAGAGAACCCAGGAGGGGCATTAGTTTAGAGAAGCACAGAGAAGGCCTGAGAGTGGGCTAGTTTACGGAGGAGGCCCAAGACAGCGGGTGTGTATTTTGACGAGACAATGTCTTTTCCCATCTGCGAGGATTGGGGCGTGGCATTAGGGGTTGATTGGAGCCACGCGTAGCCCACGAGGCTAGGGTGCCTGGGGAGCACCCATCATACAGGGGGGGACATCCCAGTGGGTCTGGGAGATTATGGGGACAGAGGTCCCGATATGTTGTGCCCAAGGCGGTATAAGGTAGCCTCCCAAACTTACTTAAGAGCAAAGACATGGTGGACAAGAATAAGAGGGTGCCCTTGGGCCGGCCTTGACATGGCGAGAGGGACCTCAGGGAGATCACAGCCCTCCCTGGCAGAGCCTGCCATGACAGTAAGGATCATCAAAGTCTTATTTGGATATGAACTGCAATTGGAAATGAAATGGTTGGCTCTTTCCTTTATCCCTAATGATCACAAATTGAAACTTCTTGGCTGCTTCAAATGAAATGTTCCCACTTTCCACAGTCAAAAGGAGGCAACAGAAAAGGATGTTACCATATACTCATATTAAAGTATATACATAAGAACCATGGGATAGATTTTTTCAGTCAGCTTAGCAGTCAGTAGAGAGGGCAGAGTACTTGTGTGATGTTTCCCATCTGCTTTTCCCTTATGCTGGGCTACGCTATACAAGCTTTAGCTCTCTAGATGACCTTCACGGTCAGTCCTTAAGTACAGAACTTTATACAAGCCAAGTTCTGAGAAAAAGAGCATCATAATTCAATCAACCTAGGGTGGAAGGAGATATTTTTGGATACTGTCATCATCTAGGCCTTCAGTAGAATGGATGAGTTCAGCAGTTTTGAGACTGAGCAACACTGCATACATCCACAGCTAATACTCTCAGAGAGCAATTATGCCAGGAAAAACTAGATCTTCAAAATGCTTCTCTTCTAAGGGTATTTACACCCGAAAGCTTGCAAAGAAGAATTTTTCTAACTGGTTGAGCTGGTTTAATACAAGATATCACATTGACCCAAAGAACCTTGTCTGCCTCTCTTCAAACCGAGAACTTTAGGATGTTATCAAAACTAAGCTAAAGCCAAAGATATTTGAGAAGATTCTTACTGAGCAAAAAATTAGTTTGTAATCTAGTTATTAAAAGATGATGTTGTAAAGTCCCTGCAACTGCTGATTCAAGGACTGCATTTGTGAATTTCCTATACTTGACAGATGAAAATCAGAAGGGATTCTTTCTGAGAGGCCAGTTGCAGAGGAAAAAGTGAATTACATGTTACGTACAGTCTCAATGAAAAATACGAGCACAATGAAACAACAAAATTAAGTAGACAAATACTTTTATTATATGCCTCTTTTCAGTGCTTGCTGAAATTAAACATGTCTCTATACATTTAATCTTGTTTAGCTGAATCTAGAAAAGGCTCACTACATAGATTAAAAACCCATACCTGACAAAGAGTGTTGGGATCATATCACTGATAGAAATCTAAATAGCTTTCACTTTGTACCATGGAAAGAATTAATCAGAACTAGTTATATTAATAGTAGCTCAGAAGTACTGTTAAATCCTAGTTCTTGAGAGGACCATAGGAAAGTTCCATACAGATTATTAGTTTTAAACCAATAATTAGTGGAATACACAATCCAAATGGCAAGGAGAACTCAAAGTTGCCATCCATTACCCTTTATAATCTTCTACCAATAAAGCAAATGATAAAACAAAATAAAATTAGGAAGGGGCAACAGACTCATTCCCTTTGCCAGCACTTTATATCTTGGGCCATATTTATACAGTAAATTGAACATGCTGGACAGCAATAGTCTGGGTGAATTCAGCCAGAATGTAGATGGTTCAGCCTGTGGGTCAGCCATAAAGGGCAACCAGGAGGTCAGCTAGGTAAGAATACAGGTTACCAAGGCATTAGGTCAGGGTTTAGACCACCGGAGTGGAGAGCATGGGACCAGGTTTCTGGACAGCAAGAGGGAGAAGTGAAAGCCAAGAGGGAGATGCAGGGTGCAAGCCAAGATCAGAAGGCAGGAGAATCAGAGACCTCGGTCCTGAGTTCCAGGGAAGATCCAAGAGCAGCATCAGTAAAAGCCAAAGCTGAGTCAGGAGCCAAGGGAATCAGAGAGAGCAGTGAACACAAAAGTTGCTAGAGCGGACTGATGTTATTGTCAAGGTGTGTCTGAGCCTAAGGCTAAGGTGTGCTTAAAAGGGCTGAGTGGCACTATCAGTAGCCAATCCAATTACAGAGAACTGGGACAGTTGCACTAGCCCGGGATGGAGGTCAGGTGTTGGTCTGGCAACTTGGGGCAGACTGGGGGGGGCTAACTGACCAGAAGTCCTGATATGCAGGTATGGCACACTGCTCTGCAGAGGGTGTCCAGTAAACTGGAAAAGGAGTAGTTGGATTTCTGCAGTGCTTTGTGTGGGCTAATCCTACCTATCCTTCAATTTACTGTATAAATATGGCCCAAGATATAAAGTGCTGGCAAAGGGAATGAGTCTGTTGCCCCTTCCTAATTTTATTTTGTTTTATCATTTGCTAATCCAGCCTACTGCTGGATAACAGTTCCAGTTATCTTGCTGCTATGTTATTTAGCCCATTTGCAGTACCATACAGACATGGATAAGCTACTTAGGAGAACACCTGCATGAAGCAGCCTGAGGACTCAGCTACAGGGCATATGAAGTTTATTGTGGTAATGTAGCCTCCTGTAGAAATGTGTTCCTTAGAAACTGAATAAATTTGAGCTAAGTTTTTTAGAAAAAACAAAAGAAAGAAATCAATTATATTACATGTCATTTGCACTATCTAAGACGTTGGTCCAAGCAAGATCCAGCAAAGGTACCTGGACACTAGATGAAATGTTACTCACTACAACAAAGTAGGAAAGGAATGATTATAGCACACTCTCTGAGAAGTGAATTACTGAAGCCGAAGTGACATCCTGAATTATTCCATGAATGCAGAGTCTGATCATCCATTTCAAAATTAAATAGATATTGTTCTCTATGAAACTGAAATCAAAGGCTACCCATATCTCCCCCCATTGTGGAACAAATCAGCTACTGTAAGTCAAATGTCATTTTTTAAGGTGATCCCTAGTGGAATAAATCTGGCAGTTGTAATAGGCATGTCAAAAAAGCCACTAAAACAATATCTTGACAATGTTCTGGCCCCCTGTACTACTGCAAGCTCTTCAATTTTTCTGTCAATTCATCAAGCAACTCTTGTCACAGAAGAACTTAACACATATAATGTGCTAATGCTGTAGCATACCCCCAAACAAGAATCCTTCAATCCTCTAAGTTTACTGCTTACAACCTATGTGCACACTAAAGCATTCTGAGGTGGTCCCCACCTTCAAAAAAAAGGACTTACATATTAAAGTCAAAATTGTGCGCTTGACAGATGTAAATAAATAAATACAGACATAAAAATAAAAATCCCACTCAGTGGGCACTTCTACATGATACACTACTGGGCAGCAAACTAATTTTCTGCACGCTAAAGCATCACCATCTACACAAATGGCAATTAGGGTGCAGTAGACTAATTTATGGTGCTGCTGGATAGTCCTGTCCAATAAAAGTGATATCTGACAGCATAGCAAAGTACTGCACTTAAATGTATGGTGGTGACTTTGGGATTAGTTTACTTTGACTCAGTTTGAACCCAAAGTATATTCAGTCACATTAATTGCATGTGTAGACATGCCCAGGAGCTGTCTAAAGTCCCCAATAAAGTGATGAGCCTAATTGCTTTTATGCACTGAGTTCTCTGCATTTCTAGCAAGGAAAACTGAAGCTTTTACCTCACCAAATTAAACGAAAGTACTCTTTCATTCAACAAAAGCAACTTTAAAGTTTGGGCCTTTTGATCTCAAATCCCACCCTACTTTTGAAGAATGGGGCTTTTTTTGTTTTTTAAGGAAAACTCTGTGGAAGTAGGTCTTATATTCCTGTGAGATGATGTTATTCCATCATCTGATAGCTCATCTAATAAGGGCAGATGTCTTAGTGGGCTAGCATCTGTTCATGAGAAAGCATGTAGTACAGCTCTTACAAATTGTGTGCCTGTGCTGGACTCAAACAAAGCATTATTGAAGTGTTTCAAAGATTTTCTTCATCTTTAATAATAATCGAACTGAAGTGTAAATTATGATAATAAAAAGCCCTACAGAAATTTCTAGGTACTTCATAACTGGTTAAACAGAGAGAAAGAAAGAGGTGCTTCTGTGTAATTTCTGTGTTAGCATATGGAAGGATAAGAGGGGGAACAGCTGAAAGTTCTAGTGTTCAAGTCAAAGACTCCTAACATAAAAAATAGATTTGGGTAATATCAGCAATATATAATCTATACAGAAGCTGTGTACCAACTTACAGAAAAATAAGGAAAACAATCTTTAAGACAAACAACAGAGTAAACCAAACCTGACAAGCCTGAGTGATGACATAATACCCTCTTACTCTGTGATGGTCACACAAAAATGCCAAAGGACACAGAGCTGTCAGTCTTGTTGTTTATCTTCTATCTAAGACTAATAAAAGAAGGTGGTGATTGACAGAAGACAGACATGGGCATAGTCCTGGGCATACAGTTTGCACCTCTGTTTGAAAAATGTATTGGTGACTTTAGGGTTGGCTTGCTTATTATTGCCTTCTTCTGAAGTATTCTTATTTTCTCTTTTCTAAGACATTTGAAAGATGTTTTTAAATACCTATATTTTTTTTATTAATTAAATGATTTCTAATTGCTGACATTGCAATTTCTTGGTAACTTTTTCAACAACATCAGCAACTGGACAGGTGCTTGGGTCAGTAAAAGTAAGGCTACATTTTGCATCAGTCCCTTTAGAACTATCTAGACAGCTAGTGGGATATGATTTTAACATTTTTTATTTTTAGATCACTCTCTCATAAAAAAGGACTAATGCAACTCTGCTAGATCAGTTTCTAAGTACTAAAAATGGAAAATGACACAGGCCTCTATAGAGTAAAACACTGAAACAGCACCATTTAGTCCTAACCCACAAATCTAACGAGGAAGCTGAAACTGACAAAAGGCAAACTAGGGAGAGTTTTTACAGAGAAACATAGCTAAAAATACAGAGCAGCATTGCTAAAATTGCTTTGGTGTGTCGTGAGTGTGACAGGACCAGGCCACAGAGCCAGCCATAACACCCCCTAGTGTCTCTGCGGCCCCTGCTCGACTCAGGCTCTAAAGTAGCCCTGCCTCAATCACTTGCCTGCCACATCTTGTTCTTATTAGAGACAGCATAAAGGAGGCTGCCCATGGACTTTAGAGTGAGTCTGAAGCAGCACAAATCATCACTGGATCCCTCCTGGACCCCCTTTTACTCAGTTCAGCCTTCACATGAAATCAGCCTTCTTGGCCTATCCATGCCTGTAGACCACCTATAGCCTTAAGGACATATTGAGTGGCTCTGTCCTCCCCTACACCATGCCCCATGACTCACGGGTGTTATCACTCACTGATGTCACTTGAGGTTCATTCCATTTAGCACTTCTCTGGATGACCTTAATTCTCCCAGCCTCTCTTTTCGTGCTCCTGGATCCTCGGATCCCCTCTTAACCCCTTTGTCTGGGCTCTCAGACCCTGGTGCCACATGCAGCCACTCCCTGGGCTCTCAGAGTCTCTGGTATCATGTTTTTCCCCCTTTCTGGGTCCACAGACCCCCTGGTCCCACATGCAACCATTATCTGGGTTCTCAAACTCCCTGGCCTCAAGCACAGCCTCCATCTGGACCCGTGGGCTCTCTGGTCCACCTCTCACCCCTTCTCTAGGCCTGTGGATTATCCAGCCAGGCTCTCAACCCCTCCTGAACTAATGGACCCTCTAGTCTAGTTCTCTGCTCTCCTCTGAACTCATGGACCCTTTGGTCCAACCCTTGTCCACTCTATAGATCCTGGACCTTCTGGTCCTCTCCTCAGATACTCTATTGGCTTCTGGACCTTCTTTGGTCATGTTCTCTCTCAGCCCTGTCCTGGGCTCCTGGATCCTCTGATCCTGCTCCCAGCCCCTTTCTGGGTCTTCGTTTGTGGATCTTCTGATCCCCACTCTCTGGGCTCCTGCACTCACTGCTGGGCCCCCACTCTCATCCCTTCTTGGTATACTGGTTCTGTAAATGGGCTTTGAGTCTGCCCTTAGCAGGACTTATGGCTAAGTGCCTGTATAACTCAATTAAAAGCACTTGTGTCCTCTGACAAGCGCCCAAACCTACTCTGGGCCTAACATAAAATAATGGCCACCTGCATGTATAAACAAGTCCCTGCCTGACTCAGGTATTTTCCCTTGTTCCCAAGTCTGCTGTGTTGTTTCCTCTTAGTCTATATTCAGCAGCCCTGCTGCTGTACTGGTAGGAGCTCTTTACCTTGTTACTCTCAGGGCTGAACTGCCTGACTGGCTCAGGCTCAGGGCTTATGTGGCTCAAATTCAGCCCCCTTCCAGTCAAGCGAGTTCCCAATTCCCTCTGTCACCTGCAAGCTGCCTCTCAAGCTGCTTGCCTTCTTCAAGGGATAGGCACACCCTAGTGCCCTGTCACAGTGATGTCAATAGCAGTGTATTGGGTGGACAATACTAGAAAATTTCTCAGAGTAAAACCAGGAACATTTGTAGAGAATAACTCATATAAGATGATCTGTATTACTAAAGTCCTAGCAGGCTACCCAAGTTAAATCCTACTTAAATTAAGAAACATGTATATGCCTGTGTGTATAATTATTACCCTTCATTATTTTAGAAGTTTACCCACTTCAGCAATAGTAGTCTATTTGCAAACTCTCTAAAGTTTCTAAGCCATTGCTTTTTACTGGAGGGAATGTGTAGAATGTATAAAAACACAGTACAAATTCATTTTAGTGCCCTGCAAATGCATGCACAAGGAAGAAGTTGAAGAGTTTGGGCCTAATTCATTCTTCCTCCCATAGGGAGACTATCATTCACAAGAAACAGAAGTGAAGGACAAAGACACTATTCTCCACTGTGACTATGCCCAGCTCCGCTGCGGGGGTTATTGAATTAAACATTTAATTAATGCTTAGGAAATATAGTATCTAATTCCTGCTTGGACTGTTTTCCCAAGTGGCACTGGCTATATCACTTCACCTCACTGAGCATCTGGTTCCTGACCCATGTAAAAGGTGGACAGCACTTACTTCTAAGGCATGTTGTAAGTTCTAAGTGACACTTGTAGAATGCTCCATCTAAGGGGCTAATCTGTGGGTAAAAATCAGCATTGCCAAATGAAGCAAATCAGTACCTAATCCACTTCATTAAGCAAAAGATACATCACTCATCCCACCCACTGATGCTGAAGGACAGTAATCAGGGAAAAACCTGACTTTCCCCACTTATTGAGACGCATCCTAGAGATACTAAGAGTGTATCTTGGCAACCAGAGAAAGCCAGGCAGGCACTCCGAGGGCCTGAGGCATCCAATTCTCCCCACAAATTCCCAAGTTGCACAGGATCAGGCCCCTAAGCCCCCAGAGCACCTGTCTGGGGTGGCTAGAGAGTGAGGGCAGCTCTGGGTTGCCTGCACTCTTCCACCATAAAGCAAATAGATGTCTGCTGCAATGAAAGATCACAAATATTACTACCCTTTGTCACAACCATACTGTGACATGACAAAGGGTATGCATGTCTATTTGCTTTCACTTTGTACTGCTGTATACATTTTTATGTCAGCACAAAGGCGACAAAAGGCAACATCTGTTTCTACCCTGTGGGAACCACAAGATAACAGCATTCATTCCAAAGCAGGCTGGGAAATGTTCTTTCTATTGCTATGGAAGTGTTGAGTTTTCATTGAAATACCCAATTTTTGATTTAAAAAAAGTTTCAATGTAAAGTGTTTACCAGCTCAATTTGCTATTTAATATCACATGCCCTCACAGGCAGTGACAGCAAGCAGCAGGGAGAAATCTTTGTTTAGATCAGCTGAGCTGTTTCACTGTGTCATTAAATCCTGTAACTGTGAATACATGTTCACTACCACCTACTCAGGGATAGCATCTTAAATTAACAATTTCCTAATGCCCATGTAGCAGATTATGTTATAAAATATTCATCAATTCCAAGTTATATTCTTTTTAAACATTCCATTTACCATAATATTATTATATACTCTGGTCACAGTAATAAAAAGTTTTAAGATCCAGACTTCTAGATTAAACGAATCAGCATAGCTCCATTGAAGTCAATTTTAAGTTTTCATTATCTGCACCAGTGCCTACTGGCTTTGATCTTTAATGTCTAATTGAAGTCAATGAAAGATATCCTGATTTACACCAGTGAAGGTTTGTGTCTTAATTTCAAAGTTCAGCTGCTTTTGAGTTGTTCTCTCTTGGAGAAGAAGAGAGGACCAGGAAAAGTTAATAAATATAACTTAAAAATGATTTAAAAGGTTTTGACATAGTTTTATCTTCAAACATAGACTGAACTTGAAAAAAAGGTAAACTTGTATGGAGAATCTTTTAGAAGTTATAGGCAGGTGGAAAGGGGGTTATGATAGTCAATTTTTAATTGACTGACACGGACAAACAATCTAATTTAGAAATTGCACTGGTTATTCAGCAGCTATCCACTTTCAACCCAAACCTTACACTATATCTTATTTATGTAGTACCTTACAGTTAATACAAAGATACAATATTGCAAACTTGAAAAAGATAATAATTCCCTTTTAAGGTATGTTAAAACTGCACAAAGATACCCTTGGTATGCACTATAATACTATCTGTGCCTTATTTTAATGACTGAAGTTATTTTGGCATCACGCCCCAGAAAGTGAACCTACCTAAGGCTTCATAATGCACACACCCTACCATGTCTTATTGCTTAAGCAATATAAAAAAAGCTGTCTAGCCACACTGGCAGGTAAAAAAAAGTGCATTCCACTCACATATCTGAGGTAATAACACAATATTTTATTATCATTTCAGGTACAGAAGTCTGCCAATGTTTCAGCCATCTGGTCTTCCTCAGGGCAGTATAAAAGTAAAATATGTGAATGAAATATATGAGCTGAATACAGTTATTTTTTATTTGCTGTAGTGTGCATTAGCTACACTGCTTTTTCTGTATTGCATTATGGCACTTGTATTTTAAAGAGACCATACCTTTTCCCTGTTTATCTGCTACGTTTTATAGAGAAGTCACCACACATTGCTATGACAATTTAGTCTCATTTGACTTCAAGATTTTGCTAAGCAAATGGATAAATTATAATCCGTAGTGTGTGTGTAATATATTGTATGTAGTATGTATTTTATTTATATATGTGTGTGTGTGTGTGTGTGTGTGTGTGTATTAAATATGTATATACATGTGTATCTTTGAAATATTTATTTTCATATGGTAGGAAAAAAATCAGTTGACAACATCCTACCAACTGTATATTGATTTAATGTATATTCAGAATAAGGTGCAGGCATACCAGCATGTCTATACCATGTTGAACAGTGCTAGGGACTGCAGCATGATGAAAGCATGCTCTATTTACTTAGTCCTGCTGCACGTGAGCTATGACCTGTATGCAGGAGAAAAATGTTGTGTAACTGTTTCTTTTTTGAAGGCTCTGTACTTCTGTGATGGTGGCTACAGGACAATATTTTGGCCTGAGCATTTTTTTTAATTGTGTTTCAAGGCCCAATCAGTTCCAAATTCTTCTGAGCAAAGCCTAGTAGTCAAATTGCAAATTTCTACAGAGCAGACCTCAATCATTCAAGTTGATATGGCTGTACCACTGGGCACATATCCTCCCTCCCAAATCCATCAGTTTGGGGCTTTGGATACTCCCCAAATCCATAGCAGGCATCCTACATGCAAGCCCCAAACCTAGAGGCCTTGGGGTTCAGATAGCCCCCTAGTCCTGATTGCTCCTAGCCAGCCTTCCCTTATAAGTCAAGTGCCCCAGGCCATGAATCAGTTCTGTTACCCTCTACTGGACTCTCTTCAATTTGTCCACATCCTTTCTATAGTGGGGGGGCCCAAAACTGGACACAGTACTGCAGATATGGCCTCATCAGTGCAGAATAGAGTGTAATAACTACTTCCCTCGATTTGGTGGCAACATTCCCACGAATGCAGCCCAGTATGTTCTAAAACCTTCATGGCAACAGGAGCACACTGCTGACTCATAATCATCTTATCGTCCGCTGTAACCCCCAGGTCCCCTTTTCCGCAGAACTTCTGCTTTGTCAGTCAGTCCCCAGGCTATAGTGGTACATGGGATTCTTCCATCCTAAGTCCAGGACTTTGCACTTGTCCTTGTTGAACTTGATGAGATTTCTTTTGGCCCAATCCTCCAATTCATTTAGGTGACACTGAATCCTAGACCTGCCCTTCAGTGTATCTACTACTCCCCTTAGCTTGGTGGCATCCACAAACTGCGAGGGTGCAATCCATCCCTTGCAAATTGTTAAGAAGATAGTGAACAAAACCAGCCCCCAAAACAAACACCTGGGGCACTCCATTGATTCTGGCTTCCAAGTAAACATTGAGCCATTGATTACACTCTATTGAACTGGACAATACAGCCAGTTTTCTATCCACCTTATGCAACCCACAGTATCACAACATGCTTGCATAAATGCTGTGGGAGACAGTACCAAAAACCTTGCTAAAGTAAAGGTGCATTATGTCCTCTGCTTTCCCCACATCCACAGAGCCAGTTACCTCATTACAGAAGGCAATCAGGTTGGTCAGGCCTCACTTGCCCTTGGTGAATCCATGTTGACCGTTCCTAATCACCTTCTTCTCTTCCAAGTACAGTATATTTCTGTTAACTGGCATCTTACAAGCCGGCATACTCAATTAGTTGGCATGCTGACTTGTAAGATAAAGTGAAACTGGAAGCGCCCACCATGGCACTTAAGGTTTCTCAAGCCCCCACAACCCAGGGCAAAGCATCCTGTGCTGCCAAGCCCCCATGGTCCGGGGGCATAACAGGCTGCATGGGGCCCACCTCTGTGTCCCACAGAGCCTGCAGGACCTGTGGGAGGGGCAGCAATGCCGCGGGAGGAGTGGCAGGATACCCCAGATGCAGCCAGGGAAGCAACAGCCTGGGCTGCTCAATTAACTGGCATATTTTGTTATTCAGCTTCCCTCATTCCCAGGGCATGCCAGATAACAGAGATTTACTGTACTTAGAAATGGATTCTTTGAGGTCCTACTCCATGATTTTTCTGGGAACTGAGGTGATGCTGACTGTTCTGTAGTTCCCTCAATCTCCTCCTTTTTTTGGTAAAAATGGGCACTATATTTGTCCTTTTCCAATCTTCTGTGACCTTCCCTCACCACCACAAGTTTTCAAAGTTAATGGCCAGCAGCTCTGCAATCACATTAGCCAATTCCCTTGGGACCCTTGCATGTATTGTATCCCCATGGAATTGTATACATCCAGATTTTCTAAATAATCTCTAACCAGTTATTTCACCATTGTTGACTGCTCACCTTCTCCCCAAACTGTGCTGCCTGGTGCAGTAGTCTGGGAGTTGACCTTGACTGGGAAAACCAAAGAAAAACAGACATTGAATACTTCAACTTTTCTTCATCATCTGTCACTAGGTTGCCTTCCCCCATCAGTAAGGGACCCACACTTTCCCTAATCTTCCTCTTGTTACTCACATATTTGTTAGTAACAAGAAAGGCTCGGCCTTTCTTGTTACCTTCATGTCCCCTGCTAGCTGAAACTCCAATTGTGCTTGGCCTTCCTGGCTTCATCCCTGCATGGCCAAGTAATATACTGCTGCCCAATTGGTTGATTCATAGATTCATAGATGTAGGGTCAGAAAGGACCTTGTAGATCTTCTAGTCTGACCCCTTGCCCTAGGCAGGACAGAAAACTGGGCTCGAATGACCCCAGGTAGGTAAACATCAAGCCTCTTCTTAAAGCCCCACAAGGTAGGAGCCAGCACCACTTCCCTTGGAAGTTGGTTCCAGATCCTAGCCACCCTGACTGTGAAGTAGTGCTTTCTAATGTCTAGTCTAAACCTACCTGCTAACAACTTATGGTCATTATTCCTTGTTATTCTGGGAGGCACTCGGAGGAACAAGGTCTCTCCCAATCCCCGCTGGTCCCCCCTAGTAAGTTCACAGATGGCCACCAGGTCCCCCCTCAGCCTTCTGTTGTGAAAGCTGAACAGGTTAAGGTCCCATAGCCTCTCCTCATAGGGTCTGCCCTACTGTCTCCAGATTGTGCAAGTGGCCCTCCTTTGGACCCTCTCAATGCTGTCCACATCCCTTCTGAAGTGTGGTGCCCACAACTGGGCACAGTACTCCAGCTGTGGCCTGACCAGTGTCACATAGAGGGGGAGGATGGCCCCTTGGCCCTGCTTGTGATGCATCTGTGGATTCAGGACAAGAGTACAATTAGCCCTACTGACTGTGTCCTCTCATTGTCAGCCCATGTTCATCTTGGAGTCAATATTGACTCCAAGATCTCTTTCTGTCTCCGTGCTTTCGAGAAGGGAGTTCTCCAGGTTATAGGTATGCTGCTGGTTCCTACTGCCTAAGGGCAGCACTCTGCTCTTGTCAGTATTGAATCCCATCCTATTTTCATTTGCCCACACCTGTAACCTGTCCAGGTCCCACTGTAATCTGTCTCTCCCTTCTAGCATGCCCACCTCACCCCAAATCTTGGTGTCGTCTGCAAATTTAAACAGGGTGCTTTTCACCCCATTGTCCAAGTCACTAATAAAAAAACTGAACAGTGCGGGCCCAAGGACCAAGCCCTGGGGAACTCCACTGCCCACTTCCATCCAAGTCAAATATGACCCGTCCACCACCACTCTGAGTACAACCCCTCAGCCAATTTGCAATCCATCGGATTGTGTCGGCATCAATGCCACAGTCACCTAGCTTTTTAATGAGAATGGGGTGGGAAACAGTGTCGAAGGCCTTCCTGAAGTCCAGAAAGACTACATCCACCACAACACCTGCATCCAGTGATTTTGTGACCTGACTGTAGAAGGCAATAAGGTTGGTCTGACAGGACCTGCCCCTAATGAAACCATGCTGGTTGCCCTTGAGCATCACCCCTGCTGCTGGCCCATCACTGATGTGCTCCTTGATAATCTTCTCAAAGAGCTTCCCCAGAATTGAAGTAAGACTAATGAGCCTATAGTTGCCTGGGTCTTCCCTCTTCCCTTTTTTAAAGATGGGGACTACATTGGCCTTCTTCCAGTCATCCAGCACCTGGCCAGAGCACCATGAGCGCTCATAAAGCCGTGCCAGGGTCCTTGCAATAAGCCCTGCCAATTCCCTCAATACCCTGGGGTGGAGAGCATCTGGACCTGCTGATTTGAACACGCCCAGCCCCTCCTGAAGTTCCCTAACTTGGTTCTCCCTGACCCTAGGCCTGGCAGAGTTTTTCCTGAGTCTGTCCTGAATCTTGGTAGGGGAGTCTTGGTCCTGGCACAAGAAAATGGAGGCAAAGAAATTGTTAAAGAGGTCTGCTTTCTTCTCTGGTGCAACCAGCAGATTGCCAAGCATATATGGGCCTCACATTACCCGGTGCCTTCTTCATACTCCCTATGTATTTAAAAAAGAACTTTTTATTATCCTTGATGCTAGCCCTAGTTCTGCATCTGCCTTAGCTTTCTTAATAGCCCCACTATAGACCTGACCAGTGGAGGTATATACTCCTCTTTGGTGATAGCCCCCCTCCCTCTCGCTGGGTGTATGCCTCCTTTTTGACAATCAGGAATTCCCAAATGCCATTGGTGAGCCAGGGGTTTGTCCAAGCTTCCACTTCTTGCAAGCTTCTTTTTTTGTATTTAGGCTCACCAAAGGGTTCTCTGCTCACCACATTTGCTATTCTTCCTGCACATTGGGATGGTTTGTTCCTGTGCACAGTGATAGCAGTTGGTAATAACTACTCCATTAGTCTAGCAAAACTAGAAAGAGTAGATCAGAGCCAATAAGCCAGTAAGGTTTTCCACAGCCACTGATTGCCTAAATATTTGATCATTTCAGTCTCATACACCAATTATAACATTTACTCCATCTCTTAGTAGTTATCCTGTGCTCTACCTAGTTTATTATTTCTGTAAGTCATTTTGGGAGTTGTAGTTGTTGGAACAAATTGTTTTTATTATATGGAATAAAAATTGGTTATTGGCTCTATAAGTGAAAATGGAAAATAAAAATGATTTTTATTAGTACTACATGATAATGTTTGCTCCAATCACACTCCAGTGATCAATATACTATACAAGATTAATGGCTTGGTTATAGGAATATACACCACAGATAAACTCAACAGCTTTTCAGGGGAAAAATCAGTTCTGTTATATAGCAGAATGATTGAGACATCTCACTTTGACCTCGCTTGTGCAAAGAGCTCAGGCTTGGTTGTTTGCTGTACAGCTGTTCCCATGCACATGCTTGTCAATTGTTCTATAGTGCTAGCATTAGTCCCATCTACTAACCTATGTGTCTACCAGCTTGGATAAGTTAAAGGGGCTGGATTAATCAGACCACCAAAAAAGTTGAGTTTACAGATTTACGTTACAGGCAGTCCTCAACTTACAACATTTCGAGTTACAACATTTTGCACTTAAAACATTTATAAACTGACACCCTGTTTCAACTTTATGACATCAGTTTCAACTTATAACACTTGATTCGATGCAATGCCATGCCAGTGAACAAGTTTTCTGTGTCCCTCATCTCTCTGGAGAACATTTGTCCAAACTTGCTTGGACACTTTCTTTAAGAAAGCAGACAAGACTACATAAAAACATAGAGCCAAGACTCCTGAGAAGACTCCAGCCAAGAACCCTTCAAAAAGTCCAACCAAGAGCCCTTCAAAAAGTCCACCAAAGTCACCCAAAGAAGTCCTATCAACTCAATGTGATTGCTATTTATGATATGAATACATTAATGTAGCTATATTACTCATCTATAATTGATTGAGTACAAAATTCTGGGGTATTTTTGGTGAAAGTAGGGTATCAGGCCTTGGTTCTGGAACCAATCTCCCATTTATAACATTGTTTCATATGAGACAATTGGTTCCAAGTTACAACATTTTGACTTAAGACAATGTTTTCAGGAATCAATTGTGTCGTAAGTCTGAGGACTGCTTGTATAATGCTTTTAAGGTAGGACAGTGGGCACATCTACATGTGCTATTTGTCATGTGCTATGTGCATTAGCACAACAATAAACTCTGCTGCATGTCATGCTGGAGTTTATTGCTCCTGGACACTGCTTTTGAAAGTGCATCTGGACTACAGCACATTGAGCCAGGTCAGAGCAGCCCTGGCTGACAGGGAGTCCTAGGAATCAGTCTGCCAGCCCAGGGCTGTTCCAACGTGCCTCAACATGCTGTGGAGGGGCTGGCTGAGACACAAGAGTGCTTCACTGTGGTGCTAGCTGCCAGGTAACCCCAACAGTGATACACCCTCATGCAGTGTCACTGTCTACGTGTATGTTGCTGCAGAGTAAAAAACTTTGCCAGAGGACAGTACTTGAATTTACAAGTATTAGCCTATGGCAGAGTTAATTGGCTTACTCTGTCCTTATAGCACTGCATGAGTAAACACTGAGAAGTTTACTGTGCAACTAATTAGGCAGCTCTATAGTAAACATCTCCCAAAGACTTGCCCAGTATTTGCTAACACTGTTCACACTGAGCATAGTCTCCCTCTACAAGAAGTTTTACAGAAATCAGTTATTAGATAATTATACACAACAATACTTTCAATTTAAGAGTGTCAGAAGGTAAGAGTACCCTGGTTCAACTGACACTCTAGGTAGAACATGTGTTTTTAAGCTGTGTCTGTTATCTCGAATGTCTTGGATAGGGATATACAGCTGACCTACGACATTAAAATATACATTTAAACTTCCTGAAACTGGCGTGAGTATTTCATTTGTTATTCCTTAGCTAATTTTCCACCTTCAATTCTCAAACTTTGTATACAGAGAAAATTAAAAAATATGTAAGATAAGAATTTTCAGGGTTGGATGTGAACATGGTCTTTAGCAGCTTTGATCAGAATGGCTGATGAGGAAGTAACATTTACTACATTCATATCTGCAATGTTGACATGTATAATGAAGGTTCTTGACCATATGAGAGAAACAGGGGTAAGAGATAAAACTTAGAGCAAATGGGATCATCTTGGAGATTGGAACATGTTTTAGGAAGCATTCCATCTAAAAAATGAACTATTAAGTAAATATTCTTATTTACTCGTATGTTCATATAAAACAGATCGTTTTCCTGAAGTTGTTTTAATGACTTTTGACACTCCCATTAGTCACTGGTAATGTTGATTCCTTGAAGATGTTCTCAAAAGGTATATAGTGGAAGCACAAAAGGCTTTCATGATCATAACATGTTTTTATTAAGTAGGCACACAGTGACATAAAATCTTCATCAGCAGTCTTAATGTATGTCTGTTGTATTCTAGGTATGACTTACGGTTTTTTAAAAGATTTCCACCTATTTTCTCCTTAAACAATGGTTAGCCTTTTACATTACCCTTTCTTTGGTTTTCATGCTTGTTTGTATATGTATATATAAATCAAACTATAAACATTTATAGTTATTTTTTGTTGATCCATTCCTTTCCACATTTTATTTTCTCTATCTTATATTTTCTCCTCTCTTCTTTTCCTATATCACAGTTGGCACATTTACAAAAGGCGCTACATCACTGTAGCAATAAGCTATGGCAATGTAGCTCACTGTGACAGCAATGTAGTATCAGTGGGCACAAACCATGACATTCATGCTATTGCACAGTAGCAATGACCTACTGCACAATAGCTCGTTGTTACTCTGCAGTAGGGTCAGAAACAACTCATGTGCCACAAGGACTGTGCAGTAACAACCGCACTGTCAGGGTCACATGTAGATATGCCCTGTATTTTTTAAATGTGCTTCCTCTTTCAGAGTTGTAATAGAGGTCTCCTTTATCTTAATATATTCCAGTCATATTATTTCTTATGTTTTTCCTTTAGTTGTCCAAATATTTGCTTTTTTATATTTTCAGCACATTAAAAATACAATCAGCTACCATGTATTTAAAAGCAATTATCTGGTTGTAGATGGGATAAATAGGTTCTACTGAACTGCAAACTGAGCAATGCGGGCTTATTTCTCAAATTTACTGTGGACTTGGGAAAGTAAGTTGTTCCTAATGATACAATGGGGACAGCAATACTCCCGTTGCTTTTTCTAGTAGGATCACAAGCTCCCTGGGGAAAAGATTATTTCTTACTATGTCTATGCTTAAAACAGTGGGGCCTTGATTATGTGAGGAGCCTATAAGGGAGTGAACAAAAAGGTCACATTAAAAATATACTGTAATATAAGATGCCATACTGATGGTATCATAATAATGATTAGATTATAAGATGGTGTATGGAAATGGTTGTTTAATTTGTTAGATTTTTCAGGATAATTTCATCTGATACGTCATATCCTTTCATCTCCTTACTCCCTTGTTTCTTCCCTCTTCATGTTTCTACCTTCTATTTTCTGCTTCTTCTGCTGGTTATTTTGAATATATATATATATATATATATAAAACACACCAGTGGAAATAGCCAGTGGAATAAACAAATGTGCCTGACATACATTTCAGTTGGTTAATCAGCTCCCAAAGGTCACTTGTATTTTATTTATATACATTTACACACACACACACACACACACACACATGTCCATCAGTAGCTGCCCAATCAGCTCAGATGTATGTCATTTTTTTTTACTATTAATGTTCTAAAGAAAACAGCAACCAAGAAGCTCTATTAAAAAAAATTAAGACAAAAATATATATATTTATCAATGTTTGAAAATAAAATCAGTGGCCAAACTATGGCTTTCTTGCAATCTGTTAAAATGACTTTCCACTCCCATTTCTAACTCCAGGCAATACTACTTAAAAGAAGTGTAATTTCACAGAAACATTGTCAAATCCTACTGTGGCTGCTGAGTTTCATATTTTCATATTTTTAGGAAGCAGTGTCTTACAAAATTGTTGCCTAAAAGCAGTGCCTACTTTCTGCAGTAGCAAAAGCCAACAGGATTATATTTCTATTCAGGTTAGCAATTAAGACAGGAGCTAAAATTCACTTCTTTGCAAGTATTTTACTGAACCTTTTCTAAACAATCTCCCTCTCAAGTCTATTTCTGTGCAGAACTGTCAATTAAATGATTAGTGCACTCGAAACTGATCTCATATTGATGTTAAAAAAGAAGTCTGATTGATGAGAAGTTCAATTATGTCTGGCTATGGTTTCACATAAAAGGTTTTTCTTTTAAATAAAAAGGCTCACAGGTACAAGTCTGGTGTCTACCTTTAATAGAATTAATTATGAATTTCATTTAGTATATATTTTTTTACATATTTTTTGTTCTTAGGTTTTGACTACAGTATCTTTTTGGCTATTGCCTTTCCTTCATCTTGTTTTTCTAATAATGGTTAGTTTAATAATATTATTGAATTTGTTGCTTTTTCAGATTCCTTCAGATAGAAGGTGGGGGGGGGTCTCGATTGTCCTTTGTTTTATTGTTCCTCCTCTTAACCTTTCTTTTTGTTTGTCTGCTCTTGGTTCCTGTTGGTATCATACTCGTAACCCTTTCTTCCTAATTGATCTGTCTCAGCATTTACTACTGTGATGATCCAGACAGAACTTCTTCCTTTGTTATGCAATTATTTTTGTAATTTTAAAAAATTATATTCATACCCTTTTATTTTAACTGTCTGAGGCATTTCATTATTCTCTCCCTTTCACTTTACCTCAACTTAAAGAAATGTACTTTCAACAAAGTAGGCAATAGACCACTGCAGTTTGGCAAAGGATCACATAAATCCTGATCTTTCATTTCTCTTCTTTTCAGAATATTTATCAAACTAGACTGTCAGCCTGCTGGAACATATGGAGTATATGAAAATAAAACCTTGCATCACAACACATTATCCTTGCAATGCTCTCAGTCAGCCATATAAAGGTAAGTAATTTAGATTATTCTGACTGATTTTATCAAATATAATTTTATTAGAAATATGTTAGACTTCCTATATAAAAGTAAAAATAAAAATTTGATTCACAATTATTCACTTAAAATAATTTTCTGCATCAGCAATGCTGGAAGAATCAATGGATTCAATTAATCCCTTAGTATTACCATTGAAGCAGGTATCTATATATAAAGTTCACAGTACAAAATGCTTTATTTGGTGATTGCAACATCTAACAGGAATGACAAAATTAAAGCAGAAGGCAAAACCATCTTGTAATGCATTTCACAATACAGTTATCCAGCTGCACACCTCTTATTCAGGTCTCTCTTCTGCTTACAATAAGTTTTATAAGGGAGATTTTCATGAAGAAAACATAAATTTAATCCACATAGCAAGATGAGTCTTCCCAGTGAACAGGTGGACTTAACAATGAACATTTTCCATAGAAAAAATAGTTGATATTTCTTTGCTTGTGACATTTAAAATTATAATGAATAAAGTAGAAGAAAATATATTGTAGGAAACAAGACAATAGATGGGCTTACTATAGAATAGAATTTTTTCCCAAAATTATAAAAAGCCAGATCTTCGTGTTTCCCTATTGAACTGAATAGAGAATGAATCTGTCAAAACCATTCACTGGGGAGGAAATGGATAAGGCTACTGAACTTACTGAACCTGGCAGGACAGCCGGTACAGATGGCATCCTCCCAGATTTTCTGAAAAATCTGTATCTGGCTTATACACTTCTTTACCAGTATGGCCGCTGACAGACATGGAAAAAACAAACAAACAAAAAAACCAGTGCTTTACCAGAAGAGGAAGTATGTTATTTTGACCTGGCTCCCCAGTGTCTGTATAGATTGGGCAATTCAGTGGGGCTTTTTGGCATTTTTACCAAAAGCTGATTCAATTAGCTATTAGATAAAAATGCCAAAAAGCCTCACTGAAGCACCCGATCTATACAGACACTGAATAAATGTGGCAGGGCGCTGTTTGTGCCCACCACTTTATGGATCAAAGACAAGCAGCCAGCAGGTGCCTGATTACGGCAACCATTTTAGATTCAGGGCTGCCTATATAAGCAGGGCATTTTGCTGCTGACTGGGAAGGCAGAAATATCACCTGGCTACAAAGCTGCTGAAACATCCTGGAAGTAAGAGCAGGAGCTGTGGGGGATGGATTAGAGGCTCCTGGTCCTGGGCATGACCTAAAACTTCACCCTGCCGGGATTGGGTAGCCTGGTGGGGCTCTCAGTGGCACAGAAGCCCCTAGGAAATGCCAGGTCAGTTATCACCCTGGGTGGGTCAGGGTGCCTAAAACTGAGCTCCCACAACCGGGGGGTTACCCCCCTGTAGGGTCTGGAAGGTGGACCCCAGTGAGAGAGCGGGGCCATAGATTCAGAAACCTGTCTTGACATCCCTTACTGGTCAATGCTGGGGACAGGACTGGAAGGGTCGAAGGGCTAGGGGCCCACCATGAGGGACACCCTTAGCTGAGGGCCTGGGGTTTTGACTGACCTGGAGGTGAGGCCAGGGGCAGTGTAGCCAAAGGTCCTGGGGGGGCCACACCCATAAGGAGGAGCAGCTTAGGGAGCTATGCAGCCTAGAATTAAAGCGGAGTAGGCCGCCTAAGTGGAGGGATCCAGGTGGGGTTCAAAAAGTAGGATTCTGGGGCCCGGAGTAGGACTGGTGATGGCATGGGCATGGGTGTAGGGGAGGTACGGAGCTGTAGATGGTGCCCCTGGCATCAAGGCAAGGAAATAGGCAGCCTCCCACTTAATTAACAACAATAATTAACATCAAGGTGTGACAGGTGAGAAGGCAGACGGTTGGCCCAGAAATGGGGGGGGGGGGGGGCAAAGGCAAATTGGCCCCAAGATTGTCATAGTGATCCAGGTCAAACTAATGTGATGCCTTTTCTAGGGATGCACTGCATGGGGCATAGGGGCACACCAAGCTAAAAGTAAAACGCTGATGCTGTTGGGGTTTTTTTGAAGGGGTTACATCTGCAAACTGCAAAGTCTGACCAACTGTAGAAGATGGAAGATGGCAACATTTGAAGAGTATTGCTTTCCTCCTATGTGTAACATATAGCTCTTGGACTTTATTCCTAAGTATTACACCTCCCTGAGGGCTACTACCTAATGAATAATCTGGATTCTCTGAAAGAAACACATGTGTCAAGTTGTTTCAGCATTGATCAGTGAAGCCATCTACCAACACAGACTCAAACTGTAGTGGTTTTTGTCAACCTGTCTATAAAACACAATATGGACTGGTAGGAATTTATTCTGTTGCAAATATTTAAAAAAAGTGCTTTTCAAAATGACACTTTAGCTATTCCACTTCTGATATTCTAGTTTTTCTCACCAATAAGTGATTCCACGTGCGATTCCACGTGCTTCTAATAGGATAGGTCATCAGGCCTTCTCTATTGAATAACTGGGATCCATCTTGGCATTGGTATCCTTTAAGAGTTATAACCATCACTTGCCACCAAGCCAATAGTGGAAATTGGAATATATGGATGATGCATAGATTGTAAGGCCAGAAGGGACCTTGAAAGATCCAGCCCCCTGCATCAAGCAGGAAAGACAACTGGGGGTCAGGGGACCCCAGCAAGGTGACTGTCTAGTCTCCTTCTGAAGACTTCCAGGATAGGTGATTGCACCACCTATGGAGGGAGCTTATTCCACAGTCTGGACACTCTAACTATGAAGAAGTTTTGCCTAATGGTGAGCCTGAATCATCAGTCTTCCTAGGAGTTGGTGGCCATTACTCCTGGTTTTGCCCTTGGCTTTACTCCTTGGGTGCCCTGGTGAACAGTTGCTCACTGAGCTCTTGATGTACTCCCCTAGTATAGTGGTAAGCTGCTGCCAGGTCCCCTCTCAGCCTTCTTTTCTTCAGGCTAAAGAGTCGCAAGTCTCTCAGCCTTTCCTTGAATGGCTTGCTATGTAAGACTCTGATCATATGGGTGGCTCTTCTTTGGACTCTCTCAAGCTTGTCCACATCCTTGGTAAAGTGTGATGTCCAGCACTGGACACAGTATTCCAGCTAGGAATAGTGCTCACCATTCAAGTGAGCCCATTCATCAAGCAAAACGTGCTGCCACTAATTTGAAAATATTAGAAAGTGATGGCAACTCTTAACAGCTGCCTCCTCCTTCCACCCCTGCAATCACGATGGAAAGACATACCTGGACATCACATTCCATGGTACCAAACTCTGAAATGAGGGCTTTCATGGATATCTTATAGTAGTTCTAGATATATAGGCTTCCATATACTGCAATGATATAATGAACACTGCTGTTTTGGTAAAGGTCTATTCACAAACTGCCATATTTAACCACATTTAAGACAACCCTGTCTTTTAAGATGACCCAACCTGAGTTCCAACTGTGGGGCAGGGGTCAAAGCCAAGAGCCAGACAGCTAACCAGGGATCATAGGTCAGGAAGCAAGATGAGGTCAAACCAAAGTCCAAACACTGAGCCAAAGAGTTAACCAGGAATCGGGGAGTTAGAGGAGTTACTGGGGCAAGAACTATGCAAAGACAAGAGTTATGCTATGGTCTCAGTAAGTTGTGCAGAAGGGCTCAGGTACTAGAGGACTTCCTTAAAAGCAGCCTCAGAACCTGTCAGAGGGAATGAGCTGGGGCTCAGCTGCCCCTGTTTCTTGCTTTTAGTACAGCTTACCTAGTTACACAGGATATAAGGCAGCAGCCTTACAACCTTGATGATTCCAGCAGCTAAATATTGTATGTCAGTCTGGCCATTTAGGACATACTTACATTTTATTCATATACAATTGAATTATACTTTGAAAGTTGTCCACAAAGTGTCAAAAGTCAACCATGAAACTGTCTTGCATCCTTTTGGATATCTTATGACCTTCCCTCTAAAGACAAGTGCGAATAATACAGGAAGAGTATTCTAATATTATAGAAGCCTACATCTGTCTGTCTGTAACACTTTAGTCACACTCTGACTAGCTGATGGAAACAGCTAATTGGAGTGCTTCGAGTGTGGGGGAGCACTGATGTGATTCTGAAGCTGTGCCAAGGACTGGCTCCCCTACTCCACTCCCTGGAAGAGATGCTGAGGACCTAACATAAAAAAAAGCCAACTTGGATGGGGACAAGGGGCACAGTGGGGGAAAGTGGCATGGTTCTGAAGCAGCAAGGGGGAGGGTGGCCAGCCCTGAACTGGGGTGCTGGCATGGTAGTAGTGGCCTCACTCCCTCTACCAACAAAGGCAAAGTGAGAAGAGACAGAACAGTGGCAGCACGAGGCATTGCGTGGCAGCCCCTTTACCTCCCCCGCACCGTCATTCTTGATGGGCAATTGGCTAGCCATGCTGAGGACCAGTCAGGGGATGGGGGAGCCGGGGCCAGCAGTGCTGGCCTAGGCTCCCCCACCCCACTCCCTGCAAGAGGCAAAACAGCAGCAGCATGAGATGTTAGGTGGTGGCACTCCATCCCAGCCTCCTGACCCACATCATTCTTGATAGGCAATTAACTAGTTATGCAATAATGAATCTAGACTCAAGATGCCATCTTAACTCCAGAAATCTCTGCAGTTCACAATGGCCAGGGAGTGAAGTTGCACATACACTGGTATAAGTAATCAGAAAGTGGTTCAGATCTGTAACACAGCAGAAGTTCAGTACACATAAACCACTTTCAAAGTGGCTGAAACCAGTTTAAGATAAACCTGGATGAATGTAGTGCTAGATTTACCTGATTTAGGTTAAATCAGTTTATTGAACTTCTGTTACAGATCCCCTCCAGATTCAAGTTAACTCACAGTCCCCTAGCATTTCAGAATGTTTTGCACTTTCCTTGAAAATCTTGCTTTTCAGGGTGGATGGGCTAGCCTTGGCCCAAGCTGTCTGCTCCAGCCAAGCAGAGAGGCATGCTGTAGCACCCCCAAGCTTTTGGCCTGCGCCACTGTAGGCATGTGGCTATATTTCTGGAATCAAAATGAATTTTGTTCACTTGCTTATCAGTTCAGTCTATGCAGCTAAGATTAACCTGTGAAAATTGAATTGATTCAGCCTCAGGCTTTTTGACTGTCTGTACTTAGCTAGTCTGGGAGAACTGCTGAACCTTTACATCTTTGTAAGAAGTAGTACTAAGGGACTCACTTACTTATCTGTATGTGACCCAGAGTTTGTAATAGTTTTTCTCTAATGCTAAATATGTAGAACTGTGATTTTTGTCCTTAAAATAAGAGTTGTGAAGACTTTCAGGAAAAGGAAATCAAATCCCATTCAGAAAGAAGGGGATTTAGGGCTCTAATTCTGTTTGGGCTCCTTTGAAAATCCAATTCTACATTACAGCAGCATACTCTTCATAAGATTACACCTTAAAGAATTCCAGAACTTTATACCTGTGGTGAATGACAGAAGATTTTACTAGTACATGTAACCAGTTTTTCAGGATCTACACTGGCTGTTTATTATTTTCCTCCAGCTCTTAATCATAAATTTTGATCTACAGAGCTCTAAGTTGCCTGATATATATATATTTATTTTAGTTTACAGAATGCACCTTTGTCTATGCTGTCCTACTCCAACCAAGAATAGCAGAAGTATCTGAAGTGGCAGCATTTATTTATTTATTTGATTTCATTTACATGCTACTCTACCCAAAAAGGACTCAGGGTGGCTTACAAGCAAAACAAGTACAGTTGTAAAAACGGAATAGTATGTTAAATAGTTTGGGAAATGATAAAGCAGTTCAAATAGTACCCCAAAACTTAAGCCTGCCTACCAGAAGTCTGCCCAAATAGGGTCTTCAAATGTATCATAGAGATGTCCAGGCTTGGACATCTGATGGATGGACTTCATGGGGGAGAGAGTTTCAAAGCTGAGGAGCACATATTCCCATCTCCCACAGCAATGAAACTTGCATAAGACTGTTCTCAGCTGACCTTAGGTATCACAATGAAACATAAAAATGAGCTTTATCTTGCAAGGGATGTTAAAGACAGCAAGGAGATGTTATATAAATACACTGGCAAGAAGAGGAAGTCTAAGGAAGCTGTGATACTATTCTTAAATGGTCAGGACAAGCTCTTAACAGAAGATGTAAAGGAATTCCTTTTCAACAAATACTTTGTCTTAATTTTCACAAAAAGGTTGGGGGGAAAACTTATATTGGATAGAGAATAAGAATTATTTGCATAAGGAAGGGGACAAGCTAATATACTTCATCCCAAGATAACGAAGAAACTAGCAAAGGAGATCTAAAAGCCCTTGGTTATAACATTTATGAAGATATAGGGGACCAGCAAGGTACCAGAGGACTGCAAAAGGGGCAACATAGTGTCCTTTTTAAACAAGGCATAAAAGAGGACCTGGGACTCTACAGATTACTTAGACTCACCTTGATACTCAGAAAGTTACTGGAACATATTGTAAGGAAGTCCTTTTGCAAATATTCAAAGAAGGAAATGCTGATCATGAGCAGCCAGCCTGGTTTTACTAAGAACAACTCATGTCCAACAAAATTGATCTCCTTCTCTTTGATAAAGGAATACTGTAGATATAGTGCATATGAACTTCAGCAAGGCTTTTGACAAAGTCCTATATAACCATCTCAAACAAATTGGAGAAATGTGGGCTAGACCAGCATTTCTCAATCTCTGGGTCACAACCCAAAAGTCTGTTGCAAGAATATAAGAAAGGGATACGGTTGTGAACAAACTTTAAAAATGGATCAACAAACTTAAAAAACGAATTATCCTTTAAAGGAGAAAAATGTGGGAAACCATGGCTTTTCCTTTGCAGGCTGGCAGAGTTCCAGCCTGCAAGGATGGATGCAAGGCTGCTTGGGGCATCCCCTGCCCTCACACCCACCTCCTGCTCCACGCAGTGGGTCAGGAGTGTGGGGTACTGCATTAGGACTGGCCATCAATGTTTACAAATGGGTCCTAGAACAAAAAAGATTAAGAACCACTGGGCTAGACAAATTTCTGTAAGGTGAATATACAACTAGCTTAACTGCTGCAACCAAAGAGTAACTATAAATGAATCTATGCCAAAAGAGCAGGAGGTTTTGAATGGAGTCCCACAGGCATCTGTTCTAAACCCAGTGCAGTTCAACTTGCTTATTGATGATTTGGATGCTGGAATAGAGAGATTTTTGATCAGGCAACATAAAGCTGGGAAGAACTGTGAACCCATTGGAGGGCAGGAGCATAATTCATAAGCATTTTGATAGATTGGATAACTGAGCTATAGTCAACATGATGCAGTTCAGTATGTAAAAGTGTAAGGTGCTACACCTCAGGAAAAAAATGCAGCTACAAGATGGGTGACAGCTGGCTGGATGGCAGCAGTATGGAGAAGGATCTAGGAGTCTTGGTGGATCACAGAAGGTGATACAGCTGCAGAAATGAGGTTTTAGGTTGATCCAATAAAATCAGAGAGGGTCTACAGATGGACAACAAAAATAATAAAGGACTTGGAAAGGAAGCTTTACGAGGAAAGGTTGAAGGAAACAGGCATGTTCAGCATGCAGAAAAAGCATTTGAAAGGGGATATGGTAGTGGTCTTCAGATATCCAAAGGGCTTCTTTAAAGAAGAGAGACACCACTCTTGATGCAGAATGCAGGGCATGGACCAATGGTCTGAAGTTGCAGCAAAATATGTTCAGAAAGGGTATCAGGAAAAAATTCTTCACTGTTAGAACAGTGCAGGAGTGGAACAGACTGCCTGGGGAACCTCCATTATTAGAGGCGCTGAAGAAGAGGTTAGATGAAGAGCAGTAAAGGATGATCTAGGAGTAACTAGGCCTACACTATGCTATGGTGTAACAGAACCGTTTTTAGGTGTTTGTGGACCTTACTCCTGCCCCGCACCATTTCCCACCCCCCCAACACTTGTGCCATTTCCTTCCACTCTGGCTTCCCAGAATACCAACCTCCTCGCTTGCCTATCACACCTTCAACATAAAATAGATATACATTTGTCAGGTACCTTCAGAAACCAAAGTGAGCTGTGAGTGCTTTACTTTGCTCTGCTCAACATCAGGCTGTCTGCTCAAAGTGCTGAGCAAGGTACTTCTTGTTCTCAATCTCAGTTAAACCACTCACTTAAGTATGGGCTCTGGCCCCTTGGTTCAGCCTCTAGGCTCTGCCTCTACCTTGATCCACCAGACCAGACCCACTTGGTCCTATGTCAATGCAATGTACTAAGCCCCTAAGCTCATAGTCCAAAAAACAGAGTGATTCCCTAGCCCCATTTATTACAACTGAAGATATACTGCAAGGCCCATCTATCTGCACAATCCTTTCATATGGAAGGGGTATGATGAATACTGGTGTACACTTTCAGGGCACTGTTTGATTTGACTGTTACTTCTAATTCTCTGAATTGTGAAGAAATTTCTGGGTGATTTAAGTTGTTCGAAAATATTGTTATAAACACCTACCTCTTAGGAAAGGCGCTCTTATTTGTGCTATATATCAACATCAATTAATATTGGAATGCATTTGTAGCAACAACAAAGCAAGAATATCTAGATCAATATATTCATAGTGCTTTCTCACAAACATATATATTTGTGAAACTGGTTCCTACTATAGGTATGCCTGCAGGAGTCAAAAAGTCATCTTTGACTAAGCTAGCTACAATATATTAAGCTGAGCTAGCAAACTGGTCTTGTTAACAGAAACTTAAATATACTACTTTGTGCAGTCCCTCAGCTGGGGTAATCAATTCACTTCAGCAGAAGATGTAGCTTCTTATCTTTGTGTTTCCCAAAAAAAACCCAATAGTAACAACAGAAAACACAAAAAAAGAAAGTCCAGCTCTGTGTACAGTTAGAAATGAAGGCTCTCATTGTCTTATTTGATCTTTAATAGGTTTCAGATTTTTTTAACTATTATTAGATCTTTCTGTGGACAGTACTTTAAAAAATGTTTACTGTTCCATTCACATGAGAGAGAAATCAACATTTTGAAAAAAAGGTCTGACCTGATAGAGAATGTTTTGCATTTGAAAGTTTCTCTAACTCTATCCTAACTATGCAGATGCTCCAATAAAAAATATCACCTGCAAAACATCTTTGCATCTTGTGGCTGTTTTATAATTGTAACTGTAACCTCTGACCTCATGCCAGGTGTTAGGAACCTGCAAAGAGATGAAAATATATTTCAACCATCAGATGATGTGCATCTATTATCTTGTAACCTTGTAGAAGAAAATAGGGTGGAGTGTTCCCTTCTTTTTGAAGGAGAGGTAGGAGCAGGCACAGAAATTTCCAGCATGGAGAAATCATAAGTACATAAGGATAAGTACTGGAAAATATACAAGTTTAATTTTGTCTTGTTTTTATGTATGGTAGCAAGAAAGACAAAAGACAGGAAAGGATGAATTTTGATACCAAAACAAGTGTGATTGAAACCTGGTGCAAATTGCAGAAGCAGTGTCTCTATTTGGTATAGTGAAACCTTTCTGTGTCCATGGGCAGATACAGGATTTCGAAAAGGGGGGCTGCAACATCACATATAACACAGTACATATTTTTTCCAGGTAAAAAGAAATTAGAAGTTTTAGTAATATTCTAGGAGCCTAGGACTAAATTAGTCAAGTTAAGTTCAAAGCAGAAACAAACATATATTGGAATGTGCATTAATTTACTATATCATATGTTTATATAAGAAATTGAACTAACTATGCAAAAAAATTAAATAGGTTGTTCTTTAGTTCTGTAGTTATTAGAATTAAGTGTACATCTCTTTCAGATTCGTAAAACAAAAGAAATTCTGCTTCAGCACCTTGACAGTACATTCAATACTTCACTGAAATCAATTTACATACCTGAGTTAATGTTTTTAGCTATCGTCAAAAACAGGTCTGCAGGACTGTGAAATATGAGCTACATTACCAGGAGGAACAAAGAGACAGCAGAGTGGCAGAGGAAAGAACAGTTTGATTTCTGGAACAAGAATAGCTTTTAAAAAAGAGAGGGTCATTAACACCCGTGTAATGAAATTTAGAAAGAATCAGCTAGATTGTAATGAGCCATGAAGCCAAATGATTTCTTTACTGCTGCTTGAATAGAAATGCAACTTCTACTAACAGGAAATTTGTTTTAAGCTTAGGGTGGAGCAGGAAATAAAAAGGGGATGCAACTGTACTACTGCACTACCCCCTTCCTCCCTCCTGATCCATTCCTGCTTGTGCCTCTGTCTCTCTCTGTCTAGATATATGTGTGTGCATGCATGTGTGTGTGTGTAGAGTGGTCATCATATATTAATAAGTGTCTACCCCAAAAGAGTTGTCACATTGTCACCTGAGTAAATGATGACTATGAAACCACCTCTCTTTTGTTACATATTTCAATGAGCAATTAAATATCAACGTTGGCATCTGAGGGAGCACATACCGAAATGAATGGGCCAGTTCATAGCTCCGAGCGATTAATTTAGGTTCCCTGCAAACTCAGGCAGGAATTGCTTCATCGGTATATTTGCAACTTTTTTTCAGGTTTATTTTTTCCCATTATTAACAGCTAGAGGCAGTCTTTTAATTTTTAAATGAAAACAAAGACTCTGAGGAGCTATTGAGACACCTGGCCAGACATATGACTTGTGTTTGTTTGCCAAATGTGAATATGCCTAACATTTTGGAAAATATTGCTCAAAAGTAGGCCAGAGGATGAAATGTTTCTTATCTATATTTTACAACAGTCTAGTTGGGTTTTGCTAATGCATTTGGATAAAAAAAAGTCTTATCCTCCTTTTACCTCTTAAAGGTTCAATAACTTTTGTTTTCATTTTCTTAACAAGGCAATAGTAATCCACAATAAAAGTCACGATAAACAAAATGAAAGTTTACTTCTGTATATAAATCATTGTGCATTTAGAAATGATGGCACATTCTGAAGATTAGGTTGTTTGAAGATTTTATTTTCACATATCAAAAGAGGTGAGCTTTAAGGGAAAATATTGCTATGATGTGAAGCAGTGTGCTTATGGTGAAGAAAAAAAGCACTTTTTAAATCCAAGCTTAGATTTTTTCTGTGACCAGGATGACAAAAATCTTGTGGGAGCTAAAACAGTCCCTTAACCAAATCCTTGGGGAAGCAGGGTAAGTGTAACAGTTTAAACTTGATTATAAAAATGATTTTCAATAAGGGCTACTCAACAAGTTGAACTATGATGAATAGCTTACAACAGAGATTAACAAGAATTGGACTGCTATCGCTATTTTGCATATTTATAACTGAAACAGAAGACAAAACTGAAAAAAAGTTATAATTTTTGTGGGCTGATAAACAGGTTATGTAGAACATTTTTTTGAGTCAACTTTCTAGACTGTAAGCAAACTCAGCCTTCTGGAAAATACGGAGAGCAAGACTGAAGTTTGTAAGGAAGAGAAAGAGATGGAAAATGGTGCCTGTTTCCTCATTTTTTAAAGAATGAGAGATTAAAGACTCTTTTCCTTAGCTGATGCACATTGAAGAAGCTCTACCGAGTTTACTGGAGCCACTTCACTTTACAACAGCTGAGACTATTGCCCTAAGTAGCAATACAATCTTTTTGAAGATTGTAAATTTAACTGTAAAATTCTCCTGGAGATTTGCTGCAATTTGTGCTTACAATAACTTTTCTTGTATTCACTATTTTTAAAGTTTGACTTTGTAACTGTCTATATTTATTAAAAACTTATTTAAAGATATTATCTAGCTTAGCCTATATGATTTAATTAAAACCTAGTGTTATCTATTTTGCAGAGATGTTGCCTGTGTTGAAGTGACACACAGGTCACTAAGGCTTTTGCCTTAAGAGACCTGTTTTCCACTGATAAAAAGGGGAGGGAATTGAGTTCAAGTAGTTTGTGGACTCAGCAATCAGTGGTGAATATGGAAGCCCAAGTCCAAGACTGCAACGTAGTGAGACACTTGTGGGACACTTAATTCCAATTTACTTCTATAGACCTGAGAATGCTTACTATTTTGCTATATTCAGTTTCCCACCTGAGAAATAGCATCAATGATATGTGACAAAATTATAATTTTATTAAAGGTTGACAGGATAAATAATGGTTATCTAAAACAGAAATAAAGAAAACAAGTAGGGTATACTGATACTGCAAAGCTGAAAGATATACAAAAGACTAGATATTTAAAATATAGCTTGAGATACAAACCTCTGTGGGGCTTTAGCTCTACCTACTTTAGAAGTAATAAAAAGTTACCATCATTTAGTTTGAGAATGCTGTAAAAGCTGATTTTGAAAAGGCAGATGAATCACTCCAAAGCATTTAAGATTTTTTTTTTCAATTCTCAACTTCTGAAGTCAAGGGAAGTTCAGCAGAAACTTTAAATAGCTGTGTTTTGCAAGTTAGGAGGCTAAGAAGGCAACAACATAGTTATCACTATAACTGGGAAAGATCTTTCTATTTAACCCTTTCTATTTGTTAAAATAATCTCTGTTATTAAAATTGATTGATTAATGTATTAATAGGGAGGACTTGCTGACGACACAAAGTTGTGGGGGGATGTGGGCACATTAGAAGGGAGTGGTAGGCTCCAGGCTGACCTTGACAGGTTACAGCGGTGGGCAGATGAGA